>CM056378.1:105494977-106094977 GCA_029718625.1 Synaphobranchus kaupii | reverse complement strand
TAGGATACTGAAAAGACTTAAGAGGAAAATGGCTGCACTTGCAGCACTCCAGTTCCCAGAAGCATCTGGGAACAGTTATTACCTGACCAATTAGCTGTGGCTGGTCAGATGACACATTCAGCAGACAGACTGCCACAGTATGCAATGGTACATAGAAAAACACTGTAATGTATTATAGACTTTGATTCTCATTTGGATTATGTTTTGAACTATATATATATATATATATATATATACAGTATATATATATTATTATTTATTTTTATTTTTTTGCTTCACCGCCACCTCCTACAGGGCTTGTTGCTTGAGGTCAATTTTTTAACCCACTACACCACGGCATGCCTAATGAGCCAAAATACATTGACACAAGTGCTCACATAGGAAATGCACACATTATTGCATACATATTGCATACTACATTTTCCTGATCTTTTCCTAGCGTTTCCACCAAATTATAAACCAAGGACATGAATGAATGGGGGAGGGGGCAAGAACTCTATAAAACACAAAAAGCATACAGGAACCCACTGTAAAATGAAACCATAAACAATGAAAAACAATAACAGAAAAAGATGATGTGAGAGGCAAAAAGATAAAAAATGACTGTTGTGATGGCAAAGAAAGAGAGTGTGAGCGCCACGGTGGCACAGCGGTCTAAGGTTGCGGTTGCGCCCCGAGGATCAGGGGTTCGATCCCCCGGTCCTGCCAGATCCGAGTATCGCTCCCGGGGTGGGGGGAGGGACTCGGAGAGAATCGTCGCACATAACACAGCCCTGGGAGAGCTGGACTCACGGTTAGGAGCTCGAGGAGTCGCGCCCTGAAGAGGACGTGGCGCCCTCTATCTTGCTACTGGACAAAGGGGTTGTAGCGGCGGTTCTCTAGCGGTTGGACCCAGGGGAATTGAGTTACACAGGGTCTAATTGGCTACCAAATTGGGAGAAAAAGGAAAAAAAGAGAGTGTGAGACAGGTAACTGTGATTGGAGGGAAGAGAGGTGGAAGGTTCAGAAGGGAGATGGATGGAGAAAGTGCAAGCAGGACAGAGAAACAGTCCACCCCCTTCTTCTCAAGCAATTACTGATCTCAGCATCAATCTGCACCTCCATCCCTCCCACACATTCATCACTCCTTCCCCCTGCCTCTCCCCTCTCCCCTCTCCCCTCTCCCCTCTCCCCTCTCCCCTCTCCCCTCTCCCCTCTCCCCTCCCCATCTCTCACTCATCTATCCTCTCAGCAAGCCCCCGAGCCAGGACTGTCTGAGTCTACAGTGCGGCGCTTCACATTACGAAGACAACAATGTTTGTCGCAAGTGCAAAACTGTGCCCAACAACCCCTTTGGTACTACGCAGTGATACAGATGGCTCCTCCCCCTGTGTGCAGATCCCCTGTAGGACCTCCTACACATCCTCCCACACTGCTGAGCTCGAGCATTCAGGTCTGCAGTGTGGTCAAAAAGCCATGTTCCACGATCATACTTCTGCTGCACTGTACACCGCACTGTGGTGAGAAATGCTAGCTACCGCACTGACGGAGAGAAAGAAAGAGCATTGTTAAAAGCTCCAATTTATTGGATTTACAAAAGGCTTGACCTTTTCTTCTGCCCTAAGGGTACAAAAAATATTATAATCCTATCTAGGCTAACAATTTAAGTTCATAATCACATATAACATCTGTACACAGTTCTCACATCAAGTTATGAATTCTAACCTGATACAGTCCATGAACAAATTGCCAAAATTACAATTCTATTTTCTATTTAATATATTTAATCAGGAATCACTGCAGAACCAATACGGTATTTGTGTCCTAATCACAACCAAAATCTCTTTTATTTTTGATAATTGGCTTCTCAAGTGTGTTGCTTATACTTTTCTGATAATGGACAATGGGGATTAGAATAACACAATCTACATAGCAAAGACACATTGTTGTGTTGATATGTACTGGGCCTTGACACCTGTGCCAATCAAAAAAGTTATTGCTGTGGTAACACAAAACACACTTCCCAAGGGATCCACATACAAATATGGTGCCCTGTATGCACAGCCCCACAGAATCTCCCATAAACCATGGATGTAAAACACAGCCTTTTGTACCTTACCTTTAAATGGATGGTTACTCTCAACCTGTTTCTATTTACATTTCTTGATTATCAATCAAGAAATTAATTAACTGAATAACACATATGAATGAATATAGTGAGTTTTGTGTGCTAGCATTTTTCTTTGTGTCATAAACTTGCGTAGCATTTAAATTTACTCTATGTAGTGACGGCCGGTGTGCCGAAAAAGGTTGGCTGGAAAAGGTAGTGTACATAAAGCATTACCTTTAAACTGAACAGTAGCCTACTCTCAACCGTTTCCCCATTATTTAGCTTGATTAGCAATCAAACAATTAATTTGCTGAATAATCAAGACCGATATGTAGCCTATAATGATTCATAAATGACAAAGAGATAACTACAATGAGAGGTTGTTTAGCAAGGATGGCAATAATCTGAATAATTAATTAGCAGAAAAATCCCGAAGCTTTCTCTGAATGGTATCTCACGTTCACATAGTGTTTTATTCTCATCCCAATAAAAATTTAATTAATTTTAAGATGGCACTCAATTTAGTCAAAACGATTTAAATATTTGAAAGCATAAATTTACAGAGGAAAACATTGTTCAGTGTCTCAAACCAGCTTTGACAGCGACGCATAATTCAGACTAGAAAAACAAATTTAAGAAAATCTGTGCTGTTCATTGAGCATTTAAAATTCATAACCTTTGCTTGGCATATTTACACATTTCATGTCATCATAAATGTGGATATAGGAAAATGCTGCACATGTTTATGATGCAAGGAACAATAATGCCAACACAATATAAATTGGAAATCAATATCTATTTGTCTTGGTTATTGAGCGAATCGATTGTTTCATTGTTAATCAGGCAAAGTAAACGGAAACAGATTGAGAGTAATCATCCGATTAAACATAAGATTACACAGGGCCTGGTTCTACATCGCACGGTCCGCCACTGGAGCCCCAAATATGAATGGGAAATCACATTTCAGTCGATGCTGCATTGAACATTTTCATCCACCCACGGCTTTAACATTTGCCACAGAGTTTCATAATATTCCAATTGTGAACGTATGTAAACGATCTATCACAGGGCTATTGCATTGTGGAGCATGTGAAGGTGTAATGGATTAATCTTCACTCTCACAGTGAGACATGAAATGCAGGACCTTTCATCCACAGCCATTGAATGTGCTTCTGTTTGTGCTTGGAATACAAATACCATAGCTAGTGGGAAACCTGAGCTAAACAGAGGCATTTGATTGCTCACACTCTCCAAAGCAGGTGTATTTGCTACCAAGTGCAATCTTTGCAGTACAGAATCCACACTCTCATGACACAACTCAATGATGACTAGACGTCATGGTTCCAGTGCCACTCACCAAAGAAACTGATAAGCAAAAAGTCAAAAGAGGTCCCACTAAATCAAAATTTTGCATTTCAACCAGGAGTAGCCTCTGACAGAGCCATTGTTAATGATTGGAGCTTCCGAATCCAGCATCTTTTTCAAATATTTAAAGCATTCAAAGATGTTTCCGCCCCGGCACCAATGCTTAACAATAACATCACTTTACCATGACAAATTGATGCCTTTTATATTGCAAATTCAACTGCAACATATTTAATATATAATAGGCTTGTGACGTTAGTATGATCAATGTCACATGTAAATAGCCCTGGACATCTCATTCATGTGAGCAGTGATTCTTTTAAGAGGCCCACCACTGAGTCCACACCCATAAACCTGGGAAAATTGTTCTTGTATTCTAAGGGGACAAGTACACCCAAACCATGCCAGAAAAAATGGCATTTTCCTGGCATGGTTTGGGTGCACTCAACCCCCTAGAAGGGAAGGTCAATGCTAATCACTACTTAATGATTCCGAGTGATCACCTTTGTCCCATGATGCAGCATTTATTTCCTGCTGGGAGGGCTGCCTTACAGGATGACAGTGCTACTGTCCACAGAGCATGTGCAATCACTAATTGGTTTGATAAGCATGACAACAATGTTATCCATATATCCATATGCCGTGGCCTTCTCAGTCAGCAGATTTGAACTCAGTCGAGGATTTATGGGATTTATGGGATAGATTCTGGAACAACACCTGAGACAGCATTTTCCAACTCCTTCAACAAGGCATGAATCTATTGACTTTCTCAATGGTGCCGCATCTTGCTTGCACTTTAGACACCATGGCAGATACAAGCCTTTCTGACAAAAATTGGTGACCCAACACCTTATTAAGTGACTTCCTATCGGTGATTCCACCTTTTGACCACTATCTATTTCAACCAGCTTTCTGCTTGTAAACAACAACATGATAGAACCATTATAATTTCCAGGTTTGGAATTTTCAGTTTGAATTTGTATATTCTGAATCAAGGTGGCGGGTAGAAGAAAATAATTTCAGACAGATTTTTGAATTAATCCAGATTAATGAAATTTTAGGTGGTCATCTGTGCAATTTTCAATCAAATCAATAAACAAAATAACCAGTCCCTACTGCAATAAGCATTTTCAATGAGAAATAGAACACTTAATGATTTAGTTCAAATAATAATTTATTAAAGGCTATAGGTGTATGCATTCTTAAAGATTCAAGATACATTTTTTAAAATGTGTTTCTAACTAACATTTTTACAGCACCCATTTGTAAAGGTGCTTTGTCATTAATGCCATGGCAGGCTGAGTTAGCTTGTTTTCTGTCCACATTATCATCGTTAGTGATGGTCTAGGTCTACTCTTTTTCTGTGGCGGTTCGACACCAGGAAGATTTCTCTACATTCGAATGAGATAATATTTATAAAGTTGTACATGCTAACAAAACGAGCGGTGTTCTTCATTATTTCTACTATAGTTCAGTCAGAAAGCCGACTGTTTATGCGCACAGTGTATGAACTTGAACTGAAGTGATGAACAAGAGGAAAAAGCAATAGTGTCTCATGGTGATTCTGTTTGCCTCGGCCCAAAATTATATCGATTTTACCTAAATATAAAAATGTGGGTTCCATTTTTTACACGCCAGAGTGGTGGGTTGGCCTGCGTGATTTATCAGTCAGAGAAAATATTTACTCGCATTTGGTGCTTGGCGGGTATCAATTTTGGACCCTGTGCTGATCTGAATGATGAAGTATTGCCTCAAGGTAATGTCAACATTGTACTTATTTTCCCTCTATAAGAAAGTTTTTTTCTAAACTTGAATATATTCACCTCAGCACCTTAAAAGTCATTCTATTTCACCCTGAAGGGCCACGCCAGCCCCACGCAGAATCCCAAATGTCAAGACATCCATCAAGCTGTGTTGGTAACACATTGAACCATACATTTGTGTTTGCGTTTCTCCCTTGGTCAATAATTGGCTTGTAATAAGTCTGTATGACTTCTTATGCAGCGAGACTGCTGTGGCTGTTTCCGCAAATAACAGCGGAGCCACTTTTCCTCAGGGCGACTCAGCAGAACCTCTTTTCCACTTAGCAGAGCTCCTCCCTCCCCTAGCAACAAACACCCTATTCCCTCCATGGACAAACCAATGATCATCGCACCTACCGTCCCAGGAACACTGTCACACCACTGCAGCTGTACAATTAGGGGTAATGGACGAGCATCGATTCCTATCTCACAGACACCCACAATCCCACGGAAACAGGATCGGAGGGGGGAGGGGGGAGGGGGCGACTCAAGAGAGTGAAACACGAGAGACGACAGCAAATGTAGAAAAAGGAGGTGGGACAGCAAAAGGATGAAAGAATGAAGAGGAAAATGTGAAGAGATGTGCACAGGATGAAGAGAAGGATGTGATTAGAGAGGTGCACAGGATGAAGAGGAGGATGTGATTAGAGAGGTGCACAGGATGAAGAGAAGGATGTGATTAGAGAGGTGTACAGGATGAAGAGGAGGATGTGATTAGAGAGGTGTACAGGATGAAGAGGAGGATGTGGTTAGAGAGGTGTACAGGATGAAGAGGAGGATGTGATTAGAGAGGTGCACAGGATGAAGAGAAGGATGTGATTAGAGAGGTGTACAGGATGAAGAGGAGGATGTGATTAGAGAGGTGTACAGGATGAAGAGGAGGATGTGGTTAGAGAGGTGTACAGGATGAAGAGGAGGATGTGGTTAGAGAGGTGTACAGGATGAAGAGGAGGATGTGATTAGAGAGGTGTACAGGATGAAGAGGAGGATGTGGTTAGAGAGGTGTACAGGATGAAGAGGAGGATGTGATTAGAGAGGTGTACAGGATGAAGAGGAGGATGTGATTAGAGAGGTGTACAGGATGAAGAGGAGGATGTGATTAGAGAGGTGTACAGGATGAAGAGGAGGATGTGGTTAGAGAGGTGTACAGGATGAAGAGAAGGATGTGATTAGAGAGGTGTACAGGATGAAGAGGAGGATGTGGTTAGAGAGGTGTACAGGATGAAGAGGAGGATGTGATTAGAGAGGTGTACAGGATGAAGAGGAGGATGTGGTTAGAGAGGTGTACAGGATGAAGAGGAGGATGTGATTAGAGAGGTGCACAGGATGAGTGATTATGATTGCGAGTGATACAGGTGCTTCAGAAAAGGGAATCCATTAAATGCATTATAGGCTGTGAAGTCTTAAAAATCAATATCAGATTTGAAGTGCCTTCCTTGTCTTGGTTTGAATACATCTTTCCATCTCAGCTGTCGTGACAAGAGATTCACATTTGGGACCTTCCACACGGTCACTCGCGAACGGCGAAGTCGCCCGTTCGAATTCGGCGGCGCGACCCTTGTCGAATGTCTCTCCCTCTCTCTCGCTCCCATTCTTCCTCTCTCACTACACTGTGCTGTCCAATATTATTTTTAAAACAGACATCTAAATTAAATGGCACTGAAAAATGAAACGCCAAGATAGCCTAATAATATTGTTTGCTTCTTCTGATGAAATGCTGCGTGGAATTGAATGAAGCATGTGGCCGATTCAGGGCTTTCAAGCATCATATTAATAATATTAGATCACCGTTCTGACATTTTCAAAGGCAGCCAGGAAAGTGGTTGACTCTAATGTCTGAAATGTTTGAGTCATCCATTTTCTTGCTGTGGACAAATTACAGAGCTGAATCCGAAGCTACTGTACTTAGATAAATTGTGAAGTTGCTCTGCTCAAGAAGGCAATTAGTCCACAATTAATGTCATTCATCTCATGCTAGTTGATCTGTGCTGGAGAAAGAAGCAGGTGCAAGAGTTTACTCAAATGAATGACTGGAAAGCTCTTAGCACCTCTCTACAGAAAGACCTGCATCCACAATCCAGTCCCCAGGGAAACGGGACAGGATCCAAGCTCTTTCGTCATGCTTCTGATTTTTATTGAGTTTTCATTCTGTAATGGTCATCTCTTCTCCATCTCTCCAAATCCCCGCCCCCACACCTGCCGCCAATTCCTCCGCCTTTTCTCCCCGATCTTGTGCATTCCCTCCATCGGCTGTTTCCCCCCTTCTACTCTGTCTGTTTTTCTCTTGCATGCGCTCTCATTCTCTCTGATTCCTGCCGCCTCTTTCCAGCTGACAGGCACGGTGTCTCAGAGGAAGAGGAAAGGGAAGATGCAGTACAGGTTAAAAGCTCCATTTTCACAGCCGTGACCAGCTGAGAACCAGCCACGACCTTACTTTTGACCTTACGCTCAGCACTGAAGTGCTCTGTTGCAAATTCACTTCAAAAAGCACAATCCCAAACTACACCCCGATTGATTGCTTAATACAACAAGACAGGTGTGATCGCTACGAGTGGGAGCACTACTGCATTCCTAATCCAGTCCTCACACACTGGGTCATACGTTTTTGCACTGCCCAGCTTCTAACAGGAGAAAACCAACATGGAACCAACAGATAGGCAAGCTAGGTATGGAGGGGATTATAAAGCATGAAACCATAATTCCATGAAGGAGTGTCACTATTTCATATTTTCTTGATTTCTCAAAAAAGTTTTTCATTTGTTTAAAGACCCTGCCTTTACTTCTGTTCATTGACATTCTTAAAATGAAAATAAACCCATTATTGCATGCAGCTTCTCCCACACATTATGTCACACAAGCAGTTGTATGATTTCAAAAATAGTGCTATACCTGACATTCAAATTTCATGCTAAAAATAGCTTTCATTTCTTCAAACGAATATTACCCCTTTCATCACCTCTCTCTTATTTAAGGTTGATTGTTCTTTTCATATGGACTTCAGATACGTCTCTCAACTTCATCCCATCCTCTCTCTCTCTCTCTCTCTCTCTCTCTCTCTCTCTCATCACTCTCACTCTCTCATCACTCTCTCTCTCTCTCTCTCTCTCTCTCTCTCATACACAAAGAGGCAGCAGCTGCATTGTTGTTGGTTTTATGAAAATATATTTTCCAGCTGGTCCCCAAGAGATCCCATGCAAGCAAGTCCTGGGATGGAATAAGTAAGAAAGCATGTCTGTCTCTCACAGTAAAGTTTCCACAGTGATCAGAAACCAGTCTATACCACGTCATTATCCATTTGGACCAATCTACCACAAACTACCTTCTTTAATTTAAGTAACCAGTTTTATCAGCAAATGTTTAACAACTTCATCCATCTCTGCAAGCAAAACACCTTTAGCACTACACACGTTCATGATAAACCTTGTATTATAAACCTATAATAATAATAATCATAATAATAATAATAATCATAATAATAATTATAATAATAATAATAATGATAAATAGTAATAATCAGCCTACTAAACCACCATGAACATTATATTTCCACATGTAGCTTGTGCCTGTTATCTGAGTTCTGAGATGAAAGTAGCGTACCCTGATGTCTGGATGCACTTTACAGCGATGTTTCACATGCTTCTTCTTACATGCTGTATTGCACAGTAGTTATTTTAGACATTATCACCTATTAAAACTTCAATTATCTACGGCACATGAACTATTACCGCACTAAAACAGTTTATGTTGTTTTGGAATGAAGCATAATGTATGTAACCAGTACAATTACATCCAGGCAGTGATTGTTTCATTAATATTCCATACAACGAATTAACCACTATACATTCATTTAGTATTAATCATTACTGAGTAAGTCGTTGTGGAACTCACCTCCTCGCGCCAAAACCAGGGAATTCCCGCTACATTCTACTGCAGGTGTCCGCTTGCTGCTTCTCTGCTACCCGATTCACTACAGTAATTTTCAGGACAGGCGCCTGTCAGCGCAAACCGTGACCGGAATAAATACGCCAATGTTTTGTTATATATATTCGGTAGGGGGTAAGAAGAACCTTCAAAATAGTATCCAAAAATAAATAACAAACAAAAAACAAATTGCAGTTTTTTAGACGTAGCCTAAATTGCAAAGACCGCTATAACCACTGTCTCACATGTCCTACAGAATTTACAATGAGTGAGGTATCCCACACGCATTGCTCACAACACGAGCAATGCAGTGGGTATCAGCGCTGCCAAGCGAAGGGAAAATAGGCGCTCCTTGCCTCGTCCAATACGGTAACTATCTGCAGGCAGTGAAGGTGGGGGCGTTGCACGAGGCGAAATTGAGTGTTAGAGTAGGAGGAAGAAATCTAAAGGATTGGAGATATAAGGACGATCAAACCCCGTAAAGATGAATGTTTTGGTCTACCCACATTCTCATTCCATATCTGAAATTTGCTATACATTGATGTACACTTGAACACGTTATGATTAAGTGCATATTCAATTTATTTACGGAAAATAGATAAATGTCAAAATATATATTACAATAAAAAACACTGTTCCATTGCTGTTTGCAGGATTAGCGCAGAGCATATAGGTAGCCTATATGGTTCATGGTGTGCTGCATCTGTCTTAATAAATGCATGTATGCTGACAATACCATGAATGCGCAGTAACAATCTCTCAACTTTACTGTTTATACAGAGATGTAACATTATGCAGAAAACACACACACACACACACACACACATGCAGAGAGAGAGAGAGAGAGAGAGAGAGACAAATATATAACCAAGCAAAAGTTGGTAGTTGATTGGGTTAAGGGGAGGGGGAGGTGAAGAGGAGTGATGAAGACTGAAGCAGAAATATGTGTCACGGGTCAGAGGTGACGCCTGAAACAAATTGCATGTCGTATAGGAAAACAGAGAGACGTGAAGGGCTAGCGAGGAACGGCTATGTCTGCATTTAATAACTACCAAGATGACCTTGACAGTATCCACACACTAGAGTCAGGGCCACAGACTAACAAGCAAAAACACATTCTCACTCGGGGAAAGATTAAGAGGCACACACAACATTTCCTGCCGGGGAGGATAAACACATCTACAGAAATACACATATACAAACACACATTGAAGAAAGACACATCATTACCTGTATGCACATGCATTAATAAAATGAATCGCTAGTCTATGGCCAGGACCAGCTGCTAAGGTAGTGTCACACACTTGGAGTCTCAGAGCCCTCAGTATGATATGACAGCGGCGGAGGCTTGCAAGAAGTGGCACCTTAGCACCTTACTGACAACTCCTCAAAGCTCTCCATGTCAATTTTCTCTGAAACCAAAATGGCCTCTCAACCAGCGCCGGCCCTGGGGTTTCGGTGGCAGTAAACAAGAATGTTGTTGTGCTCCAACATAAAAAAATGAATGAAAAAACTTGCGGCCCTAAACAACTGCATGGAGTGTTTATGCCAGAGGCCGGCTCTGCTCTCAACAGCTTTACCTGCGCCTTTGAAACGCTCTGTTTGTTTGAAACATGCTTTTATTGGCTCTGGAGGGTCCCTTTGTGTACACACATTTACATACAGAGCAGTGACCTTGTTGCTCGCCAGAATATTTAGTAGAAAATGTCATATATGGACGCAAATGAATGGGGGCTCGAGTGTCCATGCCAAACACCCACATGCCATCTGGCAACCAGGGAGCTCAGAGTTTCCCTGACAGAAGACAACCTGCATGCTCACATGGGCAAAAAGAAAACTCCCGTACCCTGCCTGTGTGCACTGTGCAGTCACCCACCCACTGAATAAAAAGGGGGAGAAAGCTTAGTGAGGACATACACCTGTGTTTGCACACAGGTGTGTAACGCGTATGTGTACAAGACAGACAGAGATTGTGTATGTGTGAGGGTGTGCTTGCATATTGCGTGCATGTGTGTGTCAGAGAGATTATTTACAAAATAATATTGTTTTGGAAAAATGGATGCATAGTAGACATTTAACAATACCGAAAACAAATGCTACTTACAGGTCTCAAAGTAAAAAAACATATTATATAATGTCACTGGGCTGCCTATATTGCTATAAGTAAAGGCATTTAGAGACAACACAATTAACTGTGCCATATATCACCCACTGTTTACCACCTTCTGTGAAGGCTATAGCCATGTGCAGAGATCTACTTGCCTTGCTAAAAATCTGCAGAAGCATGTGCTCTCAGTCTCCTCTCAGCTGCCCTCTAAAAATACTGTTTTGGCTAAAAGCTGTCAGCTGGTGTCTGTACTAGACTGCCAGCTCTGTCCTCAGCAGTAGAAGCAGTGATCATGTGGTGTGTATTATAAGGCTTGTTGATAATCTGTGCAGAAAGAGCCTCGAAGTCTCAAAGGTGCCACCCATTTTTCAGAGAAAGTGAGAGTTACACGTCACACACTCCCAAGTCAGAGAGAGCGAGAGGGGTCTTCACATTGCCATCTGAAGGTCATCCGTTCATACCCCCGTGGAGGTCATATCACTCCAGGGACCTGCATGTTAGTGGACATCACCTGCGAGATAGCAGAAGAGGATGAGAGGCTGGAGTTCCTCCCACCAACAACATCAAAGAGACTGCCTCAGTATTGACGCAACTAAAGCAATTCCCACGTGAAATTAAAGCTTTTGCTTTAAAATAAAGTGGTTGCTTGTTCCTATACCGATACCTGGCTTAGTGTAAATGCGAGTTGACACCAAAGCACCGGATGAAGGAAGTGAGGTGCTTTTATAGCCACGAAAAGACCTGAAACAGATAAGAAAAAAGATTGCAGAGAAATAAAAAAAAACACACGGCACGGGAGCGGACCCGGATCTGCGAGAAACCCTAAGCAGAGAAGGAGCGACGACCGGAAAACCGTGACATGGCCAGAGCACTGGAGCGCAGTACCCTGAGGTACACTGGGCTCTGACTGACTGGTGCGCACGCACACACGCAAACGCACATAAACATATATGCGCATACTCACATTCACACCATGGGGATCCCAGCTCTGCCAGCTCATTGCTCTCCAGCCAACCAGTCAGTCAGACCAAACAGCCAGATTACATAAAGCACACTTAGAACACCCATTAGAAACTAAATCCTATAAATTATTTTTAAGCCTGAATCTACATGTGTACTGAACTACAAGAAGGGAAGCAAAGATGAAATCATATGAGTGTTCACCTTCATATCAAGGACATTACATTACATTACAATTATTTGGCATACGCTTTTATCCAAAGCGACGTACAATAAGTGCATTTTGAAGGTAATTGACGCGACTACAAAGCAAATCCGACAATGCACAACTTTCTCACAGCGTGGAAGCTATCCCCAGTAATAAACATGAGTAGTACACACAGTCAGCTATACATTCTGAACTATAAAATAACCAAAAACACAAGTTAAACAGAAAACAAGCAAAAAACAGGAAGCGAGTACTATAGAATGGCCCTATATAGGTAGTTTAGTCGAGGTGGAGTCTGAAAAAGTGCGTTTTCAGACCACAAAGGACCTATGAGATAAAGGAGAGAAGGGTATTTTATTTAAAAAGAAACACTGAGGCGTGGTCTGAAAAGGTGAATTTTTAGATGTTTGTGGAAGACGGCCGGCGAATCTGCTTTCCTGACTCATTGGAGAAGGTCATTCCACCATTGGGGGACGAGGGCAGAGAACAGCCAGAGCCATGAGGAGCAGCAGCCAGGCGCTCGAAGATATGGGACAGCCAGCTGGCATGAGGATAGCAAACAGAGAGGTCTGGTTGGAGTGTATGGTGTACTCACTGTCTGAAGATAGCAAGGAGCAGTACAATTCACAGCTTGGTATGCCAGCGTGATAGATTTCGGTTGAATGCGGGCAGCCAATGGAAGCCAGTGAAGGGTGAGCGAAGGTGGCGTAGCATGTGTGAATTTATGGAAGTTCAAGAACAAGCAGGCAGCAGCATTCTTGTTCTGGACTGGGGGCACATTACCTGCAGGCCGGCCAGCAAAGCGCTACAGTATTCCAGACAATTGCAAGGGCTTGTGCAAGTAGCTGTGTAGCTTCTAAGGTGAGGAAGGAGCAGATTTAGCCGATTTTATGATGGGAGAACTTGTAGGACTGAATGGTTGCTGAAATGTGTCCTGAGACACTCAGCTGGTTATCCAGAGTCACAGCAAGATTATTTGCTGGGAGAGAGACACTATGGGGAACCCTTTTCTGGGAATAGCAGGAGTTCTGTCTTCAACAGAGGTGGAAATCGAGGCTCATAAAGTAAAAGTCCTGCCATGTGTTTCTTCTATCCATAGACTCCGCCAGCTGATTTCACTAAATAGTTCTACTGCCTTGTT
Source organism: Synaphobranchus kaupii (assembly GCA_029718625.1). NCBI lineage: Eukaryota > Metazoa > Chordata > Actinopteri > Anguilliformes > Synaphobranchidae > Synaphobranchus > Synaphobranchus kaupii. The sequence continues at coordinate 106,081,384 of CM056378.1, read as the reverse complement.
AATTAGCAAATCCAGGTGATTGGAGCAAAATACTGGGGAGGACTTTTACTTTATGTCCCCTGGATTTCCACCTCTGGTCTTCAATAGGTTGAGCTTCAGGTGGTGGATGAACATATAACATGCAATGGCAGCCAGGCATGCAGAGATACATTCCTGAACTCGGGTGTCTGAGGGAGAAAATGAGAATAGAGTTGTGTCAGCAGCATAGCAGTGATATGACATGCCATGAGCAGTGATAACTGGACCAAGTGATTTAGTGCAGAGGTGGAAATCCAGGGGACATAAAGTAAAAGTCCTCCCCAGTATTTTGCTCCAATCACCTGGATTTGCTAATTAGCATAATTCTTCAGCCAGGAGGTAGGACTTATTAGTGAAATCAGCTGGCTGAGTCTATGGGTGGAAGAAACACATGGTAGGACTTCCACCTGTGAAGAGAGAAGAGGAGAGTACCAAGCAGCAAGACCTGGGGGATACCAGGGGGAGGCCATCTGGCAGGAGAGGAGGCAAATATATTTGCAGTCTGAAAATTAGCTACCACACTAATTATATTTACAACCATGGTCAGCAGATATAAATACCACTATGGTGTCCAACCATATCTTCCTACAATTAAACCTGTTCAGTTAAACAGTAGTGATCCACAGAGTGACTGTACAGCAGAACACTAAAATATTTGGAAAGAAAAGAGAAACCTAATTTGAGACAGCGTGGGCAGACATAAGAGGCGAGAGGAGAGATGGATGAGAGGAAAGGTGGAAAGGTCTTCAGTGTCCCGACCTTGAGTTGGGGTTCTGCTAGAAGATAAAGAGAAGGGAAGATGACAAATGATTGGAGGGAGAGAAAGTGCGAAGGTCTGGTCTGGCAGTGCAGGGAGCAGCGTTGAGCGATGATCAGCTCTCACCCTGATTGATGGGGCTGACCGTCTGAATCTGCCCTCGCCCTGCTCCCCTGTGCTGCGACAGCCGGACTGCAGAGCGGCCCTGTGATGGCCCCCCCATTTCCCCCGCCCTTCATCCGAACCAACCGTTTGATCAGCAGAGCCAATTAGGTCTGTAAATTATTGATTGGGTCTAGAACTAAATTTACCTTGCATGAAATGTGTTGACAGACTTCACAAGCTTGCGTTACCTCCCTGTGGCGGGAAGCGTAAGAAACCCAACATCAGTACTGTGCCTCAAGCGGTTTCTCAGCGCTAAAACATAGCTTGTATTCATGGGCTATTGTATGGTGTACACACTTGTGTATATATATGCATGCTTCCTGTTGTGTTTCATGTTTAATGACCTGTGAAATTAGTTCTTTCTTGGAGGAAGATAAAACATAAGATGTGAATCCATTCGCATCCCATAGGATCCACCAGGGTGGTGGAGGTATTCTAACACCCGCCGCCACCCAACCACCAAGCATCCTGACATCTTACCGCTAGCTGACCTTTACCGCTGGGCTGCAATCCCCTTCCTAAAACCAGACTATGGCTAACCTGACAAGTCCACTCTGGAACAGTAGGCCCTCTGCTGATTGCCAAATTCATTGAAAGACAAGGATCAGCTGCTGATCCAGTCAATGGCAGATAATAAAGAAACCAGGTATCTGTGCATTTAAGACTGAGTGGGTGTGTGTGCATACACGCGCATATGCATATGTATATGTGTGTATGTGTGTGTGTGTGTGTGTGTGTGTGTGTGTGTGTGTGTCCATGCATTTCTCGACAAGGTTCATCTGACACCTCCACAGGGGCACCTGGTGACAGACAGAGGATGTGATGCACAGTGACCTTTCAGAGCACCCCCACCTCCCCCCATCTGTTTCCTCTAACAGTGAATGACCCATGCTCCCATCCGTCAGAACCCACCCCCTCTCTTATACCGTCCTCATCCTTCTGTTCTCCGTAGAGAGCTGCCGTGTGTTCTCCTAGACTGGAAGCGGTAGTGACTGTGTGTGTGTGTGTGTGTGTGTGTGTGTGAGGGGGGGGGGGGGGGGGGGGGGGTTCATGATTGGATGGGTGCACACCTGTTTCTTCTGCACCCTTGACTCCACAAGAGTGGAATGGACCTTTGTTCAATTGCTATTCTGGGTGCTAATCAAGGCTAATCAACAGGAAGGTTAAGGGAGGGCGGGGGCGCTGTGGATGTTTGTGCTTGGGACGGTTATTACTATCTCACAGCGTCAAATGATACCGCTATAATAGGAACATAATGGCAGATGCTACTATGAAGTCACCAAATGTTTCGCGAAAGTTACATTTTATTACTATAAAAAAAAATCACGCACACACACACACACATCCACACACACTAATATGCCAAAAGCAGGTCTACAGTATAGGAAGCATGCAGCGCCACACAACAGAAGCTGCTACCTATGCTTCTACAGTATTCATAAAACACTTATCATGCTGAATTGAGCTCTGATAGGCCATGAAGTCATCGGCCCTTTGAGTTACTCAATCTTTCTGTCTCACTTATCATGCTGAACTTGCGATTTTAATACAAGTGCGGCCATGTGCGTGATTCCCCATTTGCTATTATCACTGCCATTACCCAACTAGCTGCTCCTCTGAGGAAAAGTAAAATTGAATTACAAACAGTGCTATTGAATTCGGTTATATAGGGCATTTCATCAAACGGATGATTGATACTCTGCTCTCTGAAGATGAACCTGTGAGCTAAAAGACAGATGCCATTCTTATGAGGTCATGAGCAGGCTACTGCCGGACTTAGGGGACAGAAAGTGACGGTAACATCATAGCCGGCACAGAGTGGGAGACTGGTTGCACTGGAGTGCCATTTTTCAAAGTGCTATCCACCCAGCCGTCCATCCATCCTTTCCTCTGAAATGGAGGTTCATTTCCGCCGCTCTCTGCTTCCTCCTCAGCTGTGCAATTTAGCGGCACTGTGTTCTCCTTTCAGGCCGGAAAAACAGCATCTGGGAGTTAAGAGAGACAATTAGAGAGCAGAGAGACACTGGGTGGGACACAATTACAGCTCCAGCGATCCAGGCACAGCGTCATCGGCAGGCATGTCCAGGGCTCACAGACAGGCAGCCGCTGCTGGGCAGAACTGCTCAGAACCACAGAGACCCAGGCTGGGCAGAACTGCTGAGAACCACAGAGACCCAGGCTGGTCAGAACTGGGCAGAACAGGTCAGAACCACAGAGACCAAGGCTGGTCAGAACTGGGCAGAACTGGTCAGAACCACAGAGACCAAGGCTGGTCAGAACCACAAAGACCCAGGCTGGTCAGAACTGGGCAGAACTGGTCAGAACCACAGAGACCAAGGCTGGGCAGAACCACAAAGATCCAGGCTGGTCAGAACTGGGCAGAACTGGTCAGAACCACAGAGACCCAGGCTGGGCAGAACTGGTCAGAACCACAAGGCGAGTGGAGGCGGGTTTTTGAGAGGGGGGGGGGGTTGCAACTCCAGTCCCTGCTTCACCAAATGGAACAGTCACACTCTATAAAAACATAATTATCATACATTCTCAAAATCTTATCTCTGAATAAAAGAAAAGCAGACAGTGAGAAACATAAAGTTGCTCATAAACTAATTAATCATAAAAGGAGGTTGCAGCCACCTTTGTATCAGGAAAAGTGAGGCACAAATGCCACAGTTGCTTAGATAAAAAATGAAAGACAAAACATAGTGACTCGGCCTGTACCTGAACTCAAGTATGCGCATGCAATTTTAGCTTATGCGTCTTGAAAACATTTTAAATCATAGTTTTTGCTTTACAAAGGTTGCCCCTAACTCCTTTTCTTATAGCTCAATTTGGACAACACGTATAATCTTTTCGGTTTACTAAAATGGCTGGGTGAGCAAGCCCAAAAAAGCATTAGAGAAAGAAAATGGGGTTGTGAGAATGGCAATGCACTTCACATTACAGCTATCTGTAAAAAAGAATGGCTATTTCAGTAGGGAACTGTCATAAGCTCATTTTATTCAAACTTGACACAAAAGTCTGCTGTTTCAAAGGTCAGGGACAATCTTCTGATTTAATTTACATTTTAAAAGTGTTCACCTTAAACTCTTTCAACTCCCTATCTGACAGTTAATATATGTGTGTTTTTACGCGTGTAACCTCTTCATGCCATATACTGTGTAATGTCCAGAATATACATAAATAAATGTATTAATTACAACAAAAGCTGTTTACTTGAGAACACAATACCATCAATACCAGCTGGCAGCAATTTGCATGCAAACCAAAAATAAAACAACTTCAATTAAGGGCTACAACTGTGTTTTAAAAAAATTATACAGCCAGTTTTAAAAGATAAACAGTGAAGATGTTTGCATTGATGACAATAAAATTGCTCTATCCTTTCTTATGTAGCCTACAGCACAAGTGTGATTGGTTCCTATTAAGCAAAAAACCATGCCCTCAAAACTGAAAGTGCCATTTTCACATATACTGTACATAGATACACAGATCCATGCTATGGCAACGCATATGTATATCAAATCATCTATCTGTGTCATTCACTCACTCACGGTACCATGGTAACCATAGGAAGTTTAAGAAAAGCCCCAGTGGGGGATGACAGGAGAGGGATATACTGCACTGTATAATAATGTGCATGGGTTTGGGTTGATCACTTGAGACTGTATTGCCTTAAATAAGTATTTTATAGTAAAATTACACAAAATTCCAGTATGGTACGGCTCCTCAGAGAATAAACACTGAACCATTTTAATTAGACTCTGCTCATGAGCGGTTCAGTCTTTAGGGTTTAGATGAACTGTGGTTAATAAAGCAAGCATAATGTTTGTCCTCCATTTATATCAACGTGGAATTTATCAACATGGAAATTCGGTATCAACGTGGAATTTATAATTGCAGCATGCTTATCTGAATAGTCCTCACTACTACCACCCACAGATTGCAATGCAACACTGGATATGTGAGATACCAGCTGGCTCAGAGAGAAGCCTGCCTGTGTGTGTCTGTGCAACACACACGCACACAATGGTGCATTTTCCTTTTAAACACAGGAATGGCAGGGGAATGGAGAGGCAGAGAGGCCAGTACTTAACCTCTCAGTAACTGCAATTCAAAATCCATCCATAGTTACCCACAAGCCTTTCCTTCAGCTATTCTTACCCCAATACCTCCGACTGTTCAATTCAAAAGTGACATATTTGGTCTGCTAGCGACTGTATGTCTGTCATCATTTCAAGATTCTGGAACTCAATCATAGACGCGTGTCAAATAAATGCATTTTCCCTGATTCGGTTGTTATATGCTTTAACGCATAATTAAATCCCCCGGCGCGCATTATTTCAGCTTCCCCCGTCTGCTACTGCCCCGTTCATCCTGTCAACTGACCTCTTCCTGTCTTCTCAATCCCATCCTCCACTCTCCTCACATCTCAATCCCCCTAATCCTCCCTTTCTCCTTCTCTCGTCCTTCAGCCCACTCATTATAAAGATTCCCCTCCCTTCTTCATTCTATCCATCCCCAACTCCTCCCACCCTCTTTACTGCACCATGCCTTTAGCAAGCCTCCCATTGCTGCTCGCCTCCCTTCATCTCCCACATCCTCCCATAACCGCATAGCTTCAGTCGCTGTTTGTCCCTGTACGACTGATTGCAGCCCGCGGGAAAAGGATTAGATGCTTTCAGTTTTGAGCAGTCTAAAGGTCTCGGGGTTTGTCTTAATGAATATCAGAGGTCGGCTTTGCCCTCTTTTTCTTGTACAGAAGGCTTTTCGTCAAACGCAACTATTGATGGCTGTTCTGAGACTTGTTCTAAGATGGCGGAAAGGTAGACCAGTTCCGCAAACAAACCTTCAAACCTCATTTTTTTACTTGATTTAAATGCAAAATTAAATCAGAAATGACGTCTGAGCAAAATGAAAAATGGCATATGTTAATTAGTCTTTATAAGCATCGAGGGACCCGAGGAGAGTGTTGTAATAAATCTGTTGTGCATTGGCGAATCGCTGCAGACATAATGAAGTGAATATGCAAATAATCAAAGTCTTCAAACAGCAGCTCTCAGAAGCTGAGGTCACTGCAAAATCACTGTCCGTGGTGATTGTCACTGATATGGCGCGCGCGTGTGTGTGTGTGTGCGTGTGCGTGTGTGCACGTGTGTGCGCGTGCGGTGCGCGTGCGTGTGCGCGTGTGCGTGCGTGCGTGTGTGTGTGTGTGCACGTGCGAGCATGCATGCCCGGGCAGCGAGGGGAACTCTAAGACAGACGGCAGAGTCATGTGGCGGTACTCCTGCTTCGCCAAAACTCTGTGTGAGAAGCTGAGAAGCAAAAACCCATGAATCAGCATTATCAGCACTAACGTTTCCCCCCCCTAACAAGGCTCTAGGGATATAAATAGTTAAAACACAGATAGTACAAGAAGAGTAACATTCAGTTGACATATGGATTTATTTATTTTCACTAAAGTTTCGCATTCCTGTATATGTACAATAGAAACTATCTACTTATGCATGAAAAAGGTTTATCATGTTTATCAAACTCATAACTTTAGAAAATGTACAACACTGTACATTTTTTGTTATATATTTGTCCTCTATGAGTTCTAGGCAGCAATTTAAGGCACAGTTGTCTCTATTGTTTATCTGCTTTGACTAATGACCTTAGAGTAGGAATTTCGCATCTTTAAACAATTTACACAACATTTCAGGTAATGCAGCTAGCTCAAGGGCATGACAGTGTTCCAGCATTCGCTCACTCACAGGTTCAGAGAACAGAACTCAGACCACATTCTTTACAGACCACATTCTGTACATCGCACATATGATCTGCCATGTCCTGGTAATGTAACCTTCGCATTCAACCTGGAGGCATCTGTCACTGTGAAAGAGCTTTGTTCCATCCATCCATTATCTAACCAGCTTATTCCTGGTCAGGGTCAGGGGGGGTGCTGGAGCCTATCCCAGCATGCATTGGGCGAGAGGCAGGAATACACCCTGGACAGGCCGCCAATCCATCGCAGGGCACACACACCATTCACTCACACACTCATACCTATGGGCAATTTAGAGTCTCCAATTAGCCTAACCTGCATGTCTTTGGACTGTGGGAGGAAACCGGAGTACCCGGAGGAAACCCACGCGGACACAGGGAGAACATGCAAACTCCACACAGAAAGGTCCTCGGCCGGGATTCGAACTCGGTACCTTCTTGCTGTGCGACAGTGCTAACCACTGCACCACTGTGCCGCAAGAGCTTTGTTGTTCACCTTAAATTTCTTTTGTATACAGGTACCATTGTAATTCACCTTGAGAATTTAAATAATCATTATCACACTGACAGCCAAATTAATAATCAGGAAGAACATTGGAGGGTATCCATTTCTTATTTAAATCACTTCTTTATAAAATAGCTTACAACTGTTTTTCACCAATACAGCACTGCCAAAAACTGTACTGTGCAGGCCGGGTGCAAATCTATACAAAAAAAAATCTGCTTAGCCCAAGAGAATTGGAAGTTTGATTAAAAGTGAAACGTCCGCAGAATTTGAAGTTTAATTTTTGTGGAGCAATGGAAAGGTGGGGGATCTTACCACATAGACCTGTAATGGGGACTGTCCTGTCCCTTTCCCTGGGCTGGGATGATGGTGATATCCCATTGAAAATGGGAGAATAGTTATGTCCTTCAGAATCATGTGCAGTCCAGGCTGAGATTATTTCACTATCTAAATCAGATGACGAGCAAACAGTTTATTCACGTTCACAACCATCCTTGCAATCTTCCAACGTCCTTTTTTAGTATTGTTTTCACAGTTTCACACTCAGTCTTGCCACTGTGTCTACAAAACAGTGATAGTGTTCCACTGTGACTTTGATGATGACAGCATGTACAGCCATGAGATGTAGGCTCAGGCCTTCCTAAAGCTGGGTCGTGGTCATGCTGGCTGGCAGCTTATCCAAAACACACCTACAGAGAGACAGTCTTTGCAATCTGTCCTCTTTGTGGCACAGTTCAAACACTCCTGCTGGACCCAGGTGATTCATATTGAGAGGAGAAATTGGCAGCTGCGTCAGTGTCCATGAAATAAAATGTTTATATTACTGATACTCTCTGACAGATACAACTAAAGAATCGTCCAATTGAATGGTTCCATTCCTGGTCATTGCCATAGCAACACTTGAGGTGGGAGAAAGTAAACGTGTATTCCATCATGTTAGCTTGTTGCTAACCAGGCCTGGGTGGATAACAGATGAGGTTATTTTCTGAAGATGAATAAAAAATGTGTAATGATAGTCCCGCTGTTAGCGACAGTACTGGCACATCACAGCAGGGGGAGCCATTACTGCACTCTTAAAGCAGCAGTTTTGGTCTGGGGGGGTAGCCTTAAACAGTACAGAATGGAATTTGCCACGAGGGACTGCTCTTTGGCTTGACAAGACCCCCCATCCAACAACACAAAATTAATTCCAGGTGGGGAGGCTGAACAGGGTATAGTATAGTATAATTATGTAATAGGTACACATGTGAAGAAATGTAGTGTGCAAAGTATGTATGCGCATCCATGCAAATCGTATAAGGATCAAATGATTTATTTATGGAGCTCCTATGTGGGGCATTTAGCCAAAGCACTAGCTTTTTGGTGAAGTTCAGAACAGACTGCTGACTGCTCCTGTACTCACAGAGGCCAGGAGTTATGTGGAGTTCCAGATCAATGAATGCAGAGTTCAGATTTATTCAGAAGGATTTTCCCCAGCTGATTGGGTAATAGAGATTGCTCTAATCAACCTGACTGCACCTTTGCTGCCCATTATTGAGGATATTTTAATCTCAAATCAAGTTATCCACTGCATTTCGCCTGAGGGTACCATTGGTTAAATAGCAATAGCTCTATGTACAGGTATAATACAAGAATTTTAAAGGATGTCAGCTCTTAGAGTATAACCTAGTGTAAATTAGATTGGTCAGTAATTTAGATATGTACGGACATAACACATGCAACGACATTCTGTTTCAGGCAAATGGCAACTTGCCTTGTCTTCAGTATGAAGAGGATCAAATTGTATCATTTTTATCATCTGATCATCCTTCCAACCGCAATGGAGGCAGTGCAACGACTCCTAACCAGGAAGCACAACATGACAAAGATCTTTGTGGAAAAAATGCTTCTGTTCTCAACACTGTCAACCACCAATTGAGTCAGTTCAGGTCCAAATTCAACCTGTTAGTTGTTATGGTTAATAGATTATTCAAATAGAAAGCCAGTTGTTATCTTTCGGGTCAAAGGCGAGGGATGATAATAAGATCAAAGCAATGTGGCACACCTACGGCAGCTTTTTCGTTCCCATTAAAACATTAATGAAAACATGTCAACGTTTTACTCCATTTGCACCTCCATAACAGAAAATCATATCAGCAGGACGAAATGCATTTAGCTTTCAGTTCCCCTCTGTGTACATCATCAGGCATTCATCACAAACCTCATAGTACAGTCACTCGCCATCTGACTAAACATGCCATCTGACTAACAAGAAGAGCTGTGATCTTCTTGTTTGACAAAAAAATATATATCATATAAATACATATAAATATTTGTGATACAAAATAAAACATATGGCACACTGCTGAGGTGGCTCAGTATATGAGTGAAATGACTCTATTCTACAGCTGGAGATACTCTATGGAAGAATATCTAATATATAATTATATGCAACAGCATTTGAGCTCACAATTTTTCGTATGTGAAAGGCCATTAGATCTATAAACACAACTGGCATTATTTGGTAACATTTCTTATTGAGGTTCAATAGAAGGGGGACTAACTCTAATGTTGAAGCAGAGAGAATATGTTGTGGCTGAAGTGATGCGACAAAACCTATTTTTATCCCTGATAATTAATCTCAAAATTTTGCATTTCCAATTACATTTGTACCTGTGTTCTAAAGTGTGTGCTGCAGCGCTAGCTGTGAGCATCCATTTCATAGGCTGAGCTGTAGGCTACAGTGGACCAGGGGATGTTGCTCAGAGATTGGCTAAGAGAAGAGGACAATCGCACATTTATGTGCCTAATATGGGTCGCCTGATATCTGGATGGTCATTGGCCCAGTCAGGATCTGATGACATCATCACACTGAACCAGTGCTTTAATTTGATTAGCCAACCAGCAGCTGGAGGTGGAATATTCTATCTTTTTGTTCAAGTCACTTTCGGCTGCCCTTTATTGATTCTGACAGCGTTTTCATCTTGACCATTGGGTCAGACCGCAAATAAAATGGATCAGCAGAGAGAGGACATACTGCATGTATGCATAAGGAGTTGGGGGTTAAGGGGCTGTTTGGGGATCAGCAGTAAAAATACTGAAATCATTTAACGAAATAGATAAATGGCTTGTCCTGCATGTCAGCAAGGCGATTTGTACATAATGAACATACAGATGTATTCATGTAAAGATGAACAATAAACAATAAACATTTGCATTAATCAATAATCAATCATCATTGCCCCTGTTAGACAATTTATTGAACAGTCTAGATAAAAAAACACAAAAAAACATTAAAAGCACAGTTATAAATCCAGAGCCAGCCCTAGGGTTTCAGTGGCCCTAAACAAAAACGTTGTTGTGGCCCCAAAGTGCTTGAAAACCCACCACTTAAACTTGAATTGTGTGGCTCAGGGAACGTTGTGGCCCTAAACGACCATAGAGAGTGTTTATGCCAGCGGCTGGCTCTGTATAAATCACCACAAGTATAAAAAACATAGGCTTTGAATAACATGGAAACAGCCTTACAAATATATCTCAATAATCTCTAAAAGGTTGAGCTAACCAACCCAGTACCATACAATTAGCCAGTTTATAGCAATATTAAATTAATAATGAAATTAAATTAATTATATCATGAAATGTATCTAATTATCAAAATGATAGATACATTTTATGATGATGAATTCCTCAAACTGCTGTCCTACGTTCAGTCTCTGAGACAAAAATGGACTTTGCGCTTCACAGTGCCTGAATCCAAGAGTAATAAGGTAAATTAAGTCGGGCTGACATGAACGATACAAATGGGTGAATCTTGAGCGAACAGAAGTTGATATCACTGACGACTTGCCAAGTGGTGAAAGCAGCGCAACTCTGCGCGCGGTGAATGTCTGTGTGCTGCAGGGGCGGCGAGTCAAACTGATGCCATACCAATTTTCAGAAACAGAAGCTTAACTAACAAGTTGTCCACATCCGTCAGATCCATTGCGTAATACTACATGTAGTCTACGGAAAAATAGCGCCCGGGGTGTTGTGATTCATATTTTACGTTAAATTCATTGCTTACGCAGCTGAAAAATACACTGCGGCAGCAGACAAGGAATTGCCTGGGGAATAGTGGGGAGGGCCAGTGCATAAGAGACTGTTGGCTCCACCCATTGACCATATAAGGAGTTTCTGGGCTCCTTTTCAGGCACCTGCTGGCAATCCGCCCTAATTTTAGGTGCTACTTAATTTCCAGGACCTCGGCAAAAAGCAGCAGTGAGGAAAAGTGAGGAGAGAGGTCGAAAAAAAAAAAAAAACGTGTGGAAAGAAAGAAAGGAAATTATTGGATTACAGGACAAACAAAGAATTTAACAGACACGAAACATGGACTGAATTATTGGAACTAATTGGAACTGGATTTTTGGTTAAGAACTTTTGTGCTGTGGACTGGACACTGAGCAATGTTTGTGAAGTGGGTACATGCCACAGCTTTACTACAGCACATAATAGCATAGCTATAAATATTGCATACAATGTGCATATTTTAGCTGTAGCTGTTTTCGAGATAATTGGGGATCCATATGGGGGAACAAAATGAGGGATAGATAGGGTCACCAGAGACCAGTCGGTGACCGGACTGTTCAGTTCATACATGCGTATAACAGTGGTCGTAGGTGCTGTCTGATTTAACAAAACCTTTTAGCGCATGCAAAACTAGTAACACAACCAATGATTGGTGCAAAACAAACACCATGGCCAATCATTGGTCATGTTATTGGTTTTGCATGTGCTAAAAGGTGTTTGCACATGCTAAAGGTCTTAGTAAATCAGGCCCTTTGTGTTTTATAGAAAATATATTAAATAAAACCGAAATCAAAACTGATCATGCACTTTATATCCCTTATCATTGTAATTTTTTTATTTTTATCATTTTGATATATCGATAACTTATATATTTTGGTATTATTTTAACATGTTTATTGTGTACACACTGCATTAAAAATGTATTCATGCCAATGTTTTATAGTAGTTTATATCACATAAATCAATAGTTTTCAGGATGCAACATATGAATGATGATTCGAATAGCAGGATAAAAAGGTTAATTGATGGAGAAAATACCATCCATCATTCACATCAGACTTTAGCTCATTTAAAATCTAGAAATTCTGGTTGATTGATGTGTCAAAGCAAACCAATGCTTAGCCAACTGTATAAAGTTTATGGACCTGATTTGCTAAGCCATTTAGTGTGTGCAAAACCTTTTAGCACACGCAAAACTAGTAACACAATGAATTATTGGTGCAAAACAAATAGCATGACCAATCATTGGCCATTTTATTGGTTTTGAGTGTGCTAAAAGGTTTTGCACATGCTAACAGTCTTAGTAAATCAAGCCCTATGTGGATGCCGCTAACTAATGGATTATTTTGTTATTTGCGGGCATATTTCTGGCACAATTCAACTGACCCAAGGATCAACAGGCTGCTCACGTTTGACATATCCTTGTTTTCACAGTGTGACAATTTCCGCTTTCTGTCATATCTGACCAGTCCAAACACAGTGACATGCCCTTCACTTATTCAGTGTTTTTTTTTCTGCATCAATGGCTGGAATTTAAAAGAAAGCTGAACACTGCACCATAGCAGAAATATTGTACGTAGAAATGGAAGTAAATAATATTTTATTTCTATAGGCAAAATTTACAATATTTTCCACTTGTTACAATACATGAGCATAGGTAATACATAGGTAATATACCTAGTATGCAACATTGCTATTATCTGTTTTACTCTCTATTCTAAGACCCCCCCCCCCCCCCCCCCCAGCTTGCTGTTGTATGTCTGCCTGTCTGCTTCTATGCTAAGTATTTTAAAGTAGTGAAGTTAGTGTATTCTGCAATAGGCCGATTGACCAGAATCAATTTATTGTCGTGATCAATGACATACTTAAAATAAACAGAATGAATCCCATTATCAGTTAACATACTTTCATATTCAATCATACAATTAATCAAAAACATAAGTAAAAGATGTTGAAGCCTGACCTTTTGTTACATCTTTTTCTTTCCCGCCAGCTTTAATTGCATATTCAATCACAATGCAACATCTTTCATGTTTCAAAAACCAGGGACACCAAATACAATACGTCTTCTCTCCAATCCTATTGCCCTAACCCCTCCACAGTTATAATTCCAATCAAGCTAAAAAGTCAGTCTTTTCGTGACATAAATACATTTGTACCTTTGATGAACATACATGGGAAATGAACCCAACAGGTAGAAGCATATTCCTGAAGTCCCTAACACCCTCCCTTGTAGCCCTGATTCCCATCCTCACTGCCCCATGCCCTTCCCTGTGTCCAGGATGCAGTCCTCATTTCCTTCTGCCAATGCGAGCCATCAGCTCCGCGTTAGCTGCGGCCTTGGTGCGCAACTCGTGGTTCTTGGCCAGGTCGATCAGGACATTGAGGATGTTGGTGGGGACGTCCAGCGACAGGGCGTAGCGTGGCCCCTGGGGGTTCCTCTTGGGGGCGGGGAGAGGTGGCCGACGTGAGCGGCTCTTTCGGCTGACGGGCTGGTAGGACCCTAGGACCCCGTGTCGACTCAATATGTCGATGGACACCAGGTCTCGCTCCAGCTCTCGTCCCTCTGACTCCCTCTCTCCCTCGGGCAGTCCCTGCGGCTCGCCGACCCCCCCTCCCCTGGCACATGGCTCTTACGGCCAGAAGCAGCACCAGGTAGATGCACAGCCCTACTCCTCGCATCCCGGCTGAAGAAAGAGCCTGAAGATCCGAATGAGGCCCAGAGGGTTGGCAGAAGAGAGGATCGAGTGAACCAGAGGACCTAAAGTGCAAGGAATGAAAGGATGAAGAAAGTTTAGGAGGTAAATATCAGAGAGGAAAGAAAAAAAGAAGAATACATTGACGTGTTCAAAGGTTTTGTGAATTTGAATCCACCAGGCATAAGATACTTTTACCATTCAGTTAAGACTTTCATTGCAGTTAAAAAGGTGCAATTTAATGTCCTGTAATACTTATTAGCTGCCATTGATCTGACATTTGGGACAAAAATAAACAATACAAAGACTAGGAAGTCCAACACTGTATGGTACTAATATTCAGTCTACAGTATTTCAGTTTTAGTGATAAGTATCACTTTCAATGAGGAAAGAAATTAGAGTATTGATATTCACTCTTGCCCCTGGTGAGCAACAGGATTTCTGGACGGGATTTTTATTTTAAGTATGAAACAATTCAGATCAAAGAAATCCAGTGAGATATAGTATATTATTTTATTATTATTATTTAAGTATGTATACCTAAGTGGTATAAGAAGGACTTCAACGTTTTGCTCATATACGTACCGACACTTTTTCTAGCATTCTGCAACCGCTTTCTAGCATTCCACAACATTTCGTAAGCTCAGTGTACATCCCAAGCTCCCTCCACAATCACAATCTATTCCACTTAAAGCTCTGAGTATACTATATATTATTTATTATACTACGTATAATTTTCTATAAAGCCCAGAAATTGTTTCAAGTAATATGACTATATTTACATTACTAGACACCACTTTTAAGTATTTATGTAATCAAGGTATGATTTACATGCTGATTTTTAAGTGGTTACCTCAATTGAACCTAATATGTAAATATTTGTAATTCATCATACATTCTCCGAAGCTCAAAATATGGAAATAAAACTTTTCAACCTTTCATTTTTATAATATTTGATACTCTACTAAAAATATCATATATCTCTTCAATTTTGGCTTCTTTGCCAGTCACATGATTTTGTCCCAATTGTCTCTGTGGTCCATCAGATGGTAAAATGTGTGGCTGGTTATGAGACACAACATTTTTAATGACAGAATAACCCCCTGAAATTGCATTGAATTGTTTAAACGGTTATGCATATTTCAGAATCTTTGTAAATCAAGCTGTTTTTGTATTCAGTTTTATCATTTATGAACTAGGGTTCTAGGAGAAGGAGAGCTAGTACCGAAATGGTGGCACTTTGCAGTTTTATGGGTCGATATACTTCAATAAACACTGAACCAAGTACATATGTCATTCTCACACAATACCTTCAGCTTGACACTATGAAAAATGGACTTACCTGTTGTTGCTCTTCGCAATGAGTTTAAGTCCCACGCCTTGTTCAAAGGAGCAAATACAGCTCTAATGGTAAAGTGTGTGTCTTTCTGTCTCCTTCTGCCACTGTGGGTCTTTGTGTGCCAAGTGTCTGTCTGTCTGTCTGTCTGTCTGTCTGCCTCCTCCAGAACAGTCCAGATTTCCACTCTGATGCTCGAATCGATCTTCAACTGGGTTGTCTCTGCGCCAACCTCTCAAGAACTCAATCCTCTTGCCATTTCAACTCCACCCCTCCTCCCTGTTCCCCCACATTGGCTCCCTCACCCTGTCCCTCATGTTTGTGCCCACCCTTTCTCTACCCTTCCTTCTCCATCCCTCCAGCCCTCTTGCTCATTACATCCCGACTCACCCTGTCACTAAAACTCCTCACACAATGGGCACTTCCATATCTTTTAACCCTAATATTTAACTAACTCCCCACTTACCCAACCCTTAACCAGCACACATTTGCAATTTGTTTGCATTAGAACGGTCTTTAGCCTGTTTAGTGGAAAGCATTGTTATCCAGGTAATTCCGGATGGGAGAAATAAAGAGTGGGATATGTATAAAGAAATAAAAAAAGCATAAACTATCAAGTTCGAAATGGTACATTTGACACGTCACAGGGGTTTGTGATGAAGTGTGTATGTTCATATGCATGATTGTGCATGTCTCTGTATGTATTTGTGCTTATCTTATTGTTCCCTGGCACACATCTATATATAGTCGAGTATAGTACACTATGTATAGTACACATGTACTGCCTGTGACACTACATTAGACCAATATTTGGAGTACCCCTCTCTCCTCCTGTGCCACCTTCTAAGGCCAATAAAAACCCTCTGAACTGTTTGAATATGGGAAGCGCAACCCAGCGAGCAGAACATTATTTCATTAATAAAACAGGAATTAAAGTAATTAGTTTGATTCCATCTTGATCAGATGCTTAAGGCTTTAATCTCCCGATGAGTCACGCTGGTGGAACTGTCAACAGATCGAACCTCAGCTGTCGGAAAAGAAGCGCAGTCTTGTCAGTGCTATTGAATTTGCCCGTATGAAAAATGAACAAAACACATCAAAACATCAAGGAATCAGTACATATTGTTTAAAATCTTGTTTATTTTTCATATTTAAAAAAATCAATGATTAATAAAAGTGTTTTTCATCTTCAAACAGGACAAAAACATCAGCTTTCATCATTCTTTGAAAAAATACAATACAAAAATAACATTTTGAAATAGCACCCTTTTTTTTGCAAAGAGACATGCAATGTTAAACACAATTAACACAACAGAAACAATTAAAACAACCTATTATCAAGATTGTTCCCCAGGTAATAAAATATATATGTACATAAGGGACAGATTTTGCTTCCCCTGCTGATATACTATACTATACCTCTGTACATCTTAAGACTGGAAGGATTCGCAAAGAAGCCATGCACAGCTAATTATGCACCAACTTTCTGTAGCATGATTGAAATATAGTTACAGTACTGTGTGAATGTTACTCATTAGCTGGTATCTCTTCAGTATCAATACACTGAGCCCATTCTTCAGGTAACTAAAAAACCTTGACTTCCCGAGCGTTTGGGCACACGTTTCATCTCAGTATTACAAATAAACTGAACTAAGGCTAATTTAATGTATGTCTTCAGAGAGCAAGCCACCATTTGATTTTGTGCTAAAATGGTGGAGACTTGTATTATGATAAAGAAAAATCCCTGAATGATAAAAAAAAAGCATAGAGAAGATAAAAAAATATTTCAATCTGCGATACTGCTTGGGGCCTTATTGACCAACACTGCTTGTGACCTTTTATAAGGATTTCAACAGCACAGCATAAGACTTCAGAAAAGTTACACTTGCTTAGCTATCGCTTATGTTCCATTGACTAATTATTTGCTTGTTTCTACTCAAGGGACTACAGCGGCACCATTTTTCTTGAATATACAGATGAGTATCTATTCACTTGTAATCCCAATGGAGCTCTATTCAAACTATATTCAAATGTGTGAACGAATATTGGTGAATTATATGGATTTAAAGCAAACTCAGAAAGTGCAAAGAGATAAAAGGCTTTAAAGAAGAAAAGCTTCATTGCAAGGATATGCTCTACTACCAGATCCTTGCAGTACATGAACATTATTACATACAAAATCAGGTCCACTCAAAATGTACCATTGCCAATTAACTTATCAAATAAATAACCTTTGTTTAATCAATTTGATCATTAAAATATTTTTGAAAGTGTTTATATTTAAAAGAAAAAGAGGCAATACATTTTTTATTCTAATGTAGACGCAATGTGTTAATGACTGGACTTAATAATGGATTGCACTAAAAAATCTAAAAGTAGAACACTGAATCATAAATGAATAGGCGTATTAACTGGAGACCACCATCGCTTATGAAGCTCACCTACAGCAGCTTGCATGAATTGCCGTAAAATATTTTTTTTAAATATATTTTTAAATAATTTTCAGATACAGCAGGAACGCAGAAATATAAACCTCAGAGTTACAGACCGACTGGTCAACTAAACAGGGTGTGAATCCGGAAGTAGCATAAGCAATTGTACCTTAAGCTCCTTATTATACAATACATACGACTCCGTTATTTTGCAAAAAGTGAGCATTAAAGGGAATCGAGTCACACTTTCCGGTCATAAAAACTCTATGACTGCGTAATTGGTCTGTCTAAAATCAGTGAGTTGGAAGCAAGTGTCAAGGGTGAGGCATAATGAAACAAAAACACGGTCCCTTCTCACGTGAAATAACGCACATGCTGTAATGACGTGTTCAACCCATTGACGGATGCAATTATTAAATAAGAAGCAGTGTAGGTTTGGTAGTTAGCAGCTGCCTGCTCATTCATAGACTGCTGTTCCCTGTTCAATATTCCTTCGCTGACGCTGTGTATTTTATCATATGGCTAGAATCATCCCTAGGTTGCTTTGAACTCAGAGGCCGGTCCGTGGATCCTTCTACCTAGTGCTTTTCTTGGTAAATAGTTTCTCTGTAATGTAATGCCTTTACATTCTTTATGACGTTTCAACTCTAATATATTTATGTTTGAGAATGCAAGATGGTAGCATCCTTTTTGCTAACAGACAGTCTTGTTATAGTTCCTTTCAGGAACCCAACATAGAAAAAAAAAAGAACGCTCTAATGAGATCCTGCTTAAGGAGTGTTTCATAGTTGGTTACAAACTTTTAAAAAATTCATAGATACAGAAAAAGAGCCTGTTTTTTTTATATGGCTAAAGAAATGCAAGCAACCACTCTAATAAATGATTACATTTAAAACCGGTGTATTTCAATTTCACTTTCTAAGTAAAATCTGAAGAGTTCCAAATGACCCCCAGTCCTGAAGTTTGTATCTCTGAGGTTTTCCTGCATTCCATTATGATTCCTTGTAGATCTAGAGAGCTTAGAAATCATCGTCCCGTCCTGGTGGACGTCGAATCTGTGAGAAAACACAACAGTCAGACACAAGATATGACCAGCTCTTCATTCCATCATTTCAGCTCATTCTCTTTTCTCTCATCCCTTCATTCTTCCTGCCATCCTCATGTCCCAAGCATTTTATTACACCTCTCAGATAACTTTTATCCCAGCTTTCATTTGGCTGCAATCAGATTTGGGTCACTTATTGCTGACTGCAGTCATGTAAGGTTCAACAGCAGTTCAATATGCTCAACTATGGGTTCAGGGCAAGAAGGTTTAAAATAATGTTCTGTCATTGTCATAATAAAAAGTGAGTTAAAGGCTCTTGTAAAAAAGGAAGCAAGAAGCCAGAGAGTGTGTATCTATGTATGTTTTATGTGTCTTCGACATCAAGACAACATAAGTAATCTGTGTAATGATAAGCACTCCAAACTCCGGTCCCCGCATTGTACCCCCAGGGTGCACAGGAAGGGCCTGTTACCCCGAGAGTGTATGTAGGCGCAGGAAGCAGGGGAGGGAGGGGATAAGTATTGTTTGTATGTATGCAGTGCACGTGTTTTAAATATCCACAATACCCATGCATATTATCGGTTTTCCCAAATAATGTGGTAATATCTTGAAAGCTAACATCTAATATGATCCAGCAATAAAGAAAGTATTAACAACTTGATTAACAACATCATTAATATTTCCTGATTCCATGAAAAAAAAAAATATATATATATATAACAGCAACAGAGCACATTTTACCATTGTAGATTCTCTCATTCTGGCAGCCCTAGTAAGCCTTCTCCTTAATAACACATTTAGTAACATCTATTGATGTTGGAATAAACATATACAATACTGATACCTATGATGTATTTCTTCAGTTATTCATTTAAAAAAATTATTTGGCAAATTCATTGACAAAAACAAGTTATGAAATCCAAGTGACAGTATCCATCAGCCAGCAACAACTTACTTAGTGTAAAACAAGGTCAAAACGTGCAACGATAAAATTCATTAAAGAACTACATTTAACAAAAATGAACCACATTTCACCGGCCAAAGTTTGAGAAAAATTAGATTTTTTGTTGTTGTTGTTGATGTTGTAGTGAACATATACTGTAATTGTAGTGCATGTTCTGTGTTCTTTTGGGAGCGGCTGGTTTGTTGAGGCAGCAGGCAAATTCCTTGCATGTGTTCACCATGTATTTGGGATTATTGTGTGCAGTTCAATTTGAAAAAGCCTTGGGCTGTGTGTGTGGTTCCTGGTGTGCAGCCTACCTGTTTTCTCGCCCTGGCAGTGTTCCTCGCACTCCTCCTTGGTCAGGAAGCGGTTGCTGTTGCCTCCGCAGCCGCTGTAGATAAAGGGGCGGCAGGCTCCCACCTGGGCGTGGAAGTACCATTGGATTGTGTACCTCAAGCAGTTCCCCTCCTCCAAGGGCAACAAGCAGGCATTACCTAGGGCAACAGAACGCGTGAGGGGGTGAGAAGGTCTACCTGCTCGGGTCTCGCTCAGAGAGTTCTGGCAGCTACAAGTGTCTTTTGTGCTGCAGGCGCGATGTCATTGACGAGCACCCCACATCCCCACCATCTCAAGCAAAGGAGTCCACCCCCTCAGGGCATGCAGCCATGCCGTGTGTATCTCAAGACGTCAAATCACGCGGAGCCCATGCAGGCAACACAGCACAGGAGATGACTGAAGGTGAGGTGAAAGTACAAACACACCACATTAGACCCTTATGGGAACCCACCATCCAAAACCACATAGCAACAACAGCATTGACAGTGTTCTCTCAAACAGCTATCTACCTCACACACACCACCTCAACACAATCACAAACGCACACGTTCACAAGCCCGTACTCACACACACCACCTCAACACAAGCACAAACGCACACGTTCACAAGCCCGTACTCATACACACCACCTCAACACAAGCACAAACGCACACATTCACAAGCCCGTACTCACACACATCACCTCAACACAAGCACAAACGCACACATTCACAAGCCCGTACTCACACAGACCACCTCAACACAAGCACAAACGCACACATTCACAAGCCCGTACTCACACACACTATCGCTCACTTCATCAGCCTCTTTGTTTAAACAGTTCTGAGGTGGCCGTGTATGACGCTGTGTTCTGTCAGCAATGCAGTTCTTTTCCTGTTGCTGGAGGCCAATGTGTGAAACCATAAAGTTCAAACTTAGAGCGCTGCCGCCGACTATCATGAAAAGCAACGTGTGGGTTTCTATTTATGTTTATTTTTTTCCTTCCCATCTGAGAGTTCCCGGAACGCCGGCAGTCCGAAACTCAGAGGTCCCGGATCCTGTTCCGGCAGGATCCGGCAGAAATGAAACACTGGTCCTCATGTATGGCAGGGAGTTGTGGCACATTATTTCAGAGCTGCTTTCCTTTCATGTTATTATACAACAGGAACTGAGAGCTGTGAACACAGCACTTTCATCCCCTGGTTTCATTCACACCAAGTCAACAACATCACTGCCTTTCAAGACCATCAAAGGGTGCAATCTGAAATAGTACTGTCCAACGGTCCAAGAGCTATCAGTTAACTAATCCAACCATGCCCTTAAACTATACATTTTATATCTTTGTCCCACTATAATTGGGATGGCAGGTATGCCATCCGCCAAGTTACGGCTTGGCGGCTCATGCCCCATACCTATACAGCACCGAGAGTTTGGCACTTTTCAGGGTTTCCTACAGAAGTAACCACAATGACCACAGACTCTCAGCTCTTAAAAACAGTAACTTCTGTACATTCTGACCTCATGTAACCACACAGCATTCAGATACAACTTCACACATCAACACAATAAAGCCCCAAACTTGGGTTATTTTGCAGATAATTTTCTTCTTCTTCTTCCTGCCTACGTACCCTCAAAGAATAATTCTCCCCATTGGACAACCGCCTTTAATCCACCTATCAGAAGCTCTGTTTAAAATTGCCTCGTCGCATTCACATGCTTCAGAGGCTGTCTACCTACCTACTACACAAACTGTGAAAGTGTCTGTAGCTTAGTGGTTACAGTGCTGCTCTAGCATCTAGCAGATTGTTGGTTCGATTCTCACCTGATCCTAGCATTTAGTTTCAGTACACATAGACCAAAGTCAAAAGTCTTATTTGGTCTGCCAATTTCTGTTAAATTGCTCTGGCATAGCGGTCAAGATCTTGCTTTTCCATGCGTCAGTGGTTCGATCCCCCACCAGGTAACAAAGCCTAATTTCATTTTCAACTAAAAATGTGTGTACATGTATCATGTATACTTTTTCTCATACAAGAATGTTATTTTCACATTAAAGAACATAGTTTTCTTGCAAATGCTAAGAAATTGAACAGTATTAACTATAGAGGTGAAAGAGGTGAATGCCACCCTGACATGGCCTAACATTAGTCTAGTCAGTAGTCAGTAACTTGCCATTTTTTTATGTTGAAAACATATTTTTTGGTGAGATTGTAAAATACAGTGCTGTGGGTATCCTCTGGCTGTTCCTATTTCAGCATAGCAATTGATTCATAGCTTCATATATGTTGTCTTTATTTAATAACAGACTGCAGTAAAGCGAATTTAGCGAGCAGAGTATTGGGTCAGGAGCGTGTAAGAATATCACGGTCCCCATGCTGGTTATGCAGAGGCCCCTGGCATGCAGAATAAACCCTTTCAGCTCCAGAGTGGAGATGGGGGGTTAGCTACCTGCCCCTGGGGCCTCTCTCTTGGGTCGCCCAAGTTGAGGAGGATTGATAGTGCTGGCTTCACCTACAAAAGAAACAACAGCCACAAAGATACTCAGTGGTATAGTAATCAGAGCTGCTACACATACAGCACTGTCTACCATGTAGCCTTACCGTGCTACATGTTCCCGCAATGCACTCTATAGAACATTTAATAAAAACTGTTCACTTTCTCTTAGGCTTATGCACATAGAAGATGACCTGTTTAAGGCTGTACTCTTAGGTAGAAAGAAGCCATTCCTAAAATATAAATGTAAAATCCAACATTTTAGGAGTAGGTTTTATCTACAGCACTGTACAGGAAAATCTGCCGCATGTCATTCAGTTCCACAAGCAACAGTGTGCCTAAATCAACAATTATATCATACTGTATAAATACAAAATGTATTACATACAAAATGTACTAAATGTAAAATTGCAATTACTTACAGTATAAAGTCTGTTACATGTTTTACATGCTGACATACACTATATTCACATATTCAGGCATATACTGTACAGAACTGAAACTGAAAAAAATATATGCCAGTTAAAATGCCGATGCACTTGAGGCCAAAGATGTAGTCAGTCCTTTTGACTTTACATTACAAAATATAAGCTTCATAGCAACTCCAGAGGATGACTAACATTCATACATCCATTTTATATCACACCACTCACCAATAATCAGTTTCACTGTGGTAAAGCAACTGATAATATTACACTGTAGAACAGCATTAGATCTGATGAAGATTCTTTATAGCAAGGATGAAGAAACAGAAGACACTACAGTAGATATACAGTAGATGTGTGACTTGCGCAGTGAAGATGAAGGCACGATTGGTTAAATACCCTTATTGAGTATGGTTGTCGGGGTGAAGTCGATCACTTCCTCCAAGGGATCGTCATAGTTCTCAATAGAGAAGATATGCTTGTAGTCTGGGTCATTGGTGTTGACTACGACACGTAGTTCCCGCCCTAAAACACAGGGGGTGCCATACATTTCAGAGGCCCCTTTGCACCCATGACCCCAATCTGACCGTAAGGGGATCATTGCTCCTGTCTGTCTGCTTATGGTTGCTATGACAGACTGAGGCCCCACATAAAAGCCTACTGTACCAAATATTTGCTGCAGCACCTTTTCAATGCTTACCCACCTCTCACAGACCTCAAACCTCCCATACACTGCACCTCTTGCAGATGCAGAAGTAGTGCAGGTAAATGCCCTCGTAACTATGTCCTCCATCAGGGATTTCACTAAACCATTTTGAGCGTCAATGTGTCGTGTGGCGTTCTGCATCAGGCACATCCTCACACGTGCATGTTACTGTGGAAACCGTGGGGCTCCCTGGTGGAGCAGGGTTCTCTGAGCGCTGACTGATCTCTCGCTTTGTGCTCATGCACAGCTCGGTGGCAAACCTGTGTGACTCCCCGCCCTGATGTACCCACAAACATCTCACTACCACGGGACCCCCTTGTCATGCACCACCATGCAGCGCACTCCCGCTCCCCCCTCTCACGACGTAGACAGAGCGGGACGAGAGACACACACGGACAGTACGGACGGACGGACGGACGGACGGGTAGACAGACGCGCCCGGACGGAGACAGAGGCCTACCGAAAAACAACGTGTGATGCTTCGGTCGGATGCGCTTCCCAACAGGCAGTTAGAGAGGTTAGCACGAGGACGGTGAGAAAAGTCAGACAGACGGACACACTCACCCTCCTCGCCCTGCAGGGACGCCTGCCGCCCTGGGATAGGCCGCGCCCGAAAGGACTGGGCCGCCCGGCGGGCCGGCGAGTCTACGAAAGTACCTGAGAGAACGGGGGAGGAAGGGGACAGGGACAAAGCAGGACAAGGACCAAAAAGGACATCCAAGCCGGTCAGTACACACACACACACACACACGCCCAAACAAACACAAACACAAAAACCCCACACCAACACAATGGGACTCACAGGATCACATGGACAGGGATTGACCGAGACAGCCATCAGTGCATGCTGTTGTCCCTGGATGAGACACGAGCTTACAGACACACCACCACACCAGAACAGGAATCAACAGACTTGGTTTGCCACAGTGGGTAAGACCACCAATGGGAGCGTGGTGGTGAGCCTCTTGAGCCACTAATTCAGCTCTAGATCTCACCCCTCCCTGAAGGAGAGCAGACCATGAGATGAAGGCAGGGATTCCCCACAGTACACCTCTTCTCCTCTCACTAAAAACATTATAATATTTGATGTTGAGAACAGGCTAATCAGCCTATTTAAGCTTGTCTTCTTACTTACTGACTTGAGAGTATCCATTGCTGTGTCAAGCTCTTGAATACCCTAAGGCGGGGATACCCGAATCAAAAGTACTGATTTATAGACCTAGGACACCAGCTAAGTGGAATCTCTGGCCAAACAGTGATATTGATGAATCACGGAGTATCGGGGAAAACCAATCCAGCAGTTCTACTGGCCTTGAGAGCTAGATTTTAGTACCCTAAAGGGCCTCTGCTTGCTGCTATTGAGTCCTAGGAAACTATTAAATGAACTACGAATGTCAACAACAAGACAACTGATTGGTGTTGATAAATCGGGACCTCCCAGTGGTTCCTGCATATCCCATTCCAGATCACTCCACTTTCTAATTAACACAGAAACTGAGATGTTTTGAGATGGGGGTGCTCTCCACATGTTCAGAGACTATGGTTTGTACTTCCAGAGGGTACACCATTACATCAATTGAGGAGTAACATGGCATTTCAGTTATCTCTCATCATCCATAGAAAAATTGGTGTCTAATTAACATTTTAAACGGTGTTGAAATGGAGTGTTTCTATGCATAAGGTGCACCCTTTGGAATCAGAAACCTTATTAAACCTTATTTGGGGGTTAGAACCTTATGAGACTGGAATATACACACTAAGTTCTTTGTGTATTTACATGAGTAAATGATGAGTAAATGATGAAGCCTTACTGCACCTACTCAAGTGTGATATAACTGCTTTGAGCAAGGCCACCCACCCACCTGCTCCAGCCTTCAGTCTGAGCACAACTTACCTCCACATGCTGAAACACAAAATAAAAAGACACTGTTAACCTGAGGCAGGGTAAGAGGATCCTTTACTGTTTACTAACTGCTCACCTTAATACTGCACAACATAGCTTTTCTGGCCACACACACACACACACACACACAAACACATGCACACACACAAGTGTACGCATGCACCCGCACACAAACACAAATGCACATGCACACACACAGATATATACTGTGTATATACTGCCATTGTTTGAAATGGCACTATTGAATGCCTGTCTGACTAACTATGAGACTCACCACAGTGCTGGCTCATCTCTGAGCGAACGTAGGCGCGGATCTCATCCTCCTATGGGGGAGGAGTAAATAAGAGAGAGAGGATGTAGGGGACAAAGAGAGCAGCAAGGTTAAGGATGTCAAAGTCTGTGTTTTATGTGCAGCTGACTTCATAAAGGCGAAGCCTCACGGTTGTACAGGAGTCTGTGAGTGTTCGACAGCTGACATAGTGTTAGACGGCTTTATAACAAACTGACCGTCATGCCTGGCACCCCTCTGTCTCCCTTGGTGCCATCTGGACCCAATTCCCCCTGAAACGTTACATCATTTGTCATTAACAGCACATTTGTCATGTTCCTACGGCGCACATATGCCTATGCAACTACAAGCCTCGACACATTATACATGCGCTGACGAAGGCTGAGGCCAAAACATTCGCGTTACGTTCGCGTTTGTACGCTGTTTACATATAATAAATGGTAAAGGAGTGCGGCCCATGAATTATTCTCAATTGTATTTTCAACAAGCAAGCAACAAGCATAAACACGAAGACCAGCGTCATAGTAACAGTAACAGTGTGGGAGAGAGATGGTGCGCTAACCGTAGCATCAGTGTACAACGCCCGTAATAGTTATATTTTTCTAATCGTGTAGAACAGAGAGAATACGATACCTAACACAATCTATAACAACAGTGGATAGAATAGATATCAGTGTGGATCCGAATGTGAAAGTATGGGGGGGGGGGGGGGGGGACAGTCAATAACAGACTCACCTGCTCCCCCCTCTCTCCTGGAATACCTGGAATGCCTCTTGGCCCGACCATAGCAGCGCCTTGGGGCCCACGTTCACCCTGAAAAGCCACACACACTTCCATTCACTGCACAAATACAATGTTAAAGCACAGCCCAAACAAATAACGCACGGTGACAGAACTCCAAAGGTTTGTGCATGTCATGACGACGTGGTAAAAACTCTCAAACAAAGCTAAGGTCCTTCACAAGCAGGCTCAAAGTGACCTGAATCAGCTTATCTGAGAGACAGAGTAAGACCGCACCTTCTGTCCCTGAAGCCCCTCTGGGCCATTTGTGCCAGCTGGCCCCTGGGAGCCAGTTAGACCAGGGGTCCCATCTACACCCCGTAGTCCGGGAGGGCCGGGTACACCAGGAGGGCCCTGCAAGGAGACAGACGGGGAGGTGGGAGGATGAGAGAAACGGCTTTCCAAACAGCACCACCACGCACACACGCTTGAGGACAGAGACTTACCCTCTCCCCTTTGTCACCCTGAGCTCCTTTGGCTCCCGATATTCCATCAAATCCCCTGTCACCCTGAATATACCCAAACAAGTATATTACACAGATATTACACAGGGCACATATACAAACATACACACATATGCACATGCACACACTTACACGTATTACTCGTTCCCTTCATTTACATTACATTACAATCATTTAACAGACGCTTTAATCCAAAGTGACATACAATAAGTGCATACAGAAAGGTCATCGAAGCAACTACAGAACAGATAAGACAAAGCACACCCTTCCCATAATGTAGCAGCTATCCCTAGTAAATTTCTCCCTTCATTTCTCACCCTTACAGCATGCCAAAACGACTACATTTTCTCATTATTATTGCCTTGTTATTTTTGATAGGCTTCCTTCTGATTTCAGAATCAGCCCTGCCATTATTATTGTCTCCAACTTCAAGCTCACGCAGCCTCTCTCTCTCACAGCTCCCATCTCCTCACCTTGGGGCCAATCAGACCTTCCTTTCCAGCAGCCCCCGTGGCCCCTGGGGGCCCCAATGCTCCCTGGAACACACAGACACATGATAGCACAGAACACACCTGTCTCTGAAATATAGTAATTTGTGCTACATTGGATACTCACCTGCTTTCACATATACGATGTGAGCTCTTCCTTTTGACAATTTTTAAAATTTCTATCATAATTATTATAAATTGCAATGTAATATGCGTTAATATTTTTTTTGTACCTCGGTATGCAAATATTAATATACAATCAATATCATAGAGAGAATTATAGGCTTATACATATATACTGTTGTGCAGCAAAATAAACTGACGAAAATTTTTCTTAAGAACTAATTTTTGATTCCAGAAAGTACAACCTTGTAATTATAAGCTTGTGTTTCCTATTAAAACGTGAAAGGAAAAGCATTTTGCAGATATTGTAAAAGATGGGAGCTATCTAGCGGTGTCTCATAAATAACATGTGACGTATTATCAAACAGCAGAGAACATTCTAGATGTTGATTTCTCCTCCCCTGACACACGCCAACATCGCCACCGGATATGAGAAGAACGAGTGTGACGACAGCTTTAATAATCACATGCAGATAGCTTGATTATTTATCATATTCATTAGAGGCTATTCAAGACATGAGTTAGATATGAGATCTTGCTCATCCATAACAGGCCTGCCTATTCATGGCTCTGCTCCTGTTTAATTAATAAGCGAATGAATGGCAGTGTCTGGGGTTAGGTCTTACTGAAGATGGACAGGGTGTGTATGAATGGCACTGACTGGGGTTAGGTCTTACTGAAGACGGACAGGGTGTGTATGAATGGCACTGACTGGGGTTAGGTCTTACTGAAGACGGGCAGGGTGTGTATGAATGGCACTGACTGGGGTTAGGTCTTACTGAAGATGGACAGGGCGTGTATGAATGGCACTGACTGGGGTTAGGTCTTACTGAAGACGGACAGGGTGTGTATGAATGGGACTGACTGGGGTTAGGTCTTACTGAAGATGGACAGGGCGTGTATGAATGGGACTGTCTGGGGTTAGGTCTTACTGAAGATGGACAGGGTGTGTATGAATGGGACTGACTGGGGTTAGGTCTTACTGAAGACGGACAGGGTGTGTATGAATGGGACTGACTGGGGTTAGGTCTTACTGAAGATGGACAGGGCGTGTATGAATGGCACTGACTGGGGTTAGGTCTTATTGAAGACGGACAGGGTGTGTATGAATGGGACTGACTGGGGTTAGGTCTTACTGAAGATGGGCAGGGTGTGTATGAATGGCACTGACTGGGGTTAGGTCTTACTGAAGATGGACAGGGTGTGTATGAATGGGACTGACTGGGGTTAGGTCTTACTGAAGATGGACAGGGTGTGTATGAATGGGACTGTCTGGGGTTAGGTCTTACTGAAGAGGGACAGGGTGTGTATGAATGGGACTGACTGGGGTTAGGTCTTACTGAAGATGGACAGGGCGTGTATGAATGGGACTGACTGGGGTTAGGTCTTACTGAAGATGGGCAGGGTGTGTATGAATGGCACTGACTGGGGTTAGGTCTTACTGAAGACGGACAGGGTGTGTATGAATGGGACTGACTGGGGTTAGGTCTTACTGAAGATGGACAGGGCGTGTATGAATGGGACTGACTGGGGTTAGGTCTTACTGAAGATGGGCAGGGTGTGTATGAATGGCACTGACTGGGGTTAGGTCTTACTGAAGACGGACAGGGTGTGTATGAATGGGACTGACTGGGGTTAGGTCTTACTGAAGATGGACAGGGCGTGTATGAATGGGACTGTCTGGGGTTAGGTCTTACTGAAGATGGACAGGGTGTGTATGAATGGGACTGACTGGGGTTAGGTCTTACTGAAGATGGACAGGGTGTGTATGAATGGCACTGACTGGGGTTAGGTCTTACTGAAGATGGACAGGGTGTGTATGAATGGGACTGTCTGGGGTTAGGTCTTACTGAAGATGGACAGGGTGTGTATGAATGGGACTGACTGGGGTTAGGTCTTACTGAAGATGGACAGGGCGTGTATGAATGGGACTGTCTGGGGTTAGGTCTTACTGAAGATGGACAGGGCGTGTATGAATGGCAGTGTCTGGGGTTAGGTCTTACTGAAGATGGACAGGGTGTGTATGAATGGGACTGTCTGGGGTTAGGTCTTACTGAAGATGGACAGGGTGTGTATGAATGGGACTGACTGGGGTTAGGTCTTACTGAAGATGGACAGGGCGTGTATGAATGGGACTGACTGGGGTTAGGTCTTACTGAAGATGGACAGGGCGTGTATGAATGGGACTGACTGGGGTTAGGTCTTACTGAAGATGGACAGGGCGTGTATGAATGGGACTGTCTGGGGTTAGGTCTTACTGAAGACGGACAGGGTGTGTATGAATGGGACTGACTGGGGTTAGGTTTCACTGAAGACGGGCAGGGCTGTCTCTCTCACCTGATGTCCTTTTTTTCCAATCAGCCCTGATCGCCCTGGGATACCAGGTTCCCCCTGAACACACAAAGTGAAAGTTTGAAATAACTTGTATCCAACCCCCAAAGATAACAATCACACACTCAACGTAAGAAAGATGAAGTCAACATGAATGAGTATTAAGCGTAATCAGCTGGAACCCTGGGGCATGATACCATTTTTATCACTGAGAAGGAAAAGTATTATTCAATGTTATTACTATGCCCAGCACACCTGGCACACTTGGGACAGAATAACAAGTAATAGTTATACTATTATATATAAGGCACCTACTTTTTTTACATGCATGTATAACATATAGAATATACATATATCTCATTCATATGTTATTTTATAAATCATATATGGAACATGTTCGGCCCGTATGGACCATTTTTAAATAGAATGTGGCCACTGTGCAGAAGTAGTTGTAGAAAATTGCAACATGGACAGGTTTAGTACACACACTCACTGAGTCTCTCACTAACTCAGACACTCAAAGTCAGCCTCACACTCAGTCTCACACTCAGACATACGCTCTCTCAGTCTCACACTCACTCAGCCAGTCTCATCGCTCTGTAACTCACTCTTTCTCCATTGGCCCCGTCTGAACCACACGCGCCTTTGGGCCCTCTGTCTCCCTAAAAACAGACAGAAAAATCGGTCTGTCACTCTGGTCAAGGCATAAACAGATGTGTAAAGCTAGGGACGGAGATATGTCAAAATCTGTCAAGGTCTGTCAGGTTGGTCTGGACCAATAACAGTCAGGTGCAGTGGTTGTGCTTCCATCCCTTGAAGAGTTAAACCTATCAATGCATTTAATAATGCAGGTTTTATTTACATTCATGAAGCAACTTCATTAGAAAATCAGGCGTTCAAACTTTATGTATATGTTTATGTTCAGCATAAAGGTATATAATGGATAGTACTAAAGATTTGAAACCAACATTCATATTTGATATTGGGGAGAAACAAAAGCATTTTAAGCACTAGTATCTACATCATTTTTGGCTCAATTCCTAAAAGCAATGTGCTTAGCTTAAAGCAATAAAAATAAAGACGCATAGCTAAAAGAAATATGTGGGAAAGCGCTGGTGGCTCCTTGGTGCGGAACATATGTGGTGTCAGATCAGCCCTCTGAGATAGACAGAAATCAGACAGCAGACAAACCTTGGGTCCGCGAATCCCGAAGTTTCCAACTTCTCCCTTAGCACCTCTCAACCCAGAAAGCCCATCTTTGCCAGGTGAACCCTGTGGACAAAGACACCGCACTTCAGATTCTGTTCTTTTCACATCAATCAGAGTGTAGATAACAACAAACATGTGTGAAAAGCAGGCTCAGGAAGGTAGACTCGGGGTAGTGGGGTACTCACTGATTCTCCAGGGACTCCTGGTTGCCCTGCCTCCCCCTGCAGGCACAGTGACAAAAACATAAGGGACAAAAACACATTGTGAAAAAGATTTGTTTGATTGATTGGAAGGAATCTGTTGCTCATTAACAATTCCATTGTCCAAAATGGTCCAAAACGATGAGTGTCTGTTGGGCTTTTGAGAAGTGCGGGGCGAACGTTTTTGTCGGTGGCTTGTATAGACTGGACAGTATTGATCAGCATACCCACCTTCTGTCCTCCGGGGCCTCGGGCCCCTGGGAATCCATTGGAGCCCCTCTCTCCTGGCTCCCCCCTGAGGCCCTGTGTAAGAGAAAAGTTGCTCTGAACCCATCTTCCCACACTCACTCACTGTTATCTCCCGTGTGTAGCTGTGTGCACCACATAACCCAAGTTGCAGACATAGAGACACATGCAGGCCAAGAAACATCTTCGGCACAGACTTAAACCCCTTTTTCCACCAGAGGAACCTTTTCCGCAACTCAGGAACTTTTTGTGTAACTGCGAACTGTGAACTGTAACTGTGAAATTTAGTCCTTTAACCGAGGCCGATTTTGGTTCCTGGCGCATGGTTCCTGTCCCCCTTTTTAGTCCCTGCTCGCGAGGTAGTACTTTACGATGGTTCGCAAATTTTTAGTTCCTACAACCCGGTGGAAAAGGGTCTTTAGATTGTCAGAACACATTCAGGCTAAGCTAAAAAATTAAACCAACAAAAGCAGTTATGTTCCTGCAGCTGAAAGAGCAGAGATGCTCCCCCACAGACCGATCCCGGATAATTAGATGTGATTCACATCAGATTACTCCAGCAAACAGAGCACGCTCTGATTAAAAGGGTCCATTAAGGCTCCGCTGTCCATCGGGAATGCGCTAGATAGGCAGAGATCTTCGTTCTGGGCGCCTGTTTGCGTCAGCGGCTGGAGGACAGCTGATTGAGTAGCAGCGCTGTTGAGTAGAAACTATCGGAACAGAATCTGTTGGTGCGGAAGCCCACACCTCCAGCTCTTAATGGGGTTGTGTGCAATCAGGATATGACCTCGTCCGTCGTGCCATACACAGTCCCAAACCCACCTGTTCCCCTAGGGGTCCATCCTGTCCCTTCACCCCCTTTTCGCCCTGCACTCCTTTGGGTCCACGGTCTCCCTGAAACAGCGACGCAGGGCAAAGTGCGTGAGAACATGGCACTGTTTAGCAGGATTCTGTAAAGCGCATATTGCAGTAGGCAATCCAGTGTTCCTGTACAAGTAACTGTCCAGCACAGTGGTTTAATGTAACATAGGAACTCATCATCTGTATCTGTCAGCACAGACTCCAGGAAAAGGCTGGTAACACAGAGACACTCACATTTTCTCCTTTAGTTCCCACTGGTCCTGGATCACCCCTCAGCAGCAAAGTCTCACCCTAAAAATCACAATGAAATATTAAAATAAGATAAAATATAAATGAAGTAAAACAATAAAAAATAAACTTCAGACTGTAAAACATTTCCTAGGGATAGATATGCAATACTAAAAGTGAAATATGCAAGTAAGACACAAGGTAATATTATTTTCAGAAATTAACTCATGGTGTTATTTGTTGGTTGGCTGCAATGAAGACAACAATAGATTGTCAAGCCCGGAGAGCACTTTCAACTTCATCTGTAGTTAACAACACCAGGAGCCGTTTCTTTATTGTTGTTATGCATAGAAACATCTTCGTTTTCAGTAAACTGTCGCATCATACCAATGCCAGGACTTTATTCTGACAATATATTCTCCCAATCCGTTTCTGCATCTTCCTCGCTGTGAGACTCGGAACATATGGGGTGGCTTCCATGTTCCACAGAATAACCCATAATCAAGCTCTCCCGCTAACTGCTGTCAGTCGCATCAATTAAGTTATGTGCAAATAGATGATTGAGAGCATTAACCACATTCTTGGCGCTGTCCATGGTCAGATACAATGCAATTATTTCCAGTACAGCAGTATGATCTTGCTGTGTTTATGTTTAGGGAAGTAACTGTCAAATATAGTTGGGTCAGACTGTGTTTAACCAACAGGCGGTAAAAACCGCTGCGCGTCACCTGATGTTTCGCTCTTTCGGTCTCTGAGCCAATCATGGCGCAGTTCACTTTTACAACGTATAAGAAGAACAATAAGCTTTTTTTTTTTACAAGTGTGGTAATTAAACACGGTAGTGTTTTGTCGCTCAACAACAACTTAGATTTTTTTATATCTCAAACTGCATTTTGATGTAATTCATGGTTATTACAACACTTGGCCGTCTGTATCCATATAATGTAAGCTAACACATGGGCCCTCATTAGAATCTTGGGGGACTCACAAAGTGATTTTTTTAGACGTATATTTAGCATGTTTACAGACAGCATTTGAGTGAATTGAAGTGTATATCTGAAAAATTGCAATTAAAAACAGATTTTGATACATAGGCCGATTTCATGTGTATTTTGGCTCTACTGGAATGTCGGACAGCACGACATCCGCCTTCCCTAGTGATGGCGGGTCACATATTCTCTCTCTCTCTCTGTCTCTCTCTCTCTCACACACACACACACACACACACATACAGACACACACACCGATGCATAGAAACATTTTCACCTTTTCTCCTTTGTCTCCAGCAGTGCCTGATTCTCCCTGAAACAACAGCAGGCAAGCATCTCTAATGAAGTGGACATCCATAACACTGAACTGCATTACAAAGCAATGAAACAGAATAAACCGCATAAGCAGGAAAATTGGGAGTTGTTCTTACTTTCTCTCCCCTCTCTCCTCTACTTCCTGCAGGTCCCTACAGGAAACATAAAAAGTGTCACTTAATGGAACATACAGGCAGCACACACAAGCATACATATGCACGTAAATATATGGATAAAAACACTAATAACAGCCTAATATTGTATCACTGAATCCATACAGAACAATCAATGATGTGCTCAGAGCCCCTTTCACGGGTCAGTCAAAGAAGATGGATGAAAGAGAAAGAACCCAGACGTGCGGGCGCCCATGAGCTCATGACAAAGGACTGCTGTCTGAAGCTCTATCTTGGTGGAGTCGAGGCTGTCATACGAGTGAAAAATGGACAATATTGAACAGCTCCCATTGTTTTATTCAATTGGTCAAGCCTCACATTGCAGTGGCATCGGTCTCATCGCAACGGCTGCACAATCTGTCTCCCACGGACCAATCAGATGCAGTTTGATGTGTGACATCAGCTGGACACCATGACTCCACAGAGCCAGTGATGAACAAAAAAGTGATGAACAAACTATACCATACAAATGCACTTCCTGATAACACCTACTGTGAGTACAAAAGATCACAAAGCATGGCGTATCACGGTATAAATTTAACCCCGGAATTAAACACTCCTGGCACTTTAATTACTGTGATAAATCCTGCACAAGGAAGACGGGAGTTCTACACTTGTTTAATGGGGCAGTATTTTTCAACTGTCTTTACAAAAAAAGACACAAGCAATGGCATCTGTTGAAAGTGACTGCTAATATACTGGGGGGTTCTTTGTTTCCAGAACAGACAAAAGCTGAACAATATACAATTTTCCAACTACGACAAATCAGAATGCAGGCTGGTGCTCAGAATCACTTCTTCTCAATTCAAACTCAAGCTCCTCTGTACCTGCAGTAACGCTAGCTCTGTCCCCAAGCTGGGGTCAATACACTGAGTGACAATGATGGAACAATGGACACTGATAAAACAGGGGCAGTTCACTACCACAGTTTCAGGTGAGATTGTGGTACATTTTTCTTTTACAGGGACTGTACTGTCAGAATGCCAACGTTTCATGGATGAAAGAGGTGAGTGCAGTCGAGGACAGTAGAAATAGCTTGCGGCCCTTTGTGAGACTGGAAATTATAAAGAAAGAAAAAGTGGAATATTTACTGATGCTCCCCTTTCTCCATCCTGCCCACTGCGTCCCTCTTCACCCTGTAGCAGAAACACACAACACTGTTACACACACACAGCACTGTAACAAAAACACACAGCACTGTTACACACACAGCACTGTGACAAAAACACACAGCACTGTTACACACACACAGCACTGTAACAGAAACACTCAACACTGTTACACACACACAGCACTGTAACATAAACACACAACACTGTTACACACACACACAGCACTGTAACAAAAACACACAACACTGTTACACACACAGCACTGCAACAGAAACACACAGCACTGTTACACACACACCACTGTAACAAATACACACAACACTGTTACACACACAACACTGTAACAGAAACACTCAACACTGTTACACACACACACAGCACTGTAACAGAAACACACAACACTGTTACACACACACACAGCACTGTAACAAAAACACACAACACTGTTACACACACAGCACTGTGACAAAAACACACAACACTGTTACACACACAGCACTGTGACAAAAACACACAACACTGTTACACACACAGCACTGTAACAAAAACACACAACACTGTTACACACACACACAGCACTGTAACAAAAACACACAACACTGTTACACACACAGCACTGTAAAATAAACACACAACACTGTTACACACACAGCACTGTAACAGAAACACACAACACTGTTACATACACATCACTGCAACAGAAACACACAACACTGTTACACACACAGCACTGTAACAGAAACACACAACACTGTTACACACACAGCACTGCGACAGAAACACACAACACTGTTACACACACAGCACTGTAACAGAAACACACAACACTGTTACACACACAGCACTGCAACAGAAACACACAACACTGTTACACACACAGCACTGTAACAGAAACACACAACACTGTTACATACACATCACTGCAACAGAAACACACAACACTGTTACACACACAGCACTGTAACAGAAACACACAACACTGTTACACACACAGCACTGCAACAGAAACACACAACACTGTTACACACACAGCACTGCAACAGAAACACACAACACTGTTACACACACAGCACTGCAACAGAAACACACAACACTGTTACACACAGCACTGGAACAGAAACACATGACACATAATACACATTCTGATGCTCCAGACATCATGGGTAACCCAACCTCAGGCACCCACTTCCATCAATTTGCATTTGTGCATGTACCTTGGCCAACCAGGCAGAGAGAGAACAGCTGTTTTAGTGAGATTATCTTACCCTGGGACCTGCATCTCCCCTCTCTCCTCTGGCTCCAGGCACACCGACACCCACGTCCCCCTGCAAACAAAGAGAGGAAGGGACATTTTCATTCTGTTTTTGTCTAATGTGTGGAAGCCTGCTGTGAGAGTTGACAAGCACATTTGCGAGTGCTATAGTAGATGCACCATTTCTGCTACACCCCACAGACCTCAGCACACGTCTGTCAAATGAACCCAAATCCGCCCAAAACAACAAGTGTGTCGCTGTGTCTCATTTCTCACCTTGTCACCTTTCAGTCCAGCAGCACCAGGGGAACCCTTTGACACAGCAAAACAAAGACAGCAAAGTCACATGCCAATCATACACACCGCCTCCTGGCTGTACCTGGCTGTACCTACCTACCTACCTACCTACCTACCATCCACCCATCCATCCATCCATCCACCCATCCATCCATCCACCCATCCACCCACCCATCCATCCACCCTCCAACCCATCCATCCATCCACCCATCCATCCACCCATCCATCCATCCATCCATCCACCCATCCATCCACCCACCCACCCATCCAACCACCCACCCACCCATCCAACCACCCATCCATCCATCCATCCACCCACCCACCCACCCACCCATCCATCCATCCATCCATCCATCCACCCATCCACCCATCCACCCATCCATCCATCCATCCCACAGGGAGCTCTGTGCTACAAGCCCATACACTCCTCCGATACATATTATCCAGTGATTTGCCACGCTGCCATCAACACACATACTATGGGTGAAATGGTGCCAAACGCAGGAGGGGTACATCTCTCTCTGATGAAAAGTAGCTACCTGTCTAAAGGTAGCTAGTGAGGGGGGATGAAGGGGTGCTTACACGGAGTTAATCTGAGGGCTCTTGGCCAATTTAAGCAGTTCTGGCAGGGTGAAGCCAACTGTGTTCCGCTGCTGCTAACTCTTCACCATAGACGTGTAATAACATAAGACAGGCTTGAAATAGCAATGCTTAGGCCATAAGCCTCATTCTGCAGTATGAGTAAGGCACTTTGGATCCCTAACAATGTGATATTTTCAGTGTAACAGGAATGGTCTGCTCACCCCCAAGCCAGGTGGCCCAGTTGAGCCTGGAGGTCCTGGGCTACCATCTCTTCCTTGGAATCCCGGCTGACCCTGCGTGTGTACAGACAGACGCATTCACACAAACAAACAGGGACGCTGGAGGAAAGAGTCAGAGATGGTCCCAAAGGCAGGCAGACCAACTGCAGAAATAATAATTACACCATACTGTAATCAATTTCTTTCTATTTGCTAGCACTACAAAACGTGCATAACAAGATGACAGCTAATCTGTGCAGGAAAACATAGGGAGATATGTGCATGCTCTAGTGCTGGAGAAAGAACCAATAACTTTGCTGCCGCATATACATAAGGACTCAAACAGTGATCAAAACAGACTTCAGGCATCCTTTTTAGAAGATGGTACATTAGTACACGGCTGACAGATTCATTTTTTATAAATAAAATAAATATAGGCATTTAGCAGACGCAGACATGTTCGCCCAGAGTGATTAATGTAGCTTACATTTCTATTTAAGTACAATCCATTTATACCGCTAGATAGTTACTGAAGCAATTCAGTTTAAGCACTTAACTCAAGGATCCAATGGCAGTGCCCAACCTGGTAATCAAACCCACATGCTGAATACAACATTTTCAGCCACTTTGGGAGAGCAGTGGAAGTAAAAAATGTATTTATTATAAAACACGTTAAAATGCCAACGCGTTCCGGCTGTTCCGGCTGGAGCCATCATCAGAGCAATCAAACCCAAAACGCTACGGTTTTGGGTTATAGGTCCAGTTCACCAACTAAGAGTTATAGGCCCAGTTCACCAACTATTACGCTACACTGACTCTTTTGCAAAATCATACAGAGATATTTTGCTTTGACTGCAGCGTAATACTATATTCAATGGCTATGGCAGACAGTGGGTGCGTACAAAGGAGGCAGGTTTTGTGTGGCCCTCTTACCCTTTCTCCCAGGGGACCTGGGGGCCCAGAGGGTCCAGTCTCTCCCCTAAGTCCAGCAAGACCAGGAGTTCCTGCAATTCCCCGGAGCCCTGTAGGACCAGAGGGACCCGGCAGACCTGGGTCTCCCTAAAGCCCAACAGTATGTGCAGGAATAATTCATAACATGAGGACATATCAACATGCCGGCCTTTGACATATAAACAAGTAGGTTTGTAGTGCGAAGAACAGAAAGTGGGACAGAAATATATACATTTGATTTACAGCATTAATGTATTGTGCTTATCTGGAAACTGTTTGGCAACTACAGCCTCAGGAATTTAGTAAAATGTGTTTTTGTGATTGGAGAGTACATCAACAGTTAGGAAATCATCGCTGTCGATCATCGCTGTCTCCTTCGCCCTTTTGCACTGTCAGTTCACTCTTTCTCTCTGTTCGATACAGGACAGGACTCTTACTGTACTGTTGGGTACATTAAATAAAGCACATCCCTGCATTTCATCAAATTCAAATTACATTTAAATGGAACCTTCTCAGCAAAAGAAACATGAGCTCAAAGTGCAGAGAATGGTAAACGAAGAATCTCATTTGATTCCCTTTTCAAAATTCTAGTAGTTATAGAACTTTGTTAACAAACAAAATGGAGCAATGCACTTCCGGATGGTTGGTAATTGGATTGACTGGTTGCAGTATGTCATGCTTTTTTAACCAGTAGAGGTTCCCTTTAATAAAAGACATGATTTTACACAATGGTCACATAGCATGTGGAAAGCCCATACCTTTGATACTAGCTGGTCACATAGCATGTGGAAAACCCATACCATTGATACTAGCTGAATGACCTTCCTGCATCCAAACATCAGGTGAGGTGTGGCAGGGTAAAATGCTCTTAATGGCATGAGCTACCTAGCACACCCTTTTCACAGTGAAACACACATACAGTACACACATCTAATAAATTGTGATTTTGGATACCAATATGAACAGCTATGTCAAATAAAACCGGTTGATCTGAGACCTACAAGAACAGAAACATTTTGCTAAATTCTGAAATCAAATGGTGTAGCAAGTGTAAAGGTGTGAGGAAAGAGATTGCCAGAAGGAGTCCCCTTGAAATTTTTCTCTAAAAGACTGTGCCACTTTTAAACTGTTTTCTGGTTGTGTAGAATTGAAGTAAAGCTCTGAACACTGAGTCTGGGATATATGGTTGATTTCCTGTTTGAGTCCAATTATCGTTGAGAGTTTCCAGGCCAATGCCAGCAGGATCTAACCTGTCGCATTTGTCCAGACACACATGGGCTGTTAGTGCAAACTGCCTGTCTTTGTTGAGCCTTGAACAAAGGGTGATTATCCCCAAACCCAGCTCTAGTTTCGGAGGATATAAAACTTTTTCTCCATCTTCTCTGTGCTTCTCAACCTCATCAACATCCTGAGCCAAGAATACAGTACATCAGGCTGGCAGGCACTCAAGAAGGACTGAAAGGGATATGCCAGCAAAGTTCATGACTTGGAGTTGTCACTTACCTCACAGATCGCTGGCGAAGCTCAATTTGCCTATGCTTTGAGTACACAGTCCACACATTCCACAGCTAATACAGACAAGCCATCGACAGGACTCACCTTCAAGCCCTGGGGACCCAGCTGACCAGGGGGTCCTGCAAGCCCAACTCCACGCTCCCCCTACAACATTAGCAGTGTGGTTATCTTCACATACTGAAAATCTCATAAGACACACAATCACAGAGGCACATTTGAAACATAATTTCGGTCATTAAAACGACCGTACCATTTTGCCAAAGAGAAAGACAAAATATTATGACCAAGCAACAGAAGTAAAAAGGAAAGAAATTAATCTCAATGCCATGCCATATGCACCAATATTAATGAAAACCATTCACAACTAATTAATTCAGAATTAATGTGGAATGGGTATTTAGCTTGTTATACATTTTTGTTATACGTTATTTAACAATTGTAATAGCTTGTGTCAGAAATAAATTGGAGGAATAGGTGAGGAAAGGAAGCATAAATCCGGCTGTGAAAGCAATAAATAACATACCACGCTTCCAGCTGATCCACCAAGAGAAGTAAGGAAGAAAAAGAAATGGAAGAAATCCACAATAGTTGTTGCAGAGAAGGCCAGAATAAAGGCAAAAAAAAATTCTCAGTGGGAAAATAGAGGCACGAAAGAACAAAGAATAACAGAAACAAAGAATTCACTCACTTTGTCTCCTTTGGGCCCAGCTGAACCTTTTGTTCCCTGACAGAGAAAATGAGAAAGTAGAGAGTAGAGTAAGAGATAGCGAGAGAAAGTGAGAGGGAAACCTGACTTTTAACTCCCCTTTATTAAAAATAGACGAAAAAATAAACCCATAATATAAGGCAAGACCACACAACAACAATAACAGCAACTACAATAAACCCAAAAAAGCAGAAGAAAAAATAAAACAGTACAATAAATAAACAAGCAAACACGTTAAAGAAAAACCACAATCACACATCAGTAGAGACAACTGCCAGCACGACAACAACCACTCGGCACTGCATACGACCTCAAAACATGAATTGAAATCCCTTGCCTTCATCAGGCTCACAAATGCACCTGTCCACCTCCCAAATCCCAGAAGAATGTGTCCACCTACCCAGTCAGTCCACAGCACACGTATTCTAAAAGAAGTCTTCCCATTTCTAATCCTC
Source organism: Synaphobranchus kaupii (assembly GCA_029718625.1). Classification (NCBI taxonomy): domain Eukaryota; kingdom Metazoa; phylum Chordata; class Actinopteri; order Anguilliformes; family Synaphobranchidae; genus Synaphobranchus; species Synaphobranchus kaupii. The sequence continues at coordinate 106,040,054 of CM056378.1, read as the reverse complement.
CCACATTTTGAGCCAGGTCTACTACCTCACTGTCCTGAATCATATGTTGAAAAGTTAACCAGATTGATATATTCCCTTTACCCAGCAAATAAATCAGTAGCACCAACTGCTCTCTTATGGGAACACTATGCCTTGGCCCAAAACAAAGAGTGCATTTATAAACAAGAATACCAACGCACAACACAAATGGGAACACCTTCACAAAGATACGCCGCATGGCCAAAAGTATATTGACACATCTCATCCCACATCTCATTCCAAAATCATTGGTATTAATATGGAGCTGGTCCCCCCCTTTGCTGCTATAGCAGCCTCCACTCTCCTGGGAAGGCTTTCCACTAGATGATGGAATATCGCTGCATGGATTTTCTTCCATTCAGCCAGAAGAGCATTAGTGAGGTTGGGCACTGATGTTGGACAATTAGTGCTTGCTCAACGTCAGCTTTCCAATTGATCCCAAAGGTGCTTGATGGGGTTGAGGTCAGGGCTGGGGAATTGTCATTGTCATGCTGAAAGGAAAGGACCTTCCCCAAACTGTTGCCACAACGTTGGAAGCACAGAATCATCTAGAATATCATTGTATGCTGTAGCAGAGTGTCTGCAGGTATCAAGAAGTTAATTTTAAGACTTTTTAAGACATTTTTAATGCCACCTAGAATGAAATTTAAGACCAAACTTGCAACAAAAATAAACATGAAAAGTGTATACACTCTTCGCAACTGAGTATGTAATATTGTCAAGAATGAAGTTAGCAGAAGTGGTTCTAGTATTCCACAAACCACCGGATGCTCTTGAAAGGGAGCAGTACGCCTAACTGGAGAAGACAATGGGCGATATTTTCAGGCTCTTACTCCAGTGCGCTAAGACAGGCGGTGTGGCAAAAATGTGTAATGGAATGGAATGCTCTGTGTCTACTGCATGTGTACTGCATTCAATTCCATGCCACATTTTCGCCACACCACCTGTCTTAGTGCACAGCGCACTGGAGTAAGAGCCTGAAAACAGCACCCACTGGGCCTCAGCACCCAATTTGGCCTCATTCAAGTACAAATTTGATCGTAAATGGGAACATAAATGTGTAGATTAGATTTACAATTAATTTACATCGAGGTCAAACTTTTGATGAATGCAGTTCTAAATCAACATTGAGGCAAAACGACAGTAATTACTTGAGTTTAAGGACATTTGTCCAAATGTTTATTACAGTGAAATAGGGGTCGGTGTGGCTACAGAGCCTGTGGGGTGGGATCAGGTTTCAGCGGAGGGTTTGTAGCTAGATAGCTACTGCAATGGCGGAGGTGAAGAAGCTCAGTGAAGTGAAATGACAAGCCGACAGGGCTCGTTAAAAAACCAGAATCGGAATTGCTTTTCCTCGATGGCAACAGCTGAAGTTCAGCAAGGGGATGAAGAGCGATGTGGAGTTGGCGTGTTTTCTGTTGGACCTGTAAGTAACGTTACCTCTAGCTATGCAGCTAGCTATGGTGACTGGGCGGGGGTTGGATATATGATTGTAATATGAAGCTGAAAATAGATATTAAACCATTAGACAACAAAGCAAGCATTTTATAAACCCACTCTCTGTCCTAAAGGTCACACTGTTAAAGGAAGTGCTCCCGTTTAATGAATCAATCGCTAGGCCTAGGCTACATTATTGTCCTCAAACATCAAATGGCACGGAAAAAATTATGCCCTTCTTTGGACAACGAAGAATAATTCTCCTTCATCCCAGGAAAGTGGTTATTGGTGTGTAAGGACTGTACACGTACACACTGTGGTCAGTTCAATCCTGACTTGACAGGGCAAATACAAGAAGAGATGTTCGAATTTGCGGCAACACGAGTGTGGGCTGTAACTCCAAATAAGCGCTGCAAAGAAAACCCGTTCATGACGCCAAAACAGCTAAAATAAACTGCGCGGTCAATGGAAAATAGCTTTGCACACAGACGAATTTCGCGAGATAATCAGCTATACAATAAAAAAAGAATCGCCACTACCTTCAGCTGCCAATGAGTGATCCCTGTAACAAATAAACATTAAAAGACTAAGAGCAGGATAAAGAACAGGAAAGTACCGAAATTGGTTTAAAACGCATAAATCTGGGATCGTATAATTGTGCAGAACGGAGCAATTGGAGTCTGCTGGCGTGCTCTTGAATATTGTTCGCTTTGCATATGGGATTCTACCGCCCTGAATCCCATTGTGCCAAGCTTGAAACATTTGCGACATATACGTTACTGCATCGGGCTTCGGAGACATTACCGGGCACGGGTTTTAACCATGTTATGGGTTTTAACCAAGAGTATTCGCTTTTCTCAAGCCATTTATCGTTAAACTTGCATTTACCCATGAATCCGTTAGTTTGCTAGCTTGGCTATTACATAGAACTTAGATTGTTACCTCCCTTGACTGAATCCGAAGCAGAAATTTAGCAGAAAGTAATCCTGTCAGAATCGCTCCTACTGACAGTAGCCTACTACTGTGGAACAGTTTAGATTGCTTGGTAACGTAGAAGCACCCGCGAACTCTTGCGGTCACGTGACTTCACCTAAAAAGGATCCTTGCGTATTTTAAAAAAAAAAAAAATCCAGTTTCTATCGTATTTGGTTTTCTTTCAGTTTATCATTTGGCAAAACTCAATCACACCGTATAGTGAGATTGGGAACACATCGCCTCAAAAAATATTTAAGACCTTTCAAAAACGAATTTAATACAATTTAATACATTTTAAGGCCTTTTTTTAATAAATATGAATTTAAGACTATTTAAGACTTTTTAATGACCCGCGGACACCCTGTGTAGTGTTAAGATTTGCCTTCACTAGAACTAATGGGCCCAGCCCGAACCATTAAAAACAGCCAGAGACCAAGGGGTGTCTGGATAATTTTGGCCATATAGTGTATGAAAAATAGCCTCAGATCCCCACAAAATGGACATCCATCTCCCACAGAAGGATCCAGGTTTGCCTTGTCTGTTTATAGCTATCACTCCATGTACAATACGCCACTGAAGGTCCCCTTGTCCTTCTCTCAAGGGGTCTTTAGTGCAGAGACCTCCATCAACCTTTCAGGAGAGACCCTGACCCTATAAAACCAGTCTATTTTGAGCTCAAAATTTACAACCTTACAAGTCATCGTTTCACTCAAGCTTAACAGACACAAATATATTAATGAATTTACTATATGACTGATTTTATTTATCCTGACAGACAGGCTAAGCTGACAGAATTCTTTGAAAATGAAAAAAGACCCACGTCCTCTCCATGCTCGCCGGCCTCCCCTGGGACTCCCTATAACACAGAGAAATGCAAATGCTTCATGTTCCAGTAACTGTTTTTCAAATCATTATCGTACAATTCTGCATCATAATTAGCCTGCACTGTACTTACTCTCTCTCCTTTGACCGCTGCAGGTCCCTTGTCTCCCTTCACACCCTAAAAGGCAAGCATCCACATTAAGAAATCTCCCTTTGATTCTTACAATTAAAAAATGTTTCTGCACAAGCTACATCATCATAATGGGCATGGTTTTGATTCAAATAAATGTATTACATTACTCTTATTCTCTGCCTATCAGTAAAAACTGGGAAGTATTTCTAGCAGCGTGTCCACTGTCAAATGAACGTCCCGACACTTTGGTATCAACACCCCCACATTGATTCAGGTGAACTGCTAATACTCACCTGTAATCCAGGCGGTCCCCTCTCTCCAGCTGTCCCTGGTAATGTCTGCCCAGGTAATCCCTGGACCAATAAGGGAAAACACAACTTCATCCATGTGTCTCTACTGTGTAAAGCCCAATATGGCACATTATGGCACACGCAATGCGTAAAATCTGTACCAGCTGTACCCCCACAATACACCTACATTCAATCACAGTTATAGTGATCACATCGTCACATTATAGTAACAACAGGAGCAATTCTCCTGGACTCACCCTCTCTCCTTTAACACCAGGAGGGCCTGCAACAGCCTGGTGACAAAGACCACACATAGATAATCAAAAATATTGTTACATATTCTGTATCATTTCAACTTTCTTCAGTGTTCTTTTTTCACATCAGTATAATTTATTTAAAAAAGGCAAATCACAAAAGCAAATACAGTATATGATGTAACATTAAAAATACAAAGCTCAACCAAAAAACATCAAAAGAATCCAAATCAATCAGTAATCAATCAGTATGAAGTGCTAATTGGTTGTCAGTTCCAGGCAATGTGAGGACGCCAGGACAGATCTACTCTAAGCTATGGGAAACCCAATACCGAAGATGAGCTGTATATTCAGAATGTGAAGGAAGGTATTGAGTGTCTGCTGTGTGGGCTCATTCCATCACAAAATGGCTTCAAGAGCATGCACAGATTAGGGAGAGGGAGAGAGAGCGAGGGAGAGAGAGCGAGAGAGCAAGAGAGAGCCAGAGAGAGAGAGAGAGAGAGGGAGAGAGAGAAGTATAGAGCAAAGCAAAGAAGGAATGAAGAATAAAGGGAGATGGGGAAACTGATGAAGTAATAAGCCAGGTAAAATACGTTATCCCTGAGGTAGAGCTATCACTATTGTAATGCCATTCTCACGTGGCACCCTGGTGTGTGTACCTCTCAGACCTGGCTCAAATACATATTTTAAATAATGTGACCCTGTGACCCTGCAGTCCCTCGTCTCTAGTGCTCTTGAGTTGCAGTGCAGCCGCAGTGTAAAGGCCCCAAGGGCCAAGTGTATGAGGGCCTTTAAAAAGTTGCACTGGAGCCCCTCACATCTCCAGAGGGCCAGCAGCAAGCTGTTCCACACCTCGTAAATTGCGCCAGCGTGTATGCGCAGGCAAACAAATTTATGTGCGCCCCTTGACAGCTTTTTTGCCTTCACTTCCCGACACGAGGGAAGTGAAGGCATTCAAGCCCTCGTCTGTGGTTGACAGCACACGTCAAGGGAAGTGATATGTTGTGAAATGGCTACGGGGCACTGCTGACTGAAGCACGGCCGAAGGGAATAAAACGGCTGAGCAGATGAAACTTGTTGGGTTACCTCGTCTTTAAATATGGACGACACACTATATGACTCAGGATCAGTAACTGGGAAAAGGTACAAACATTTGAATACATGGCTTAAAATAGTCTCCTTGTACTGGATTGACCCTATCTATGCCCTTGTCCCAACGGTTCACCTTTCCTGGGGGGCCGCTGTCCCCCTGCTCGCCCTTTGCTCCTGAGGGGCCCACGGACCCAGCAATACCCTAAGGGAGGAAATAAAAGAGGAAGAAGAACATTATGATGAATCATAGACAGTGCCCTACTAAACTAAAGAATAACCAGGTAATACCTCAGTGGGCGGATGGACACTGCCATGAGTAGAAAGCACAGCACAGGAACTAGGACTATGACATTATAAAATAATGCAAGAATGTTAATTTTACACAACACATGGATGATAGGGGAGGATCCAGAAGTTCGGTGCTGGCGTATATACCAGCGGTGAAGTTTAGCATGCTAGTTATGTCTTATCTCTTCTGCACAGCAGTGGCAGCAACAAGGCAAATTAGAGACTGGAACTGAAAAAAACATCAGGAGCCTTTGCAATCTGGGGTCGAAGCCTATTTTCCCCATTTTTTGGTACCCTTGGATAGTTACTAAATATGTAAACCTATATGGCCTATATCAGGTGTTGCATATCTTTTTTTCAACACAAACTCCTGTGGTCCTGTGTGGTATTTTATCATAGATCCTTTTTAGACTATATTTATGGCAAAATGACCACAAAAGCATAAAATTAGCATTACAGAACAACCTTAGTATTTTCGTTTTCATTTCACAAACGGTAAATAAATATACTTACAAAAGGATCTGCCTATAATCTATCGCCTTAGTGTAGGAAACGACGAGTAGCAAGGTAGCTTGTATCCCAATGCACAAAAAATGCCTTTAATTGGCTTGTCGATATAGAAACCTCTGGTTGGTCTAGAAACACAGGGGTGGGCTCAACTTGTAGGTACAAGGCTAGGCTTCACACCGCAATTTACGGTAAGTTCCTACGCAAAACGAGAGCGAAGTTATTAAACAAAACGTATGAGCTGGCGACATGGTCGACCACAGAGGATTAACCTTGAAAACCAGTATGGTCCAATCTAATGGTGCATTAGTGCTGTGTGAACCCTTAGATTGCAATATCAACCTTGTGAAATTATATAATAATATAATCGTACCAACTGATTACACAAGATATAAAACACATGAAAAGGAAAAAATGGCATGCAATGTGTAGTATTTAACTGTTATTTTGTAACACGGAAAAAGGTCTTGTATTCTAATTTCCCATGGAACTATCAATTATAAATACCTCTCTTTAAAACTGCCACTGTTAGTGACTAAACCAATTATATATAATATAATAGGCAATGTGATTTAACGACACCCCCTTATTTATATTCATATGTCTTAAATAAATACCTGATGAGAGCCAGACTATTAAGCAGCGATACTTAGCAGGTAAAGGAGGATGTTATTTCTCAAAAAACTGTTTTTGAGAAACAACGTGATATATTATTGTGTGGTTCTATCAATCATAGTAATGGGACCCAAGAAAGAATTTCCACTTTTTATGAACATATAAAAATAAGCATAAGAAATTTGTGAACAGGATTTTCAGCCTTAGATCATAATTGTGAAACATCTCATAGGACTAACTGAATCACCCCTAATTGTCAGGACAACATTGTGTCAAGTTTAATCAAACTCTTTCCAAACTGAGAGAATCACATTCCAGAAAACAAAAAAATGAGGATAATATAAATGTCAAATTGCATCACAATTCAGGCAGAATTGATTGAGTTAAAGATTGTGACTGGAAAAAAAAATTGACCTTTCAACTTGATAACGGCCTGAAAACTAACACGAATGGGTAACTAGGTAAGGTAACGTTATGTGCTCACATTAACAACTAAAAGTTGTCCACATTTTCATAATTTCAAGTCTATTCAGATGGAGAATAGAAATCCTTACAGCATCCTGCCTGATTTCATTGTCTGGACAAAATGAATCCTGGATACTCACAATCATTACAAATCAAGCATGTGTATATGCAGACCTCTTCGCTCTTCCATCTCTCATACCTCTACTTGTCCAACTTTCCCTCTCTCTGTTTCACTCACCTGTTTCCCTGGCAGTCCAGGTGTACCCTCTTTGCCTGGCACACCATCTCTCCCAGGTACCCCCGGCTTGCCTCCTTCTCCCTGTAGAGGCAAACGCATCTGTGAGCATTGGACACATAGGACTGAGCATACACCTGCACACTGCCTTTGCCTGTAAGGAACTATACGTAAACATACAGGCGAGCTGATGGTTAGCACCACAGTTCTCTACTCACCACTTGTCCAGACAAGCCTGGAGGCCCCTGTGGACCCTGAGCAGAGAAAAAGAGCAGCGTAAATACAGTATGCATACAAATATAAACACAGACAGCAGGATCAGAATCCACATAGGGGTGCGTCAAAACAAACGCTGAGCAATAAGACGTTAGCTCACTTACTATTGCTCCTGGAGGCCCTGGAGGTCCCGGCAATCCCATGTTGCCCTGGGGACCAGGGAGCCCCTGTGGAAGAGTGAACACAAGTAATGATACCGTATCCATCTACTGGGTCTCTATCCGTTAATTTCTCTGTCAGCGAAACTTCCACCCTGTTGGACTGTCAGAGCAGATCTCATGACGGATGCAAACATCTCACCTGAACTCCCACTCCTGCATCTCCCTGGTTTCCCTGACAGAGTGAAAACACACCATCAGACCTACTGACACCATTTTCAGGGTATTTGTATTTACTTCAGTGTAGATGAAGTGGTACTGACCTTGACTCCAGGGGGCCCAGGTGGCCCGTTACCTCCCATGGGGCCCTAAAATGACACACAGTTCACATTATGATTTACTACGGCACTGAGTAACAGCATGTATGGTTGTGTGATCCTTTACATACATTGTAATGTGGTTGTATCAAGCTAGTATCAGTATAGTATATTACTGTCATGTGCTAGTAGTCTTATTATCATTTTATCATGTTTACTATGATGATCATCATAACTATACCAACAGTCTGATGTTTGTGTTTTCATGATTATGTTGCTTTATAATTCTATTAAATGATTGAAATTATAAATAGATAACTAAGTAGTGACATTTTCTGGCACATTTTTCTAAATGGCCATTTGAATATGAGTCAGTTGCACAACCCCAATCAAAGAACCATGTACATAATTTATGGCAGTTTGACAACAGCATCTGATAGATAGATTACAGTGTAATAGCTTGTGCTAGAGTTTAAAGCCAGTGTTATACTTTCAACAGACATGACAGTGTGTTACCTTATGCCTGTATTACCAATTATTTTTACAAAACAGGTCAATGAGTTCAGCAATCACTAAAACTGAGTTTGTGAAGAAAAAGTGTAATGCTTGTATTTATTTGTAAGTTAAATTTAAGGACACATGTTGATTGAATACCGCCCTGTATGTGGCAGTATGTGTGAATGCCAGAATGAGAATGCATGTGGCAGTATGTGAGTGTGTATGAATGCCAGAATGAGAATGCATGTGGCAGTATGTGAGTGTGTGAATGCCAGAATGAGAATGTATGTGGCAGTATGTGAGTGTGTATGAATGCCAGAATGAGAATGCATGTGGCAGTATGTGAGTGTGTATGAATGCCAGAATGAGATTGCATGTGGCAGTATGTGAGTGTGTATGAATGCCAGAATGAGATTGCATGTGGCAGTATGTGAGTGTGTGTGAATGCCAGAATGAGAATGCATGTGGCAGTATGTGAGTGTGTATGAATGCCAGAATGAGAATGCATGTGGCAGTATGTGAGTGTGTGAATGCCAGAATGAGAATGTATGTGGCAGTATGTGAGTGTGTATGAATGCCAGAATGAGATTGCATGTGGCAGTATGTGAGTGTGTATGAATGCCAGAATGAGAATGTATGTGGCAGTATGTGAGTGTGTGAATGCCAGAATGAGAATGTATGTGGCAGTATGTGAGTGTGTATGAATGCCAGAATGAGATTGCATGTGGCAGTATGTGAGTGTGTATGAATGCCAGAATGAGATTGCATGTGGCAGTATGTGAGTGTGTGAATGCCAGAATGAGAATGTATGTGGCAGTATGTGAGTGTGTATGAATGCCAGAATGAGAATGCATGTGGCAGTATGTGAGTGTGTGTGAATGCCAGAATCAGAATGCATGTGGCAGTATGTGAGTGTGTATGAATGCCAGAATGAGAATGCATGTGGCAGTATGTGAGTGTGTATGAATGCCAGAATGAGAATGCATGTGGCAGTATGTGAGTGTGTGTGAATGCCAGAATGAGAATGCATGTGGCAGTATGTGAGTGTGTATGAATGCCAGAATGAGAATGCATGTGGCAGTATGTGAGTGTGTATGAATGCCAGAATGAGAATGCATGTGGCAGAATGTGAGTGTCTGTGAATGCCAGAATCAGAATGCATGTGGCAGTATGTGAGTGTGTGTGAATGCCAGAATGAGATTGCATGTGGCAGTATGCGAGTGTGTGTGAATGCTATAGAATCAGAATGCATGTGGCAGTATGCGAGTGTGTGTGAATGCTATAGAATGAGAATGCATGTGGCAGTATGTGAGTGTGTGTGAATGCCAGAATGAGATTGCATGTGGCAGTATGTGAGTGTGTTTGAATGCCAGAATGAGATTGCATGTGGCAGTATGCGAGTGTGTGAATGCAAGAATGAGAATGCATGTGGCAGTATGTGAGTGTGTGTGAATGCCAGAATGAGATTGCATGTGGCAGTATGTGAGTGTGTGTGAATGCCAGAATGAGAATGCATGTGGCAGTATGTGAGTGTGTGTGAATGCTATAGAATGAGAATGCGTGGCAGTATGCGAGTGTGTGTGAATGCTATAGAATGGGAATGCATGTGGCAGTATGTGAGTGTGTATGAATGCCAGAATGGGAATGCATGTGGCAGTATGTGAGTGTGTGTGAATGCCAGAATGAGAATGTATGTGGCAGTATGTGAGTGTGTGTGAATGCTATAGAATGGGAATGCATGTGGCAGTATGTGAGTGTGTATGAATGCCAGAATGAGAATGCATGTGGCAGTATGTGAGTGTGTGTGAATGCCAGAATGAGAATGCATGTGGCAGAATGTGAGTGTCTGTGAATGCCAGAATGAGAATGCATGTGGCAGTATGTGAGTGTGTGTGAATGCCAGAATGAGATTGCATGTGGCAGTATGTGAGTGTGTGTGAATGCCAGAATGAGATTGCATGTGGCAGTATGTGAGTGTGTGTGAATGCTATAGAATGGGAATGCATGTGGCAGTATGTGAGTGTGTATGAATGCCAGAATGATAATGCATGTGGCAGTATGTGAGTGTGTGTGAATGCTATAGAATGGGAATGCATGTGGCAGTATGTGAGTGTGTGTGAATGCCAGAATCAGAATGCATGTGGCAGTATGTGAGTGTGTGTGAATGCCAGAATGAGATTGCATGTGGCAGTATGTGAGTGTGTGTGAATGAGAATGCATGTGGCAGTATGTGAGTGTGTATGAATGCCAGAATGAGATTGCATGTGGCAGTATGTGAGTGTGTATGAATGCCAGAATGAGATTGCATGTGGCAGTATGTGAGTGTGTGTGAATGCCAGAATGAGAATGCATGTGGCAGTATGTGAGTGTGTATGAATGCCAGAATGAGAATGCATGTGGCAGTATGTGAGTGTGTGAATGCCAGAATGAGAATGTATGTGGCAGTATGTGAGTGTGTATGAATGCCAGAATGAGATTGCATGTGGCAGTATGTGAGTGTGTATGAATGCCAGAATGAGAATGTATGTGGCAGTATGTGAGTGTGTGAATGCCAGAATGAGAATGTATGTGGCAGTATGTGAGTGTGTATGAATGCCAGAATGAGATTGCATGTGGCAGTATGTGAGTGTGTATGAATGCCAGAATGAGATTGCATGTGGCAGTATGTGAGTGTGTGAATGCCAGAATGAGAATGTATGTGGCAGTATGTGAGTGTGTATGAATGCCAGAATGAGAATGCATGTGGCAGTATGTGAGTGTGTGTGAATGCCAGAATCAGAATGCATGTGGCAGTATGTGAGTGTGTATGAATGCCAGAATGAGAATGCATGTGGCAGTATGTGAGTGTGTATGAATGCCAGAATGAGAATGCATGTGGCAGTATGTGAGTGTGTGTGAATGCCAGAATGAGAATGCATGTGGCAGTATGTGAGTGTGTATGAATGCCAGAATGAGAATGCATGTGGCAGTATGTGAGTGTGTATGAATGCCAGAATGAGAATGCATGTGGCAGAATGTGAGTGTCTGTGAATGCCAGAATCAGAATGCATGTGGCAGTATGTGAGTGTGTGTGAATGCCAGAATGAGATTGCATGTGGCAGTATGTGAGTGTGTGTGAATGCTATAGAATGAGAATGCATGTGGCAGTATGTGAGTGTGTGTGAATGCCAGAATGAGATTGCATGTGGCAGTATGTGAGTGTGTTTGAATACCAGAATGAGATTGCATGTGGCAGTATGCGAGTGTGTGAATGCAAGAATGAGAATGCATGTGGCAGTATGTGAGTGTGTGTGAATGCCAGAATGAGATTGCATGTGGCAGTATGTGAGTGTGTGTGAATGCCAGAATGAGAATGCATGTGGCAGTATGTGAGTGTGTGTGAATGCTATAGAATGAGAATGCGTGGCAGTATGCGAGTGTGTGTGAATGCTATAGAATGGGAATGCATGTGGCAGTATGTGAGTGTGTATGAATGCCAGAATGGGAATGCATGTGGCAGTATGTGAGTGTGTGTGAATGCCAGAATGAGAATGTATGTGGCAGTATGTGAGTGTGTGTGAATGCTATAGAATGGGAATGCATGTGGCAGTATGTGAGTGTGTATGAATGCCAGAATGAGAATGCATGTGGCAGTATGTGAGTGTGTGTGAATGCCAGAATGAGAATGCATGTGGCAGAATGTGAGTGTCTGTGAATGCCAGAATGAGAATGCATGTGGCAGTATGTGAGTGTGTGTGAATGCCAGAATGAGATTGCATGTGGCAGTATGTGAGTGTGTGTGAATGCCAGAATGAGATTGCATGTGGCAGTATGTGAGTGTGTGTGAATGCTATAGAATGGGAATGCATGTGGCAGTATGTGAGTGTGTATGAATGCCAGAATGATAATGCATGTGGCAGTATGTGAGTGTGTGTGAATGCTATAGAATGGGAATGCATGTGGCAGTATGTGAGTGTGTGTGAATGCCAGAATCAGAATGCATGTGGCAGTATGTGAGTGTGTGTGAATGCCAGAATGAGATTGCATGTGGCAGAATGTGAGTGTGTGTGAATGAGAATGCATGTGGCAGTATGTGAGTGTGTATGAATGCCAGAATGAGATTGCATGTGGCAGTATGTGAGTGTGTATGAATGCCAGAATGAGATTGCATGTGGCAGTATGTGAGTGTGTGTGAATGCCAGAATGAGAATGCATGTGGCAGTATGTGAGTGTGTATGAATGCCAGAATGAGAATGCATGTGGCAGTATGTGAGTGTGTGAATGCCAGAATGAGAATGTATGTGGCAGTATGTGAGTGTGTATGAATGCCAGAATGAGATTGCATGTGGCAGTATGTGAGTGTGTATGAATGCCAGAATGAGAATGTATGTGGCAGTATGTGAGTGTGTGAATGCCAGAATGAGAATGTATGTGGCAGTATGTGAGTGTGTATGAATGCCAGAATGAGATTGCATGTGGCAGTATGTGAGTGTGTATGAATGCCAGAATGAGATTGCATGTGGCAGTATGTGAGTGTGTGAATGCCAGAATGAGAATGTATGTGGCAGTATGTGAGTGTGTATGAATGCCAGAATGAGAATGCATGTGGCAGTATGTGAGTGTGTGTGAATGCCAGAATCAGAATGCATGTGGCAGTATGTGTGTGTATGAATGCCAGAATGAGAATGCATGTGGCAGTATGTGAGTGTGTATGAATGCCAGAATGAGAATGCATGTGGCAGTATGTGAGTGTGTGTGAATGCCAGAATGAGAATGCATGTGGCAGTATGTGAGTGTGTATGAATGCCAGAATGAGAATGCATGTGGCAGTATGTGAGTGTGTATGAATGCCAGAATGAGAATGCATGTGGCAGAATGTGAGTGTCTGTGAATGCCAGAATCAGAATGCATGTGGCAGTATGTGAGTGTGTGTGAATGCCAGAATGAGATTGCATGTGGCAGTATGTGAGTGTGTGTGAATGCTATAGAATGAGAATGCATGTGGCAGTATGCGAGTGTGTGTGAATGCTATAGAATGAGAATGCATGTGGCAGTATGTGAGTGTGTGTGAATGCCAGAATGAGATTGCATGTGGCAGTATGTGAGTGTGTTTGAATGCCAGAATGAGATTGCATGTGGCAGTATGCGAGTGTGTGAATGCAAGAATGAGAATGCATGTGGCAGTATGTGAGTGTGTGTGAATGCCAGAATGAGATTGCATGTGGCAGTATGTGAGTGTGTGTGAATGCCAGAATGAGAATGCATGTGGCAGTATGTGAGTGTGTGTGAATGCTATAGAATGAGAATGCGTGGCAGTATGCGAGTGTGTGTGAATGCTATAGAATGGGAATGCATGTGGCAGTATGTGAGTGTGTATGAATGCCAGAATGGGAATGCATGTGGCAGTATGTGAGTGTGTGTGAATGCCAGAATGAGAATGTATGTGGCAGTATGTGAGTGTGTGTGAATGCTATAGAATGGGAATGCATGTGGCAGTATGTGAGTGTGTATGAATGCCAGAATGAGAATGCATGTGGCAGTATGTGAGTGTGTGTGAATGCCAGAATGAGAATGCATGTGGCAGAATGTGAGTGTCTGTGAATGCCAGAATGAGAATGCATGTGGCAGTATGTGAGTGTGTGTGAATGCCAGAATGAGATTGCATGTGGCAGTATGTGAGTGTGTGTGAATGCTATAGAATGGGAATGCATGTGGCAGTATGTGAGTGTGTATGAATGCCAGAATGATAATGCATGTGGCAGTATGTGAGTGTGTGTGAATGCTATAGAATGGGAATGCATGTGGCAGTATGTGAGTGTGTGTGAATGCCAGAATCAGAATGCATGTGGCAGTATGTGAGTGTGTGTGAATGCCAGAATGAGATTGCATGTGGCAGTATGTGAGTGTGTGTGAATGCTATAGAATGGGAATGCATGTGGCAGTATGTGAGTGTGTGTGAATGCCAGAATGAGATTGCATGTGGCAGTATGTGAGTGTGTGTGAATGAGATTGCATGTGGCAGTATGTGAGTGTGTGTGAATGAGAATGCATGTGGCAGTATGTGAGTGTGTGTGAATGAGAATGCATGTGGCAGTATGTGAGTGTGTGTGAATGAGAATGCATGTGGCAGTATGTGAGTGTGTGTGAATGAGATTGCATGTGGCAGTATGTGAGTGTGTGTGAATGAGAATGCATGTGGCAGTATGTGAGTGTGTGTGAATGAGAATGCATGTGGCAGTATGTGAGTGTGTGTGAATGAGAATGCATGTGGCAGTATGTGAGTGTGTGTGAATGAGAATGCATGTGGCAGTATGTGAGTGTCCACAGTACTTACAGTCGGTCCTCTTATTCCTGGCTCTCCGGGATTTCCCTGAAAAGATTTAGCAGCGAACATTACATTCATTAATCCAGCACTCAGATCAAACAGCCTCTGGATGCACATGCACACACATGCTAGATGTGCCTCCTCTCTCTCTCACATAGACACAGGCACACACTCATACGCACGCAGACACACACATTGCAGTAGCCAGATCAGCATGAAAAGCAAGAGATGCACAATAGAAATGGCCACATGCGATAGGTCGGGGATAAAGGGTGGGAGGCTGACAGTTTAAAACATTTAAATAAAGTAAAAATGGGCCTTGTTTTGTCGCCCCGCTATTCCCAACCAAAGAATCGGCGTCCCCATTCCAGTGTGTGCTCATGTGTGTACAGAGCCATGCACAAACAGTGGGCTATCGTCACAAAGCATTAACAGTGAGTTGAATTTATTAACTTTTTCCCATAAGAAAACGCATGTAAATTAATAAATAATGTATCAAATGAAATGTTTAAAATGTTATTTGTTGCATTTTCAACTGGAATTGAGACAATTTCGAAAAATCTCCATCGCATCGTCTATTTTAGGGGTGTCATAGTTAGAAGTGAAAAGGAAATACACAACAAATCTTACAGTTTTTAGCCTGATTTATACATTTTAAAAAAAACATTTAATGTGAAATTAACGCTTCGTGATAAAGCTCCCTTGTGATTGGGAGTTTATGCTGAGCTCACTGGCTGAAATGGGTTCATACAAAATTCTCAGAACTGGTCATGTGACACTGCTGAGTAACAACAAATTCCCCAGTTGTATTTTGTCTCCCACAAAACCCGCAATCATTTCAAGCAGCATTTTGCAGCTCTGACCCCAAGCGGAACTGACAACCTACCGGTCTCCCCAGCACTCCAGGGAACCCAGGCAGCCCCTAGAGGAGAGGAGACAGGGAGCGTCCGAGAGGAGGGAAACAGAGAGGGGGGAAGCAGGTAGGGAAGCAGGGCGGAGAATGGAGGTGTCAGGGTGAGGGAGGAAGGACAGGAGAGTTACAGGTGATGGGGGAATAAAGGGGGGGAGGTGGAAGGTGGAGGAGCGGGGATAAAAAAGAGTAGAGAAGGGGAGTGAAGGGGAATGAGAGTGACAGGAGAGATTGGCCAGGTATGAACAAGGATGTATCAGAAAAGCAAGGGACATGGACGGGATGTGAAGTGAGGATGAAAACAGGGGGAATGTTCAAGGTGGCCAGGTGAAAGAAAGAAAGCAGGGGAATGGGGTTGATGGAGATGGGTGATTGGGAGGACAAGAGAACAGGGGGGGGTTGAGTTGTTAAAAGCAGATTTAGAAGCAAAATGACTACTTTCTACAGGTATTCCACACAGCCTCAGCCAAAGAAAAGAAGGAGGTTCATCGGCCTAGCACTCAAAGCAAGTCCCCAGGCTCTCTTATGCAGTCCAGCCAGAGAGGAGACCGGCAAAATGGACTACTCACAGGCCGGCCTGGAGGACCACCCAGCCCCTGTTGGCCCTGCTCCGGGGGAAATAAACAGCATGAACCAGATCTTACTGCCTCTTTGCCTCTCAAAAGCCTCTCCTTCTAACTTTACTCAACTGAATTTATTCAGTTGAGTCAAAAATAATCTCTAATCTCCTATTCATAGATAAGAGATTATTTTTGTTATCAAGGCCAACATTTAGGGTATTTCTCTGTTGTTTGTCAGTGTTTTGTCACATCCTGGTAAATGATGCCAATATTACATGAATACATGCTAGGGTTGCCAACCGTCCCTTGAAATAAGGGACGATCCCTTATCAGTTCAATAAGGCTTATTGAACTGATAAGGGATCGTCCCTTATTTCAAGGGACGGTTGGCAACCCTAATACATGCAGAGGTGCAAAAATTCCCATCTGCCCCACTGCTATTGTTGTCCTGTGAGAGCCCAACTGCCTCATCACTGTCTTTCAACCTTTCAGTAAAAGTCCAACTGTAAAGTGTTAATATACTGTATAACACGTGCCATGCAAGCTGCCCTAAATAACAGACATACTGTATGTCTCTATACATCTCTAGAACCTGGTCATAGGTTTCAGTCCCATGTAGGCCTCTGCTGGTGTACCTTCGATCGGGATTACAGATAAAAGCAAACAAATTTAAAAAACGGGACCCGAGTCATTCTGGCTGATGTTACCTGTGGAGCAAATAACTAAGAAAAGTGAAGAAATACCACCCAGTCATTCAATTGTTTTAAAATTCAGAAATTAATAATACATTTAGTAATATCATCGCAGTTAATATCAGTCTATAAATGATTCACAACATACAATTCAGAATAGAGTATACAGAAGACATGATCTACTTAACAAATATGTTTCTTTAGTATTTTTATGACACTACTGAAGAGGAATTTCAACATACACTTGGGACATGAAATGCGAAAAACATTTACACCAGAGCTGCAGTTTTTTAATTAATCTCCCTCCCTTTCACCAAGCATATTAATTGTGACCTTTGACCCTTAGCTGCACTATATCTCACCGGTTTCCCATCTTGTCCTGGTTTTCCTGGTTCACCTGGAGACCCCTAGAAAAAAAAACATCCAACTATTATAAATAAATCATTACAGCTGAGTGGAACATTGTCCACGGTGTGACCTCACTACCTCTGTACTGGACATAAACATGAAGCATACAGGCCCAGTCAGCAACTCTGTTTTAGTGAATGTGCCATCATGAATCAAATACTTACTGAAAATCCATCTCTTCCCTTCTCTCCTGCCTCACCCCTGTCTCCTTTATCACCACGGGCTCCAGCCGAACCCTGAAAAACACAGTCTAAACAGTTGGCAAACATACATACAGACTTGACATGTGCGTGCGCGCACACGCATGCACGCACGCACGCACGCACGCACGCACATATGTGACAAGAGCAAGGATTAGGAAGAGAATTTAAAGCATTCCCTCACTGGATAAATTTAGAGAGACAGACTCACCCTGTCCCCCTTGGGCCCAACAGGCCCGGAGATCCCTGGCTCGCCTTTTGAGCCTGCCACCCCTTGAAGGCCCCTCACTCCGGGGAGCCCTGTTGCGGACAGATCTGGAACATCTCCCTATAACACAGAGCAAACAATCCCTGAGCACAAGTGATATGTATGTGGAGTTGTGGTGCACAATGGATATATACCATATACGCAGCTGTGTAGCATTAAGAGCTGCGTATAAGTTGTGGATTTGTGGGCCTTGTACGCGCCTCTCAGGGTTCAAGGTGTGGGGGAGCTTACTTTGGGTCCAGGGGGACCAACTGCTCCAGGTACCCCAGGTTTCCCCTGAGAGAAGAGAATAGAAGTTTAAAAAGCTGACAGCTGTAGCCAACCATCACTTCCCATGAGAACACAAGAGGGGGTTATACTCTGACAGATTGAAATCCAACAGAGAAAAGTGAGCTGGATCCCCCATAGGCTTATTAATGGCTATATTTCCACATGCATTTGTATAGCAAAGTAAAGGCGGTACTCACAGAATCGCCCTTGTCCCCTTTCTCTGCCCTCTCGCCCTGTAAGGCACACAGTGTTACCATTGTTGTCACATGATTTTTTGCTCCATGCACTCCAGCGCTATTGTCCTCACCTTGTCACCAGGACGTCCGGCCTCACCCAGCTCACCCGCTCGCCCAGGAACCCCTGGTATCCCAGGTTTTCCTGGCTCCCCTGCCTGACCTGGAGGACCCTCGGGACCGCGCTCCCCAATGGCTCGCCCGATGGGTCCTGTGGCCCCTTGGGGCCCTCGTTCTCCCTGATCACCCTTCGCGCCTCTTTCACCAGACGGACCACGCTGTCCCTGCAATGGAGAGGACCATCGATTTTCTCACAAGTGCACACACGTACACACCCACACACACACACACACACACACACACACACAGATGGACATGCACACACATGCGTTCACTCACTGCCCCTCAACACACACAGGCAACCACACAAGATTTTGTGAATGTTTGTTTTAATGCTCCCGTCTCCCCTCTCACATCAAGCCCAGCGGGGCCTCTCTGTCCCTGTTCCCCTTTATCTCCTCTCTGTCCCTTCTCTGGCTTCAGGGGGGGCTGCTGATCTATTCCACCCCGCTTGTCCACCGTCAGCTTCAGCTCCAGGATCTGAGGAGAAGAAACATCGCATGAACCACTTATCTCCACACCCGGGGCTGTTTCCGTACCACACCAACACTGACCATCAGAGCGTGAGACCACACAACAGGACTGACCTCAATTCCAAAGTCAAGGAGGGCTTTTTTCACATCCTGAAAGAGAAGAATAAATAAAGTTTCTTAAGAGGAAAGGTGACAAAAGCTGAAAAAAGTGAAGAGATTAATTATTTAAAGCACACATAGCTTTGGCCACAGGAGGGTACTTTATAACCACTTTCCCTGTGAATTCACCATTGTTGTTATTCTTACCACTGCTGTTCCTGGTTTGCCTGGAAACCCATCTTCCCCTGGGTCACCCTGTGAATCACAACATGCAGTGAGCAATATGCACAAGCGCACACATGCACATAAGGGGGATAAGGGGGCACATAAGGGGGATAAGGGGGTGTGGCGGATGTGACTTACCCTTTCTCCTTTCGTCCCCGTGGGCCCTTTCTCACCCTGAAACACAAGGTCACGAGAGCAAATGAGGGCAGAGGGCCAGGGGCAGAGAGCCCCCCAAGGGCTATGGCTGTATCATATTCCACTGGCACCACAGAAGGATGAGGAATAGCAAAGCTGTGTGAGTTATAGAGCATCTCTGCTAACCAGTAAACATGCAGAGTCAGGCCCTCATGTGAATCAGTGAAATACTTTCTTGATGGGAAGGGCAGACGAACATAGAATAGTTATTTTATCGTTTATACCCAACATGTTTTGGCACTAGCTTTCCTCACATAACCCTGGCGAAGGCTAGCAGTTAAGAAACGCTTTGGTTAATATGGCTATTAATGCATTGTTAATAATAATAATAATAATAATAATAATAAATGTTATTTATATGCGCCTTTCAAGAAAATCTAGTACACATTACAGATTGGGGACAGGGGGAAAAAAAATACATAAAAACAGCAGACACAGGACAAACCAAGTAGGGGGCGGAAACAAGTTGTATTCAAGGCAGAATTGGTCAGCGAGACGGTGTAGATTTCTGAGGACAGGGGTGATGTGGTCACGGGATGAGGAGAGGGAAGTGATGCGGGCAGTGGAATTCTGGACCAGTTGGAGCTTATTGAGAAGCTTGGAGGGGATAGCAGAGAGGACGGAGTTACGGTACTCAAGACGGGAGGTGACCAGGGCATGGGCAAGTGTTTGGGTGCTGGACTGGGACAGTGAGGGGTGGAGTCTGGAAATGTTACAGAGGTGGAAGTAGGCAGTTGATTGAGATGGGGTTCAAATAAGAAGGTGGTGTCCAGTATAACGCCGAGGCTTTTTACATGGGAGGAGAGGGGAACTGTTCGACGATCGATGATGGTGATATTGGGGTTATGGGATACGAGTAGGATGTCTTATTGCCGTTGCATTTGATAAAGTTTTGGTGCATCCAGTTTTCAATGTCTAGGAGGCAGGTGGTGAGTTGGAGGTCCAGAGGCAGTATGCTGTAGTACTATGCAGGGATCAAAAGCCAGATTGGAGGCGTTCGAGGAGGTGGTTTGAGTCCAGGTAAGATTGAAGCTGTGCAGCAACAACACGGTCAATGGTTTTTGAAAGAAAGGGGAGGTGGGAGATGGGCGGAGGTTATTCAAGTCATTAGGGCTGGATCCACATTTCCTGAGGATGGGGGTGCCAGCAGCGGCCTTGGAATGGGCAGTACAGTTCCAGTGGCGAGGGATGTTTTTATGATGGTAGTTATTAGTGGACACAGAACAGATGGGCATGCTTTGACTAGTGTGGCGGGAAGGGGGGTCCAATAGGCATGTGGAGAATTTAGATTTAGAGATGACGTTGGTGACAGATGACTCATCAACAGGGTGGCAATCAGAGAGAGGGGTGGAGAACTCATGGGGGTCATTCATCCAAGGGGGGAGG
This sequence comes from Synaphobranchus kaupii, assembly GCA_029718625.1. Taxonomy (NCBI): domain Eukaryota; kingdom Metazoa; phylum Chordata; class Actinopteri; order Anguilliformes; family Synaphobranchidae; genus Synaphobranchus; species Synaphobranchus kaupii. The sequence continues at coordinate 106,019,391 of CM056378.1, read as the reverse complement.
TGTGGTGTGGAGGTGGAGTGAAGCTGGTGGTCGATTGAGTCAATTTTAGATTGAAAGAAGCTGAGGGATGAGGTGCAGGGTCTGGAAAAATGGTTAGTGGGAAGTGATAAAAGGTATAGATTTTAAAAAACAAAATAACAATTTTCTCTGCTTAAAGTGTAACTGGATTTCTTTCCTTGCCACTATTATTTTCCACACCATGTACTTTGATAGTTTAGCATCATAGTGCTTTATTTTTCTTCAAAGACAGACAGACAGACACACAGAAAGGAAGGACTGACTCACTCTGGTTCCTGCAGCTCCATGGATTCCAGGGACCCCCTGAGAAAGAAAGAGTGTCATTACAGAAGCATACAAAAGATGTGATATACGTATGATATGGCGTGTAACATGATATGACACGTTGTGATATTCCACGTATAAAACATGACAGAAAACCGGATGGCACTACACTGGTACAATGGCACAGCTACTCACCGGTGTCCCAGGGGGCCCCTGGGGGCCCGGGATAGGTGCCGGTTGTGCCCCTTTCACATAGACCACCTGGGAGAAAGGGGAGGACAGGAGAGAGAGAGTGCCCTTTCATATCAAATGCAAATTTTAAAAAGCCAGGTCCAGGAACAGTTGAATTGCCATCTGTTCACAATGGCAACAGAGGGCTCTGCAAGGCGATTAGTGGATAGGTGCCATTTCACACTGAATTACCCAGGCCTGCATAATTACGCAGGGCCCAACTGCGACCGATCAAGCGCGGTGCATTAACGAAGAGCACAGGGTGTGTTTGTTTTGAATACAGTGTCTTTTTGTGTACTGCTGTTTGTGTTATTATACCCTCTCTACAAGGCTATTCACGCACCATTTATTTTCTCTCATGCGTCATTACATGTCTTCTTTATCTTTGTTTTTTTTTTGTTTTTTTTGCATAAACCTTTCCATATCAAATGACATTTTTGCGCTTCCACAATGCATTTACGGATATCCATATTAACTGCTCTGTTAACCCAGGCAGTGCTGCGCTGTTATTGCCACTGAGGCAGACGAAAAGAGAGGGAAGGTGAAATGTGTCAGCTGAGAGATTAAAGGTGGGTTGGGCTGCAGGTGTAAATCAAATGTAAATGGTGCATGTGGTTCATTCATCATATTTACAATGTGTCAGTATGTACAGCTCCAGGACTAGTGCATACATGATATGGATACCTGGGATTCTTTTTCAGAATGGAATGAGCTTTGTACCCAGCTAGCATCTTGAAAATGGCACAGTAAGAATGTTGCAGTAAGGTTGTGTTTAATAAGAATGTCAATGCAACTTTTAGTGTTCCTTTCTTCAGTCCCCTTCAACCTACAATTTGCGAGTTACATTGTAAATAAGTTCAGAGGTGCGTTCAAATTCAGCGAACAGAGCCGAACGTGCGTGGCAAACATGTTTTCTTTGAACGGTTAAATTTGAACGGCTTTTTAAGAAGGCGTCCATTTTTGTTTGCCGCAAACTACCTTTTCAGACCGTTCGCTTATGTTTGCAAACGTTTTCGGCGAACACAAAGCTAACGGAAAAAAGTTTGAAATAGTTTGCAAACCTTTGCAAACGTTAGGCTTGTTCGCTGAATTTGAGCGCACCCCAGATCACACACATTTGTTTTCTACAGGAAAAAAACCTTCAACCTGACAAACACACAAAGAACACAATGTTTTACAACTTTTCACAGTGTAATAAATGTAATATACACTGCCCGGCCAAAAAAAAAGTCGCCATTGCACCTGTCATGCATAGTGCCCACTGTACAAGCCTCTGAAGGCAGTGTTATGATCTGGGGTTGCTTCAGTTGGTCAGGTCTAGGCTCAGCAACATTATGCAGCAATAAAATGAAGTCAGCGAAGTACCTGAATGTACTGAATGACCAGGTTATCCCATCAATGGGCATATGCCAGGATGACAATGCCAAGATTCATCGGGCTCAAATTGTGAGAGTGGTTCAGGGAGCATGAGGAATCATTTTCACACATGAATTAGCCACCAGATTCCTGACCTTAACCCCATTGAAAGTCTTTAGGATGTGCTGGAGAACACTTTACGGAGTGGTTCGCCTCTCCCATCGTCAATACAAGATCTCAGCCAAAAACTTATGCTACTCTGGATGGAAATAAATGTTGTGACATTGCATAAGGTTGTCAAAACAATGCCACAACAAACGCACGCCGTAATCAAAGCTAAAGGCGGTCCAACGAAATATTAGAGTGTGAGACTTTTTTTTTGTCCGGGCAGTGTGTATATATATACACTACTCACAAAAAGTTAGGGATATTCGGCTTTCGGGTGAAATTTCAGGATGAACCTAAAATGCACTATAACCTTTACAGGTGAAATTAATTTGCCCTTCTCTAAACTTTTGAATGCACATGTCCAACTATTCAATGTTTCAGTACTTTTTGCACAACTTGCTGTTCTCTAACAAGGAGCTGAACGGCAAAATTCACAACAGGTGTTTGATCCATGAATCGACCAATAAATTTCCTGGTTCAATTAGAATTGGTATTTAAACAGTCCTCTTCATCATGCTGTTCACATTTTGACATCATGAGACCAAGACGACACCTAACAATTGATCAACAGTACCTCGCCATTGCGAGGCTTCAAACAGGATGTTCTCAGAGGGAAGTGGCCACTGAGCTTAGAGTGTCACAGAGTGTCATCAGCAGGTTGCAACAGAGATACAGAGAGACTGGAAGAGTCACAGAAAGGCATAGAAGTGGACGTCCTTTGGCCACATCCCACACTGATGACCGCTTCATTGTGAACAGTGCCCTGCGGAACCGGATGATGAATGCCACTCAACTCCAGGCACATTTAAGGGAGGTGAGAGGCACCCAAGTGTCACGTCAGACCATTCGAAACCGTTTACATCAGCGTGGTCTGCGTGCTAGACGACCTGCAAGGGTACCTGACCACACCACCAGGCACAGGCGTCATCGTCTTGCATGGGCCAGGGAGCATTTACGCTGGACGAGGGACCAGTGGGCCTCAGTGCTGTTCTCTGATGAAAGTCGATTCACGTTGAGCAGAAATGATGGCCGCCAACGATGTTGGAGACGTCAAGGAGAGCGCTATGCATCAGCCACTGTTGTCACCAGACGACCCTTTGGTGGTGGCGATGTTACAGTGTGGGCAGGTGTGTCTAGTCAATACAGAACTGCCCTACACTTTGTGAATGGTACAGTGACAAGCCCATACTACCTGAATAACATCATTAATCCAGTCATTGTGCCCCTGCATGAACAGCACAGGCCTAATTTCATCTTCATGGACGACAATGCTCCAGCTCATCGAGGTCGCATCATTAGGGAAAGGCTGCTGGAGACTGGGGTACCTCAAATGGAGTGGCCTGCACTTTCTCCAGACCTGAATCCCATAGAAAACCTATGGGATCAGCTGACTCACCGTGTAGAGGCTCGTAACTCTGTACCCCAGAACCTCAATGACCTGAGGGCCGCCCTTCAAGAAGAGTGGGATGCCATGCCTCAGCAGACAATAAGTCGACTTGTGAACAGCATGAGATGTCGTTGTCAAGCTGTAATTGATGCTCAAGGGCACATGACAAGTTATTGAGACATTGACATTTTTGTTGTGGTATACCCACCACTGTTGTTGGCTTTTGTTTCAATAAATTGTTTGAGATGAGGAAATCACCATTGCATGCTTCTACTTAAATGCCCTACTTTCATGATACGTATAATATCACTGTAGCGTGAACTTACATTTTCCATAAATTTCACCCGAAAGCCAAATATCCCTAACTTTTTGTGAGTAGTGTATATATATATATATATACATATATACATATTAGTTTGCAGTAAACTGTGAAAATGTCATGATGAGCACAGACCTAAGGGCTTACCAATTTACCCATTGCCCAATATGTTAGCAAGAAACTGAATTAAAGCCTTCACAACATAGTACAGCAAAACGCACGTGGAGTCAGGTCATGTAGATGTTCAGTTACCTGTCCTGGCGGTCCAATGTTCCCGGGGATCCCTGCGGGTCCAGCGGGTCCAGCGGGTCCAGCGGGCCCAGTCATCCCCCTATCTCCCTTCAATCCGTCCCGTCCCTGAAAGAGGCGATATTCACAAACAAGGCTTGCTCATCGGTGCCTTTTCATCTGTGTTTCCAGCACAAGGAGAACACACAGCAGCCGCGGCCAACTGAACTATGGATAGAACTATGGGAGCCAGAAAAGACACTGAGAGATCAACAGAGAAAAGGAGGAGACGAGGGAGTTGGACAGAAAGAAGGGCGAGAGAAATAAAGAGGGACACAAGGTTGCAAACAGTCTGCGTGAGACGGACTGGAGGTGAGAGAGACCGGATGGACGGTCGGATAGATCGGCACTCACATCTCGCCCCGAAGGCCCGTCCTCCCCCTTATCGCCCTGTGAAGAAATGTCACGTCTTAGTCAGGTCACGGTAAGCCAGACACCCTGTCCGCAACGTGCGCATTTTTACAAAGAAATGGACCGGGCCAGTGAGTGTAAAGCGTTTTAACCCGCGCTCTGACCTTTCGTCCGTCTTCTCCCGGAGTGCCGTCCTCTCCCTGGCGAGAAACGCATAGCACGGTTCATTTCGATAGTTTAATTAAGCTTGTAAAAAGACTTCCGTTCCCCTCTGAGGATGCATGTGAAGTCCGCTCTCTATCACCGCCCTCATCAAATTCAGTACGCATTCTATTCCTGAATGATTGGTGCTGTCTACCAATTCTATACAAAGCATCAGTGATTAGAATCAGAGCCCAACAGCAAACAGTGTGCTAATGAATATTAATGAGTGCCTGCCTTCGAATGAACTATATTCAGTTTAACCTTGCAAGTACCGAAGTGGTTCTCAAAGTGGGGTTTGCAAGATATACATAAAAAAATTCACTATATGTATGTATTACACTATTCATTGACATTCACTTAACCAAAATTAGACACTGCACGTGCTCCATGCACTGCACTAGTTACAAAGCATATGCAGTTGTGAAAAGAAGGATTACAGGAAAAAAAACTTTTAGATACATATTCTCCATATTATGATTCACTTATCAATGCAATAGAAATAGAAAGCAAGCCATACGGCCAGTGAGCAATCAAAGATCCTTTCCAGATCCCTTTGATCCCTAATGAAGAGGCTTGGCTTTTCAGATTGAACAAATCCTAACTCTTATTTTTTTCTCTCAAGGACAAGACTGATCCATTATATTTCATGTTAGTGCTTTCTCTTAGGTAATTTAATTTGAAACTTAATTAAATAAAATGGAAGTAAGGCATAGCAGAACTCATTAATGCCATTTGGCCCTTTGATAAGCCTGTGTTTCTGTATCTGGTATTGGGCTTCCCAAACTGAGGATGTCGTTGCCCAGTAAGTCCCTGTTCCTGAGTACTGCCAATGCCAAAATATTCTAATTCCATGATTGAACATGATATTAGGCTACATTTTATTAAATGCATTACAGAAAAATGTATTTGCTCTCCGTGTAAGTGGGAGTGGCCTCTAGTAATGGAGCAAAGATATGGCAATTATAAGTGTAGTCAAAACTCTGAACAGACATGCAGTTTTCAGTTCAACAGTAACATGTCAACAGGTGAGTGATATATGATGAATGCACAGGTGTAACAATAGAAAAGTGAGTCATAATAATCAATATTTGAATGTACTCAGGAGTTCTCCATCAGATTTGATAGGTGCAAATTGGAACCTCAAAATGGAATACTTTACATATGATAAACCTACAAAAACGGTAACTATTCCTGTATGGATGTACATTATGAAAGCCACACTGGATTGGAGAATTATTTCCAAGCGGTACCTGCTGGTATGACCAAACTCACCATCTTTCCAGGGAGGCCAGCTTTCCCATCGTCCCCTGGTTTTCCCTGCCGAACAAGGCAAAGTTACCTTTTGTGTGTAGTCAGAAGTGTGTGTGTGTGTTTGTGTGTGTGTGTGTGTGTGTGTGTGTATGGTACTCACGGGTACGCCAGGGTTTCCTGAAGGCCCTACTGGACCTATGAGACCTTGACCCCCCCTCTGTCCTGGGAGGCCCTAGTGAACAAACACGTTTAATCACTGATCGCACACACACACGGTCCTGTCTGGGGTGAGCACCAACAACACAAACCTTTCCTATTAGCGGGAAGGACTGACACCACGCCGCTTGTTCCTACAAACACTCATGCTATCGCAGTTGACCAGTGACACAAACACACATCGTTCCTGTCACAAGTGAGAACTGACACGATTTTGTATACTGTATGCTTTTCGCTGACTCTAGAAACAGCCCTGTCTATTATTAATGATTCCCTATGCCCTACCCTTTTCTAAAAATACATGTAGATAAAGCAGAACTCCCAAAGTAAAGGCAAAGACAGCCAGAAAAAGATTTGTATTATTTATTAATAATAATAATAATAATAATAATAATAATAATAATAATAATAATACATAAACATAAAGAATTTGAATGATATCATTGATGGCACTCTTTTTTTAACATAGTCCACCAGAATGTGTTTTTTTTTTTTTTATCCACCGCCATTCTAACTACATCTCTGTCATACAAACTAAATGAGTGCAGCGGTGCATATCTAAGCTTGAAGTGCAAAATGAATACACCCCTGTTCCCATTAAATAATGCAGAAGGTTTTGAAAGTAATATATAAAACACGCTGTCCAATAATCCAAACCTAATAACTTGCTTTACTACAATTAATTGACATTCTTTCCTCAGTAGTGATAACCTGGGGAGAGCGTAATACATCAGTAATGCTAATCTAGAGAGACCATCAAACTGTGTAACACAGAAATTGATTTATTGTACACACAGACGATACCAGATTTATAAATTAGCCAAGACAGCAGGACATTTCATAGCCTAATTTAATTTTTTTCCCCAGCTTGTTTATTTGCATCTGATATCTTTCGTCACGTGAATCTAAATTATGGAATGCTTCACTCACATCTCTCCCTGGTTCTCCTGGCTTTCCTGGGTCCCCCTAAAAACACAAAACACAACAGAACAATTTAGCAACCTGCTCTACATGCGTTTCAGTTACTGCTGCAACCAGACAGACTGGCCATAGACGCTGTTCTGTACAGCATCCGTACATGCAGGAAGTACTGATAATCCACTGGAGCTGTACCGTTGTCATACTCGTTGGACTACCTTTCAGTGCTGTGTGAAATGTGGCCGTTGGTGAGGCAGATAGCGATGGGTGTGATGTAGAATGAGAAAGGCAGTTGCACAGCCTGCGCATATGGACACATGCGGGTTTGATGTCTGCATTACTGACCCGGAGTCCTGGGGGACCTGCAGCGCCCGGTTTTCCGTCCTGCCCATTGCGCCCGTCCACACCGGAGGAACCCCGCTCACCCTGCAGGAAGAGAGAGAGGGAGAGGGAGAGAGAGAGTCCATAGTAAAAACACTGAATGTGAGACCATGTTCTAAGCCATTGTGTACGTGCCAAAGGTCTCAGGAGACTGGACACTCAGCTTGAAAGACCATGTGACAGTGCTGGAATGGCGGCACTCGTATGTATATTTATTTTTTTATCTTCGTCATGATGTTCTGTACCATAATATTACTCGCATCTCAAATTGGACACAGCTTTGAGCAGAAAAAACAGAAGAGGGGGGAGTTTTTTTTTTTTTTTGTTGCCAGCCACTCTAAAATGAAATTGCATCCGTTTCATAAACCTCTTTTCACTCGTCAGCGTTACGCATGACGGCGCGTCGATCCTCTCATGTACTGCCACCTTCTATCACAAGAAAGGCTTGCAGTGGAGCTCTGCCGCGGGCCAAGGCCGTGCCGCAGTTTGAGTTGCGGCCACGCTTTAGAAACCCCACCGCCTGCTCTCTTTGCACTCGTCAGCAATATTGTGTACATTAGCGCGGTGGCCCTGTCACGGGCTGACACTCACGCTTCACTCCGCCCCAGGAGCTGAGAGAGGCTCCACATCTACATCCACAGCTCAAGCGCAGCACCCCCAACCACCCCCGCCCCACACACCCCCCATTTTAACATCACAGCATGGACACCCAGACATCTGGGAGAACAGAGAGCAGGACTGCAGAGGCCTTGCCCAACTGCGCTTCCGCCCACTGCAGGCTGGGAAACAGAGTCCATTGGCATAAAGGACAGCACGGCTAGCCAATCAGCAGCAAGGTGACATTTGTAATGCTACCTTAAGTATCCATATATTTCACATTATGTTCCCTGTGATGTGGCATGCCCTGAATGTTTCCCACATTGACCTGGAAGTGATGAGGGTAGTATTCACATGCTAACCTTTTCCCCTGGGCTTCCTCGGTCTCCTGTATCACCCTGAGGGAAAAGAGAGCACAATATAGCATTACCTCACAAACATGTCAGACAGACGGACAGACAAATGGACAGGAAGCATTGACTCACCCTGGATCCTGGAGACCCTCTCTGTCCATCAGCACCCTAAAGACACAGGACACAACAGGAAATTATACACAGTCTATGTCCATGTATCCATGCAATTTTCTGTATGCCGGACTAAGTGTGTGTTCATTTTACGATTCCCTCTAAAGTCATACTTTCTGATTTGAATTTTAGGAAATATTTTGAAGTGCAAGGTATGATACCTCTGACACATTTTCAGATGCTCATGGATTGGAATATCAATATCAAGCATTATGTACAATACAGCACGTGAGCCCGTTTGTCAGCAATAAGAAAGTGAAAATAAGACAGTTACAGCATATAGAGAAAATATTTATCTCCCTGTAAAAGAAAATACGAAATAAGAAAGAACATGACTTTTCCAGGATTTCTGGATATTTTTATATTATTCCCCATGTTCATATTGTCATATTTTTCATTCATGCCATATTTTATATGCAAAATGTCTTCAGTAAAATGAAATGTATCATAAACCAAAGACAGGATGAAGGGTGTGGCACACACACGTCACCCAGCAGTAAAATAGAAGTGAAAGTAGAATAACAGTAAAGTAGAAACAGAGACGCTGACTCACTCGTAGTCCTGAGGGCCCTTGTGGCCCAACATCCCCCTTCGGGCCCTTAGCTCCATGTTCCCCAGGGTCACCAGCGTCACCCTGGATGGGGCAGGAAGTGGCATCATGTTTCACGGCAAGAATACCGTCAGATATAGTCTACTTCCTGTTCTGTCATTCTCATTCTCAAAGGCTCAATGCTCATTACGAATGAATATTGCATCATTACGCTTGCAATGCGCATTGCATTGTATCCAGTGCATGTGTGTGTGTAGTTGCATTGTATCCAGTGCGTGTGTGTGTGTAGTTGCATTGTATCCAGTGCGTGTGTGTGTGTGTAGTTGCATTGTATCCAGTGCGTGTGTGTGTGTAGTTGCATTGTATCCAGTGCGTGTGTGTGTGTAGTTGCATTGTATCCAGTGCGTGTGTGTGTAGTGATATATTGGATCAGGTAAGTGTCATTTTTGCAGTCAAGGACTGTTCAGTATTTTAAGTGAATGCACTGTTGGCTGATGGGAAAATAAGAATCTTCACCTTTTCTCCACTTTCCCCTTTCAGCTGCCGTTGCAGATCCACCTGCAGAAAACAATAGATACCTTGGGAATAGGTGTTGGATGGGAATGATCGAAAATATCCAATCGCTGTTTCTGGTCCCAAAGATTAAGCATACTTGTTGATGGAAACGTCTTGAATGACACATTTTGTGAATACATTTTCAAGTAAGTCAGCAAAGGCAACATAATGTCAAACCCTTACAGTGTGTGATGGGTACTATCAGAGCTTACCACTTTCCCTGGGGCCCCAGGTTGCCCCGGTGCTCCCTATGGGGGAAGAGAGAGCGATTTAGGGTACTCTGAGGATACATGAAATCACCTTTAATCTATCATAAATACATAATTAAACATGTATATGTACCTTCTGTGCTCTGATGTGTCTAAGGGCAAAAGCATGTGCTTCACATGACAGGTAGATACAAAATTTTCGCATTGTCAATGGCGACCTCTTGTGGCCCTAAAAGCACCTGCACCTCATAGGCACGGTGAACTGTGTGTGCCACTGTGAGTTCTGGCAGAGGTCCTATACATTAAGCCTGAGCGTAATTGCGGTTTTGTCATGGTAGTGGGAGCCAAGTGCAGGCTGGCGCGTGCCCGGGGTGACTGTCTCTGCCAGCGCGCATCAGAGTATGGGCGGAGCCCTAACTCACCTGATCTCCCTTTTCTCCCCGAGATCCCGCAGCTCCAGGGCTTCCCTGTGAATCGAAAGACAGACAGACAAACAGGCAAATAAATTAAACGCATGAAGACTGTGTCACTCACGCTTCACTCAGCGCCCAAGGAGCTGAGAGAGGCTCTGCATCTATGAGCCGTAAAGGCTCGAGCCCCCCCGAGTGCCCCACAGGCACAAACAATGACAATAAACAGATGGACAAATAGACAAATAAATACACAATTGCACACACAAGTGAATAAACACAACCAGACATATACGCACACGCGCAAGTGTACACAACAACACATTAGGTTATGCGAGTGAGAGAGAGAGAGAAATGCTGGATAGACGTATAATACAATCATTGAAACAACAGAAATAAATAAAGAAAGCGATCTGTATACTCGTCATAAATTAGTCTCACATTGCGGCCATTTTCTCCTGGATCTCCCGGGTCACCCTTTTCGCCTAGTCGCCCAGGCTGACCCGACAAACCCTGAAACGGCAAGAACAACCAATCACAGTGCTGCACCTCACTCTGTAGCTGCAGTCCCAGCCCCAGGCCAGATAACCTACAAATACCAATAATTCTGCATCTCAATGAGCAATATGTGTATTATATAACACTGAATCAGTGGTTGAGATTCCACCAGCTAGGTAATTATACTGTACCATACTGAGCAATTACTCTGAAGCTGTTGGAACCTTTGAAGCCCAAATTATGTCTCTGTCACAGGAAAACTAAACTAAAAACTCACCCTCAGGCCTCTCTCCCCAGACTTTCCCGGCAGACCAGACTCTCCCTGGAATCACAACCAAAACACAATTAGATTTCTGTTACTGAATCTTGGGAATATACTGTAACTTGAATATATAAGAACCACAAACACAAATAGCATAAAGATTATTCACTAGGACATCATACGTCAGCCCTCACCAAACTACTGACTGTGGCTCACAGTAAATGCTTTGATGCAGGAATCAAGTGCATGCTTTAATTTATGAATCCACTCAAACTAAATAAAAAAATTCCCACCATGTTTTAAGTTTTGGGTTTCCTTTAGTACTGATATTTAGCTGCAAGTTATTCAAGGAAGACAAGTTATTTAGTGTAGTTGGATGCAAAAACTGTTCCACCCTCCTTTCCCCTGATTTTGTGCAAATAGGGAACCAGCCAAAGGGCGATAAATGGGATAACAGTTATGAGTAGAGTTATGACCAACACAGCAATACAATCTAAAATGTTAAGTAAGATTTGCAGTCTCAACCACACTATCACACAGCATTAAGTTACAGGGGACGGATGAAAGCTGAGCTGCAGCCGTGATAAAAATAACAAAAAAGGCGTTACCGGAATCCCTTCCTCTCCCTTGTCTCCTTTCTCCCCCTGGAAAGCAAGACTTCAATTAGACCGGCAGACATGTAGAGGCCCATCAAGTCTGTGCAGTAATCTATCATCTACGTGTTCATTTATTATTGGGAATGCTGCACATGACTGTTCAGATGTGGAGCCAAGGCTGATCCTGGATCGCTAAATGGGGCTGACATTTTTTTTGAAGGAAAACAGGGTGCAGCGGCGAGGCAGAGGTTTCAGCTGGAGTTGCAGTTGGAGTTGCAGTTGGAGTTGTGGAATCACAGTAGAGTGTATGTTGGAGAAGATGGGTAGGAGTAATATGCTAGTCTATTTAACCCTTATTTAACCAGACATAGTAGGTCATTTGAGTTCCTATTTGTAATAAAAAAAGCAAATTAGATTGGAGTTGTTACAAGTGTTGGAATGAGATGAAATTGCATGAGGTAGAGCAGGAGTAGTAGCCGGGCTTAGAGCAGCAGGGTCAGAGCAGTACTGTAGAGTGGTAGTACTGGCTGGTGTTTGGCCATGGATAAAAGGAGCAGTGAGTGTAGTAACTGTAGTGCAGTCGGACCTCTTTCGCTCTTGGCCCAGGCGGTCCCGAGGGTCCAGTTCTCCCGTTCTCCCCAGGTTCTCCCACTTCTCCCTGGCTTCCCTGCAACATTACGTCACCATCAGATCATGTGACTTGTACACACTCACAGCCTAGGACTGACTCAGACACACATGCATGTATGTACAGATTCAGTGACCTACACACACTTACACTGCACAGAAAATGCTATTGATTTGGGCATACAGGAAAATAATCCAAACTCGCACAGAAACACTTTCCGAAACTCATACTGTACAAACCAATTTTAGAGCACATAAACTATGACACAGAGTTCATCAGAATAAAATAGAATTGAATTATTTCTTGTAGTAAAATCCTCACCTTAATGCCTGGCTTGCCAGCTAAACCAGCGTTACCCTGAAAAGGAAAGGCATGCTTGTCTTTACAGTGAAATGGACTACAATGAACCATAACCATAAACATGCAGACACATGATGAGTAGGCAAAAGCACCGTCTCAATAGGGGATCATAAATACCGCGCAATTTATTCATCTAAGGCTTTTTTCCCAGTGCATTTCCTATATTGCTGCAATGTTATAATCAGCACAATTTGACCAAAACGAGTACACTTGTTCTCAACAGGCACAGTCAGTACATACTTAAGAACTTCATACTGAAACCCACCCTATCTCCTGGTTCACCCTTTTGCCCTGGCTGGCCCGCTCCCCCAAATCCAGGAGGACCCTGAGAGGGTGAATATGTTAAAGAAAGACAGAAGAAAGAGAGGGAAGAAGCAGGGAGAGAAGAAGACATGCCAAACGAGTTAAAACGGTACAATGTGGAAAGACCACACAGCGAGTAAGATAAACAGTGTACAGTGTACAGTATACAGAACACAGATATACAAAACATTGGTGCTGTAGTATAAGGAGCATTGGGTTATACATGTTACAGTTTGATGACCCAAATCTGCTTTTAGTCTTGCTTCCACCACATGCTTTATATAAACACTGAGACAAGACGCTGTGGCTTCACGAGACTCAATGGCTGCTTTCTCATTCATTATAGCACCAGATGAGCTGGAGGCAGACATGCTGATCCAGCTGAGAGGCAAACAGTATGACAGTTTCACAGTGTATTTACAAACAAGGGGCTTTGTCAGTCCTGAGGAAAATGCGCAAGTCCAGCGATAAACCAGCGACATCAGCAGTCCAAAAATTTGGGAAAGAACAGTCAGCTGAGCCTCCAGTGTGGATATCAAGAGTGCATTACTGATGCTATGTAAAAATACGATGGCAAAGACTGCTTTGTTGCTGTACGCTAAGGAAGTAATCTAACTGTGATGCCACTGGAGATGGTGGCACACGTTGTTGAGCAACACAAGTCCCAGCATGCCTTTCAGGAAGCTGGGATAGACGGCTAGACCTTCTATTTTAGCCATCGTGAGGGGAGTGATAAGAGACCTATTTTCAGCCATATGCTAATTGCTAATTGACCATTCACGGTTTTGTGTGAACAGGGTAAACGCTTAAGTGAGAAATGGCAGTTCAGTAAATGTCTTTCCATGTCAGTGAGTCTGAATATTTTAGGCCTGTTTGAAAATGTTTGTATCAATTAATTTTCCGACTGGTAAACCATTGGTAAACAAAGCAATACGTCTACAAGGTTACAGCACCCCACATACTCAGCTGTGCTAAATACCCAGGCCTGTGTTCGTATGATGAGCCTATAGATTGGCCTACTTATGTAACTTGTCGTGTAAAATCTAACAATCTTACACGTAGGACCAATGTGGACTGAGTCCTCTATCTGAAGTGTGCCATGGGTATTGAAGGGTGCCATTTTGTGTCCCAATCTGGTCATTTCACACAATACACACAAACACCGCCACACTACACCCATATTATAGATGCCCTCAAGTACACAATGCAAGGCCCTGTACCCCCTGGGTACAAACTCACTTTTTCACCTTTGTCTCCTGGATCCCCCTTCAACCCTTTGGTACCCTCCTGGCCAGGCAGACCCCGTTCACCCTGAGACAGTTAAAGACATTCTTTTTAAACACGTATCTGAAATGGTGTGACTTGAATTATAGATTTTCATAGTATGTGGTACTTTGTGAATTATTCAAAAACAGAATGCGTACCCGTTCACCTTTGTACCCATGCATCCCTGGCCCCTGGAGAGAAAAAAATAAAGTCCAAATCAATTAAAGAATCAGCCAATGGAACGATACTGATCACTGTACTATTAATGTTCGTGGTTAGTTACCAGATTATCAGAAAGTCTGCAACCTAATTTGTATGTTAAATATCACTCACGCTTCTCCCCGGCTCCCCACGAGCTCCTTCATTTCCCTGGAGCGAGCGAGAAAAACACAAACGGACACATGAAAATAAAGAGAGAGCGGAATACCAATAGACGACAGAGTCGATGTCTATGTGGAATTTATGAGATTTTTTCCCATCATGTAAAAAGAGATGTTTTGTTTTCCGGAGTCTTCCTGAGACCCCAAAATAAAAAGTTAAAAATCAATCCCCAAACTGAGCTGAGCAGGAAGGGCTATATATCCTATAGAACCCCTTTGATAAAAACATGTTGGCTAAACTGTTGCTCGCGCACACATTGCAGTCATCGAACATCACGCACGGTTGCCTCACCTTCTCCCCCGGCAGTCCATTGAGCCCAGCCACACCCTGCAAACAAAACATTTAAATCAACACTTGGCGCACAAAAACAAAAATCAACACACTGCGGGCAAACCAAGAAACTACGCCTTGAACCAACAGAGCACAAATACTGTACAAAACAATATGCAATTCACAGATAAATCAACACTGAGTACATGCAGAAATGGACACGCAAACCCAAGTCACCAACTAGTTCATGCAAGTAAAAATTTATGTGTTACATACATGCAAATCAATGCACAATACACAAAACGTATACACAATTAATATACAAAATTGATATACTCTCAAAAGAGAAAAAAAAGAAAATAAATAATAATTATTATTATTATTATTTATTTAATAATTTAATAATTATTTAATATTATCTATTATTATTTCAGAGTAATCAAACATACTGTATTCCCTACAAAAGATCTCATTATATATACAACCAAAAACTGAAGTGGGGGAAATTGTATTTTGATCATGATGATGCCAATGTGACATTATACTACTGGTGTCGCACAATTTCTGATAATTTCTGAGCATCATTTAAAATCAGCTTACAAGAGAAGCTAGAAACTACTACCAGAAACTGAAAGTAACAAAAAATTGTACCTAGATTATTTTGAGAATAGTACTTACCCTGAGGCCCTGGGTTCCAGGTGCGCCAGCTTTGCCTGTCTCCCCCTTAGAGAAAGAGCACAGTACACAGGTCAGAGGCAACTACTGCACTGGCAGTCCTTTCTTTCATATGTGACAGTGGACAATATATTTTATATGGCAGGTTATAATGTATGTTGATAATACTTATCCTTCTTCAAATAGTTGGGGAAGCAGTTTTAGCTCCCCATTAACAGACTCAGGGCTTTCATGGCCACAGAAGTAAATCCCTCAGGACAGGAATTTACTATGTGGGCGATGCTCTGGCTTTTATATAAAATATTTTATTTCTCCAGGACACAGCCCATTAAGATTAACATCTCTTTTTCAAGGCTGACATGGCATAGACCACAGCATGCATAAATACAAAAACTACTAAAAATGACACTACAGATAACAAATAAACCTCCGGCCATTGTCACAATGAAGGCTCCTCCTCATGTTCCAACTGGCTGAATCTTCTGTGGCCTAGCCTCAAGTGGCTGAGAATTGTGGCACGGATTTTTGGTGAACGTTTGAAGCCTTGGACTTCATTGTTTGGGTACGTTATCAGGTTTTGGTGGTAGCGTGAGAAGCATCGGGGGTGGCATACAGGAATTCACCTATGCTATGTTGAAATCGGAGAGACCCTGCATGCCTGGATGTGGGCAACTAGGAACCGTTCTAGACCCCGTTGTGGATCATTCCTGCCCTCTTTTAGTTCCTACATCCTAGTGGAAAAGGGCTAAGCAGGACAGTGGGGTCATTCTTTAACCAGTTTGAGTAGTAGCATGTTGCTGTAGTGAAACAGTATGAAACCTCTTGATTTTGCTGCCCATCAGTGTCTGGGTTCACACTTACGTTTGCCTTGACTCGAAGTTTGTGAAGGTTTCACCAATAGGTCAGTGTCAGCGTTCAAGGGTAACGCCAAGAAAACCTCATGTTGTTTCATGTATAACGGGCTGCAGAAATGGACGAAGCTGACCAGTGACTAATATGCAAGACATACAGTCTCTGCAGTATTTGGCCTGAGTGTGTGTTTTCAAAACAAAACTTCCAAAGGGCGACTAGATTTCTGCATGCTTTGACATTCTCTGTTCTGAAACGTGACTTTGTAGAAGGGAGAGAGCCGGTGTATAACCCTGAGACAGGCTGGTGAGAGGACAGATCCCGGTGGCAACCTGCTGTGGACTGCATGGCTGAACTGGTCTTCAAGGTAAAGATGGCATTATCAGCAGCTGGACATGGACTCGATTAGTTGTGGGGCTCTATTACAGCAGATGGTTTCAGCAGCATGCCCATGTAGGACAATGTGTCACTGGCACAGGGGACATTCTACACACTGCAGGCTTCACTGTGGGAGATCAGCGTCAGAAACTGTTCACAGTCAATGTGTCCCTTCCTGAAACATGACTGCCAAGGGCATATCATTTTGTAAGTCCAGGTGAGGTATTATAAAACCTACTGTTTGTCGTTGTGGTAATGGACAGTAAGTGCTTATGCTAAATGCCTAAAATGTAAATGTAATTGGTACAGATTTTCCAGCCATTTTCTTCCCTGTGCTCTGATTTTTGAATGAGTCGACATCCTCTCTGATAGTTAAATAAAATTATTGTTTAACATGTATGATGAGGAAGAGCACCTACCATCTCCCCTGGTGGACCAGGAATCCCCCTCTCGCCCTGTAACAATATCACAGACAGCACAGTGAAGAAGATTCCTGTACACACACCAGCACTTCCTCTGCACGTTCATATAACACATGAACCTGTGCATTTCAGGGTTCTAACACAGATATGTCACATACACAGAGGCCTACAGTCTGCAATTCCTATAGAAAGCAACATTACTTCTGCACATAATAGTAAACACAGCAGGCTTGTCCTGCTCACAGACATTTCCTACACAGATACAATGCAGTGACATTTCTTTAGCATACAGAGATATTCAATAGAACTCAATAACAAAGGGAACCAAGACACCAGCAAAAGTATGTATCAAAGTATGTCTCTGCTCAATCGCTGGCCAAGCTGGTTGCTTTCTTGGAAACAAGGAAAACAAGTTGTCTTGTCTGTACAACATGAATACTGTACAAATGTACTGTGCGTGCCAACATTACACTCACCCTCTCTGCCGGTATCCCAGGAACACCCGACTGACCCCTGTCACCCTGCAAGGTGAACAGGACTCTAAATGAACATTTTCAATCATTTATGAATTTATCCATACAGCATACCTTCACAAACAACCTCAAAATCATATCATATCACAATCAAGCACACATACTCATCACACTGTACTGATATATCCACGGATGATGGAACTACGCAGCAGAGCCACAGAGGGCAAGAAGGAAACACAACCCTTACCTTACTGCCATTCTCCCCTGGAGGCCCCCTTGGACCCTGAAACAAACGTACAAAAAAAAACTGTCAGAGTATGAAATCCAACTCTGACACGATCAGTATATACAAACCCAACCCTGACACGTTCAGTATATCCAAACCCAACCCTGACACGATCAGTATATACAAACCCAACCCTGACACGATCAGTATATACAAACCCAACCCTGACACGTTCAGTATATCCAAACCCAACCCTGACACGATCAGTATATCCAAACCCAACCCTGACACGATCAGTATATACAAACCCAACCCTGACACGATCAGTATATACAAACCCAACCCTGACACGATCAGTATATACAAACCCAACCCTGACACATTCAGTATATCGAAACCCAACCCTGACACGATCAGTATATACAAACCCAACCCTGACACGATCAGTATATACAAACCCAACCCTGACACGTTCAGTATATCCAAACCCAACCCTGACAGGATCAGTATATACAAACCCAACCCTGACAGGATCAGTATATACAAACCCAACCCTGACACATTCAGTATATCGAAACCCAACCCTGACACGATCAGTATATCCAAACCCAACCCTGACACGATCAGTATATCCAAACCCAACCCTGACACGTTCAGTATATACAAACCCAACCCTGACACGATCAGTATATCCAAACCCAACCCTGACACGATCAGTATATACAAACCCAACCCTGACACGTTCAGTATATACAAACCCAACCCTGACACGATCAGTATATCCAAACCCAACCCTGACACGATCAGTATATACAAACCCAACCCTGACACGATCAGTATATACAAACCCAACCCTGACACGATCAGTATATCCAAACCCAACCCTGACACGATCAGTATATACAAACCCAACCCTGACACGTTCAGTATATCCAAACCCAACCCTGACACGATCAGTATATACAAACCCAACCCTGACACATTCAGTATATCCAAACCCAACCCTGACACATTCAGTATATACAAACCCAACCCTGACACATTCAGTATATACAAACCCAACCCTGACACGATCAGTATATCCAAACCCAACCCTGACACGATCAGTATATACAAACCCAACCCTGACACGATCAGTATATACAAACCCAACCCTGACACGATCAGTATATCCAAACCCAACCCTGACACGATCAGTATATACAAACCCAACCCTGACACATTCAGTATATACAAACCCAACCCTGACACGATCAGTATATCCAAACCCAACCCTGACACGATCAGTATATACAAACCCAACCCTGACACGATCAGTATATACAAACCCAACCCTGACACGATCAGTATATACAAACCCAACCCTGACACATTCAGTATATGCAAACCCAACCCTGACACGTTCAGTATATCCAAACCCAACCCTGACACGATCAGTATATACAAACCCAACCCTGACACATTCAGTATATACAAACCCAACCCTGACACGTTCAGTATATCGAAACCCAACCCTGACACATTCAGTATATACAAACCCAACCCTGACACGTTCAGTATATCCAAACCCAACCCTGACACGATCAGTATATCCAAACCCAACCCTGACACGATCAGTATATACAAACCCAACCCTGACACGATCAGTATATACAAACCCAACCCTGACACGTTCAGTATATCCAAACCCAACCCTGACACGATCAGTATATCCAAACCCAACCCTGACACGATCAGTATATACAAACCCAACCCTGACACGTTCAGTATATACAAACCCAACCCTGACACGATCAGTATATCCAAACCCAACCCTGACACGATCAGTATATACAAACCCAACCCTGACACATTCAGTATATACAAACCCAACCCTGACACGATCAGTATATCCAAACCCAACCCTGACACGATCAGTATATACAAACCCAACCCTGACACGATCAGTATATACAAACCCAACCCTGACACATTCAGTATATCCAAACCCAACCCTGACACGATCAGTATATCCAAACCCAACCCTGACACGTTCAGTATATACAAACCCAACCCTGACACATTCAGTATATCCAAACCCAACCCTGACACGTTCAGTATATCCAAACCCAACCCTGACACGTTCAGTATATCCAAACCCAACCCTGACACATTCACATTCAAATGCATTACGTACCCGGTCCCCAACATCGCCTGTCCTCCCTGAGGGGCCTGGTAACCCCTCTCCAATTTCTCCCTGAAATAAACAAAGCCAACTCAATGTACTGTACACACAAACACACACGCATACATCTTCACCTGCACACATGTTTATGCACATGCAGAAACAGACACCCATCATCAAACAGTTACTCAAGCACACGCAAACACACCTAAAATGATCTTTAGTTGATGAGTAGTGAACACACCTTCTCTCCTTTGGGCCCCGTAAGTCCTGTTATTCCTCTGGGTCCTGGGATCCCAGGGGCCCCCGAAGTCCCCTGCACACACAAAGAGTACATAACTAACCCACATGAACACACACACACAAACGCACACACGCATGCGCTCACACTAACACTAACACACACACACAAAGCGTACATAACTAATCCACACGAACACACACACACACACACACACACACACACACACACACACGCATGCACTCACACTAACAAATCAAATCAAATCAAATCAATATTATTTATATAGCACATTTCACAACTAGTTGTCACAATGCACTTCACAGAAAAACCCAGCCTAAACCACCCACAAGAGCAAGCCAAAGGCAACAGTGGCAAGGAAAAACTCCCTGGTGTAACTAGGAAGAAACCTTGGGAGGAACCAGATTCAAGGGGGGAACCCATCCTCCTCTGGTCGGCTCAGGGTCTAGGGCTTAAAGACCAGCATGGTCAAAACAGCCAATGTCCATGATAATAGAATTTGCCCACGCACTAACACACACTCACACACACTAACACGAACACACACACACTAACATTAATACACACACACGCACACACACACACACACACACACACAAAGAGTACATAACTAACCCACACTCAATAACACACATGCACACACACACTAATCCACACCCACACACACACGCATGCACACACACTAACACTGACACACACACACACACACACTAACACTAACACACACACGCACCCACTAACACTAATACACACACAAACTGCGGCGCCAGGAAGGGAGTTGGGTTGCTGTCCACCGATGGACAGCACCAACACCGCTCGCAGGTATGGCAGCAGCTGTGATTCATTGTAAAGCTGCGATTGTATCTGTACAGCTGCTGCCCATTACCTAATTATTGGCCTTAATAGAAAGCCTGCTTCTCAGGCCTAGAGGATGAGCTGTTTTCGGGACGTTGCTGCATTGTCTGTTTTAAAAGGTTTCCGCTATTTGCGTAATAACATACACACACGCACACACACACAAACACACAAACACACACGCATGCACGCACGCACGCGCACACACACACACTTAGATTATGCATTCATCAGGTTGCAGAGACTATTAGTACCTGTGTACAGAGCGGCTGAAAATGCTTACCGGGGTACCCTTTTCCCCTTTCGCTGCAAGTCCACCTCCTCCTCCCGGTGGCCCCTATCCACGCGAGGAGGGGAGGGGTGTAAGGGGGTGAGAGGGAGAGTTAAGAGGAAAGCAAGATGGAATTAAATTACAGTTCACCAAATTAAAAACACACATCACTGAGTATGACAATTGCACTCACCCTCTCTCCAGTGCTGCCCTTGTCCCCCTGCAAAGAGATGAGAGTGAGTAAAAACTGCTGTCCAGAGCACCCCCTGTAGCCCTGCCTGCACAGACCTGGTACCAAACACCTCATCCGAGTACCCAATACCCCACATGTGGTCCTGTCCCAGCCCCCACAAAGACCCAGTGATGCCATAAACAGAATAACATCATGTAACCTTTACCCCTTACCTGGGAATGTCATGGCTTTCCTGCCTGCTTTTATTTTTCTACTTATGTCGTCTTTCGGGGCCGCGAGAGGGCGCTCTTGTTGTTTTTTCCGCCTTCTGAGACCAATCATGGTTATCACTTACAGGTGCGTGCAGCCTACTTAAGCTGGGCGCTTCCCTTGATCTGGGCTTTTGTGTAAGCACTCTGTTTTTGCGCAAGCCGGGTAACTCGGTATAGGACTTAGAAGACTGCATCTCTTTCTGTGAAAGACACGCAGGAACTTCTTTAGATTTGAGTTTAGGTTTAGTTCCATAGGACTATTTTTTCCTTTTCTCTTATTCTTTTCTAGTACTTTCCTCGGTTTTCTTTTCAGTCCACTTGGAGGCTGTAACCTTGGTTACCTTTTTCCTTCTACCTCCACGTTTTAGCTCATTGGTATTTTATTGACCTGGAGGTTTTTTCTTTCCTGTTCTATCTATTCTTCTCGAGTCTTCGAGCCTGTAATCACCCTGTAATCACCCTCTTTTCTGGGTTGTTTTTTGTTAGCTTATACGCCGGGGGTTATTTCCCTTTTGTTTATTTTTCCTGTTCTACCAGGATATTCCTTTTTTTTGTCCCTACTTGTGGTGCTCACGTTAGTGGGTAACTTTTGGATCCCCTTCCAGTTGCGTCTGGTTCTCCGACCCCTTCCCCTCCCTCATAGGGAAAACAGAACTCCATCATGTAGCATGTCCCCATCTGCTCACAGGCTACATGGACATTACAGCCACAAAAAGGACACAAAGAGATTCTGTTCCCTCCTTTATCTCTTAAGGGAAACTTTGAGTGCCATGGTGGAACACACTTCTCTCCATTCGTGTTATTTCAAAATCATAATCAATAAAGCCCTTTATTAGAAAATATTTATAAATATTTAATTAGAAATGAATCTGAAACAAGTGAAAGAGTGAAACGGCAAACTAAGGCACAAAGTCAGTCCTGGTGTGGTGGAGGTTTGATTTGACTTTGAATATACAGTAAATATGCTTAGAAGTATGGGCTGACCTTGATGGAGAGGCCAGGGGTGCCTGGTATCCCAGGGCGACCGTCCTGGCCTGGATCCCCAGGGGGTCCCGTGCTGCCCTTAGCCCCATCAGACCCAGAGCGACCCGGGGTGCCCTGAAATATACAGAACAACCATCACTCTCTTTTACAATGCCTAACACAACTCAGTCACACAGACTCATACAAAGAAACACACACATATGAGTATGGCGGTATCTATCTCTCACCGGTATTCCAGGAATCCCAGATTCACCTTTCCGTCCTGGCCCTCCACCATTAGATCCAAAGTCCCCCTGAAACAGCACCACCCAAAAATCATTATCTTTAAAGTCACACCGGCACTTTACACCCCAATATTACACTATGTAAGATCATGCCAGCACTTTGCACCCCAGCACTATACAAGTTGATACTTACATAATAGCCCAATATCATATGCAAGGTCATTCCTGCGATCTATACCCCAGTATCATACTATAACACACTATGAACCTGGACTTAAAACTGTAACATCACACTCTATATGGTAACACCTGGACTTTACACCCTAATATCACACTCTATGGGGTTACAACTGCTATAGACTTGTTCATCATACCCCTAAAATCACATTCATATTTTTTAATCCATCATAACACCCATACAACCACCATAACACGCATAACAATCATAACATGCAAGAACCCCCACTTTTACAATTATTACAAATCTATCATCCTAATATTGCAACCGATATTGAACTTAAGCTTACATCACAAACACCACATCAAAGTAAACAAAGGTGAAAATATGCTGCACATTTACAGAAAATGCTGACATCTCAGCAGAAAACAGATCCATCCATCCATCCATTCATTTTCTAAGCCACTTACTCCTGGTCAGGGTCGCTGGGGGGCTGGAGCCTATCCCAGCAGACATTGGGTGAAATGCAGGAATGCACCCTGGACAGGTCACCAATCTATCGCAGGGTCCACACACCATTCACTCACACATTCATAGCTCAAGGACAATTTAGACTCTCCAATTGATGTAACCTGCATGTGTGGGAGGAAACCAGAGTACCCGCAGGAAACCCACACGGACAAGGGGAGGACATGCAAACTCCACACAGAAAGGCCCTCGGCCGGGGTTCAAACTCTGAACCTTCTTGCTGGGAGCCGACAGCACTACTCACTGCGCCACCGTGCCACCACCCAGAAAATAAAAAAAATCACAAAATATTTGAGGGTCACAGTGACTCACCCTCTCTCCTTTCTCCCCCTTTGACCCCGCCGGGCCTGAGCTCCCCCCCTCGCCCTGTCGCACAGAGACAAGCAGAGTTACATAAGCCAGACTGACACACAGTAACATAGAAGTACAAAAGAACAAGCAAGTAACAATGGCTGCATTCGGTAAAAAAATAACATTTCATTCAAAATACAGACAAAAGATCAAAGGCATGTGAGATGGACGCCAGCAGTGACTCACAGGGTCTCCACGGATTCCAGGCTGCCCTACCGATCCCTGTAAAGGGCAGAAACATGCTTCAGTGCAGCACTAAATTAATAATAAACTGTGAATAATCACTAATGCCACAAACTTACTTAAAACAAGTTCAGTGCTGAGACAATGATATTATACATATTGTGCCAGGAATTCACTAACAAGAGTGAAATCCTTTCTCAGACAGGCACACAAACACACACACAAAAACACTCGTCATTTCACAAGCACATTTCCCCAAGAGGCCTTGCTGCCAGGTCCACACTCACCGGCACGCCCGGAGGGCCCGGGCTCCCGGAACGTCCCGGTAAACCAGGAGAAGCGTCCAGGCCAGGAAACCCCTGCGGAGAAAACAAGAGACAGAGCGACGTAGAGCACAAACAGTTTAGCCAAACTGTTGAGGCTTTCCAAAAGTTTCGACCAATGCACTCACAAAGTGGCCCGTGGGTCATTTCATGAGTACAGTTCATGCCCAATTGAACAGGGGGGTATACTACGAAGCAGGATTACTGAGTTAGCTGGATAACTGCACTGAGTAAAACCGGGAACAGCTCTTTTTACTTCAGTCTGTGTTCCAGATTTGGGATGGTTCCAGGTTTTACTCAGTGCAGTTATCCAGCTAACTAAATAATCCTGCTTCGTAGTATACACCCCTGGTGTTGGCCCTTGAAGTTAGGATTTTTTTCAGTTCCTATTTTGCCCCTGTACTTACCCTCTCACCCTTCTCCCCTTGCACCGAGGGGACAGAGCCAGTTTGCCCAGGACGGCCCTCCGGTCCCCGGGGCCCCTCTCTCCCTGGCAGTCCATCTCTACCCTGCAACACACAGAGAGAACCACACAAACAAACCATCAGAAAATATGAACAGGAATATTGAGTACATATTCAACATCAGGAATAATATCATACTGTCTGTCACAACTGGAAAGCTTGTACCACTGCTCATCTCAGTTTTCATCTTTTCACCTCCACTAGACTTTTATTACTATTTTGTGTTCCCTTATTCATTTAATTTGGTCACTTTGTTTAAAGTGTGACCTTTAATTTTATGCACTTTTTCATATTCATTCACTCACCGGTTCCCCTTTCTGGCCATGATGTCCATCTTGTCCTCGCAGCCCCTGGAAGAGAGATCAAGAACGCAACTTCAATCAGCACAACATCAAAACCCAGAATGTAATGACATTGCACAAAGTAGCAACAATAATCAGGTTATGACTGCAGTGATCAGATTAGAGATCCTACAAATGGGCTGTTACCTGTTCGCCTCGTACTCCTCTCTCACCCTGAGATGCGTGGATTGTGTGTTGTAGGAAAAAAACAGGAATAAAGACAAATCAGAGACAAGTCCAGTCCAGTGAAAAGCAGAAACAAAAAATAAGACAGAGTGAGAAATACAGAGAAATACAGAGAAACACAGAAAAACATGAGGACAAATGCAGACAGTGACAAAGCAGAAATACATCAGACAAATGCTTGTTGAACAAAGACAAATACAGACAACCAGAACTGACAAGAGAGAGAAAAGGCCTCAGACAAATACAGATACATACGTATTGTCAAAGACGAATACAAATTGAGCTTTATAAGATTTACAAATCTGCTAAGCTTACCTGGGGACACACTGTGCATTGTGCAGTTGCAGAACCCTGAAACCCCAATACAGTACACACTGAGACCTCAATTAAGTACAATACTATACACACTAAAATCTGAAATGCCAATACAGTACACACTGAAACCCCAATACAGTACACACTGAAACCCCAATATAGTACAGACTGAAACTGAAACCACAACATAATACAAAGGGAAATTCGCTCACAATGAAACTAATGCTATGAGATATTCACAGAGATGAACATACATACTGTACATACAACACTCTCTAGCTGAGACTTCCTGGCTGATACACTGACAGACAGCTTGACTGACACACAGACACAGAAGTTACGGTGCCTGACCTGCCCCAGCCCACACATCAGGGCCGCGAGGTCTGACTGCAGACGGCCCATCTGCCCAACACCGGCTGCGTACAGAACGTTCTGCGTGCTTCCATCAGTCACCACCCGGCGCAGCTCCTCCCTGTCGGCAGACCCCAACCCCACCACCAGGACCGTCATGCCTGACAGAGAGAAGGAGACAGAAAGAGAGGGAGACCCACACAAAGAGAGGGCACGAGAGTGAGAGAAAGAGAGACAAAGAGATAGGGAAAGAAAGACAGAGACGAAGCGAGAGATGAACAGCAAAATTTTCACAACGCTAAAATTAAAAACAGCCACGGCAGGAAGTGCGTTCGTTAGCACCCACATAAACGTGTTTATGAGCATATGCTGTGTTAGTACAGAGCTTGACGGTAGATTTTCACGTCATCCGATGGGTGTATGGATGTGAGTGTCCAGTAGGTGGTGTGCTTTATGAGCGAATATTCAGCAGGTGTGGCATATGGTGTGTTCTGTCTATGCACAAACCAGCAGCCTGGATAGCAGCGGCAGGGGAAATGAGGTCATCGGTGGACCTTGCGTCCGTGATGATCACCAGGACCCCGCGGACCCCGGGTCTGCGGCCAGCAGCGGCAGGGAGCAGGAACTCCCTGGTGAATGTCACTCCCTGGCCTGCAGGGGGAAGCAGAGACCCGCTAAAAAAGGCAGACATCAGCACATTACAGTAGTTATTTGCACGATGCAACCACAAAATGCATGCTGGGAGATTGATTTAAAGCAAGGGCCACAAACCAACAGCATTTCCTGGCTCTTCAGTGAAGGGTGTGGCCAAGATCTCTTGCAGCAGGCTCTCCTTGTTACTATGCCGATTGAGCGGAAACCACACCCTGGATCGTGAGCTGTACAATACTATCCCCACCTGGAATTCACAGGAATTACATCAATCAGAGTTACAGCACAAAGACTAGAATCCTCTCTTCTACTACTTATTCTAAAAGGAATATGACTTGTAACATGCAACATATACCGTCTATATTTCAAAGACCTTGAGAGTATTTGAGGGAAACACACAAGTTATTACTTTGATTTGATTTGATTATCTATTCCCTTTGGGGAAGGAGTTGGGCAGGTCGCAGAAGCCATGTCTCTCCTGTTTCCATGTAGGTAGAGAGGCAACAACATGCAGGTAACATAGGCTACTACTTTTGTTACACAGTGGCACAAGTGAGACAATAGAATGGTGCACCATCTCTGTTACATTCTTTGGGTGGAACCTTGGGATGGGGTATGTATGGGTGTCGGGGAGGACGTATGGGATGGGGTATGTATGGGTGTTGGGGAGGACATATCGGATGGATGTGTTTGGGAGTTGGTAAGAATGTATGGAAAGGGGTTTGTATGGGAGTTGGTGACGATGTATGGAATGGGGTATGTATGGGAGTAGGGGGGGATGTATGGAATGGGGTATGTATGGGAGTTGGGGGGGGTGTATGGAATGGGGTATGTATGGGAGTTGGGGGGGGTGTATGGAATGGGGTATGTATGGGAGTTGGGGGGTGTATGGAATGGGGTATGTATGGGAGTTGGTGAGGATGTATGGAATGGGGTATGTATGGGAGTTGGTGAGGATGTATGGAATGGGGTATGTATGGGAGTTGGGGGGGTGTATGGAATGGGGTATGTATGGGAGTTGGGGGAGTGTATGGAATGGGGTATGTATGGGAGTTGGGGGGGGGTGTATGGAATGGGGTATGTATGGGAGTTGGGGGGGTGTATGGAATGGGGTATGTATGGGAGTTGGTGAGGATGTATGGAATGGGGTATGTATGGGAGTTGGTGAGGATGTATGGAATGGGGTATGTATGGGAGTAGGGGGGGATGTATGGAATGGGGTATGTATGGGAGTTGGGGGGGTGTATGGAATGGGGTATGTATGGGAGTTGGGGGGGGGGGGGTGTATGGAATGGGGTATGTATGGGCGTTGGGGGGGGGGGGGGTGTATGGAATGGGGTATGTATGGGAGTTGGGGGGATGTATGGAATGGGGTATGTATGGGAGTTGGGGGGGATGTATGGAATGGGGTATGTATGG
Organism: Synaphobranchus kaupii; assembly: GCA_029718625.1. Lineage (NCBI taxonomy): Eukaryota > Metazoa > Chordata > Actinopteri > Anguilliformes > Synaphobranchidae > Synaphobranchus > Synaphobranchus kaupii. The sequence goes on along the minus strand of CM056378.1, from coordinate 105,991,113 downwards.
GAGTTAGGGAGAACGTTTTGGCTCTTGACTGACCTGCGAATCACGGGCCCCGATTGCGTTCAGTGTCCCAGCCAGACTGGCGAGGAGGGACAGCAGAGCCTCCGACAGCTCCGCCCTGTCCCGTGAGGCAGGGACCAAAAACACCACATCCAGACGGCCGTCCACGCACACTGGAGTTAAAGAGAGAGGGAGAAACAATGGTAAGGAGGGAGAGCCCAAAGTATGGAGAGAGATGGACAGAGTGCGAAGGAGGGAAAAGGTTTGCCAGAGGGAGTGAGAGCAACAGTGAAAGGGGAGGGGAGAACAACAGAAATATAGCAGGACAGAGATAGAGAAAAGAGAGGAATGACAGTGAGAGAAGATAAAGAAAGAGAGTGAGAGAGAGAAGAGAAGAGAGGCAGAGGACTCACCTGGGCGTTCCAGTACTGAGGATTCAGGCCCTGTCTCCCCTTGGAAGACGGGCTGAATGATGAGGCGATAGAGCAGACCCAGCTGCAGCCCAGTTACACGGTACGAACTGGAGAAGGCTGGGAGATTTATCGACTGCCCCTGCCCACGATCTAGAGGAGGAGAACACACAGACACACACACACACAGGCACGCATACACACACACAGATCACATCCCCTCTTCAAACTGTGCTTGTGCACAAAACTATAAAGATGATAACATACAAAGATAAATGAATGTATCAAGATGAATATTAATGTACATAAACGGCCAGTCCAACGGGATTTCACAGCAAAACATGGCTTTTTTGCATTTTGCTAAAGCAAACAGAGGTGCGTATGCACAATGTTTGCAGTATAGCACAGACTGGCCCTCACCTTGCTCTTCCTTCCAACGCAGTATATACCCTGTAGCACCAGCCACTGGGGTCCACCCCAGCAGCATAGAATTCTGGGTAATATCAGCCACACGGAGGTCTGTCACTGGCGGCCGGGGAGCTGGGGGGGCTAGGGGCAGTGACGGGATGGGTGGGGGCACATGGAGGGCACAGCGTTGGGTTGAGGTCCAGGTGAAAAGGAACTGTATAACAATAACTACATGATCTATCATCTAATAATTTGGGTCAGGTCATGGACCCACCAGTGGTCACCCTGACGGTGACGGGCGATCCCTCTCGATTCTGGACCAGCGCCTTGACCTGCACCTCGTACTGCGCCCCCGGGTCCAGCTGCTCCAGGTCCACCTCTGTGATATTGCCCCCCACCAGCTGACTTTTCTCGTCCCCCCCTGAGTGACATCACACGCAAATATCTGGATTTCATATAATGTGCTTTTTCCGGCATTAAGAGAAAATAAACACATAAGCTAGACTGAACGACATTATGCCAGCGTTCACATTTTGTAGAGGTTTGGTCTTGTTTTTCTTTGCTAAAATTGGAAAACAATAAAAAGTCTATACTATAGGCACTCTCACCGTCTGTGCGCTTCCAAACTACCCTGTATGCGGTCGCTCCCTGGACCCCGATCCATGTTACCCTCACAACCTCGCCGTGGGGCTCCTGGACCTGCAACTCCGTTACTGTTCCCACAACCTCTGAGCCTGAGAGGAGAAAGCGGGACAACAGCACTGAGATCGGTGGCAGTCCACGCTGCGGAAGGCAAGCACGAGCCTTGGGCGGAGAAGGCGTACTGCTGCAGACACCTGCTCAAACGCTACCTGTCCTGGTGTTCAGGTAGGCGGGGGCTCCTTCCTTTGAGCCAATCAGAGAGGACACCGACACCCTGTAGTCTGTGTTTTCCTCGAGGCCTTCAATGTTGACGGAGGTGTTATCACTTGGCACTCTGCGGGAATCTTCCACGCCTGCACACACATAGTTACAGATGTGGCGGCAACGAGTGTGGGGAGAGTGGATGACGAGAAATATTTAACCAGAATTGAACATTAAACTAAAATAATCTGCGGTCACTAAAAAACCCTGGACGCAAGAAACTCGCTTTAGGAGCAGCAGGTGCATCAAACTGCGAATGAAAGTCAAAGTCATAGTTGCACTCCTCACCATCTCCACGACGCCAGGTGATCTTATAGGCGGTTGCCTTGGAGACAGGCGCCCAGCTGATACGTATCCTGTGAGATGTTTTGTCCAGCAGTCGCAGCTGTGTGACGACGCCCCCACCGTTCGGATTGGTCCTGGTTGTGAGTGATACCACATCCCCGGTGCGTTTACCAATTACAGCAGCAATACCAATGACCACTGCTTCATCGGGCTGCAGGCCTTCTACAGTGAAGACAGAGGCGTCTGCCCCCAAGACATGGGACTGCTCCGCAACTGGAAAAAACACACACACACACACACACACACACACACACACACACACACACACACACACACGCATGCCCACACACATACACATACACACAAACACACACACACACACACACACACACACACACACTTAAAGACTGAAACTAATTCTGGTAGAGATGCAAATTGATTGAACGATTGAACATGTTTTGGCGAAACAGTGTAATTCCCTTGTGAATTACTAATATCTACAGTAAAACACAGTGAAGATCTCACATACAGTTGCCTTGTCTCCAGGTAACCCTGTATTCAGTCGCCCCAGGAACCCTCGCCCAGGCAATCCTGACTCGACGGCTGTTGACATTTGTCACTCGCAGGTTCTCTACTCTGTCCACTGCTTGCTCTGCCCAGAGAGAAAAAAAAACAGTCATGTTCAAACGCAGATGGTGACAGGGAGAGCTTGGTAACAGTTCAAATTAATCTTGACTCTATGAGGAGAATTGTGCATTACACAGTGGTTGTTCTTTAATCTTTTAAACCCTATCAAAAACCTCAATTCAAGGTTTCAGTGCTGTTACAGGCTGGTCTGGGGTCTGTCACATCCACTTCACTCCTTCTTCATCAGGCAGTCTTCTTCTTCAATTCTTCTAAACATCTCCACCCATCTCCAGCCCTATTCAATTTTTTTCCCTGATCCTACCCCAACTTCTTCCACTCTTTTCCCCTCAACACTGTCCCATTTGTTTTGTGTCTGGACTTGTTTCACTGCTACTTTTCAGTCCAATTCCATGCATTAGCAACAAGCTGGGGACTGTGCTGGCAGAAACACAGCATCAGTAAACCTTCTCCTTTCACACCTTCCTTCACAGATACTCACAAGCTGTGGCCAGACATACACAACTTTTAATACACATCCAAGCTCTTAGAGTAAACATAAGTCAACCAAGATACAGTCATACAGTGCAAAACCTCTGTCGTGCTAACCCTGTGTGTGCATCATGTGTGTTTATGTGTACAGCGGGGAAGCACCGCACCTGCTCTGATGTTAACTGAGACAGGGTCTCCTTCATTGTCCCCCACTATCGCTGTCACACTGATCCCGTACGTTAGACCGTCTGTAAGACCCTGCAGGTCGAGGGTCGTTTGATCGCCAGGGATACTGCGGGTTTCTTCACTCCCAGCTGTGATAGGAGAAGTCAACTGTCAATCGTGGCACCATTTGCAGGAATTTGCTTATGACATACAGACAGGGGGAAGTCTTCAGCACCTTGTGACATAAATATGATCAACACATCTCAATGAACCTCACCCTAATGGCTGAGTAAACATTATTGGCTCCCTTCCAATCGTGTCAATAGATCTTGCTATGTACAGTACAATACTAATGTCATAAAGTGCTACTTGGGATTTCTATTTGAGGCACTAGATAAGGATAGTATCACAGTATATTTACGATAGTGAAATTCAGAAGTACAATGTATAAATGCACAGTTTATAACAGCGAAGCAATGTATAACTATGAGCATTGAATAAGGGATTGTGGGATTCTAAATTACAGAAAATTTATCAATCAATCAATCAGATTTCATTTATGGCACATTTTACCAATACTTTTTCACAATATGTTTTGCAGTATACGCCAGCCGAATGAATGCTTACTTTCAGTGTTTAAGATGACAACGCGGTACTGAGTTGCCCCAGCCACGCCGGTCCACCCCAGTCGAACAATGTTGCCCAGAGATTCAACTACACGCAGGTTGGATATGCGGCCGACAGGCTGTCCCTCTGATAGCATGGTGGCAGACAGATGGACATGCAAACACAGACACACAGACATATACACATAATCCTTCCTTGTGGCCATGTATATTTCTTTAAATCTCATCATTCATCAAAAACCGTACGACTAAATAGTCATCGGTTTCAAACTGGTGCAGTCTCTGACCTGGTGCCAAAGTGGAGACAGGCGTTGCCTCTTCACGGCCATCATAGAGTGTGTATAGGGTGATTAGGTATTCTGTGCTCGGCAGGAGCCCTGTCAACTCATGGCTAGAGATGCTTCTGGGAAAGGACTGCCTCTGTATTCTGCCCCCTGTGGTCAGAAGATAGAATAGCAAGAGTGAGAGCCCGGAAACATACAGTACGTATTTTGAGTGACTGCAGTGGAAGAGTGTATGTGTGTGCATTCACTCTTTGACAATGCTACATTCAAGAGAACCGGCCTTAGCAAACTTTGTTTGACCGTGTGAGTTTGCGGTTGAGCCTGCTTGTCTCACCCTCCCCCTGCCTCCACTCTAGGCGGTATCCTCGTGCGGATGGGATCACGTTCCAGTTCAGACGGATAGAACTGGGCCCGGTGGTGGTGGCCCGCAGAACCTGCTGTTCCAGACGGTCTGTTAGACAGATAATGACAGACTGGGTCAGTACAGCCCATCACTATGGATTATGTACACATTCTGTAATCTATACACAGCTGCATTTTTACTTAAAAGCCTGACACAGCAGTAAAGACTATTGTTTGTAAGTCACATTTGTTCGAGGTGTACAGCTCCATATTGTTAAATTAAAGGTAGAAAAAAAAAAAAAACTTTAACACTAAGCAAAACGTTTTATAAACGTAGTGGTGTAATTTCTCTGTCACGCAACCCCCACATTGATGAAACATGTTAGCAATGGTTGAGGAGAGATTTCCCCTCTCACTGTTAAGTGCTTACAGACCCCGAGAAAGGGCACAATTAATCATCATCACATGTTACTGCATCAGAGAGAGAGAGACACCAGTGCTGGGGCACTGTAACTAACTTTCCACAAAGGCAAAAGGGTTTAAATCCCTAATGCTGCTCTCATCCTTGACTCAAGTTTCTGACCAAAACACTAAAAAACAAGAACAGTAGTCTGACAAGTACAGTCATATCACTTCTTGTCTGTTTGTCATTGATCTCCACACCTGCATCAGTGGCTTCATCAAAAGATACTTGTTCACTCCTTACTCATTTGTCTTCCCTTCTCCAGTTCAGTGAGTCATTCCATTCAAACAGCAGCCTTTTTAATTAGTGAAAGACAAACAGCTCCACAGTATGAGGGGGTGAACTTGCACTGTACTGAACTTCCATATACCCATATATCCTGCCTGGCCTGGAACAAGGACAGTGATACAAAGCTCTTTCCCTCTTTCTCTTTCTCTCTGTGCAGGTGTATGCATGTGTATGCTTGCATATGAAGAAAGAAGAAGGGATTGTATATTATGCTCTGATTTCCATGTTGTTCCCTTGGGAGAAACACTAGGCAGAGGTGGGTGAGTGCGAAAAAAATAAGTACTTTACACTTTTAAAGACAGGCACACACAGGCAATGATATTTAGACACGCTGTTTCGTTATCGCTGCTTCCTACCATTGCCAATACAACTGCCAAAACAAGAATGCTTTACAGACCGAAACTGCCAGAGTCAATCCTCGCATTCTTCCCTACGCCTCCCTCTTCTCTCAGACACTTTTCTCTCTGCTCCAATGAGCACTGACAGAAGGCAGCATTTCAAAAACATTCTTTTGGAAGCTATATTTAGCTACATCACAAGTCGCTGGGAGAGTGGGAGTCTTGTCTTTGGCAGAAAATATACCAGGAGAGAAAACAGTGTTTCAAGGATTCAGGAAAGTAAGACGTTTGAACAGCTACCTTTATTTGTAAATCTATCATTACAAAAGTTCCACCCACAGAGATAAAAAGATCAGAGAGAAAACAATAATTTAGAGACTTGGGAAGTAATGTATGAGGTCCAACTTACTTACTTTTGGTTATAATATATGAAACATCTGTTGTGTAAATAAGAGTGAGTAGATGTAGTCATCTATGTGTGGATGTGCATTCATGTGTGAGTGGGCTGAAGAAATATGCAGTTCCAAGGCAGACAATGTTTGATCCTATTTCTTTTCCCTGGCATTCAAACTATTTGCACATTCTGCAGACATTTTTAGTCAAAGTAACTCAGTAACACCATGGATTTTTAGTGGTATTCAGACTCAATACAAATGGATTAAACGAGATGGAGCAAGTACTGAAAACAACAATTATTACATTATATTACATTACAGGCATTTAGCAGACGCTCTTATCCAGAGCGACTTACACAACTTTTTAGCATTTTGTTACATATTATCCATTTATACAGCTGGATATACAGTATACTGAAGCGATTCAGGTTAAGTACCTTGCTCACGGGTACAACGGCAGTGTCCTACCTGGGAATCGAACCTGCAACCTTTCGGTTACAAGGCCAGTTCCTTAACTATTACACTGCACTGTACATTGAGTATTTCATTTTTACCTATTTTGAACCTGGCTGTTGCCGCCGGCCCCTCGGTGCTGTCGTAGACGCCGATGACAGTGATAATGTACTCTGTGTTGGGCTGCACGTTGGTCAGGGTGTGAGACTCGCTGTCCCCTGGCACCTCCACCCTCTCTACATCACGGCCTGAGACAGACGGAGGGGAGATAGGGGGGACAGAGAAAGGGTGGGAGAGAAATTGAGAAGGAGATGAGTTGGGAGAGAGAGGACCAGAGGAAATGGGATGGAGAGGGAAGGACAAAAGGTGAAAGGGAGTGGCGGAGAGGAAAAGAGAGAGACACACAGGTCGAGAGAAGCGTTGTTAATGAAATCACATGTACTGTATACAGAAAGAATGCAATTATAAGCATTAGTTTTAATGCCTGGTTATGCAGGCAAAGTAAAAGACCAGCTGCACTGGATAAGTAATGGCCCTGATAAACTCGTGCTGCTCACCTGTGAAGGGTCCCCACACCAGGCGGTAAGCCCTGACTCCGCCCACTCCCTTCCACAGCACGCGGACACTGCGTTCTGAAACAGTCTGAACCGAGAGCTGCTGCACGGCCTGCAGTCTCACTAATGCACAAATGGAGACAGAGATATGTAGACAAGCAGTGACACCTAGACAGACAGAAACTTCCATCACATGGATGCAATCTGGTGTTGGATAGTCCTGCTTGTAAACAAATGGACTTCATGTAAATGCCACCAGGTGGGGCTATGGGTCCTGGAAGCAATACAATATTAAAAACAGAGCTGCTCCAATCAATATAATAGTTAGCCACAATAAACTTGTCAGATTCAATTAAATATTTATGCATTCTGTAAATATGTATTAACTACCAACCCATATGACCTGTGAGGAAAATAAAAATGATTCCTCATTAAAAAATAGCGTTGTCGTTATCTACCTGTATTATTACTTGTTTTTTCCAAATGAAATCAGTATGAGCTGAGACTACAGTGTGTGTGCGCATGCGTGCATGTGTGCATGCGTGTGTGTGCTTGTGTGGGGAATACTTACATGTGCGAGCATTCAGGGTAGCCGGGGAGGCAGAGTTTTGTGGGAAAAGGGGGTACAGGTTGAGCGCATACTCTGTGTCGGGCTGCAGTCCCTCCAGGGTGACAGAGGTAGCGTCAGCTGCCAGGGACTGCTCTGATAACTGAGTGACCTTGCGACCTGTATTCACACAGCCCGTCACACCAGTCATACAAAACACCAATCAGACACAAAACAACACACAGATCAGTTATACAGACAGCTAAATATCAAGGACATAATGAGTCAAGATCAAGTGAAAGAAAATAAATTTAACAAAGTTATGGACACACAATGACACAAAAGGTCAGACAGAAACTACTGAACAGCCATTAAACACCACTAAACAGCAAAATGGCATGGAAAACAAAAATGGAAACATCATTTCCAATTACACTGTGAGTGTAGAGTATCGGGTGGGAAGTACAGTGAGGATAATGTATTGGGATGCTGTGGAGTCAGGGCTAAAAGTAAGAGTTTATCTTACTTTTTTAACCTTTTTCTGTTAATAGGGGTTGTGGCTATGTTTCTTTCTCTTTATGCATCTCTCTCACTCTCTCTCTCTTTCTCCTTCCCTTACTTCCTCCCTGTCTAACTCTTTCTCTCTCTTTCTCTGCCAATGGCCTTGGGCAGAGCATTCTTCAGAAGCTGGCATGTCACAGCTGGAGCAGGGCGTGGTGGGTGGGGGGCAGGTGTGGTCTCCGGCAGCAGGCCAGGTTAGGAGGTCAGTGGGGCAGAGCATAAAGGATGTGGGTAGGACAGATACAGTCATACACATGCACGTGCACATGCACACCCACACACGCCCACACCGACACACAGACACATACACCCACACGGACACACACTCACACACACACACACGCACGCACACACACACACACACACACACACACACACATGCCCACACACACATCCAGACACACACACATACACAGACCAACACGCAGGCACTTGCAAAGGTAGACAGACATAAAAATGGGCTTAAAAGCCATAAACACACTGCACTAATCTTTCAAGAGAAAGTGACTCATGAGCTTTCATGGACCATTACACAGATGACAGCTATAAACTGATCTAAATGCCTTATTCTTCAGGAAGTGATATGCCTGAAATACCCCATTCCTGCAAAGGCCTCAAATACAAAACCTGACATGCTATATACCTGGTGTCTATACAGGTATAAGACCTGCCATGCTATACCTCTGGTATTTATACAGGTATACAGGGGTGGCAGTATAGTATAAAGGTTAGGGCTTGTGAATCAAAGGTTTTGGGGTCCTGCTGTTGTACCCTCGAGCAACCTGTATTGCTTCAGCAAAATATGCAGTTCTGTAAATGGATTGTATGTAAAAAAAATGTCATCTGTAAGTCGTGTGGGATAAGAGTGTCTACTAATTTCTAAAATGAAATGTAATGTTGATGTATAAGACCTTCAATGCTACACACCTGGGGTCTATGCAGGTATAAGACCTCCCATGCTGTACACATGCTATATATACAGGTATAATACATACCACTGTGATACAGTTATTGCACATACCTCTATATATCATTCTAACTTTTAATGAAAGAAATTAACTGCAAATGCATATTCAATGTCCATGTGACAATATGTATTTTGGGTACATTTTACATTAAGTTGCACCCATACCTGTGTAGTTAAATTGTAACTAATTTGGTTACAAGAGGTTTTCGCTGAGTAACTCCAATGTAGTTAACATAGAACAACAGCTAGCGGTATTCTTAATTACCTGTGAATATTTTGAAATATTTTATTTTCACTCATAGGCCAACTCAATGTTTCTTTATCATATGGAATGATTTTATTTCAGCAGTAGAGAAGTAACAGGGCTGGCCTTGTTTCACAGGTGTAATAAGAATAGCGCTAGCTGTTGTTCCATGTTACCTATGTTGGCGTTACTCAGTAATAACCTCTTGTTACCAAATTATTTACAATTTAACTACACAGGTATAGGTGCAACTTAATGTAAAGTGTCACTGGATTTTGATATAAGACATAATGTAAATAGCAGTAATTGGAAACACATAATAAATATTCTATCGTGACTGGTTTAGAAGGCCCCGTTTTAGAAGAAAAAAACACCACAAGTGACATTTACGCCTTTTGTATTCCTCTGGTTTCATCAGCCTCTCCCTTGCTGGTGTCTCTGTCAGCTTTACAATCCCTGCACTCCTCTCCTCTCTCCCCCTATGAGTAGACTGTCACGTTGCCACGTAAGTATTTAATCACAGTTATTATAGTTCACTGCTGCTCTAATCATGCCTGTGGGTGAGCAGACACAGATATGTAGCGCAGACTCTGCCCTGCCTTCACCTGCCTCTGTGACTCTTCCTCTGACTCCATCCATCTTGTTTTATTTTGAGGAGAATGGGCTGACTGTTAAACATGACCCATGTCTAAAGCCTTGCACGCTTAAGGCCCATCCAGACCAAGAATGATAACTAATGATAACTATAACGATGTGAGCATCCACACTGATGAACGATAACGTTCTGTAAACAGTGGCACCAAGCACATGCTGCGCGCTCCAGCTGCGTCGGCAGCTCGTCAATAAAAATGTAAATTATGATGGATTTTGATTGGTTGTCAGTGTTTCTATCATTCATCAAATTGCTCTGTAAATGGGTTCCCAACGATATAGTTTGTCACTGTTGTTCTCATTATGGTTGTGGTGTGGACTCCGCCATCCACTTGAGTTATGACGATTTTTAAAACGATATATTTCTAGTTATCGTTCTTGGTGTGGACGGTGTTTAAACTCTTAAACCCTCAGAGGAAGTTATGGCCGTCCTCCGCAGCCTGGACACAGGGAATCTGTTGACTATGCTCTGGTAACATGTTCCATTCAAATGAGTACACGACACAGTATAATTCTCAGTATCCACTCTGAAAGAGTTCATATAGTCCAATAGGGACCAAGTACTCTATCAGAATTAATTTTACAATGAACATTTTGCCATGCACTGTGCTGCAAAAAGCACCGGTGCCAAAATGGGAACAGGTGGGTTTTGCAGCGGTTCCTGTCTCTGACCTGTCGGGCCATAGGTGATCCTGTAACCCTGGACTGAGGAGGAGGGGGCATCCCAGGCTAGAGAGAGGGAGAAGAATCCCGCCTGGACCACGCGGACGTTTGACACGCCCGGGAGTGACCCTGTGGAAGAGAGGGAGACAGAGTGAGGGAACAGCGTGGAGCATGGTGCGGTCTATCGGCCTTCACAAATGTTTAGGTGTCACAGAGACCGTGAGGGCTGATGAAAGGAGGAGAGGGAGTGGGAGAGGGAGACTGCACAACAAAGAGAAGAGAGGATGAAGGGGAGGAGAGCATATGACATAACATCGTCCAGCTGTGTCATGGTTTTTGGCAGGCCTCGTTTATTTCTGCGGTCGTTCTTTTCTTTGGCATCGTCGAGGCACTCTATCGGATTTTCCGTCTTCCTTTCCGGTATTTTGATCTCGCCCGGCTATTATTACTCTCACCTGTTTTGCGTTACCTGCCGGCTATTTAAGCTCCGTGCTTCCTCCCCTTCGGCGCTGCTGTATTGTATTCGTTTGCTTTCAGAGCCGGTAAGGTATAGGACTAGGCGCTTAAGGAGACCACTTTGCCTCATATGCCTTTGGGGTAACGCGGGACTTGCCTTTTGTGCAATTAGTTTTCTTTAGAAACTTTTCGTTCGTTTGCACTTTCGGTCTTTCTCCCTGGTTTTCCTTTCTCTGCCTGCCGACTACTAGTTTAGTCTGGCTGTTTCCTGTCCACCTCTCTCTGCCTGCTTTCGTATTGAAAGCGAGAGGTTTCCTTTCCTTATTTTCGTTTATTTTGTTTCTTATCGCCTCTTCGTTTTTCCCTCTCGGTTTATTGAGAGGAGGAGGTACGTCTTTCTGTCTCTCGTGTCTACGAGTTATTCGCCCGTTTCCCCGTGGGTCGCTTTTATTTCTCCCCTCTCCAGTCTCCCTTATTTGTTACTCTCCTGTCGAGAGTGGGAGCTTCGTTTATTTTCTCGTTTTATTTCCCTTTCTTATTATCGGAGTTTCTCCGTCTTGTGGTTCCTATTCGTGGGAACTTTCCTGTTTCCAATAGCCGCATTTGGTCCTCCGCACCGCACACGCCCCTCCCCCTTACAAGCTGACCATTACATCTCGCAAGTTACTTCAAAAAAGAACATCCAAAGATGTATGGTAGCACAAAAAGGACAGGGACAGTGCATGATGCTCTGGCCGAAACGTTAGCATGCTTTGTTTGATGGCAAAAAAATATTGGTGAAACTGAGGCACTGTCCCTGTCCTTTTTCTCAAAGTTGGTGAGTGCTACCATACATCTTTGGATGTTGTTTTTTTGAAGTATATGTGTTTTTTGGTTTAGCACCACAGTAAGAGCTTCTTTCTGCGAAGGCGCGTCCAACTCCTCCGCTACCATCTTCAACCTAATTCTTCATCTTCCTCCTCAAAATGTTCTCCCGCTGTTCTCGTCGAACCTCTCTCCACCACCCTCACCCTCACAACCAGTATATTTTAATACTCACTGGTCTTGGTCTTTCCAGCGATAGACTCCCCAACGCTGTTTGGGTACTGAGCAATGACCGTCACCAAGTAATCTGTGCCAGATTTCAGGTTCCGTGCGATGAAATTCCTCTGCCCCGCCGGCACTGTTTCCTGTGAGCAAAACATTATCTGATCTGATTACTGGCCTCCCAAAAAGCACACAATTATCTAAACCACACACCAAAAACTCCCAACAGTGTACCATTCCCCAGACTATGTCGCCCTGGAAATCTGACAGACAACATACTCTTCCCATTTCTCTGTCAACCAGAACCCCAACAGCCCAACTGTAGCAAATCTTGCATTTGTTTTATATTGATGTGCAACTTAAAAAAAATTTTTTTAACTTTTTTTTTTTTTTTAATGAAAGTTCCAAATGCTAATTCAGCAGCACCTCACAAAGTTTAATTGTTGTTGGAGTGATTAATGAGCACTCCTGGTCCATTAATTGATATACATTGCTACATTACGTGGCTTTGTAGATTATTCTTCGTTATGGTAAAGCCTTTTAGACCAGGATGAGTGTCGTTTTAAATGGTTTTCATATATACATAATTGGTAACACTGAAAAGATATAAACTGTATCCTTTACCAAATCCCATAAAAATACAATAAATAAAAGGCAATAGATGAAGATGTGCAGACATTATACAGTATATAATGTAAATATTAATGTTAGTAACATACACTAGCACAGAAAGTCAAATACTTCACAGTACTTTGGTCAAGAGTGCTTTTGTATATTGTATATTGTGCTTTTAGAATTTAGAGAAAAAAAGGTTTTTTTCAAAAATGAACAAATATAATAAATAATTAATGTCACCAGTTTTATTTTACTTAGAAATTAAATATATACTGTATATATAATTTTGGCAAACAAGACAGCAAGTAGTAAGAAGAGCAAATCCTTAAATAAACTGCCTAACTAGTTTGCCCTCAGTGTAATCTGAAATCTCCAGCTGTGATGAATCCCTTTCTTGCATAATGTTGATGAGCATTCTGTCCTAGTGTCTTGAAATTTTAAATACAGAAAAAAGCATCATCCATGCTGCAGGACAAATCACAAAAAGTGATTTATACTTTATAATTTAACTTTTTAGTAAATTAAGAATCAGGGTTTTAGGACTGACTGATGAGGATTGTGTACCTAATACCTTGCACAGACACTCTGTGTTACAGTTTGATGACAGAAGTAAACAGAAAATGGCGACAGATAAAAATCCCTATGAATAAATAATTTTCCTGCCCATTTTTATAAAGCAGATTACCACTTTTTTTTTTTTTTCATACCTTAAGTCCATCTAAGATTGTCATCATCACTAAAACGAAGCCAAGTAATTGTTTCGTCATTCATAAAAGCGGCATAAGAACCCAACTCTATAAGTCATTGCCCACCTGTCGGAACTCAGCTGTGACTGGCTGACCAAGTCCGGAAAGGGGTACGTACTGCACAACATAGCCATTCACAGGTCCCAATGCTGATGCCCACCGAATTTTCAGTGAATCAGATGTCTCAACTACGAACTGCAGGTTAGAGGGACCAGAGAAGGCCTCTGCAGGGTATAAATGATGAAAGAAAGACATCAATAGGAGGTTAAATGTATGAGGTCTGTATTTTATGACGGCTCTTGCGTGGTATGGTTAATTTGAGAGGTGCCGTATACGTTAAGCAGAGCTTACTAAGTGTTGATGTAAGCGGTGCGGTTCCTTCAGAGGGTTTTGTTGGGTCTGTGCTGTGGGGTATTAAGCTTATGTGTGCGAGGGGTGACTATAGGTACCGTCACTGGCGTAGACACCCCCTGAGCTTGCGCAAACACGGGGTGCCACCAGGGGCAGTAGGGTGCCCAAGATCTTGAAGTCCCCCACAAAAAAGGAGAAGTCACTCTTCGGCTCAGAGGCCACCAAAGCCAGCTCCTCCTCATCTGCGTTCTTTATACCTGACACACACATGTACACACACACACACACACACACACACACACACACACACACACACACACACACACACACACACACACACACACACACACACACACACACACGCACGCACGCACGCAGAGTCACGCAGTGTTATATGCTAACATTAAGTCTGAGGGATTGTTATATTGCCATAGCCTTATATGGCCAAAAAAAGCAATAGCCTACAAAGGTCATCAAAGAAACATACACATAATGAAATACACACAAGTTCAGAAATTGGAGAAAGCAAAATTCTTAATTTTTTTCCAACCCTTTTCAGTACACAACCGCAGATTGACTTACATGAAGAATACAGTGAACATGCCTGCGGGTGCATCCGTGTGTTTGCGAGAGGCGGTGGTTCTTACCCACAGCAAACAATTTGACCCCCAGGCTGCGGAGCTTCTGTGCTGGCTCTCTCACACTATCCTGGGATTTCCCATCAGTTATCAAGATTGTAATCTGCAATACAGGAAGAGAAAAAGAGAGGCATGACACTGTCACATGTTATCTTTCAACAATGGCTATAGAGCCACCCCTTAGCCAAGAATCACTCCCCTCTCTCACCTTTGGAACATCCCGGATAGCAGACGCACTGAAGAAGTTATCTGCAACGAACTTGAGTCCGGCCCCAGTCCGCGTGTTGCCCCCCTTGTAGTTCAGGTTCTCCACGGCGTTGACCAGCTCCGTCCCATTCAGGTATGTGGTGAAGGTGAACTCGACTCTAAGGGTTGGGCACAAAGCTCATCATCACCAAGGAGAAAGGCATGAATATGTCCATGTCCGTGGGTTTAAAACGTTACATGTTTTGCACCCACAGATAATTAACAATCACACACAATTAACCAAGAAGGCACACAGACGGCCTGATTAACTAAGACCTTTAGCACGTGTACAAAACCTTTTTAGAAAAAAACTGATAACACAACCAATGATTGGGGCAAAACAAATACCATGAACAGTCATTGGTCATGTTATTGGTTTTGTGTGCGATACAAGGTTTTGCACATGCTAAAGGTTTTAGTAAATCAAGCCCAGAGAGTCTTACCTGGAGGTGTCACTGTACTGCACAGCCCCAAATCTGACCCCAGAGCCACTTACTGCACCGGCGAAGGGTTTCACAATGCCTGCCATGAAGCCCTTCACCTGCAGGAAGTTTGAACGGCCAATGCTGGAAGAGCCATCCACCAGGAACACGAAGTCTACGGCTTGAATATTATTACAACGTCCTAGGAGTCATTCGAAGAGGAGGAGAAAGGAGAATGCAAGAAAGAGAGGGGGGAAAAGTACCATGATAGTGATTTAGCAAAGGCATAAAAATCATAAAAATGATTCATCAAACAGATTTAGAAATAAACTCACTGATTTCCCTACTCTTTTTGTGATCAGAAAAACCTCAAGCTCTGGTGCATTCCTTTCTGGAATAATGTAATATAGCACTCTATCACTGTGACCTGTTATTTTAAATGCATTTAAAAACCACAGACATACTTCCGTGTTCTGTGAAAAACACAAGCCTGTTATATTAAAAAATATATATATATTTCGGCAGGAAATCGGGGGCATTATTATACCAAGCCACAGCTCTAAATTAAATGGCTTGTAAATAGCAGTTAAGGTTTTATGATAGCATTTCACTTCAAAATGAATTCACTAACAGCCACTTTTCTTTTGTTTTAATTACTGATGGATATGTGTTTGATTTAATTCCAGCTGCAGTTGTACCTTGTGCTCCAGCCTGAGACACGGAAAAGAGCAGCACAATCAGTGGAATTAGCCAGCTCCACATCTTCACAACCTGCACAGAGAGATGCACTATTTTCACCAGAGACACCTCACCTCACCTCATACACATACATGCACACACACAGACATTTTCACACTCACACGTACAAGCATGTACTTTTGCAATCACATAAATGCATATTCACATATGCGAACAGTAAAGTGCATACGATACACACACACACACACACAGACGCACACACACACACACACAGACGCACGCATACACACATGCACACACACACAGCTATGCACAAATGTAGTACAGATATATTATCACAAAGACAAGTAAACAATACACATAGGCCTGTGAATCCATGTACAGTTGAGGACAAAAGTTTAAATACACCTAGGCTAAAGATATTCAAACTCAGTTTTTCACAACATTTCATGTTACCATACATTTCTTTTGGCAAGTCAGTTAGGGCTTGTACTTTGTTCACATCAGAGGTCATTTTAAAACAATCGATTAGAGACAGATTTATTTCAGCTTTAATTCACAATCAGAATTCCAGTGGGTCAAAAGTTTACATACACCAAGTTGACTGTCTCTTTAAACAGCCTGGAAGATTCGAGAAGGGTGTGCTTGCAATACCGGAGCCAGCGTCAGTCTCAGGACCGCGTTTCTAGGACCCTGGAGTCCTGCGCATGCCCAAGAGAAACAACAAGACACAAAGCCCGACGTCTATCAGAGTGTGAGTACAAGTCCGCCATTAAATCAGAGAAGAACAGGAAGAAGTGTGAGTACAAAACTGAATGTGAATCCAGTTTTATTTGTTTAACGTTAAAAACAATTCTGGTTTAATGAATAGATCTTGCTAGCTCACGTATCTAACGTTTGGATAAATAGAATGTAACGTTAAAAACAATTCTGGTCTAATGAATAGATCACGTTGTCATAAAATTTCTTCTTACCGTGAAAATCGACTTGTTTACATTCTCGGACAGATGTTAACGTAAATCTATCACCACGGCGGCACTTTCGCCACAAGTCAGCAATTATATCTGGAAATGCCCTCTTTGAAAACAAACAAATAAATGAATAAAAGAAAAAGCCAATGCTGTTGCTGCATAGGCTACCAGTTTTTGCCAAAGCTGCATCATAGCCATCATAGCGCGGAAACCCTTAAAAAAAACAAAAACAAAATAAAAACCGTAGGCTACACAGCCTAGACTATGGCTATGATAACTGTCTGGAGTAAACAGGCCACTTTTTAGTTCATAAAACTCAAAAGTAAGCTAAAGATAGGCTATCCAGTGAGCACAAGTGGCTTACACTAGACTAGGCGTACTAGTTCACTATTTTTAATACGCTTTTTTTTCTGTAAGTATAAAATATGTTTTTATTATTGTTTATTTATATATCCGTGATCTTCAACCTTGTCCACCTTGTTCCCTCAACCTATTGTTTTATCAAGTAGCTAGTAGGATGGCTAGCCATAAATTGACATCTTGAAAGACACCCCAGCATCACTAGGTCATAGAATACAGAAGAGAATCCCAACAGGGCATATTATAGGTACTAAAATCGCTACAGACTAGTCTAAATGGGTCTACCAAATAAATAAATAAAAAATACAAAAACGTGTAGGCCTAGGCTAGAGACAAGAGGAATGGGAGCGAGTTATGTGGCAAAAGGTCAGATTCGAACATACAACGTTGCGGGTAGCAAAGATCACGGAGCAGGCTACCTACTCACTGAACCACAGACACACTGCAGAAAGCTACCTATTCACTGAGCCACAGAGACACACTGCAGAAAGCTACCTACTCACTGAGCCACAGAGACACACTGCAGAAAGCTACCTACTCACTGAGCCACATAGACACACTGCAGAAAGCTACCTACTCACTGAGCCACAGACACACACTGCAGAAAGCTACCTACTCACTGAGCCACAGACACACACTGCAGAAAGCTACCTACTCACTGAGCCACAGACACACTGCAGAAAGCTACCTACTCACTGAGCCACAGACACACTGCAGAAAGCTACCTACTCACTGAGACACAGACACACACTGCAGAAAGCTACCTACTCACTGAGCCACAGACACACTGCAGAAAGCTACCTACTCACTGAGCCACAGACACACTGCAGAAAGCTACCTACTCACTGAGCCACAGACACACTGCAGAAAGCTGTGAAAAAAGTTTTAGAAAGCTAAACTTCAAAAGATAAGACCATGTTGCTATGATCTGTGTCTGTCAGCTACATTAAATCAGCAGTACTGTCTTCAGTGTAAATGTTTAATACTGTTTTACCATTGTAATGAAGTTTAAATAATCTTAATAATTAAACTGTGCTGGCAGCCTGTTTACCCCCACAATAGCCTATATGTTATCAGCCAGTCTCTTCATTTTGGTATTGTTTTGTAATGGTTTGGGTATTCATAATTTGCACTTTTTAAAATAATATGATCATAAAATAATAATACTACAATTCTATGTCATCATTCACAGATGTGGGTTAGATTGCAGACCACAATGGCATTATCACTGCATCCACTGCATCCACTGCCAGTCAACACTGCTACGTAGACACCTGTATTTGTGCAAGGAGAAGCACCCTGCCGTAACCCCCACCATCCCCACCATCCCAGCTCCAACAACCCCCCCAGAGGACTGAATGTTAATTTCTCTACCCATAAACCACCTCTGACATCCTTTCAGATACTTCTGGTATGCTCCGGTATTGCAGGAACATACTATTGTAAGATCCCAGAAATTGATGTAATGACTTTTCAGAAGCTTCTGATTGGCTAATTGTCATAATTCGGAGTTAATTGGCACTTGTGGCTGTATTTAAGGGCCTACCTTTTGAGCCAGTGCCTTTTTACCCTTGATACCATGGGAAAATCCAAGCAACTCAGTGAAGAGCTCAGAAAAAGAATTGTGGACCTCCACAAGTCTGGTTCCTCCTTAGGAGCAATTTCCAAACAACTGAAGGTACCACGAGCATCTGTACAAACAATTGTATGCAAATATAAAAATCTTGGGACCACACAGATACTGCATCGTTCAGGAAGGAGGCACAAATTAACTCCTAAGGTTGAACGAACTTTGGTCCGAAAGGTTGAACTGAACCCCAAGACAACAACAAAGGAACTGGTTATGGAGTTGGAGGCAACAGGTACCAAAGTATCTACATCCACCATTAAGAGAATCCTACATCGCCATGGTATGAAATACTGTCGCGAAAGGAAGAAGCCTAAAAAAGCCAGAACTAAGTTTGCAGGTGATCACCAGGATGAAGACCTAGCCTGTTCTCTGGTCAAATTAAACAAAAATTGAACTGTTTGGCCATAATGATCAGCACTATGTATGGAGGAAAAAGGTTGAGGCATTTCATCCGAAGAACACCATCCCAACTGTGAAGCATGGGGGTGGCACCTCAAGACATCAGCTAGAAAGTTAAAACTTGGTCGCAACTGGGTCTTCCAGCAGGACAATGATCCTAAGCATACCTCCAAAGTTGTAACAAGACAGCTTAAAGACAACAAAGTGAAAGTATTGGAGTGGCTATCACAAAGCCCTGACCTGAATCCCATAGAAAATTTGTGGACTGAACTGAAAAAAGCATGTCCGAGCAAGGAGGCCTACAAACCTGACTGAGTTACACCAGTTCTGTCAGGAGGAATGGGCAAGTTCCGGAAAAGTATTGTGAGAAGCTTGTGGAAGGCTACCCCGAGCGTTTGATTCAAGTTAAGCAATGCAACCAAATACTAAGTGTATGCAAACTTTTGACTGATAAAAAAAATCTGATATAGTAAATAAAAGTTGAAATAAATCTGTCTCTTAGCTATTATTTTGAAATGACCTCTTATGGAAATAAAGTAGATAGCCTGATTGACTTAACACAGAAAATGTGTGGAGTTGTGAATGAGTTTGAATGTCTAGCCTAGGTGTATGTAACTTTTGGCCTCAACTGTAGATACTTAAGACCTCAGATACAGATAGGTTGACTAGTTAGCTATACAAAAACCCATTCAGAAAAAACTGTAGACATTGATAAGTACACTAGTCAGGTCATACACTGAACCCAAACTCCACAGCCACCCATCAGAGCTACACCTGCCCTACTGGCACCAACCAATCCCTCCACCCTCTCAGCTCCCCATCCTGCCCCCAAAACCCATACACACATATCCCTTCTCCTCGCTCCCTGTCTGCCCTCATTAGCTCTAACAAAGACGCACGTCCCTTGGTCAGCGGGGCCTTGCCCTCGCTGACATAGTAAATTGTGTTCCCTGCATGCTCACAGCAGACCGCTCTCTCTCTCTCTCTGACGTCAATGCATTGACCTCATCTCTGCAGCCTCCCAATGCGTGCACTGCTCTGCCCTGCTATAGCAGGTTATAATCACCTCGCAGTAAAACCTGCTGCTCAGTATATCGCTTAAAAGGGATCACCCTTTCTCATCCTGTGCTACATTACTTTTTTTTCCACTTGCCACATACCATTATGCAATGCAGCTCATGCCTGGATTCTATCAGCATTTGTGCTAAGCTTGCACACGCAGTTGTTATGAACGTACAAAAAGTTCCTTATAATGATAACTGAACCTGCCAGACAGCGTTTGTGAAGAAAAAAAATTAGTCAACCTTCCTGTTTTTTTTCTCTCTATCCGAACCCCCAGCTATTCGGCTTAATGATCGCAGGTGTTCTTGTCCTGGAGGTACGCAGCATTTCATCATTCAGATTGAATACTCAGGCTCAGACTAATAATAAATGACCACACCCTTCAGAACATTCAGGCTCAGATTAATTTTAAAAAACTGCAATCAAGCTCAGATCAAACATAAAACACATGTCACACGTGGCCGAGCTCTTTGAAATGTTCATAGCGGCATGGTAGGCCTACATCATTTACCATGTCCAACTGACATCATTATCATTATTAATAGCAATTAAACTGTTGTGCTTTGGGACAGAACCCAAAACTGCTCCGATAACTACTATTCAGGCCTGTCAGTGAGACTATCATAACCCTTCCATTTTCTCTATATGAGAATGTACCCAGACCTGCAAATGTAATACAATAAATAATTTACAAGACTCTATCTGGTTCTGGGCTCAGATGCAGTTCCTGTGTAATTAAGGCACAACAGGAAGTCAAATCTGAGCAGTAATCCACTGTGCAGCATTACATGAGATACCTTCAAATGTAATAACTGTCATTTCCTGCCTACTGAGAGCAATGCATTGTGGGTCCCTGCATATACACACAGCAGTAGAGCAGATGCAGCTCAGCAGTCAATCACTCCTGAGTGTGATCCTATGAGTTAGTTCCATTCCACGACGGCTTTACTTCCCACAAGAGTGCACTCTGACATTATCTTCAAGGTAAGGCCTTCACTGGGGTACTGAAAATACCTAACAGATGTGCTCAAAGAGCAAGAGTATAAATTATTTCATTTTATCTTTTTTTTGTGGGAAGAAAATGCAATTTTGCTTTTATGTCAAAATGATATCAAGATAATTTATAGGAACTAATTTGATGTATAATGTAGGTTTTTACTTTAATCATGTCATGTATGCCCACAAAATTCTGCCAGTTTTAAGTTCCCTTTCCACATAGCAGAGGGATTTTAGTTAAAAGCAGAAAATATTAGTGACCGCTCAGTTTGATTAGTAAACCTTCCAACAGCTGTTTATGACCCTGCAAAATATGCTTGAATCAATTAGGCCTGTTAACAAACGCACTCTGGAAAAAATCCCTAGCAGCTGTATGGTGCCAGTAAACATTAAAGTTAATGGCTGAAATAATAAAATCTTAGCAGTTAAGCCCATTATACCACAGCGCTTACACTCCGGATCTAACACCCAATATGGGATAATGTTCTGTGACCAAAGAGCTGTTATGTGGAATAGTTCTTTAGTCAGTAGCAGAGTGTATAGTTGTATCGTACTCACAGAGCTATTATGTTGTGTATTTACAGTGCTTAGAAGTTATGTACCACTCATCATGTGTGGGAGCACTGCTCTAACATGTGGATGCAACATTTTCAGCATGTAATGGTTGTAAGCATGTACGTGCTGACTCCCTGATTTGGGAAAATACAACTCAACTGAAAAGATAATTTCTCTCCAAATTGACCAGCTCACTGTGGAAAGCATGCTCTTGTTCATCGCTTGGGGAAATATAAATGGAAACAGCTCTGTAAAAATATGGATTGATTGATGGATTGACAGATGTGAAAAGCCAGGGGTGTAACAAAGTGAAACCAACCTAGAACTGTTTTAAGAAGATGATTGTAGCAGGAGAGGGGACCCCCTGGTAACATGACCAAATGTGCTGAAGGTTTTCAATATCAGTGATGCTCCAAAAATGAGAAATTATATTATTTTATACTAATATATTTGCTCAGAGAAACAGTTTTAGTACTATTTTTGTTGATTTTAGTTTTATTTCCCAAAAAGGTGTCAACTATTTGCACCAGTCCTTTTGCACCCTTTCTTTGCAAGGGTAACACAACAGAGTTATCTTCTAGTGTTTAATGAGATGGTTGAACATATTGGGGGATCTTTGAACATTCCTCCATACAGAAATCTCAGATCCTTAAATCTGTGCTTCTGTACTGCCCTCTTCAATTCAAACCCCATATTTTCATCATAAACGAAATGTGACTATTTTGATTATTAACTCGCAATTAATCTGGAACAATTGCCTCCATAATCAAACCACCAAACAAATAATAACTTTGAAAAACCAAGCGACATCCTTATCTATGTTCAAATTGAATCCCTTTTCTCCCTGAAATCTGGGACATCTGGAAAAACTGTCTGGAGTATCGCTTAAATAGAAAACAAAATCTAATGCTACGTTCTCGAGTTCTCGAAAACAAAGTCCCTTTAACTTTCATGTTATTTTTATTCCAGTCACTCTAGTCAATAAATACAATAAGAGAGCTTTCATGCTTAAACTATTGTTGAAACCACACAGTAAAAGTCTTGCCATGTCTCTATTTAGGGTCAAATTTAAAACAAGCACTAATTAACATGATCGTGAAATGAGCTGGAAATCTATAAAACACAGGCTCATACCTTGCACCTGCTGCAGTGTAAATAGCCACACCACTGAGCATGCAGTTTGTGGTTAAATAATGTCTAGCCACTTTACAGAGCAGGATGTTTGAGACTTTCATTAAACTCCTATGTTAAATCACTAGTCTCACTTTAGGTTCCTGTTTGCTGGAACCAACAAACTTTGTACAATGTTGCAATGTATCATGTATGCACACCATATTGAATCCAGTGACTTGAACACCAGTAAGACAAATCTAGACAGCACACAGGCCACTTCTGAACACTTGCTTAGACGCGGATCTGTATTTTTCTCAATATTGGGTATTCTTACCACTTTGTGAATGCAGAGAAAATTAAAATAAAGAATTTTTTTACATGTATGAGTGATGAGCTGTTGGAATATATGTTAGATACTGTGCCCTGGTAAGATGAAGCAGAACAGAAATGTGATCAAAGAGTTTGTGAATCTTTACATAATGGCACGTATACAGGTGAATCCAATATGAGGTCTGTTTCAAACATCTCTTTAACTTCAGTTAAAATCAGTAAATCATTTTTTCTTTTTTTTTTCTTTCGTGTTTCCACATGGGGAGTATTTGGACCCTGAACCCCCTGGAAATGTCTTCCTGCACCTGCCACATTTCCTCTAGCTTTCTCAAATCAGTATTGCCATTTATTTATACGGTTTCCATAATATTGCATCACTTTCTGCAACCAATTCTCATTTTTACTGAAAAAAACGAGTACCTTTCTCATATAAGCTACAGTGTCCTAGCCCATCTTTGAACAAACCCAGAGCAAGGGAATGCTTGATTCTTAGTGTTGTGTTATTCTTTCTCAGTAGAAAAACTAAGTATCTAATTAATGAATCATAGAAGCATCTTCAGTGTCTGAACTGATAGT
Organism: Synaphobranchus kaupii; assembly: GCA_029718625.1. Lineage (NCBI taxonomy): Eukaryota > Metazoa > Chordata > Actinopteri > Anguilliformes > Synaphobranchidae > Synaphobranchus > Synaphobranchus kaupii. Next base: position 105,967,262 of record CM056378.1, on the reverse strand, counting down.
CTAAAATCCCTGTAGGAATAATACGCAAAGAGACAGACAAGAAAACAAAGTAAAATGCCAATGGCAATAGCATACATGAGAAAAGGTACTAGTTTTTTTCAGTAAAAATGAGAATTGGTTGCAGAATGTGATGCAATATTATGGAAACCGTATAAATGGCAATACTGATTTCGAGAAACAGACAAACTGAACCATCATCTTGTAAAGAGTTCCTTAAAAATTATGTCTTTCAGACCCTGCTGTCTTCACATGCTTGTGAAAAGCCTGAGATTTTGCCCAGTACATCTGCAGTGAGTCTGAAAGACAATGCAGAGAACTTTCATCTATATTAAGCCGATCGAGATTTCATTTTTATACTTCTGAAGAGAAGACACTTTGCATGCATCGCTGTGCAGTCTTATGGTGACCTCATTCTAAACTTGAACACACAGAGATTGCAGTAGCATTTGTTATCCTCTGGGTAATGACCTACTGGGCCTGAGTTTAGTTCCGTTTCAATCACTTCACACTGCAGTGCTGTTTAAACAGCGTGTGAAGCAATTTGCCTGAAAAAATGGCAGGGCTTTACCATGCTGTAACCTAGCTGGGCTGAACCATGCTGTAACCTAGCTGGGCTGAACCATACTGTAACCTAGCAGGGCTGAACCATGCTGTAACCTAGCTGGGCTGAACCTTGCTGTAACCTAGCTGGGCTGAACCATGCTGTAACCTAGCTGGGCTGAACCATGCTGTAACCTAGCTGGGCTGAACCATGCTGTAACCTAGCTGGGCTTCACTGACAGAGCTCCCATAGCAGGGCCCAGCCTGTAAGGTGCTAGAAATATGGCGCATAATCTAAACGGGGGGAATGCATATTTTTATTTAATATAACAGAGCAGGGCACGTCATAAACCTGCAGATATCTCCATGCTCTCTGTGACACATAACAATTTTACAACCCGATACTTCTACAGAGGACACAAATGAGCATTTTATTTGAAAACAAAAACATGTTACTGGCTGACCTGCACATGCCATTGCTTGTGAAATAGCTTGAAGAAATTACAACCACACTAACTCTAAAACTTTTATCTTGACAATGGTTTTGCTGTTGACTGTCATATTATCCATGAGCAGTTGACAGTCAGTAACTAACCGGGGCTGCACCAGACATAGTTTTAGGGGCTAGCTTTACACTGACAAACTAACTAAAGTGGAAAGCTGGACAGACTGGTTGAGACGTGACAGAATGAGCTTAACGGACAGACTATGCCATCGGAATACTTTTACTAGATGAGGAATGATATACAAAAGAATGATTTTACTATGTGCATAATTATTCATTGTGTGCTAGTAGCGTGTGGAGATGTCTGAATGTTTTTTTTCCTCACTAATGAGGCTTTTGAAGAATGACATTCCCTCCTGAAGCCCCGTACCATACGGGGGCCTGCACCGCCTGCCTTACAAATGTCTTTGAGGCTGCGTGGACACTCTGGCTCTGCTGAACATGCATTTGTTTTACTAGATTAAGCTTTATGAAGAAACAAAAGTGTGCAAACACATTTTTTTTTTTTAATTGTTTCCATTCACACCAAAACCCCTCCAGCAATGCATTCCTTTCACAAAACAGCCAGTATGTGTCAAGTGATTTAAGACCCAGGTCTGCATTGAGTTCAGATAACAGCACATTTAGACTATAGCACATTGACATGGCAAATCAAAACCAACAGGCGCCCATCCCTCCAGTCCTTTGACCCCTGAAATAGCACCTTTGACACGGAACAGCAGTCATAAACAGACAACATTTATGGAAATTACTTTTGAGAATAAAAAACTTTATTTTCATATGCAGCATGCCTAAGCAGAAGGACAAGGCAGGGTTAAATAGCGCACTTTTCAAACTCTCTGTCGTGCGGCCCGCCAACAGTCTGTGTCACAGGAGCTGAAAGGAACAGCGGGACTGTCGCAGACAGTTAGGCCCTGCCTCTTGAGCCCAAATCTTACCATCCCTGGGAGGGAGGGATGAAAGAAAGCAAGTGAAAATACTTTCCCAAAATAATAGTGCAAATATGCCTTGCAGTTCCTAGTGCAAGACTTAAAAGAAATTGCGATCGTCCCGGGACAGCAATGCAGCCATCCTAAACTAGCAGACTGTTGGCTTTCACAACCATCCACAGCCATTTTCCCTTCCACTAGGGCCTTCTTTACATTGCAGGGTTTTTTTAATGTCAAACTTTTTTTTCCGAAGCTAATCAAGCCAATGTTTGAATTTAATCTGACGGCAAGAGAAAAGCAACACAGACACGCAGAGAAAGATAAGCGGGAGCTTTGGGACTTAAGCCTTCTCTTGGATGTCGTGAATGTGAGTGTGGGGTGAGAGCGGAGATGGTGGGGCCGCTAGTCCCTGGGGTCATCAGGGAGACGGGGAGTTTGATAGATTACACAAGACGAGGGGACAGAGGAAGCAAATCCTCCGCTTGTCGTTGTTCCAGCTTACCGCTGGCTGCTTCGCTGTGGCAGAGTCCCCTCAGCTGGGCACTTCCACAGAGGCAGAGGAAAGTGTCAGAGTGAATTATGGGACAGCGACGCACGGATGGCTGTTGCAGTGTGCTACAGCATGTGCCTGGCGTCACGAGTCAGGAGCGCCGAACACAACAAAACAGCGGCGGTTTCAGAGCCTTCAGGTCACCGGGCTTACCTGCATCGGACTGTGTGACACACAGGGCACTGAGCTACGTCACTGTCGCAGCCGGAGAACTGAGTAGGCTCATCCGCACCGCATTCGAAGTTCAGTTTTCAAAACTAGCGAGCAACCAAGTCAAACAGGGAGTTTTGTATTCAAATTTATTTACACGGCCTCAATGTCGTAATATTTTAAATCCCAAAGCCCCCAAGAGCTGAGGACAGGAAGTGGAGAGACTAACCAGGGCCACATCCTTATTTCCTAACTGTTTCACAACATGAACTTGGAAAGCTGTCTCTTTTATTTATTGCTTGAGCATATGTTTGTCCTTGATTGAACAAAGATGCTTATACTGCATTCTCCCAAATAATCAGTTTTTTGTTTTGTCTTACTCCAGATTGTGCATTAGCATGTCTCTACTCTACATGAGTCCCCTTTTCCAAATATATACAATAACAGTAAGGTCAAGAAGAAAGAAGTTTCAGTGTATATTAGTCTCTGTTTTCTGTAACTTTATTGTGGTATTGTTTACCCTTTGAAACGAGGAAACCAAATTTGAAATCACTGTACTGCCTTTCTCTTATAATAACACACATAGTCACTCATAACAACAGCCTTCATAGTTTCCATAACAACAGCCTTCAATTTCAACCTCCCTGCAGCTACAGTTCCTTGTAATCACTCTTGCCTTTTATTTCTTCCTAAGCACACAATTAATAGAACTACCGTTTATGCTTGTAAAGAAGGACAGGTCTTCCTTTTCAAAACATGATCGCAAAAGTTAACACTATAATCATAAGATGATGAACTTGTAATTATGCATAAATCTTGACAGTCGAGCAGCATGCTACAACCAGCAAGCAGAGGTAGATGAAGCAGGCCTGATCAAGGAGGAGGAGGAAGTTTGTTTTATAGATATGAGTTGAAGAAATACAGAGAGAGACTTCAGACGGCATCAAATGCCAAGGCCGCTGAAGCTACATGGTAAAATCCAGACCAGACGTGGCTGCCCACAGGAATGGAACATTCTATTAAAACCAGGGCAGGAGAGTGACAGAGTGAAACAGGCGCCTAATTCAGTACAGCTTTGCAATAGTTCCCAGAAAGAGAACTTCACCTTTGACAGCCCGCACTGATGCGGCCGAGGAGGGAGAATGGCGTGAGCGACGCAGCTCTGCCTGCGCTTCCCTGGAAGGCCACAGGAAGTGCCCCCACAGAGGGAGGAGCCCAGTGAGGACTGCGGCACAGATGTGCTCAAAGGATGTGCTCAAAGGAGGAGGCTCGCGGCTCATGTGCTTGTGAGACGTGAGGAAGTACTGAAGGTCATTCCAAATGAATGACTGTGCTGGCGGAGACTTTAACAGTTGTACCTGGACAGCTAAGAAGAACACTAGAATAAGCTTGACTACAGAAACGCTGGTGGGTGGGTACAGCTAAGAGAGGAGTGGACAGGACAGGGAGGAGAACATGTTAGTTATGGAGAGAGAGAGTAGACATGCAAACTGTTGGAATTTTGAACTATAAAAGAATGGTAAACTTTATTATTATTAAAAGGCAACTTACCCTGCACACTGTGTAGATACAGTTGAACTGGCATGATTGTGAAAGCTGAAGTGCTTTAGACTATGGTCTAGAACAGGGGTAGGGAACCCTGGTCCTGGAGAGCCACAGGGTCTGCTGGTTTTAGTTGTTACTCCCCACTTAATTGATCAATTAAAGCAGTTGATTGCACAGTTAACTGACCTCATCTGGTTTCTTTGGTTTAAGTGCTGTATTTAAGGTTTAGGAAAAATCTTTATTTCCCAAGTTATGAGGGCCCCTTGGGAAAGAAAAGTTTGTACTAGCCATTCAGTGTACTGCAGCCTTTAAGTAGGAAAAATTGGTCCCTCTTGTGTTGAAGTTTTACCAGCGTTACTTTGTTTAACCCTTTAATGGCCGCTCAACCGTTTGATGGAGCACTCTTTTGTCTTGATATCTTGTTGGAAAAATATGTAGGATTTAACTCCACCTGATTGAGTCATCTCTACCACGTACACCGATAGAGATGGCTCAATCAGGTGGAGTTAAGTCCCACGTTAAGTCCAACATATTTTTCAACAAGTTATCAAGACTCAAAACATGCTCTACCAAACGGTTGAGCGGCCATTAAAGGGTTAATCCTCCTGGGAATGTGGTGTTTAGTTTTCTAATCCAATGTCGTTCTGTCCTACGTCTGTCCTCCTTGTGTCCAGTTTTGTTGCTGTATTTAAGGTGAAAACAAAAACCAGCAGGCCCTGCGGCTCTCCAGGACCAGGGTTCCCCACTCCTGGTCTAGAAGAATGGGGGGTAATACAGGGAGTGTACCATTGCATATTCCACCTGGCTGTCATTTATAAATACTCATAACACATGCACAGCACTGGCCACATCTCAAAATTTGATTTCCAAGACCGAAGCCTATTAAGCCAAAGTAAATTACGTTAGGCCCAATTATGTAGGTCTCCAGACGATGCTACTGCTACCGCATACCACATTACATCTACTGTCTTATTCCTGTCGATTTCATGAGGATGCATTACATTACATAACATTTGTGTAGCAGATGCTTTTATCCAGAGGAACTTTACAATGTAAGATGGGATAAGTGCATTCATTGAAGTTATATGACCAACAGTGCCCGGCTAACAGCATTCCCCGATCGGCGAATGGCAAAATAAAGTAGATTGACAAAAAACAACCCGCTAAGCAAAGCAAAGCACTGAGAAGAAAAGGTTTCTGGGGGCAGAATTGACCACACCTCCCACTGTCTTTGAATTTACTGTCTTCTGGGGAGACAAGTACACCCCCTGCAGCAAAAACTCATTTTGTTCCCCGCCCCAATTCTTGACCAGTACCTGGACGCCCACCGGGAGGAATTCAGAGACAAGCACATTACTTCACGATTTCCAAGAAGTTCCTATCCTGACATGCTCATTTGAGGGTGGTGCAAGACCCCCTCCTACTTGCTAACACCCTGAGGGTCCACCCCTCTTCCAACAGAGTGACGATGCTCTGTGCAGCCCCAGGCACCCCTAAATTCCTTCAGAAGTGAAAGAGAGGAGTGTTGGCTTAATTAGAGCAGCCAGTGGGGACATGCACTCCATAAAAGGCTGGGGGACAGTGGTCCAAACCACAGGACAACATGACTGACAGATCAGAGGACAACGTGACTGCATTCACTCCCAAAAAAACACCATCTTTCCACATATGTAGAAACCTTACTGTGAACAAACTCATGCCTCTTCAACAAAGAGCTCAAAAATTATAGGGTTCTACCGGCAACTAATTTACATAGGTCTGAGATATCAAGCTTTACCATGCTGACATCCCCTATTACATTTCATAAGGCCACCATATGCTTTAAGATGTATGAAAAGTAATTTCAGATGTTAAACTTAAAAATCCAAAAATGGTTTTAAGCTGTAATATGCCACCACTGCTAGAGCAGGAAGTCCTTCAAGAAAGCATTTTACAGTATATACCAAGATCATGCATGCATCTAACAGTGGAATTGATCAAATCCTGAAGAGAATACAGTCATGTTGTAATGATTTATATATGCCCAAAAAGAGCATTCACCTGGCTAGAACCTAACGCAAGACTCATCCATAATTTAATCTTCCATACTGATGACATGTATTTGCAGGTATTAAAAATCATAAATCAGTGTCGGGCTCTAGTTGCATGTAGCCTATATGTTGGAAAAGTTTGGCAAGGACAGTGTCATGGAATGTTTGAGCACTGACCTTGTGACTACCCCACTGACCCCTTACAACTTGTCAACTCGCCAAGACAGGACTGGAGTCATTAAAAAAAAAACAGCTGTTTTGAGCCAGCTCCCTTGGTAATTACCAGAAGGTACACTTTCTTAATGAAAATTAAGAAAACCGTACCTCTAACCAAGGGAATCTTTTACATGTAAAAAGGTTAAACGGTTCTATATATCAAATATTTAACCTCATTAGTGTCTCAATTTTCTGATTTTCAAGGAGTTTTTAGTTCTCTTCACCGTTGAGACAATGCTATACTTCTTCAAAGGTTTCCTGAGTTATGTTGCCGCCTTTGTACCAGCTGGGAGGCAAATAGCATGCCCTCTGCTTATTGGTGCTTATTTTTACTGCAAACTCATCCTTTCTATAAACCAGTTATACATATCACATCCACTACATCTACACAACAATCTTATTATTAAGCTTGAAAATGTTGCAAATATAATGTCATTTAACATCTCTCATTAAACATTATCTGCTTTCTCATACAAGTGCAAAAATTGTACAGACATGGTCCTTCAGCAAGACATGCTCATCAAAGAGTAAAATATTCAATGTGACAGAGGAGTGTTTGAACCAAGAAAGTTCAACTAAGGTCAAGTCTTAGCCCAGATTCTGCGATGTTCTCATGTCATCACGTTGCTGCTACATTGTCACAACACTGTGAAAATGTTCCATGTCAGCTGATAATATGGGGTCACCTAGTCCTGTTATCTACACCTGTGAATGTTTTTCAGGGATTTCCCACTCAGAAAAAAAATTACTATTCCTGATCCCATTTGGGTCTGATCCTTCTACAGCATGCAGAAACAAACACTTTCACACACGTGCATACATGCCCACCCACAAACGCCACAAAACACACATGCCCACCCCACACACACATACAATGAGACAGAACGTGGGATTGGAACAAATGCAACAAAAAAAAAAAAGTTTAACAATTACTTGCAAAGCCAAAACAAACCAATCTAAATCATGGATTGTCCCACACACTGATCACCAGACTAACCTCCCACTCCCACTCCCACTAGTGGCACCTGCTGAGAAGTGCATGTACTCCCCAACAGCACTGAACAGAGTAACTTGCATGGGCTGGAGCCAGTGTTCTTTACGTCTACTCACAGAAAGGCACTGTGCTTTGCAGACTATAAAAGACAATAAATGGAAAGATATAAAAAGTAGTGTATACTAAATTTTATAGTGGTATACAATATTTTGCTATTGTTCATTATTATCCATTTAAGTCATGAATCAAAAAGCTAAAACATTTCAGTGCTTGTTATGAAACAATGTTATCTAATTATCCCAAAGAGGAAATTAAGATTAAGCAGTTCAATTTAAATAGGAAGTACTTTGGAGGTCTGTGTCTGAGACGCTACTAAAATGCTGTAAAACAAACAAAAAACTTACTAGCAATACTTCTCCGCGAAAGCCAATCAAATGTAATGCTGCCTTTTCTGAGCATCTCAGTAAGTTATCCCACACTCCCGGAATTACTGGAATAATATTTGCAGCAATATAGCCTACTGTGAAACCATATGTGAGTTCCAAAAATGTTGTTTTTGCAACTCACTGTGAGTTCCAAGGGCAGGATCCAAAAACAACGGCCACACTGAGGCAGCGAACAGCCCATTACCTTTTAAAACCTTTTTTTAAATCACGTTTTAGTCTGTTTTAGAACTACTTCAGCGCCGTGTGGTAGGCTACGTGTATGGCACACTCTCTGCACTGGTATTATTAAATTGCCTTCCACATGACTTTGTAAAGGACAAAAAAGGCAAGTAGCCTATATAGACAAACGATTCGCTATACAAGATGACACACTTTAACAAGTCCTCATCTTTGAAATCGCGATCCAATATCACACCTGCGACGAATTCTGATGATCATGCGCTCAAAAGAGGTTGGCTTACGTCATCTCATTAGGATGCACCAGCATTCTTGTGATTCTTCATCAGCCAAATAAATCACATCTCATTCAAGCTCTCAGAAATATGAAAATTCAACGAGTCCCACCTCTCCACCAGCTCAACGCGTACCCCCGTCGTCTCCTGTTGCACACCTTTCCAACTTCCCAGACATGCATGCACCAATACGATGACAAACGTCAACCCGCTCGCTCACCTTTCCAATTCCCCTTTCATAATCCAACCGTCTTTCTTTCTTGCGCTCCCTCGGTTGAAGAGGAATAAAAAAAGCACATACAATATTTTTTGTCCGAATTAACGGTGTCTACTCTTCAGTTTCTGTCATCCAGCTTTCTCACTCTGCAAAAAGCAGCTGGCACGAGATTGACACGCTGCTCCTCTCGGAATTAGAACGCAGGCGTTGCACAGCTTGTTTTATTTATATTTTTGAAATAAATTCTCTTGTTGAGCCGTCCCTGTCACTGCAGCCCAGACTTGTTCAGACGCCTGAAGGGGAGTCCTTCCCAACTTTTTTTTCAACTTTACTCTCTACTCTGTGCCTGTCTGCACGAGCTAACTGCCCGCCCTCCCCAGCCGACAACAGCCAATAATAATTTGTGCACTGCCCGTTGTACTTTTCAGGTAAGTAGCCTACAGAAGATTGTATTTTAGTAATATGCCGAAATCATTTTTATACTATATTTCCATCACAAAAGGCTACATTTAAATTACCCTGCTGTAACCATCAGTTTGTGATACCTTTTCTCTTGACTGAGGCTAATTTATCTGTAGTTTTGTATACATATTCAAATCATTTTAATCACAACATGTTTTCCACTGGAATTCATTTTACAAGTTGGCACACACACACAAACATTGAAACATCACTGATATTCAGGAGATAGGGAAACGGACAGTTTCCAATCACTCCAGTCCCCATGAGTTAGCCGTTGTCACAATTCAACTTCCATCCACAGTGCCATGTTCTGAGTCTCACTTAGTTTTGCTATAGCCAATAAATTGAAGTATTATCGCTGCAATTTCTTCAGAAGTAGACACGCCCCTTCACTTTCAGAATAATTTCCAAAGACCAGTCAGTCACTATTGTCCATCATCCCATGCTTTTAACAATTAAAATCATCTTGCCCAATCACAAAGTCAGAATGGGACCCCTTGACTCATAGATTACTGAGATGACTTCTTACCAGGCAGCCAGCTCCACACACACTTCTCCCACAGTATACAAAGGAGTCAAGCGGTCCCATGCTGACCGTTGGAAGGGGAAAAGGGAACAGAAGCTGTACTTTTGGATCCTGATATGCTTTCTGTGCATATGTTGTGCATTTGAGTAATTTCTGACCGAGGACAACAGGTCGCTGTTTGATTAGTGAAATAGCACTGCTCAAACAGCATGTAAATGACAATATTGTGAATTATTGTCATTTACATTAATAACAATAATTGTCAGATGGAAGTTGGAAAGCTGATGGCCCATCACTTGATATATTACTTATTTGATTAAAAATAAAAACACGTAAATTTGTTTATGTGTTCCCTCATCATAGTAAGTTAAAACGGCTATGTTGTTAATCTCACAGTTCATCTTCAGTCACTAGTTCCTCATAAACAAAGTCCCCCCCCCCCCCCCCCCCCCATCTTCATACCACGGTTACGCCCTTGGTGAGGCGATATCTCACCCTTTAGAGATAATAGCTAGAATTTATTCTCTTCCTGCAATGGGGGTCCTGTTCTGTGGTACAGAGCTCCAGGCTGTGTTAGACACCCAACTAACTCCCATTGACACTTGATACTACATCATTATTGAAATTGCATGGGTAAAATAAATATGTCAGTCATACTTTCTTCTGATATTGCAAACGCACAACAGTGGGGTGGTTAGGCACTAGGTATACTATGTCCCTGACTGAAACTATCTTATTTATGTTCACGTCAATAGTGTTTAAACAAGCTTCTATGCAGGGCAGCCTCTATAATACAGTTTTTTCTTTACAAAGTATGTCAGAAATGTCTATTGCCATTCCCTGTCAGAATGTTCAACGGACTATTGTGACTTAAGCAGGTTCATCTATGCTAAGTGTCTAAGGGTCTGATTTACTAAGACCTTTAGCATGTGCAAAACCTTTTAGCACGCGCAAAACCAATAACATGACCAATGACTGGTCATGGTATTTGTTTTGCACCAATCATTGGTTGTGTTGTTAGTTTTGCATGTGTTAAAAGGTTTTGTACATGCTAAAGGTCTTAGTAAATCAGGCCCAAGTGTATACCATATATCTGGGTTTTCATCAAGGCCCAATAACACTTTGACCTGGAATCCTCTACTAGACATGACAGAACAAAGAGAGGCATTGCAACAGAAGATGAGAGCAGACTGATGGGATGTAGAAAACGTAACAGAAGAAAAGGGAGAAAAAGAAATTAGGGTAAGAGAGGCATCTGCAGGAAAATATAAAAATGTAGTAATGGAGACGGATCTCAGTCTGATCAACAGGAGGTTGGTACAGGGCTGCACTTCATTACAAATGCAACAGAATACGATAATATAAAGTTAATACATTTCAATAAAAATTAATTGAAGTCATCTGGAATTCCTTGCAATACATGACGTTCCAAAATGTCCATTCCCCCTGGGTAAGAAACAAGGCCTGCTGCACTGACACAGAAATGTATAGCAGCCTTTCATATACAGTATGGAGGGACTGTAGGCGACGTATACAGACTAAACGCAAAAACGTCATTGTACAGTTTTGTTTGATTAATTATTTTAAACGTTGTATTATTAACTGTATACCAATATTGGCTGCCGATTGAAATGAGTTGTTTTCTAGTTTAATAAAAATTGCACGCAGAGGCCAATAAATAAACTATCCTCTGTTGCAGTTATTAGACGGCCAAACGGTATGGGGGATGGACAACAAGGATTTAAAAGCACAGCCAGGATACAATGGTGAAAAACTGATGCAGGATCTTTAGCGGCATGTGCTGCACAGTGGTTAGCACTGTCGCCTCGCAAGAAAGAGGCTCCGGGTTCGAATCCCGGTGCTGGTCCTCTCTGCATGGAGCCCCCACGTTCTCCCCGTGTTTGCGTGGGCTTCCTCCGGGCACCCCGGCTTCCTCCCACACCAAAGACACGTATGTCAGGTTAGGTAAACTCCTGCCATTGTCCTTGACCAAGGCACCAGAGTTGGTTCCCCGGGCACTGCGCTGTGGCTGCCCACTGCTCCCAAGTAGCCAGGATGGGTCAAGTGCAGAGGACAAATTACCCCCCGTAGTCAATAAAGTATAACTTAACTCTGTGGTTCTCAAACTCGGTCCTGGGGCCATCCTTTGTATGCTGGTTTTCGTTCCAACCACAATTGCGAGCTGAGAATTTTAACAAGCTGTTAATTTTTCTTAATTGCACTTTTCATGTTTTGATGGATTATGTACCCTCTTAAACCAAATTATGTCAGAAAATAGCTATGCATGCCACGTAGAATAAATGTAATTTTTCTTATTGTGCTATATTGCAAACAATTTCAAAAGTGGTAACAAAACTGAGCAATTGAAAGACGGAGGTGAATCAATAGGCTCCTAATTGGTGAAAGTGTGGACACAAGCTGTTAATTTTTCTTAATTGCACTTTTCATGTTTTGATGGATTATTTACCCTCTTAGAAAATAGCTATGCATGCCATGTATAATCCATGTTCACATTTTGCTTATTGTGCTATATTGCAAACAACTACATAAAAAGAGTTAACAAAATGTTTTATAATTGATCAAATTAAAGACTGAGGTGAATCAATGCTCCTAATTAGGTCGTTGAAACATAATTTTGTTTCCTTAAACTTATTAACACAATGCAGGCTTGGCTCATTATCAATTTGCGTTGTCTTTGAATTGTTGATTATCAACCAAATGTTTAGTTTTCGTGGCCATGTGTCCACACTTTCACCAATTAGGAGCCTATTGATTCACCTCCGTCTTTCATTTGCTCAGTTTTGTTACCACAGTTTTGTTTGCAATATAGCACAATAAGAAAAACGTGAACAAGGGACATTTATTCTACGTGGCATGCATAGCTATTTTCTGACATAATTTGGTTTAAGAGGGTACATAATCCATCAAAACATGAAAAGTGCAATTAAGAAAAATGAGCAGCTTGTAAAAATTCTTGGATCACAATTGTGGTTGGAACGAAAACCAGCATATACACAGGGTGGCCCCAGGACCGAGTTTGAGAACCACTGACTTAACTTAACTTAACTTTTGCTCTTACATTTAATCTGAAATTCTAAAAGCCAAAGGGGCAAAAAAACAAGAACTGCAACAAGAGCTGTCAGTCAGATCTGTGCGTTTCTTTGGGCGGAAGGCACCAGTTTCTGTTGCATACAATACTATGTATATGGGTATATTCTTAAGTCTGCCTGTTAAAAGTGAGGAACAAGAGGTAAAATGTCACTGCAAACATTCAGAAACGCAGGGTTGACAGACATATATGCATGCACAAGAGTGAACATGCCATCAAATGACAGGTTAAGAGTAACATCACAATTGTTGAGGCGGAACTTTTAAGAAAATGTCGGCGTAAAGCCTTCCTGGCGACATGCGCATGCTGAGACAAAAAAAAACGGCATGCTGTATAGTTTGTTGGCTTGCAGTATTTCTTCTTCGTCAACGCTGAATGCAAAGCAGCAGACCAGTGCCGGCCGTCCCATAATCTTCCACTCATTGAAGTCTGTGTGTGTGTGAGAGAGAGGGGTTAGGGGAAACTGTGTTGGGCAGATGTGTGGAGCTGGGTCTTTTGAAGTACTCAACAAATGAAACCCAAACTATGTTGCACTAATAAAAATGTTCCTTCCCCTCTCACTGTGTTCTAGAGACTGCTGGTTTGGCTTGTGGTTAGGACTGGGGAAGGGTGGGATATGGGGGGGGGGGGGGGGGGGGGGGGTGAACAGAGGGCGGCCCTTCAAATCAAACACACTGTGCCAACTTTAATGGTTTCAATATGCCACCAGACTCTTCACCCCTGCATCTGTACTGACCCACACACAATGGACCAATCGCATGATGACAGTCTGTCCTCTAATGTAAACAAGCCATCTTATGAAGACTATTGCGATACTTCTAACAAACACATTGACAATGTGCAGCTGTCCAAAAAGGCATGAAATAATTTTTGCTGAATCTTGAAGACAAACCTATATTAAACTTAAAGAAGCCAATCAAAACCAAACATTTGGCACTTGCCTGGTGTTCTGATATACAGTAGCCTATGCAGGCAAAATAAATCTTTGAATGGACAGCCTATGAGTATTGATTTCAGCCACTGTTTTCATTTAGAGCAAGACCTCTCTATTCAATTCTCAGGTTCACAAATAGGTTGCAGTAAGGGTGAGGTACACACACACACACTTGTGTAACTAGATGCAGGCTAAATAATTTAATCATGCATGCAATATGGATTGTATACTTAGCCTACGGGTTTGCATGCCTGATCATTAAGCAAGTAACATATTTGAACTGAGCAAGATGCATCCTATGACATCTGGGTTGGGTTTAGAGGAAAATAATGTAAGCGCTCTGAAGGTATGTCGCTCCAGCCTCTGACTGTCACTCCCAGTTTTGAAAAGAGTATCTTATGCTTTAATAGTTTTTTTTCTAATAGTTTTGCGGGGAGGTGAAAACTGAAACAGTGTGGTTGTTATCCTCAGGATTACAGTGAAATGGAGAACTGTGATATGGTGCAGTGGCTTCAAACTTGCTGAATTACAATAAGAGGAACTGGACACTAAACACCATTGTCGTGATTCCCAGGAATAGAGTATGAATATTCCATTGCAGGGAATAGCAGAGCACTCCATCTGACCTCACATCTAATGGGAGCCGTGTATCCCTGTTGCACTGCAGATGTTCAAAGTGAGGTGTGTCCGCCATAAATCAATCCCAACCAAAGCAGGAATCTGGTTTTGTAATGCGGCTGACTCCGTGACTCCATATGGATCTTTATTGTCAGGACAGCCAGATACCTGACTCTGATCCGGGGTGGGGGTAGTGTACAGTCTGGGTGGGGTATTGATAGGTGTGGTTGGAAAGAGGGCCGGGTGACTTTGGAACATCAAATAATGCTTCTGTAAATCACAAGATACCTGTGCTTATCTTTTTCTTTTTTCTTGTTTTAACACAGTTAAAGGGCCTATGGGGCATCCCTACTGGTCCATGTTATCTTAGAGTGCTTCAATTTTGAAGAAAACCATGTTTGTCATATCCTCAAATACATGTGAACCTCAAAACATAGCATGTGACTTTGAGTTAGCTACCCTTACACACTTTGTTGAAATAATAATATAGGTGCCCACATGTGCTAAAGAGACTGTAGGGTCAACAGGAACTACAATTCCATACAGTCCACAGGAGGCTCCTCCTACACGTTGGAAGTGACGTAGGACGTCCCGGTTGTGATTTCCGCATTGTAATGCGATGCAGCGGAAATGCGCGACTGGCAATAAAGTTTATAAAAGAGGCAACACGGCCACTCTTTCTCCCCAGTTCTTCCAGTTCAGTTGTTCGCTCAAGTCGCCAGGGCCTTCCCTGGCCCGTTTCACGGCTCCGTGCGGCCTGCACGCCCAGGGAAGAGCCCTCGCTCCACAAGGAAGCTTCGGCCATCTGTGATGCCAACCCAACTGAGCGAGGTGGGCTCATCTACCCCCGGTTATCGGCCACGGAGGACCGGAGACGAGGCAACTCGAGCACCTGGTGGTCAAGAAGAACCACCAAGCGGACCACGCACTCACTGATCCTGCAGCACAGCATTACATTACATTACAGTCATTTAGCAGATGCTTTTATCCAAAGCAACATACAATAAGTGCATACAGAAAGGTCATCGAAGTAACTACAGAACAGAGTACATCCTTCACATAATGTAGCAGCTATCCCTAGTAATGAACATTGAATGTAGTTCACAATAAACTGTGGGTAAATCAGCTATACTATAATTATATTCTAAATACTATTATAAACTATAACAAACAGTTAGACAAGAAAACACAGGGAACACGTACCATGAGAAAAGGTCCTAGATTAGTATATCAGTCAAGGTAGAGTCTGAAGAGTTGTGTCTTCAGGCCACAACGGAACGCAGGCAGTGTTGGAGTAGAACGTAGGGGAATGGGGAATTTGTTCCACCACTGAGGAGCTAGGGTGGAAAAGCTCCGCAGTCGGGACGAGCGAGAGCCGTTGACATGAAGGGGGGGGAAGTGCGAGTCGCCCTGCTGTAGAAGAGCAAAGTGGTCAAGTAGGAACATAGTGCTGGATTAAGGCCTGTCCTACTGGCTGCAGTGTAGGCCAGGGTCAGAACTTTGAACCTGATCCTGGCTGCAACTGACAGCCAGTGGAGTGACCTCAGCAGGGGGGTGACATGCCAAAATCTCGGGAGGTTGAAAACAAGCCGAGCAGCTGAGTTCTGGATCAGTTGAAGAGGCAGAATGGCTCAGAATGGTAGGCTTGCGAGCAGGGAGTTGTAGTAGTCCAGGCGTGAGGTGACCATGGTCTGGACAAGAAGCTGGGTGGAGTAGGTGATCAGGTACGGTTGAATCCTCCTGATGTTGTACAAGAGGAACCTGCAGGACTGTGCTGTTGCCCTGATGTGCTCATTGAAGTCCACTGGTCGTCCAGGACCACCCCCAGGTTCCCTGCAGAGCGGGAGGCAGCCACCATGGTCCTGTCAACGGTGATGGAGAAGTCATGTAGTGGGGAGGTCTTGTATAACATAAAGAGGAGCTCTGTCTTGTCAA
This sequence comes from Synaphobranchus kaupii, assembly GCA_029718625.1. Taxonomy (NCBI): domain Eukaryota; kingdom Metazoa; phylum Chordata; class Actinopteri; order Anguilliformes; family Synaphobranchidae; genus Synaphobranchus; species Synaphobranchus kaupii. Next base: position 105,951,104 of record CM056378.1, on the reverse strand, counting down.
GGTTGAGCTTCAGGTGATGGGTAGCTATCCACTCAGAGATGTCAGCCAGACAAGCAGATATCCTCTCCTTAACCTGTGGGGTAGAGGGAGGGAAAGAGAGGAAGAGTTGAGTATCATCAGCATAACTATGGTATCAGAAGCCATGTGAATTAATTACTGAACCAAGAGACTTAGTATAAATAGAGAACAGCAGAGGACCCAGTACAGATCCCTGTGGGACTCCTGTAGAAAAAGGATGGGGTGCAGACCAAGAGTGGACAGTCCCAGAAATGCCCATCTCAGCGAGTGTGGAGATCAGAGGTTTGTGGTTGACCATGTCGAACACCGCAGACAGGTAAAGTAAAATCAGGACAGAGGAGAGGGAGGAGTGCCTCCATCACGGCCAGGAGAGCAGTTTCGGTGGAATGCCCGGTTCTGAAGCCGGACTGATGTGGGTCAAGCAGGTTGTTCTGGTAGAGAAAAACAGAAAGTTAGTTAAGGACAGCTTATTCGAGAGTTTTGGACAGGAAGGGCAAGAGAGATACAGGACGGTAGTTCCTGACATCAGAAGGGTCCAAGCTAGGTTTTTTAAGGAGTGGGGTAACACAGGAACATGGCCACAGGGAGGTGTTCATAATGGAGGAAAAATATGAAAGGAGCTCACTGGAGGACTGCTGAAGGACTGGGGTCCAGTGGACAGGTGGTACATCACAAGTTGGAGCACATCTGCATCCTCCAGAGTCTTGAAGGACAGTGTAGTGATGGGTTCGGTATGGGGGATGTGGGGTGTCACCGGATGTGTGAAGCAGTTCTGGATTGTGGCCACCTTCCCCTCAAAGTGGGTCAGGATGTCATCTGCAGAGAGGGAGGAGGGTGAAGGCCGTGGAGGAGGGATAAGCAGGGAGGAGAAGGTGGAAAAGAGTTTACGTGGATTAGATGCACATGCATTAAATTTAGACTGAAAAAAATTAAGTCTTAGCCGATGTAGTTGCAGATGTGACAGCACTGCCGGTGAGTCCCCAAAGAGGCAAGCGGTCTGCACCAGGATCAGCTGCGTATTTCGGGGGAAATAATGCGACCAGTTCCATTACCTACCATTACGAACTGCAACCCTGACGATGAAAGAAACCAGTTCCAGGGACCCAAGATGAGGCGGCCAGTTCCCCTATCGCAACCCTGTGAACTTGCAACCACAGGATCGGGCGACCGGCTTTCCCCTTTTCATTGTGAATGTGCAATCTGATGGAGGAAACTATTCAAAGGACTTGATTCAAGTAAGGCTGTAACACTGGGCATAGCGTATTAGTTAGCAACCTCAACATGTTTGTGATAGGATGTATGTAACTGATATTGAATGGTAAAGTTTTGTTACCATTTTACTTTGGATGGCTTACTGCGCTGTGTTAGGTTTAATGCATCACGCAGAGAACATATCTGGCATGTGATCTGCCTTAAACACTAACCCGTCGTAATCTTAACAAAGCATGCTTATCTCAACGCACACGCACCGATAACCTTACGGTTGTCCTTATGTGTTCGGTATGGCCCACATGCCATTGTCGACTAGCTCCAGCTAAAGCTAGGTTCAAACCTCCCTCCATTTTAGTTTCTTTGTTCTCTCTGAACACATGTCCAAGGCAAACCCCCACACACAGGAGAACAAACCCCCACGTGTATACACACACACATGCACAAATGCACTCGCACACAGTTTGTTGTACATAAGTGATGCCCTGTGTATAGACTTAAATTAATATTCCCTACAATATTCTAACAATTTGTTTGGAATAATCAATATCAAAGCAAATCCCTGCTCTCTCATATTCCTGCTCTTCAATTTCTGTTGTGAAATGTCATTTTAAACCAGTGACATGTTATTTACTATACTGTCAGGGGTTGAATATCTGTGTACGTGGTTTCAAATACATCATATGGTATACTGTGAGCCGTTATGCCATACCATAGGCCATTTTACAAAAAAAATATTTCCCTTTAAATGTTTGCCTTTTTTATTTTTTACATAATGTTGGGTGGTAGCTGTGCATTAGTGGGGTACATGCCTCAGTGTATACCCATGTCAGTGCATGCTGAGTGAGTTATATATTCAACACACGCACACACACACACACACACACACACACACACACACACACAGATATAGGCTACATATTTTAATCCTTTTAATCCAGTGTACACTGCTTCTAAGGTCAATGTCCATAATTAGAGCAGTCTTAATGTAAAATGTTTCAGAGGCTCTAATATAGCCATATTAGTTCTCAGTTTTGAAAAGGTTGCAATACAGAATGGTGACTTTGACCTACAAGGTAGCAGTGGTGGGATGGGAGGAGGTACCACTTCTAAATCTTTTTAAACTCCACTTTCACCCCCATTCCCAAACTACTTTCCCTGCCCCAAATACCACCTGTTCATGCGACAGAGATGAATCATGTTGCATTTTTGGATAATGTCTACGTTTAAGAAATAGCGAGGTTTTAAAAAAAAAATACATATGCATTGATGTCAACACCTGATTTGATTGTGTAAAATAAATTTTTATTGATTGTGTTATTTAAACAAAAATGCTGTTGTTATTATATCACTGATTCTTGAGAGTTGGGACAAAACATGTCCTACATAGAAAAGTCTAATTTATATTAAAAATCAAGAAATTCATCATGATTTACATACTTACAAAGTTAATTCTAAAGGAACTGTGTATACCTATGTTATTTTTTAGCACATATTTTCATCTTTTTTGGGGAAATTTGTTTAAATGTATGGTCTGTGGTTAGAAGGTCCATGTTATTGTACTTGTCCTCAGCAAGAGGTCACAATATTGACCAGCCCAAAAAAACTTTAAAAAACTCTACAATTGTGAATACATATATATCAAATAAAAAAGAAGGGTTATAAATATATAAAACAATGCATGAAGTGAACGTCAAACAATATTTTCCGTAAAAATCTGCCTATCAAAGTTGTGTCCTCAGTTTCTGTCAACTCCGTCAGATTTTTTCATAAACCTCATTAAATCAGGAAATAGCATGGTCAGCTATATCCCTGAGGACCCCTTTTCATCTCCCTGCCTGTGCTGAATGCAACACTACCACACATGCTCTGGTAAGTTTTACATTTTTTGATATTTTAGACAAACAATGTCAATATTCCTATGGTCACAGCTGGACTATGTCAACACCATCTCTCCGTTATGATACGTTTTTTTTAAACCATAGTGGATTGAATTTAAGCGTTTTAGTGAGGATATTGAGACAGCTAGCAACTGAGGAAAAACTAGCTAGCTGCAGTGTACAATACATGTTTTGGAGGGAAAATACATGCCCTTACGTCAACTCCGTCAGACGTCAACTCCGTCAGGTTCTACGTCTGATGGAGTTGACGTGTAAGCTGACGGAGTTGACAAATCCACCTATAACCTCTTAATGTGCTAATATAATATTATTTATGAACATAGTAAAGGATTAAAATGTTATTTCAGGGTTTTATTTACACATAAATGTACATATATAGCATGCATTACATTATTTAACCATACTGTATAACCTACACTTCTGACTTGTAGACCATGGGCAGGCTGTGGTCTGCTTATTATTGTGTAACTTTCCCAGCACTTATATATTAAATAAAAAAGCCAGTGTGTAGATTTTCGCAACATCTGGTTGTGAAACTGAATATTACATTGAATGACGGCCTCTGTAGAGGGACCCACTTCTATGTATTGTATGATGTGTATGTATTGTAGGAGAAGGGCCCCTGCTCTCCATTATTGTTTTTTTGATAGTTGGAAACGGTATAATTTATAATAGTTGGAAACGGTGTATGTACAGTATGTTTATTATAATTGAATTTACAGTATGTTCAATATAAGACGAGGAGTAGTTAGTTCTTCATCTATTGTCACCTCCATCTGTTTAAAAACACATTTGTTTGTTAATCAGCAATGCACACACATTTTTTGTCAACACCGTCAGTTTTTCGTCAACACCGTCAGTTTTTCGTCAACACCGTCAGTTCTTCGTCAACACCGTCAGATGTATGTTTTTGTTTTTGTTAATTTTTGAAAAAAAAAAATTCTTTCTTCAGTTTATGTTGTTTATGTAATAAAGGACCATCTGATCTACATCCTCTTATGTCTTATTTATTTAAGGAAATTGTTTTTATAATATTAAAATTAAAAACAAAGTTTGAAAATGCAGATATTTAGAAATCTGGGTTTTCAGAATAGTGTGAAATCACACTTAAGTTTACATATTGTATTTTATTACATATCAGAGTAACTAAACACTATTACAACATACTTCAGAACTTTAGATTCTTGTTGGACTGGAAGAATTAAAATTGTATACTTTTTAGTGTGTCTGACGGAGTTGACACAAATCAAGTTCTAAAGGGAAACATGTTTATTTGTTAAAAATTTGTTTTTATTTAGAACCTGTTCCTTTACATGGTTAAATAGCTAAGACCTTTCTCTACAGAAATATATAACTCTAATGAATATAGTGTGCATTTTAAAAAAAAGATAATTAAAACGTGTTTTGTCCCAACTCTCGAGAACTAGTGATATGTCTGTTATTATAAATAACATATTAAAATATATTCAAAATATGTCATGCCAATAGAGTAATCAAATAAAATGTAGTTGAACTGAACTAAGAAAAAGAGGTGAAAAATTGCGACTGAAAGAGGGACTATTTACATTTTAGAGTTAACTTATGATCAAGGGGCTATATGCAGGTTTTCACACTTACTTTTAATATTAGTGCATGCAAGATGGAAGATATACCAAATAACCATTAGCAACTGCCAGTAGCAAAGGTGGCTACTGGCTCTTACTCCAACGCCTCACATTGTGAGTTTCCTGATATCCACACTCATGACCCGTGCAGTCATTTGAACTGAAGGACTGCAGGTACATCCCTCTCCACATCCATCAGCGTATCCCTGGAGCATTGTCTTGTTGTGAATAGAAAGTGATTTGTTACTCTATTGCTTTGAAATCAATGTTGTATGACATTTGTAATTGCTCAATGTGCAGGGAGAGATGGTACGGATGCTGTGGACAGCAAGGGTTAATTTATTGGAATTCCTCAAGACAGCAGTAGTAACATGTGTCAGAGCTCATGTGGGAGTGTTTGATACCTGAGCACTGCACCTTAGGGCAATGAGGCCACACTTCTTCACCTGCACCTCATGCCTGAAGGGACATACTTACGTTGACAGTAGAACTGAAAACAAAAAAAAACACTGACACTGGAGAAGTAACATTAACACTGAAAGAAAAACACTGGAAACTGAAACACATATTCGGGTGTGGTAATGCACTCTGGTGTGAAAGACCACACAAAAGATCAGGAACACTAATACTCTGGGGTGGAAGAACTGACACGGGGCCAGAGCACAAACACCATGGGGTATTAGAATTTTCCCACAACACTGGGGTTAACACACCTACTGTAATGTTCCGCTCCCTTCCTGTCCGTTTTCCGTGTTTTCCTGTTTTCCCTCCGTGTCATGTTGGATCCCTTTGTCCGTGTTTTCCCCTCTGCCGCGGACTAGGCATGTCCTTCCCTGTCTTGTTCGTCTGGTTGTTTTGGTTTACTTCCGCCTTTCACTCCCTCCCCCTCGTTGCATGCATTTTCTCACCTGGTGTCTTGTAATCACTCCCGGTTTATGTTCACACCTGTTTCGTATTTTGTCACATTAGTTAGCCCTATATAGTCTTTCGGCTGGCTGCCAGTCGGCGCCAGTTCGTTAACTATCATCACTTGGTGTAGTGCTTGACTCGTTAACTGGTCTCCCCGTGTAAACTATTCGCGTGTTTGTGGAATGTGTTTCCCGTACAGCGTATAGTCCCTTGCAAACTACAGTCTGGTAGTTTACCTCCCGCACAATTCCTGTCTTTATTGTGTTTGCTAACTTGTTTCCCTTCTCCTCCATCCAACCCTGCTCCCTATCTCCCGTGGCAGTGTTTGTTTTCCCCGTGTTTGTTTTTGTGTGTTGCGGTACCTCCACCTCCAGCGCGTGTAGGCTCCGGGGTGATTCGCTACCTGGCTACCCTCCAGTTGTTCCTGTCCGACCGAGGAAACCACCCAGTTCTTCGGCGCCGGCTCCTGGAGCTCTGGAGACGGTCAGCTACCTCCGGACCTACCGCAGCTACGCCACACCACTCTGCCCTGCCGTGCTTCCGCAAAACCTCCCGACTTCCAAACCCTTCACCTCCGTGAGAACCTCCCGGTCTTTCCCGTGCCTTCCCTTGCACTAACCCTCCTCTGTTTTTGTTTTTCTATACCGGTGCAGTCAGCCCGGTCCAGTCCTGCCCTGCCGTAGTGAGTCGCTCCCCTGCCAGTTCCAGTCCAGTCCCGGCGTGAGTGTTACAGGCACTCGCTCAAGTCCAGTTCCGGTTTGGAACATTCCGTTCCAGTACCTGTACCCGTGGGGACCTCCCGGTCCAGTCCAGTCCAGTCCAGTTTCGGTTTGGAACATTCCGTTCCAGTACCTGTACCCGTGTGGACCTCCCGGTCCAGTTCAGTCCAGTCCAGTTCCGGTTTGGGACAATTCCGTTCCAGTACCTGTTTCCCGTGTGGACCACCCGGTCCAGTTCCAGTCCAGTCCAGTTCCGGTTTGGAACAGCCCGTTCCAGAACCTCCAGTCCAGCTCCGGCTTGGAGCAGCCCGCCCCGGGCTTCCAGGCGCAAGATCTCCTAATTCTGTTTGTGTGTTGCCTTTCCTGTACAGTGTTGGGACTACCCCAACACTTAATTTATTAAATACCATCTTTTGTGAAATTCTGTCTCCTGGTCGTTGCACTTGGGTTCGTCCCGTACACAGATACGTAACAGAACGAACTGGCCAAAAACATGGACCCAGCCGACCTGGAGCAGATTCGGCACGCCTTCTCCTGCCAAACTGCGGTCAGCGACCAACAGGGCCGTCGTCTGGACGACGTGTTGGAAGTACTGAGGGGCATCACGGAACAAGTTACTCAGCTGTCTCTTCACCAGCCGCTTCCGCGTATTCCAGTGGGCCCTACACCGCCCGCTCCGGACCCCCCGGCGGACCCTCCTGTGTCCGCTTCAGTTCGGGAGCCTCGCGTTCAACATCCTGAGCTATTCCGCGGGGAATTGGGGAAATGTCGCGAATTTCTGATGAAATGCGACATTGTCTTCCGGATGCAGCCCTCCTCCTTCGCCTCCGACCCATGTAAGATCGCGTTCATCATGAGCAGCCTGGGAGGAGGTGCCCTGGAGTGGGCTACATCCATCTGGGATAGCCAAGCCGCGCTCTGCAACAACTTCGCTGCCTTCACCGCCGAGATGCGGCGCGTGTTTGACCACCCTACCTGTGGGCGAGATGCAACTCAGCGCCTACTTCAAGTCCGTCAGGGGGGTCGCAGCGTCGCAGAGATGGCCATCCAATTCCGTACCCTCGCCGCGGAGTCCGGATGGAACGACACCGCCCTTCAGGGGGCTTTCCGCCAGGCACTCAGCGAGGAGCTCAAAGACCAACTAGCCACCCGTGAGGAATCCACCTCCCTCAATAGCCTTATTAGCCTGGCCATAGCAGTCGACAACCGTCTTCGTATCCGGGCCCGTGAGCGTGGGGGGAATCCCGGTCACCTTCCTCAGATACGCTCTCACCCATCTGCTTCTGGATTCAGGGCGGCGTCTGGGGTCTCCGAAGAGGAGCCCATGCAACTGGGCAGAGTTGCGGTCAACTCTGCGGAGCGCCAACGCCGTCAGCGATCCAGGTCTTGCTTCTACTGTGGCAAACCTGGCCATCAGATCGCCTCGTGTCCAATCCGCCCAAAAGAATAGGCTCGCCAGGTAAACTAGGCGTACTGACGAGCCCTATCATACCCTGCCATGCAGCCCAGAATCGCCTAGTCTTCAAGGCCACTCTCCTGTGGAGCGACAAGTCCTTAGTTTCGTCGGCTCTCATCGACTCTGGAGCCGACGCCAACTTTATGGACACCACCTTCGCCCAGAGGGCCGGCATACCCACGGAGCTTCTTCCATCACCCATTACTGCCTTCGCCTTAGACGGTCGGAGCTTGGGATTAGTGACCCACTCCACCGTGTCCTTACAGCTTGTCCTCTCTGGCAATCACCGGGAGAGCATTCAACTCCTCCTCATCAACTCCACACAGTCAACCATAGTTTTAGGTCAAACCTGGCTCCGTCTCCATAACCCACACATTGACTGGCAGGGCGGACGCATCCTGGCGTGGAGTGGCCACTGCCTGGCTAGCTGTCTCCGCTCCGCGCTTCCCCCTCCGGGGTCCAAGAATCCCAGCACCAACCTACCCGAACCCGATATGTCCACCGTTCCCAAACAGTATCACGACCTCAGTCGCACCTTCTCGAAAGCACGTGCTCTGTCCCTACCTCCTCATCGCCCGTACGACTGTTGTATCGATCTGCTGGCGGGAGCCAAACTTCCGTCCGGCCGTCTCTACAGTCTGTCGGGACCAGAGAAACTCGCCATGGAGGAATATATCCATGAGTCCCTCGCCTCGGGCATCATCCGTCCCTCCTCTTCTCCGGTTGGTGCTGGGTTCTTTTTCGTGGGGAAAAAGGACGGCTCACTACGGCCCTGCATCGACTACCGGGGACTCAATTCCATCACTATCCGCAACAAGTATCCTCTCCCCCTCATTAACACTGCTTTTGAACCCCTCTCGCAGGCCGTCATTTTTACTAAACTCGACCTCCGTAATGCGTACCACCTGGTGCGCATACGGGAGGGGGATGAGTGGAAGACTGCCTTCAATACCCCGTTGGGCCACTATGAGTACCTGGTGGTCCCTTTCGGCCTTACTAACGCCCCGGCAGTCTTCCAGGGCATGGTTAATGACGTCCTGCGAGACCTGTTGGGTAAGACTGTTTTCGTTTACATTGACGACATTTTAATTTTTTCCAAGTCCCCTCAGGAGCACATTCTCCATGTCCGGGAGGTTCTCCAGCGGCTCCTCGAGAACCAGCTCTTCGTGAAGGCGGAGAAATGCTCATTCCACGTCTCTTCAGTCCCGTTCCTCGGCTTTATTATCGAGGAGGGCAGTATCCGGGCGGATCCGGTCAAAGTCAAGGCGGTGACGGAATGGCCCCAACCCACCTCTCGTAAGCTGCTACAACAGTTCCTTGGTTTTGCTAATTTTTATCGTCGTTTTATCCGAAATTACAGTGTCATTGCTGCCCCCCTTACAAAACTTACCTCCACCACTTTTTCTTTCTGTTGGAATCCCGAAGCTCAGCGTGCTTTTGAGCAACTCAAAACGCGGTTTTCCTCAGCCCCTATCCTTTGCCACCCTGATCCCTCCCGTCAGTTTACGATCGAGGTGGACGCCTCCGACACCGGCGTGGGGGCCATTCTGTCCCAACGTGCCGCCTTAGACAACAAGCTCCATCCCTGTGCCTTTTTCTCCCGGAGGCTGTCCTCCGCTGAGCAGAATTATGATGTCGGGGATCGGGAACTTCTTGCCATTAAGCTGGCTCTTGAGGAGTGGCGCCACTGGCTGGAGGGGGCAGGTACCCCCTTTGTTGTTTTGACTGACCACCAAAATTTAATTTATTTAAGATCTGCCAAGAGGCTGAATGCCAGACAGGCTAGGTGGTCACTTTTCTTTGCCCGGTTTAATTTTTCTTTGTCCTATCGCCCCGGTTCCCGCAATATTAAGGCAGATGCCTTATCCCGTGTGTTTTCCCTTCCCTCCAGTCCTGCTGACCCCGAAACCATTCTCCCAGCGTCCTGTATGGTGGCTGCGGTCTCCTGGAGGATTGAGGAAATCGTGAGGTCCGCCCAGACCTCCCACCCTGACCCCCGTAATAACCCTAACCCTGCCCTGTTTGTTCCCGACTCCGTCCGCTCCCAGGTCCTTGAGTGGGTTCACGCCTCCTGCCTGGCGTGTCACCCAGGTGTTGCCAGGACGACCGCCCTCGTCAGGAGGAGCTTTTGGTGGCCCACCCTCAAGGAGGATACCCGTGCCTTTGTTCTGGCCTGCTCTGTATGCGCCAGGAGCAAGGCTTCCCACCAGCCTCCCTCTGGTCATCTCCTTCCCCTCCCTGTCCCGGGCCGTCCTTGGAGCCACATTGGGGTGGACTTCGTAACCGGTCTGCCGTTGTCAGATGGCAACTCTGTCATTTTGACAATTGTGGATCGGTTCTCCAAGGCGGCTCACTTTATTCCCCTCCCCAAGCTCCCGTCCGCCCTCGAAACGGCGGAGCTCCTGGTGGTACATGTGGTCAGGCTGCACGGGATCCCTTCCGATATCGTGTCGGATCGTGGGCCCCAATTCTCCTCCCAGGTCTGGAAGGCGTTCTGTGTAGCCCTGGGGGCCTCGGCCAGTCTTTCGTCTGGCTTCCATCCCCAGTCGAACGGCCAGGCAGAGAGGGCGAACCAGGACCTGGGGGCCGCCCTGCGGTGCGTCACGGCTCGCAACCCCGCCTCCTGGAGCCGTTTCCTTCCCTGGGTGGAGTACTCTCACAACTCCCTTAAGAGTACCTCCACCGGGTTATCCCCTTTCGAGTGTTCGTTAGGGTACCAACCCCCTCTCCTGTCGGTCCAGGAGGCCGAGGTAGCAGTCCCCTCTGTCAGGGCCCACATCCTCAAATGCAAGCGCATTTGGAGGCTTACACGCACCGCACTCCTACGTTCCAATTCCCGGTCCCAGCGTCTGGCGGACCTGCACAGGACCGCAGCCCCCAAATACAGGGCCGGTCAGCAGGTCTGGTTGTCCACGTCTAACATTTCCCTTCCCTCCTCCTCTAAAAAACTTCGGCCCCGGTTCATTGGTCCCTTCCCTGTTGTACGTCTTGTTAACCCTGTTTCTGTCAAGCTCTCCCTCCCTGCCTCCCTCAAAGTTTACCCCGTTTTTCATGTCTCCCAAGTCAAGCCTGTCGCCTCCAGCCCCCTCAGTGCCCCTACCCTCCCTCCTCCTCCTGTCCGGGTCATCAACAACGCCCCGGCCTATACGGTGGACCGCATCATTGACATCCGCCGTAAGGGTCGGGGCTTCCAATACCTCGTGGACTGGGAGGGGTATGGCCCTGAGGAGCGGTCATGGCTCCACAAGGGCCTCATCCTGGATCAAACTTTAATCCAGGATTTCCACAGTCGCTTCCCATTCAAGACCAGGCCGCCAGGTACGCCAGGTGGCGTACGTTGAGGGGGGGGGTACTGTAATGTTCCGCTCCCTTCCTGTCCGTTTTCCGTGTTTTCCTGTTTTCCCTCCGTGTCATGTTGGATCCCTTTGTCCGTGTTTTCCCCTCTGCCGCGGACTAGGCATGTCCTTCCCTGTCTTGTTCGTCTGGTTGTTTTGGTTTACTTCCGCCTTTCACTCCCTCCCCCTCGTTGCATGCATTTTCTCACCTGGTGTCTTGTAATCACTCCCGGTTTATGTTCACACCTGTTTCGTATTTTGTCACATTAGTTAGCCCTATATAGTCTTTCGGCTGGCTGCCAGTCGGCGCCAGTTCGTTAACTATCATCACTTGGTGTAGTGCTTGACTCGTTAACTGGTCTCCCCGTGTAAACTATTCGCGTGTTTGTGGAATGTGTTTCCCGTACAGCGTATAGTCCCTTGCAAACTACAGTCTGGTAGTTTACCTCCCGCACAATTCCTGTCTTTATTGTGTTTGCTAACTTGTTTCCCTTCTCCTCCATCCAACCCTGCTCCCTATCTCCCGTGGCAGTGTTTGTTTTCCCCGTGTTTGTTTTTGTGTGTTGCGGTACCTCCACCTCCAGCGCGTGTAGGCTCCGGGGTGATTCGCTACCTGGCTACCCTCCAGTTGTTCCTGTCCGACCGAGGAAACCACCCAGTTCTTCGGCGCCGGCTCCTGGAGCTCTGGAGACGGTCAGCTACCTCCGGACCTACCGCAGCTACGCCACACCACTCTGCCCTGCCGTGCTTCCGCAAAACCTCCCGACTTCCAAACCCTTCACCTCCGTGAGAACCTCCCGGTCTTTCCCGTGCCTTCCCTTGCACTAACCCTCCTCTGTTTTTGTTTTTCTATACCGGTGCAGTCAGCCCGGTCCAGTCCTGCCCTGCCGTAGTGAGTCGCTCCCCTGCCAGTTCCAGTCCAGTCCCGGCGTGAGTGTTACAGGCACTCGCTCAAGTCCAGTTCCGGTTTGGAACATTCCGTTCCAGTACCTGTACCCGTGGGGACCTCCCGGTCCAGTCCAGTCCAGTCCAGTTTCGGTTTGGAACATTCCGTTCCAGTACCTGTACCCGTGTGGACCTCCCGGTCCAGTTCAGTCCAGTCCAGTTCCGGTTTGGGACAATTCCGTTCCAGTACCTGTTTCCCGTGTGGACCACCCGGTCCAGTTCCAGTCCAGTCCAGTTCCGGTTTGGAACAGCCCGTTCCAGAACCTCCAGTCCAGCTCCGGCTTGGAGCAGCCCGCCCCGGGCTTCCAGGCGCAAGATCTCCTAATTCTGTGTGTGTGTTGCCTTTCCTGTACAGTGTTGGGACTACCCCAACACTTAATTTATTAAATACCATCTTTTGTGAAATTCTGTCTCCTGGTCGTTGCACTTGGGTTCGTCCCGTACACAGATACGTAACAGAACGAACTGGCCAAAAACATGGACCCAGCCGACCTGGAGCAGATTCGGCACGCCTTCTCCTGCCAAACTGCGGTCAGCGACCAACAGGGCCGTCGTCTGGACGACGTGTTGGAAGTACTGAGGGGCATCACGGAACAAGTTACTCAGCTGTCTCTTCACCAGCCGCTTCCGCGTATTCCAGTGGGCCCTACACCGCCCGCTCCGGACCCCCCGGCGGACCCTCCTGTGTCCGCTTCAGTTCGGGAGCCTCGCGTTCAACATCCTGAGCTATTCCGCGGGGAATTGGGGAAATGTCGCGAATTTCTGATGAAATGCGACATTGTCTTCCGGATGCAGCCCTCCTCCTTCGCCTCCGACCCATGTAAGATCGCGTTCATCATGAGCAGCCTGGGAGGAGGTGCCCTGGAGTGGGCTACATCCATCTGGGATAGCCAAGCCGCGCTCTGCAACAACTTCGCTGCCTTCACCGCCGAGATGCGGCGCGTGTTTGACCACCCTACCTGTGGGCGAGATGCAACTCAGCGCCTACTTCAAGTCCGTCAGGGGGGTCGCAGCGTCGCAGAGATGGCCATCCAATTCCGTACCCTCGCCGCGGAGTCCGGATGGAACGACACCGCCCTTCAGGGGGCTTTCCGCCAGGCACTCAGCGAGGAGCTCAAAGACCAACTAGCCACCCGTGAGGAATCCACCTCCCTCAATAGCCTTATTAGCCTGGCCATAGCAGTCGACAACCGTCTTCGTATCCGGGCCCGTGAGCGTGGGGGGAATCCCGGTCACCTTCCTCAGATACGCTCTCACCCATCTGCTTCTGGATTCAGGGCGGCGTCTGGGGTCTCCGAAGAGGAGCCCATGCAACTGGGCAGAGTTGCGGTCAACTCTGCGGAGCGCCAACGCCGTCAGCGATCCAGGTCTTGCTTCTACTGTGGCAAACCTGGCCATCAGATCGCCTCGTGTCCAATCCGCCCAAAAGAATAGGCTCGCCAGGTAAACTAGGCGTACTGACGAGCCCTATCATACCCTGCCATGCAGCCCAGAATCGCCTAGTCTTCAAGGCCACTCTCCTGTGGAGCGACAAGTCCTTAGTTTCGTCGGCTCTCATCGACTCTGGAGCCGACGCCAACTTTATGGACACCACCTTCGCCCAGAGGGCCGGCATACCCACGGAGCTTCTTCCATCACCCATTACTGCCTTCGCCTTAGACGGTCGGAGCTTGGGATTAGTGACCCACTCCACCGTGTCCTTACAGCTTGTCCTCTCTGGCAATCACCGGGAGAGCATTCAACTCCTCCTCATCAACTCCACACAGTCAACCATAGTTTTAGGTCAAACCTGGCTCCGTCTCCATAACCCACACATTGACTGGCAGGGCGGACGCATCCTGGCGTGGAGTGGCCACTGCCTGGCTAGCTGTCTCCGCTCCGCGCTTCCCCCTCCGGGGTCCAAGAATCCCAGCACCAACCTACCCGAACCCGATATGTCCACCGTTCCCAAACAGTATCACGACCTCAGTCGCACCTTCTCGAAAGCACGTGCTCTGTCCCTACCTCCTCATCGCCCGTACGACTGTTGTATCGATCTGCTGGCGGGAGCCAAACTTCCGTCCGGCCGTCTCTACAGTCTGTCGGGACCAGAGAAACTCGCCATGGAGGAATATATCCATGAGTCCCTCGCCTCGGGCATCATCCGTCCCTCCTCTTCTCCGGTTGGTGCTGGGTTCTTTTTCGTGGGGAAAAAGGACGGCTCACTACGGCCCTGCATCGACTACCGGGGACTCAATTCCATCACTATCCGCAACAAGTATCCTCTCCCCCTCATTAACACTGCTTTTGAACCCCTCTCGCAGGCCGTCATTTTTACTAAACTCGACCTCCGTAATGCGTACCACCTGGTGCGCATACGGGAGGGGGATGAGTGGAAGACTGCCTTCAATACCCCGTTGGGCCACTATGAGTACCTGGTGGTCCCTTTCGGCCTTACTAACGCCCCGGCAGTCTTCCAGGGCATGGTTAATGACGTCCTGCGAGACCTGTTGGGTAAGACTGTTTTCGTTTACATTGACGACATTTTAATTTTTTCCAAGTCCCCTCAGGAGCACATTCTCCATGTCCGGGAGGTTCTCCAGCGGCTCCTCGAGAACCAGCTCTTCGTGAAGGCGGAGAAATGCTCATTCCACGTCTCTTCAGTCCCGTTCCTCGGCTTTATTATCGAGGAGGGCAGTATCCGGGCGGATCCGGTCAAAGTCAAGGCGGTGACGGAATGGCCCCAACCCACCTCTCGTAAGCTGCTACAACAGTTCCTTGGTTTTGCTAATTTTTATCGTCGTTTTATCCGAAATTACAGTGTCATTGCTGCCCCCCTTACAAAACTTACCTCCACCACTTTTTCTTTCTGTTGGAATCCCGAAGCTCAGCGTGCTTTTGAGCAACTCAAAACGCGGTTTTCCTCAGCCCCTATCCTTTGCCACCCTGATCCCTCCCGTCAGTTTACGATCGAGGTGGACGCCTCCGACACCGGCGTGGGGGCCATTCTGTCCCAACGTGCCGCCTTAGACAACAAGCTCCATCCCTGTGCCTTTTTCTCCCGGAGGCTGTCCTCCGCTGAGCAGAATTATGATGTCGGGGATCGGGAACTTCTTGCCATTAAGCTGGCTCTTGAGGAGTGGCGCCACTGGCTGGAGGGGGCAGGTACCCCCTTTGTTGTTTTGACTGACCACCAAAATTTAATTTATTTAAGATCTGCCAAGAGGCTGAATGCCAGACAGGCTAGGTGGTCACTTTTCTTTGCCCGGTTTAATTTTTCTTTGTCCTATCGCCCCGGTTCCCGCAATATTAAGGCAGATGCCTTATCCCGTGTGTTTTCCCTTCCCTCCAGTCCTGCTGACCCCGAAACCATTCTCCCAGCGTCCTGTATGGTGGCTGCGGTCTCCTGGAGGATTGAGGAAATCGTGAGGTCCGCCCAGACCTCCCACCCTGACCCCCGTAATAACCCTAACCCTGCCCTGTTTGTTCCCGACTCCGTCCGCTCCCAGGTCCTTGAGTGGGTTCACGCCTCCTGCCTGGCGTGTCACCCAGGTGTTGCCAGGACGACCGCCCTCGTCAGGAGGAGCTTTTGGTGGCCCACCCTCAAGGAGGATACCCGTGCCTTTGTTCTGGCCTGCTCTGTATGCGCCAGGAGCAAGGCTTCCCACCAGCCTCCCTCTGGTCATCTCCTTCCCCTCCCTGTCCCGGGCCGTCCTTGGAGCCACATTGGGGTGGACTTCGTAACCGGTCTGCCGTTGTCAGATGGCAACTCTGTCATTTTGACAATTGTGGATCGGTTCTCCAAGGCGGCTCACTTTATTCCCCTCCCCAAGCTCCCGTCCGCCCTCGAAACGGCGGAGCTCCTGGTGGTACATGTGGTCAGGCTGCACGGGATCCCTTCCGATATCGTGTCGGATCGTGGGCCCCAATTCTCCTCCCAGGTCTGGAAGGCGTTCTGTGTAGCCCTGGGGGCCTCGGCCAGTCTTTCGTCTGGCTTCCATCCCCAGTCGAACGGCCAGGCAGAGAGGGCGAACCAGGACCTGGGGGCCGCCCTGCGGTGCGTCACGGCTCGCAACCCCGCCTCCTGGAGCCGTTTCCTTCCCTGGGTGGAGTACTCTCACAACTCCCTTAAGAGTACCTCCACCGGGTTATCCCCTTTCGAGTGTTCGTTAGGGTACCAACCCCCTCTCCTGTCGGTCCAGGAGGCCGAGGTAGCAGTCCCCTCTGTCAGGGCCCACATCCTCAAATGCAAGCGCATTTGGAGGCTTACACGCACCGCACTCCTACGTTCCAATTCCCGGTCCCAGCGTCTGGCGGACCTGCACAGGACCGCAGCCCCCAAATACAGGGCCGGTCAGCAGGTCTGGTTGTCCACGTCTAACATTTCCCTTCCCTCCTCCTCTAAAAAACTTCGGCCCCGGTTCATTGGTCCCTTCCCTGTTGTACGTCTTGTTAACCCTGTTTCTGTCAAGCTCTCCCTCCCTGCCTCCCTCAAAGTTTACCCCGTTTTTCATGTCTCCCAAGTCAAGCCTGTCGCCTCCAGCCCCCTCAGTGCCCCTACCCTCCCTCCTCCTCCTGTCCGGGTCATCAACAACGCCCCGGCCTATACGGTGGACCGCATCATTGACATCCGCCGTAAGGGTCGGGGCTTCCAATACCTCGTGGACTGGGAGGGGTATGGCCCTGAGGAGCGGTCATGGCTCCACAAGGGCCTCATCCTGGATCAAACTTTAATCCAGGATTTCCACAGTCGCTTCCCATTCAAGACCAGGCCGCCAGGTACGCCAGGTGGCGTACGTTGAGGGGGGGGTACTGTAATGTTCCGCTCCCTTCCTGTCCGTTTTCCGTGTTTTCCTGTTTTCCCTCCGTGTCATGTTGGATCCCTTTGTCCGTGTTTTCCCCTCTGCCGCGGACTAGGCATGTCCTTCCCTGTCTTGTTCGTCTGGTTGTTTTGGTTTACTTCCGCCTTTCACTCCCTCCCCCTCGTTGCATGCATTTTCTCACCTGGTGTCTTGTAATCACTCCCGGTTTATGTTCACACCTGTTTCGTATTTTGTCACATTAGTTAGCCCTATATAGTCTTTCGGCTGGCTGCCAGTCGGCGCCAGTTCGTTAACTATCATCACTTGGTGTAGTGCTTGACTCGTTAACTGGTCTCCCCGTGTAAACTATTCGCGTGTTTGTGGAATGTGTTTCCCGTACAGCGTATAGTCCCTTGCAAACTACAGTCTGGTAGTTTACCTCCCGCACAATTCCTGTCTTTATTGTGTTTGCTAACTTGTTTCCCTTCTCCTCCATCCAACCCTGCTCCCTATCTCCCGTGGCAGTGTTTGTTTTCCCCGTGTTTGTTTTTGTGTGTTGCGGTACCTCCACCTCCAGCGCGTGTAGGCTCCGGGGTGATTCGCTACCTGGCTACCCTCCAGTTGTTCCTGTCCGACCGAGGAAACCACCCAGTTCTTCGGCGCCGGCTCCTGGAGCTCTGGAGACGGTCAGCTACCTCCGGACCTACCGCAGCTACGCCACACCACTCTGCCCTGCCGTGCTTCCGCAAAACCTCCCGACTTCCAAACCCTTCACCTCCGTGAGAACCTCCCGGTCTTTCCCGTGCCTTCCCTTGCACTAACCCTCCTCTGTTTTTGTTTTTCTATACCGGTGCAGTCAGCCCGGTCCAGTCCTGCCCTGCCGTAGTGAGTCGCTCCCCTGCCAGTTCCAGTCCAGTCCCGGCGTGAGTGTTACAGGCACTCGCTCAAGTCCAGTTCCGGTTTGGAACATTCCGTTCCAGTACCTGTACCCGTGGGGACCTCCCGGTCCAGTCCAGTCCAGTCCAGTTTCGGTTTGGAACATTCCGTTCCAGTACCTGTACCCGTGTGGACCTCCCGGTCCAGTTCAGTCCAGTCCAGTTCCGGTTTGGGACAATTCCGTTCCAGTACCTGTTTCCCGTGTGGACCACCCGGTCCAGTTCCAGTCCAGTCCAGTTCCGGTTTGGAACAGCCCGTTCCAGAACCTCCAGTCCAGCTCCGGCTTGGAGCAGCCCGCCCCGGGCTTCCAGGCGCAAGATCTCCTAATTCTGTGTGTGTGTTGCCTTTCCTGTACAGTGTTGGGACTACCCCAACACTTAATTTATTAAATACCATCTTTTGTGAAATTCTGTCTCCTGGTCGTTGCACTTGGGTTCGTCCCGTACACAGATACGTAACACCTACTCCATCAAAATCCATCAAAAGGCATCTTCAATTTCCACAGCGAGTCAGGACCTGAATTTAACATCTCATCTGAGGGATGGCGCCTAACGCAGGGCCCTATCAATGGACTGGGGTCCTATCAATGGGCTGGGGTCCTATCAATGGGCTGGGGTCCTATCAATGGGCTGGGGTCCTATCAATGGACTGGGGCCCTATCAATGGGCTGGGGCCCTATCAATGGACTGGGGGGATTTATATTTGGTTCAGAGAGCATAGAGGCCTGCCAACACTTCATCCAGGAGCAACTCAGTATTCCCAGGAGGTCTAAGATCCTCCGTACTAACCAAGTCAACATCTTAGTTTTAGCTGTTGGCCATGATACGTGTACAGGGCGTTATGGCTGAACTTCTTCATGTTAAAAGGAAGGTGGTTTTCAAAAGAGCAGAAGGGATCAGTTAGCATTGCTTAGAGAAGCGCCACATCTCTCTGTGTGAACAAGTGTTACCCTGTAGACACCTGGTTTCTAGGGGTTTCTAGGGGGCACTGATGTAGCAGTAACCCAAGTAATCCTGGCTAATTTACACTCACCCTATCTTGGTGGTGGAAAGTTCATTTGTGACGTGAGAGTTACAGGGGTCTAAGTGGCATTTTTGTCAAAAATTAGTTACATACAAATAAATGCTATATTTATCATTCTTTAAATGTGTGGTGTTAAAAAAATGTAAAAAGTTTAAAATCTGGTTTAAAATTCTGGTTTTTAGGAATCGTTTTAGGAATTTTATCTAGGTGACAAAACCAATGAGCTGACAAGAATTATAAAGCTCAACATCTCAAAAATATCAAAATAGCAAATAGAACCCTATACTCTCACCTCCTTTTACCTTGAATTTCTCCCCACATGAAAGGCACCATTTGAAAAGCAAAATGGTGACCCTGATTCTGTTTAATGACTTATTTCCACATAATAGCTCTTTCCCCTTCGTGTCCGTGGCTATTTGTGCAAGCAGCTGACTCAGATTGAACTCCGCTCTGTAAGTGGAATGAATGACGAGCTGTAAACAAGGCACCGCACGCTCATTTCAGGAGCGCACAGTCTCCACATCATGTTTCACATGTGATACTGTTAGTTCAAAGTTTAGCGATTAAGTTTTCCATAGGGATGATGGTGGGCTGGCTTCCCTTTCAACTTCCATATTTCAGAGAGAGCACTGTTACTCACGCAAGGATGTTTCCACCCCTGAGACAGACTGTTTTGAATCTGGCCCAGCATAATGGCTGCTCACTTACACCTTGCCCCTGTAATATAGTGGCTGTGTCCCAATACTCAAAACATGCATCCTCCTTTCCTCCACTACCACCTCCTCTCCTCCCTGCCCAGGAAACCGATCTTTGTGTCCTAATCTAATGTTGCTGATCACACATTAATTACATTAATTGTTACAAATTAATTAATGTCTCGACGCAAACTGCAATGTCAGGTACATTGCATAATGTACATGCAACTACTTGTACTCGAAACGTACAGGCAGTTTTGCATACTTCCGGGTAGGAGACGAGTGGAGGAAAGGAGGTGAGGAGTAAAGACTATTGGGATGCACCCCAGTGACTGATGGTTTAGACTGCACTCTGTCTGCCCACCTTCAGTGATATTTAATAATATGGTGTATTGTATCGGGAGTGGATGTTTCCCTCTCTTTTTATTTCTGTTTCAATGGGAATTTACACCATCTCCTCTATGTGTTGTATCCATCTCCTATACTGGGACAATGTGGATGTCATGTGGAACACAAGGCGTCTGCACTGCACGAATGAAACCACAAACAGCTTGTCTCTCTGTTGTGGGTCTTTTAGTGCAGTGTTTAGCTTGCCAAGCTCATTCAAAGAGACATATTTGTTTTCATCAAACAAATGAATAGATAGACACTGTGTCTCTACAGATGGAGAAGCTGGAGATCCCCTCTCTCAGAACATCAGGGCAAAAGGATAGACACTCACGCCACTCTTCCTCACACACTGAGGGAGAGATAGAATGCTCCATCATGCTCATTCCTCAGTCACCTCCAGACTGGCCTTTTCCCTGAATTTGCATGTTGGATTTATGACAGATGAAATACATCCAACGACTACATAGAAAAAAGATGCACCATTTCAACCATGACAGAGAGTGGGTGGATGTTTTATTATTTGTTCCTATTCATACACACACAGTGTAAATAAATAAATTGTGTTTAGGCCTGGAATTCTTAGACCTATCACTACCATGCCTGACTGATAGAGGACAGCATGCATGTGGTTACTGGAGGCCGCACTCTGGTGCCATGCATACCTTGCAAAATCAGTGCTGAAATGATTTTTATTCTCCTGTCAATAAAGACACATGAACAGGAAAAATGTTATTTGTCATTATTATAATATCATTATTATATTACATTACATTACAGGCATTTAGCAGACGCTCTTATCCAGAGCGACTTACACAACTTTTTAACATTTTCTTTTACATATTATCCATTTATACAGCTGGATATATACTGAAGTGATTCAGGTTAAGTACCTTGCTCAAGGGTTCAATGGCAGTGTCCTACCTGGGAATCGAACCGACAACCTTTCGGTTACAAGGCCAGTTCCTTAACCATTATACTACACTGCCACCCTATATATCCTCATCATCATAACAAGATGTGCACTGAATCCTTGCTGGTTTCATTCACTACAGATTTTGCCTTGAGGCCTAAAAAACTGTTTTACGGCTGTCAGTGAATTATTGCAGTTTTAATAGCTGGGGTAAGCTCAACTGAAAGGTGAACCATTACATGTGAAACAGAAAAATTCCAGGACCCCAAGACCACATATATATATATTCTGACTGGGAATGTACAACATAAAGTATAATAATGTGTGTGGGGAATGCACGTGTAGAGAGTTTGCATATAAGGTTTATATTTGCATATCTGTGTTGTGTGTACAGTACGTGTCGGTTTAGGTTCCCTGGTCTATCTCAGTGTGTGTGGGCTCCTTTCCCCCTATGTATCTGTGTTTGCTGAAGTGAAGACTCCTGCTATCCCACCATCCAACTACCTGCTCCCTTGGATCCCATCTCCACACCCCTCCTCCAGTTAATCTATTGCAACACCCTCCCATTCATCTCCTCCCTAACTCATACCTGTCCGCTGGATGTGTTCACAGTCTTCAAACAAGTGAAGTGTCACACCTGTGCTGAAGAAACGCACCCTTGACCTCTCTGTCATCCAGAATTAACGCTCTCTTGCTCGCTTTCCCTTTCTCTCTAAAGCCCTTGAACATGCCGTGTCCAACCAACTCCCTCCTTTTCGCACTCAAAATGGCCTCCTAGACCCTCACCATTCGGACTTCAGGAATGGCCACACAAAGCTCCATTCTGGAAATGCAACTTCCGTCTCCTCCATTCTAATCATCCTCTGCCTCTCTGCAGCATTTGACATGGTTGACCTCTACCTCTGTTCCCTGGGTACCTTGGGGGTCTGTGGCCTATCTTTCAAATGGGTTGCTTCCTACCTACCTCAACAATGTCTAGAGTAGACCTCATAACCTCCCTAAGTGCCCCCCAGGGTTTGGTCTTTTGGCCGCTTCTCTCTCTATACTAAGCCTCTTGGTTCTGTCATCGCCTCCCGAAACCTCTCCTCCAGTCAGGACAGCAGAAACCCAACCCATCTTGCTATGCAGACTGAAGACCCACATCTTCTGTCTGTGCCATGGCCCCCCTGACCGTCTTCCGCTATCCTCTTTCTTTTTGGATTTTATTTGGGGATAATAGCGTTGTAGGTATAGCTGTGTAAAGATATTCGTTATAGCGGTATTTACTTCTGTTTACAATACTAATTGTTAGTTTGTTTGACTAACTTGTCCCTGCTCTGGCTTCCTTATTTCCATGTTGGCTCACTTATTGATTACAAACGTGCCTTTTTGGTGATATCTCACTTTTATATTCCTGGGAGTAACACGGACGTTCTCCACTTTTGTAAGTGCGCTGGGTGATTGTAATGAATGTGTGTGGGCACATGCAGCTGGCACACGTGTGTATATTTGCCTTCCTGCATAATTCCTTCAGGATGGTGCTGAATCACCCCCAGTCAGAACAATAAAAACCACAGCCGTGATTCACCTCTGTCTGCTCAATCGGCTCCGGGGTTAAAATGTCTGCTAATGTGGGACAGATGTGAGTGGTCTAATGACTGTCTCCAAAGCCCAGTCATAGAGCAGTGAAGCTCCCAGGTTTTTTACAGTGCCCTCCGTCTTGTCTTCTCTTAGCCAACATCACACACACTGCCGGGGTTCCAGAACAATCCACTGGAGAGCCTGACTTAGGTGTCACACTCTGGAGCTGAATCCACGTCCCTCCATATTTTACTCTAAATTATTTCACAGGAGGGTTCTGATGGCTCATGGATGAGCCACGGCCTCGGATTGAATGTGGACCGTGACAGTGCCGAGTGTGGCCAGTAGCTCCATAGGGAAATGCGCAATTGGCCATTGCACCGGGCAGGGTATGGGTGGATTCGCGTATGGCCGTGGCTGTGGTTGCAGTGATTGGCCATTACAAATTTGGTTGGGAATTGGATATGTTCAGCCCCACACTCGGTGCCAAACAAATTTTTTAACAAAAGTACTGGATTTTACATTTACATTTTCAGGAAATGGCAAGTAGCTCTCATTTACAAAGCAGACTCTATACATTGGTTAATAAACAGCATTGTATGTAGATAGATTGGTCTACCTACATTCAACGTGGACAATATTGCCCCACACAGAGCACACCACATATTCCAAAGCAAAGCACTCAAATTTCCCCCAGATAGTTTCATGTAACTTTCCCCAGTGTTTTTTTCATCTTAACATCTGGAAAAAACATGTGTGACATCAGTATATTATATAAAGTACTGTATATAGCCTACTGTACAGGACATTTACTGCATATCCTTCTGAAAGTATTTTTTTGACATAATACAGGTGTCTTGGATGAGAAAATCATGTTGCAGTTGAAATGAAGTGTTTTTAACAAAAGAAAAAGAAAAAATACAAAAAGAAAATAACTGTTAAACAATTATCAGCAGCTAGCTGGCTACTAAATCTTTCCACATCACTGGAAGACTCAAGATACAGGATCACCAATTTCTTACCACAACAATCCATTCCCACAAAGAAAAACCATATTCCCTCTAGCCTCATTGGGCTAAACCATAATTCACTGGTCACAGGTAAGCATCACCTTTCCACACAGTTAACAGTATACCCTTCTTAATGTGCACAAATCACCATAGGTTACTTTCTGTTAATACAGAGCATTACAAAAGATAAATAAAACGTCTCCCTTCGTATTAAATGCATTCAATCCTAAGTCATACAAAACAAAGATGGGGTCAATGAGAGTAGTTCTAGGGGTGTTGAAGGATATGTAATGATGTAATGGACATAAAGATTTAGAGGGAAAATAAAATTATAAGGAATAAAGGGCAACCAAGTCCAACCCGATGCATTAATTGTATGGCCATACTAAGATATATGCAAATAAATTAGTTTAGATGAAAGAAAAGTGAAAGTTCACAGCCATTATTCATATAGGAAACGCTGGATATGGCCTATCAGTGCTGTATTGGCATGGCAGTGTCCCCACCAAACATGAATTTAGAGTAGCATACTGCCATGAGTCCGGTTTCATATGAGTAACATGAGTGTGTGATGCTGGGTGTGTGAGCTGAGGCAGTGAGTCTGTGTGTGATGCTGGGTGTGTGAGCTGAGGCAGCGAGTCTGTGTGTGATGCTGGGTGTGTGAGCTGAGGCAGTGAGTCTGTGTGTGATGCTGGGTGTGTGAGCTGAGGCAGTGAGTCTGTGTGTGATGCTGGGTGGGTGAGCTGAGGCAGTGAGTCTGTGTGTGATGCTGGGTGTGTGAGCTGAGGCAGCGAGTCTGTGTGTGATGCTGGGTGTGTGAGCTGAGGCAGTGAGTCTGTGTGTGTGATGCTGGGTGTGTGAGCTGAGGCAGTGAGTCTGTGTGTGATGCTGGGTGTGTGAGCTGAGGCAGTGAGTCTGTGTGTGATGCTGGGTGTGTGAGCTGAGGCAGTGAGTCTGTGTGTGATGCTGGGTGTGTGAGCTGAGGCAGCGAGTCTGTGTGTGATGCTGGGTGTGTGAGCTGAGGCAGTGAGTCTGTGTGTGATGCTGGGTGTGTGAGCTGAGGCAGTGAGTCTGTGTGTGATGCTGGGTGTGTGAGCTGAGGCAGTGAGTCTGTGTGTGATGCTGGGTGTGTGAGCTGAGGCAGTGAGTCTGTGTGTGATGCTGGGTGTGTGAGCTGAGGCAGTGAGTCTGTGTGTGATGCTGGGTGTGTGAGCTGAGGCAGTGAGTCTGTGTGTGATGCTGGGTGTGTGAGCTGAGGCAGTGAGTCTGTGTGTGATGCTGGGTGTGTGAGCTGAGGCAGTGAGTCTGTGTGTGATGCTGGGTGTGTGAGCTGAGGCAGTGAGTCTGTGTGTGATGCTGGGTGTGTGAGCTGAGGCAGTGAGTTTGTGTGTGTTGCTGGGTGTGTGAGCTGAGGCAGCGAGTCTGTGTGTGATGCTGGGTGTGTGAGCTGAGGCAGTGAGTCTGTGTGTGATGCTGGGTGTGTGAGCTGAGGCAGTGTTGTGGGCGCTCTGTGTTGCGTAATCTTGTGTGTACAGACACACAGCCGTCTAACATGGTTGCATCCAATCAAACCATTCCTTGATGTAATTTTGTCTCCAGATTGGCCCAACATGAATCGCATTTACTGTTTGATCTTTGATGAAAAGCTATAAATCGTTTGCCCAGTATGACATTAAGCTGTCAGGTTTTGATGCGCTTGAGTGGGTACAGATTATGAATGTTTGGGGTTCAGATCAGTAGGTTATTAGTGTGTGCAAGTCTTGCACAGGTCTGTTTAGCATCAGAGGAGACATTACTGTTCTTCTTGTCATCTCTCAGGGCACACTGGAATAGCTTTGACTAAGATGTAAACACAAGGTGATAAAAGACAAAGAGTGAAAGAGTTAATATGAATGTGAATAGATACAGGATGTAAACACAGATGTGACAGGAATGTCTCTAGCACTGCTTCCTGATTCATAACTCGACATAACTAGCCCCATGCTTGGACTTCCCCCCCACAAACTGAAAACATCATAAAACCACATGGACACTTGCCTCTTGGAATTCTTATTTATATCCAAGAATTCCATTAAAATTCTCATAACTTGGGTCAGCATACTCAGGCAATATTTTTCCCATCACTGACAGATTGTTAAAGCTGCAGTCAATTAATCGCTCACTCAGTTTCCCTCAGTGTCAGAATACATTTCTCCAATAAAACAATAATGTGCAAACATTCTTTGATTTGGTAATAGTTCTCACATTCATAGGTTTTCTGATGGTCATCAAAGGCTGCTACTTTAAACATTTAACATGATTCACGTTGTATGGCTTTCAGTTATTGGCCAAAAAGAACTGATATGAAAATAGCCAAATTAAGTTTGGCCAGAATTAGTCAGGCTATATGTAAATGCAGACAGATAGGGGGCACAGAGAAGCTTCCCGTTTCAACAGGGCCTTGAATGAATATCGACCTTCATTGGGATGGCTGTACACTTCCAGGGAACAGGAGAAAGTTTAAGAGTTCATCTCAGTGCAGCCAAAGTATCCATTGCTGCCCTTACTGCCATGGTGATATGGAGTAGGGCCTGAGGAAGCCAGAGCAGTGCCAAGCAGGCAAGCTTTTTCCCAGCAGTACCTGTGACAAGATGTACATCATTACAGCTCTATGTAACATACATACTGATGGATATCATTAACATAAGTGTGTATAACTGAAGAGCCAGGTTATTTCCATGCATTTATATGGTAAAAGGCGACTTCTATTGGCTCCTGTGAGATTATACTGCAACATCACTGTAATTTAGTATCTGCTATGTGAATGTATTGTAATTGTATGTATCCTCATAATGGAGCCTAATGTAATGACCTTTTTGATAAGCAGTAAGTGGTACAACATATAAAAACACTGCAGCAGCATAGTAAGAATCATATTAGCTAACGTGGTTAAAACAGATAAAGCCCTCTATAATAAAGAAAGGTTCAAGGTGAGACTAAACCTTAAACCAGCACTTTCTAATGGTGCATAAGAGTATGATATACACTTTCCTGTCAGGAACTATGGCAAGCCAATGACTAATGATGAAGTTAATTGCCTGAAGGGCAGATTTTTCTTTTTCTTTTACCTCTGTAAAAACCAAATGCATCCAAAACCATCCTTGCCCCTGAGCACAGAGAACTGAACTACTAGTTTTGGCCGAATGATAATTGTTGAGACTCATCCTGTGTCAAACATCCCTTTAGCCACTCGCAAAAAAAGAAAGGAGAGAAGCTATAAAAGAGGACGAGAGGGGGGAGGAAGTTGGAGTGCGTCCTTGCTGCCGCAAGCCAAGGAAAACACAGAATAATTCAAACTTTCATCTTAAGAGAAAGGAGGAAACGCCTGGATCAAAAGGTGACACACTCAGGCCGGACAGACTCAGTGAGAGGGATTTCCAGAGCTGAGGGAAAAAAAAGACAGAATTATTTATCCTGGGTATGCTCTTGATTTGTGGTAATAACAATACCCCGCCTGAAGACTGAACTGTACGAGATAAAATGCTGGGAGAGACTGACAAAAAGAATAAAAAGACACGAACGATTAACCCAGCTAACTTGAAACTCGGCCAGATTCGGGAACAAGGGCTGACATTCCTGCCAGGGTCCCTCTGGTGGGCAAAATGTGCTACAACAGGTTGACCCTACAAAGGACTTGCTGGTAGGTATGCTTCAGACAGGAAAACACAATATATGGTGCTAGAGAACAGGGACAGGGAGCAAAAGAGACACAGTGCATATAAGAAATTATAAAGTTGAGCAACTCCAGTAGTCACAAATTAACACATTTTCTGAATCCCTTTCTTAAATGGTTTCAGAAGTGAAATCTGATGTTGAGTGGCTATGCATATAGCAATGGGTGATGCATTTCCACAATGAACTCGTATCTGCCCTACATGAGATTGCCACCCATCACTGGCAGAAGATTTTCTCTACAGCCTCAAATGAGCGTTGAAACTGAACCCTTTCACATTCAATATCCTTCGCCTCACCATCGGATGCACCAGTGATGACGTACGAGATAAGGTGGGGGAAAATGGTGTTCTTTGATCTTTCAAACCAATTCCTAGGAATGCAAGGTTGGGGGTCTGCACTTCCTCTGAATATTCAAACATTTTGAATTAACCCCTCTTCACAGATACGGCAAACTTCTCAAACGTGCATATTGCACCTGAACCTGTCCTCATGGACCTTTAAACCAGCCGATAAATAAATCACACGCTAAAAGCTATGGCAAATCAAATGAATTGAAGGCTACATCTAATAACTCGCATCAAATATGTCCATTTGAAACAGTGCATGCTCTTACACTTGTAAAATACTGTGGCTCATCTACAGTTAGCTTGCTGCATGGACACACCGTCAATAGCACGCTACACAAAGCAATCCAAATGCATTTTGAAGCATTTGCAATGTTTCCTGTATATGACAAAAGTGTAAATGTTGGTAGTCATAGTTACATGCTGTTCTTTGCACAGCATACCACAAGTCAACGGTAACTGTTCTGTACGAGATTACAAAGAGATCACATAAGGAATTAGAAAATAAGAAAAAATCTGCCCCTGGAGGAAGGTAGAAACAGCCGCCTTTTCTTTTGAACCATTTTGAAATGTTTTGAGGCCACACAGGGTTTGCACATTTTATTAGTTTTCACTGTGATGTAACTGAAATTATATTTATGGGAAATTGAAAATCTGTGTTTCTGAAACAAAAATGTATCAGACGAGCATAGACTGTAAAAAAATAAAATAAAATGATGAGCTAACTTAGTAGGTGTGATAAAGCTTAAGAGAAAACCTCATTTTTCAAACAGAAACTACACAAAGGGACCAGCGGCTGTATTCGGAAGCATGGAACAGATTTAAGCACAAACCTTCACTTTGGAATGAGTTGCCCACCACATGGTTGTGTATTCATGCCTGTTATCTCTGTACTTAGGCTAAATTCTGTCTAAATACTGTGGATCTGAAAGTAGACCTGAATGAACAGCATTCTTCCTGTAACCTGACCTCCCACCAGCATGGATTTAAGAAATTACAGGAATTAGTCAAATTGTTCTCAAAATTGTGATGCAGCTGTAGTGAGATTTTACTAAAGCCTGCATTTCCATGTGCTTTATAAGCAAAGGCATTCCAAAGCTCTACCATTTCTTGCATATTGTCCACAGCTCAATATATTATACTTCTATTATATGAAATATAGCAGTATATATTATCAGTATATTATACTTCTTGTATATGGGGGAAAAAATCATTAGAGCTATTAAAAACATCTAATCAAATTAAAAAACATTCAAGTATAGAAATAGTCAAACATAATTTCCCATGAATGGTTTTGTTTACTTTTCCAAACCTGTTCGCCTTAAGGGCATTTCTTGTAACTTTCAAGGCCTGGAAATCATCCTTGTTAAATTCAGTTATACAGGATCTCCAAAACTGTGCAAACCTTGAGACTTGCACTTTGTAATCCATCTAAATCATTGTTGATTTTAGCCATATATCATATCATATCATATCATATCATACATCTTCAAAACCCCATGAGACCACAGTACGCCTCCCCAAATGGAACAGAAGAGCCAACAATTTCACAACAAAGCAAACAAAAAAAGACTTGTATATTTCACAACTGTTTATTTGAACTGTTTTTCAGAATGAGAGCCTCGGTTATTTACACTGGCAGACAAGCTATAACGACAACCCATAAATACCTTCCTCTGCTCCTCTGGTTGTAATTGTTAGTGCAATTTCCACTCTGTGGCACAATTTTGAATTGCAATTTTTCTTCTGAATAATTTTTTTCTTCTGAATTAAAAAAGCAAATGAAGCAGCACATGAAGGTAATGAAAGCCAAAACCCCGCCCTCCTCTGACACGCGTGGGGGGGGCGGGTCATAATGAACGAAGGTGCATGACAGCGCAACAGAGGACACAAACGGAGTGAGTTCTCTGAACCAATGACACCAGATCTCTCCCTCCTCAGGTAACATGGAGATGGGGAAGAAGGAGGGGGAGAAGTAGGAAGGGAGGGGACAGGTCCGGGAGCTCGTCCCTGGGGGCAGGTTTAGAAGCGGAGCCAGTACATGGCGCTGCGCACTCTGTTGTAGTCGGGCAACTGCTCCACCGGACCTGAGAGGAAGAGAGAACAGGCATCACAAGGGAATAGGTACATGTGCACATGCGTGTGTGTATATGACAACGACACACACACACACACACACACACACTACAGACTACAGACTACACACTCACACAAAAATGCCTATCCATGCAGGCATATGCAGACATAACCAGAGATAGAGGTAGACAAACACAAAACTGAAATGTGTTAATTTAGTAGACGCTCTCATCAAGACTGATTGAATACGATACACGCACATACACGCGACGACGTTAATTCCAAGTTCCAACACTAATTCTTTTCCATATCAATGGCTTTCACTTACCGATAGCAGCCACTGCGGGACACTTGTCATAGAGGTATTTGGAGCAGATGTCACGCAGCACCTTTGGGGTAACACTCTGCATGACAGAGGGGGAAAAGACAGCAAGACAACTCAATGACGGCAAAGCCAGGGGTACGAAATGAACACTGGCCACCAACCAAACGCTGGTAAAAGTTTTCTACTCTAGCAGCCACTTTGGCAGGTAAACAACCAGGTTGTGCTATATTGTACAAGGTAATGTGGCTGGTCGAACCACTCCGTGAAGTCTTCTCCAGCACATCCCAAAGACTTTCAATGGGGTTAAGGTCAGGACTCTGGTGGCCAATTCATGTGTGAAAATGATTCCTCATGCTCCCTGAACCACTCTTTCACAATTTGAGCCCGATGAATCTTGGCATTGCCGTCCTGGAATATGCCCATTGATGGGATAACCTGGTCATTCAGTACATTCAGGTACTCAGCTGACTTCATTTTATTGCTGCATAACGTTGCTGAGCCTAGACCTGACCAATTGAAGCAACCTCAGATCATAACGCTGCCTCCAGAGGCTTGTACAGTGGGCACTATGCATGACTGGTGCAACTGCGACTTTTTTTTTGGCCAGGCAGTGTGTTACCTTTTTTGAAAATAATTATTTGTTTGAATGTTTTGGGGTGGGTGGGCATCTAACAGAATTCGCTTCATAATGAAAGCCAACATAATACATTTTTTGTGAGATTTGAATGATTGTCAGAGTACTGTTGACATCTTTCATTGTGTCAATAAATTGTTCAGTGTTACTTCAAAAGAAGGTTTTTTTTTCAGGTTATTCTGATTGGTGTAAGGGTGAAAATAAACAGGGCTCTGATTGGTGTAAGGGTGAAATTAAACAGGGCTCTGATTGGCGTAAGGGTGAAATTAAACAGGGCTCCGATTGGTGGAAGGATGAAATTACACAGGGCTCTGATTGGTGGAAGGATTAAATTAAATGGGCCTGATTGGTGGAAGGATGAAATTAAATGGGGCCCTGATTGGTGTAGGCCCGCAGCCATACTCACATCAATCCTGGCATTCCACTCTGCCAGGGGGATCCGCCGGCCGAAGGTGAGGATGTGCCTGGCAATATCCTCACAGATTGGTGTTGTTCCTGCAGAGTACAAAAGCAGAGTCATTTCATTACCAAGCACTGGTAACTGAGCGCTGGAGAGTAAATACATTACAGACCTGTGCAAGCTCAGCACTGGAGAGTAAATACTAGGGGTGGGTCCAAAGCCGAAATCCGGAAGTGCACGGATAGTGGGTTGGAAACGGATTTTATCCTATCCGAAGTTGCCAGTTCATATTTGGATGCGGGAAATAATTAAATTGCAGCAGGGAAATCTGCATTGGATTGTTTATTTGTTTATTAAAAACATTAAAATATATAATTAGGAATGGAGCCGTTTGATATGGGCCATGTGACTCAATCGGCAGTCCAGACAGGGCACTGTGGCCACACTGGCCTCCAGAATACAAAATTCAATACATCACAGACTTCAGAAAAGAGAGAGAGGCAAACCAGAGAGACAGGTAGAGAAGAGGAGAATGAGGGATAAGGACGAGATCCCCGCTCACCGTCCAGCTGGCTCAGGAGGCTGGCCTTCAGCACGTTCTTAGCTCTGGACACATCGCTGTCTGTGACGGTGGTGCACAGGTTCATCCTGGGCCAAGCACAAGAGCACACAACAGTGCGTGCGAGGCTCGAGCGTGTATGAGCAAGCACCAGTGAATAAATCTACAATGCCAGAGAGGCGTCCGTCAGTATTATGATATATTAGGGAGAGTCAGGGAATACCTGTGTTTTTACAGGTAAATATAGGTTATTGTCGATCATAAATATAGGTTATATATATACGATCATCACCATGTATGAGCAGATTTTGATGGGTTCTTTGAGTGTCAGTGAGTAGCTGTGAGTGCAAACGGATAGGAGCATATGGAGGTACATGCATCCGTACCTTCTCTAACTGTACATTTATTCATTTAAATTATTTTATCTTATGCTTTTATTTAAATTGGTCATTCCTGGCTCATTATGCTTTTATCATGTCTTATTTAATTATATTCTATTTGGAAAGTACATTGAGCCGCATTTTAATTGTGCTATATAAAGGTGTTATATAATAAAGCTATTATTATCATTATTATTATTAATTATTATTATGTAACTGAGCACTGACCACTGATTCTGGGCGCAGTGCATCATGTCTTCGATTTTGTGCCTGTCGGTGACAAAGTGGATGCCCAGCAGGCCGGTGTCGCTGTAGGACGTATGGAAGGCCTGGAAGCTCTGGCACAGGTCGTGCTCCACCGCCATGCGCGCCAGGAGGCTGCTCAGGTTCTGCCCGGAGAGATCACCCAGGGTTACAGAACGTGGAAAAGGACGGCACTCTCAATAGGAATAAGCCTTGTGAGGCTGAAGCCGTGCGTGGACAAATTCCTGCTCTCAGCCTGGCTGAGGGCATAATAATACAGATTACAGGAGGTTAGACAAGGCCACAAATGTGCAGGGTTACACAAGTCCCCCATAATAATGCATGTGAAAAACAAACAAGCAATTACGTACAAAAAGAGGTAACCTCATCATTACACACGTCAAAGCATCAAAGTAGTTCTTTGCAACCAAACCCAGAACAGACACCGCTGACACTGGACATTTTTTAAAGGTTTTTCAAATAACCACATCATGACTTAACGTAAGACAACTCATATAACTCAATAATACAGTTTAATAGCTTTAGTGAAGTATGATTGGCTATATTGTTTGTTGTCGTTTCTGATTGGCCACAGTGGAACAAATCAAGAACCGAAGACACCATGCAGGACACTCATACCTCCAGTTTCACCTCAAAACAAAGTCCTGATATACAAAAGAAATATATTGGCAGGTCAGCCAGAGAAAGCATGTTGCCTAAAAATTTATGAATATTTAATTTCTATAAGGTAAAATATCAGAATTTTAAGGGAAGGGGAAATTAGATCCTGACCTTCCCCCCGCCGAAGGTGATGTCATAACTGCCGATCATGGCGTTGGCCACCATGAGGGGCACGATGTCTGGACTGGCAGCGCCGGCGCCCTCCACTGCAATGGCGACGTGGGCCAGAGGTATGTCGTCATCACGCACACGAATCTGAAGAGAGAGAGAAAGAGTCAGAGGATGAAAAGAGACAAAATGAGAGAGGAGAAGAGTGAAAGGAGGCAGTGACACGGAGGGAGATGTTCTCAGCCAGACAGAGCAGTGTGAAGTGCGTACATGATCAGCACACACGGGTACGGAGAGACCGGGATTAAACGGGCACACCCGCAGTTCTCACCTCGCTCCCAGTGAAGCGGCAGGCGGACATAATGGGCACAGCGTCCCCCTCGTACTCAAAGGACAAGCTGCTGAAGTGCTGCTTGGCCACGCCCACCAGCTCACTGTGATGTACTCCTGCAAGGGCAAAGGCAACATTTTACCAGCCACATTACCTTTTACAATACAACACAACCTGGTCGGTTATATTACCTTTAACAATACAACACAACCTGGTCGGTTATATTACCTTTTACAATACAACACAACCTGGTCGGTTATATTACCTTTTACAATACAACACAACCTGGTCGGTTATATTACCTTTAACAATACAACACAACCTGGTCGGTTATATTACCTTTTACAATACAACACAACCTGGTCGGTTATATTACCTTTTACAATACAACACAACCTGGTCGGTTATATTACCTTTTACAATACAACACAACCTGGTCGGTTATATTACCTTTTACAATACAACACAACCTGGTCGGTTATATTACCTTTTACAATACAACACAACCTGGTCGGTTATATTACCTTTTACAATATAACACAACCTGGTCGGTTATATTACCTTTTACAATACAACACAACCTGGTCGGTTATATTACCTTTTACAATATAACACAACCTGGTCGGTTATATTACCTTTTACAATACAACACAACCTGGTCGGTTATATTACCTTTTACAATACAACACAACCTGGTCGGTTATATTACCTTTTACAATACAACACAACCTGGTCGGTTATATTACCTTTTACAATACAACACAACCTGGTCGGTTATATTACCTTTTACAATACAACACAACCTGGTCGGTTATATTACCTTTTACAATACAACACAACCTGGTCGGTTATATTACCTTTTACAATACAACACAACCTGGTCGGTTATATTACCTTTTACAATACAACACAACCTGGTCGGTTATATTACCTTTTACAATATAACACAACCTGGTCGGTTATATTACCTTTTACAATATAACACAACCTGGTCGGTTATATTACCTTTTACAATATAACACAACCTGGTCGGTTACCTGCTAGAGTATAAAATCTTACCAGCCACAAATCTAAATTTTGTTCACCACAATTTGGCTGGTGGCGGGTGTTAATTTCACACCGTGGGCCCAAAATTGCCCAAAACAGACTTAGTCAATACAGCTCTGCAGCACAGTCATAATAAAATCAGCACACTGAAGCAATACAGCTGCATAGGACTCAGTCATATCAAAATTGATAAAAAAAAGCGATAAAAAAGCAATAAAATCAATTTTATGAGTCAATTTAACTCAGTCATAAGAAAAGCAGTAACGGGCAGGTCATCTCTGCTGAGAGACAGATGGATGAAGCACTGAGCCTGTGATCCTACAGCTTACAATTGTTGACGGCCCGGCAAATTGTTAGGGATCATCTCCGCCAAGCCACTGTTTGATGTAAAAAGCCAAAGGAAACCGTTCATTCCCAGTTACACATAGATGGATATATTTATACATGGCCTGGCAAGTGCCCCCCCCCAAAACTGGAAATTGAGCCCAGGCGCTAGAAAATCAGAAATGAACAACATCTCCGGGAAACCGGGCAGAGAGCCACCGCAGACGATTGAGCAGCAGAAAAGAGGAGTCCGCGACGGAGCGGCGAGTTTAGCGGGATCCTTTACC
The DNA here is from genome assembly GCA_029718625.1 of Synaphobranchus kaupii. Taxonomy (NCBI): domain Eukaryota; kingdom Metazoa; phylum Chordata; class Actinopteri; order Anguilliformes; family Synaphobranchidae; genus Synaphobranchus; species Synaphobranchus kaupii. Next base: position 105,916,250 of record CM056378.1, on the reverse strand, counting down.
TCCTGCAGCGGCCAGCACCATGCGGGGGGCTTTGTAGTGGCTGCTCATGTACTCCACCAGGTCCTGGCGACTCAGAGACCTGCAGGAGAAGAGCGAAAGAGTGTGAGGAGAGGAGTCGCTCATGTATTCCACCAGGTCCTGGCGACTCAGGGATCTGCAGGGGAAGAGTGTGAGGAGAAGAGTCGCTCATGTACTCCACCAGGTCCTGGCGACTCAGAGACCTGCAGGGGAAGAGCAGAAGAGTGTGAGGAGAGGAGTCGCTCATGTACTCCACCAGGTCCTGGCGACTCAGAGACCTGCAGGGAAGAGCGGAAGAGTGTGAGGAGAAGAGTCGCTCATGCTGTGGAGTCGCTCATGCTGTGTCTGTATATATTCAGATTGCAACTCCGACAAATTTTGCAAAAACATACGTCATATCACGTGGGAAATCGTTTTACCAAGAACTCGCATTTAAACCCGAAAATATGCATACCAAAATTGCTTTTTTTAAAAACTTGAACCAACATTTGAAAAGCATCAACACAATCGAAAAGCTCCAGGATGACATGAACAGCTCAAAAACAGGAAAACTATGCGTGTGGGCCTTTAACCAGTGGTTTCCCCCAGTCTCAGGTGTGCAGTTGAGCCTATACTCGCTCAGGCTGGTGTTTGTCGCGCAGACGTGTGGCCGTACCGGGCGTTCTGCGTGGGGCCCAGGACGCTGTGCCCCAGGGAGGTGCCCTGGTAGGCGGTGGCGTGCAGCACGTCCAGGCAGACGTCCTGCAGGCTGCCCTGCACCTCCTCCAGCTCCTTCAGCACCACGGCGCGCTGCTGCTCCAGGTCGGACGCGTTCAGCGCCGGGCTCTGCACCACCTCCGACAGCAGCTCCACCGCTACGCGCAGAAACATGGGTATGAGGTGCTTCAGCCAGAGCTGCACTTATTCACCCTACTCAACTACACACTGTGTCTACCCCAATCTACATACACATACACCTGTCTGTTACATGAATATACAACAGTCTTCCAACAGTTACCTAAACAGGGTTCTGTGTGTACATACATTACATGCATTTCCCCTCAGCTTGATGTTCAGTGCTTTGAAATTCCTTAATGTAAACGCTATAGAAACAGAGTGACATATAGGGCATATTACAGAAATTGTGATAAAGTGTGACTATATGCGTGCCGAAATAAATAAATAAATAAATTTGCTCTACAAATAATCACATATATTATTGTTATTATTATTATTATTAGTATTATTATTATTATTATTATTATTATTATTATTATTATTATTATTATTATTATTAATAATACAAATAATATTAATATAATATTTTGTGCTGACAATCTATTAAATTTGTTTAATTAATCGTGATTAATCTCACAATTCTGATAGTAAATCATGATTAATCACGTTTTTAATCACCCTTTGGAAGTACATTTTTTACAGCATTAAGTAAACATTAAGAGGACTGGAAGCAATGCAAGCACAAGCAATCTATGATGATTCAGATCTTTTTTAATGATGACCCTCCCCAACTTTCAGTGTTTTGCAGTGTAGTCACAACACCAGCTTCAAAATTTAATTTCAATTAATGAATTGGCAGCTTTTAATTCAATTAATCTGGTCTTCTTACACTTTAAATTGACTCTTGTAAATACTAAAGAACTGTGGAACACAAGGAACACAATCTTCCTCAAAATTGTCTGCTATATCAAGATAATGCACGGTACAAAACAAGGTGGTAATGCACAATGAAAATAATATTTAATTGTCCCCATCGTTTCAAAAACCTGAGCCACAATGTCAGGTTACTTCCTATTTCTCTTCTTTAACCACTGTTGCAGGTATATCCAACTATTTCTGTGTAAGATCTGCCAAGCCTACGTAGGCACCTGTGTGTGTTGATCACTGCAATAATCGGCAATAATGCAATAACAGCCGTCGCATGTTTAAGGAGTTTCAATTTAGCGGCTTTCTCATTTTCGTATAGCTACGTGAAACAACTGTACCTCACGAGGGTAGTGTATGTCAGTCGGCATATGCTATTTACAGAACATCCATATCAGTGTCTGCTAGTGTTAATCGGTTTGCAGTCTGTAGCAATCCATTTGACGATAGCTGTGGTCAACCTGTTAGGTAGTCGCTAGCTATGTTATAGCTTGCAGTTGGTATTTTAAAACCGTAGTGCTTCTGTGATATTGACATAAAGTAGCCTACATAGTAGGAAACATTTTATAACAAAAGGAGCCTTTCAAAAGCCTAATTATTTCTTGTCTCCATTAGCCTACTGCTCAATCTGCTTCAGCTGGCGAAGTAACTGTCAGGACTCAGGATCAGGTTTGGCCTACCTTACAATGGTTAAAGAAATTGTGGGAAATCCGCGCTGCGTTCGGATCCTAATTTTATTCTTTCTTCCTGTCGTTCCCTTCCCTTGCTTCAAGAGATTCCCCCATTGAAGCAAGGGAACGACAGGAAGAAAGGATCAATTCTGGATCCGAATGCAGCGCTCGACATCGATCTGCACTTATTGGGACCACCACAGCCAAAATAAGAAAAGGCGATTGATTGCGTTAAACATTTTAACGCGTTAATCATTAGAAATCGTTAATCATGAGTTAATGTGTTAACGTTGACAGCCCTAATAACATTATATAAACATACACCAAGAGGCATTGATTTTGCACCCAAAATGACAACAAAAGTATTAAAATTACAAACGACAAGTATAGGGTGTGCTGGTTTTCATGGTTAATCAGTTCATTTCAATTCAATTCAAATAAAGCTGCTTGCCACACACTTAATTCATCTGGTTTCTTGGGTCTAAAATCTGTTGTGAATTTTAAGGTGCAAATAAAGGCCAGCGGACCCTCTCCATGACCAGGGGAGAGGACTCCAGGACTCCAGGGGCACAATTTAAGTTGACTTGGTGCATATAAATAGGACTATATTATTATTGGTCTCAACCTCTGGGCATGTCCTTGCTGAGGGCCTTCATGAAGTAGGCAGTGTGCTCGCGGGTGGTGTAGGCGCTAAGGTGAGCTCCCATCGACTCGACTTCCTGCTCGAGAGCAGACTGGGGATGCTTCCTTGTTCCCTGTTGAGGAAGGAAGGTGAGAGAGCCATGGGCAGAGGATGAAAAAGTGAGGCTATGGGGCCTGTCTCTCTTTGGAAATTTGGACTAAAGAAAATAATATGGTAGCGTCGCCGCAGTCTGCGTTCAATAAAAAATGGGAACTTCATTTTACAACTAACTTCTGTTCATAAACTACTATCGAACATCGCCTTTCATTTTCACAGTCTATATAATCTGAGTAAGAGCAATGTTTAACATGATTGGATAGAGCATAAATTGAGAAGGAACAAAAACCATTTTAGAGGATTGGTTTGGCCTTTTTACAATACTCCCACTCCAAGTACCCATATAACTTCCAAGTATTCATAAATGTCAGAGCTTATGCTGAAAGGTAGGAAATTGTGACGGCAATACTGACACGATCAGTACTTTGCATACCACACATTCCAATACGACAGAATGAACTGAAACATGCAAGTGTGTCAAATGTTTCTAAAGGGATTTTACACATGCATGCTTTTCCCAAAAACAAAAAATTATTTATTTTCAAGTTAATATTTACTCTACTGGATAAATTAAAAGACTACATATCAGGCCGAAATTGTAGTCAGAAACTACAAAGGAGACGTTTAGCACTTCACAGGACTCCCTATATTTAACCTTGTAAAGACAATATTATCAATTTACGGCACATACCTTGAATGCCATGTGCTCCAGCAAGAAGCCTGCTCCGTTGTTTTTCTCAGTCTCATACCGGCTGCCACAGTCGATCCACAGCCCCACCTTAGGACAGACCGTATGGGAGAGACAGAAAAAGCATTAAGAACTCAACTGGGTGTAGCTCAGCAGAAGACTTAAAAACACCTTATCCCAAAATAAAGGCTGAAAAAAGAGGCTGAACTACAGAGGGCAAACGGATCATGTCATAAAAGTTAATTTTATGAATGTTCTAAGGAAAAAGGGACATTGCGACCAGACAGCGAAAACAGTGTGTGTGTCCGTGTGTGTCCGTGTGGCTTTGAGCTCATGTTGTATGCCAGTGCATCCGTGACAGTACAAAGAGGCACAGTGACTCACGGTGCAGGTGGCATGTCCAGTCTCCTCAGAAGCGACCCGTAAACCGTTGTCCAGAGTGGTGAGCTGCGTCTCAGGAATTCCAAGAAGGCTCTGAGCATACGAAACGCTTGCCTGGCCGCACTTTACAGACAGAAGGGCAGGCTGCAGAGACAGAGAGAGCAATGCTTATTAATGAGAAAGACAATCCTACAGGAGGAATGCAAGACAAAATACAAAGATATTCCACTTACACAAAACCCAAAGCAGTGTAGTGCTTTATATAGTATATTTGTGTCGTAAACAAATACCCTCTGACACAGTTGCAAAGGATTAGTGAGGCAAGTTAAATATAACCTATAAATCATTTAAATGTTTTATAAACCCAATTCCAGCACATGGCTATGATTAAACGTCCTTATTTATTACTTTGGCAGACTACACTGCCTGGCCAAAAAAAAAAAGACGCACACTCTAATATTTCGTTGGACCGCCTTTAGCTTTGATTATGGCGCACATTCGTCGTGGCATTGTTTCGACAACCTTATGCAACGTCACCACATTTATTTCCGTCCAGAGTTGCATTCATTTTTGGCCGAGATCTTGTATTGACGATGGGAGAGTCAAACCACTCCGTAAAGTCTTCTCCAGCACATCCCAAAGACTTTCAATGGGGTTAAGGTCAGGACTCTGGTGGCCAATTCATGTGTGAAAATGATTCCTCATGCTCCCTGAACCACTCTTTCACAATTTGAGCCCGATGAATCCTGGAATATGCCCATTGATGGCATAACCTGGTCATTCAGTATATTCAGGTACTCAGCTAACTTCATTTTATTGCTGCATAACATTGCTGAGCCTAGACCTGACCAATTGAAGCAACCCCAGATCATAACACTGCCTCCAGAGGCTTGTACAGTGGGCACTATGCATGACGGGTGCAACGGCGACTTTCTTTTTGGCCAGTCAGTGTATTAAATCATGGAGATCAGGAAATTCCAATTTTAAACAGTAATGATTCATTCTGTTAGCCATTGACTAAGACATTCTGGTTAGGTAGTTTGACCAAAAGTAAACTGCTGTACAACATCTGGATATCAAACCAGAAGCCTCTTGATCACAGGTATGTTTTCCTAACCACCTGACCATACATCTGACAAAACTCATTCATTTCAAATAATTAATACATTTCAGCCCCTTTAAGGTTTTACAGGTCTTGTTTTGCCCATCTCTATAATGGCACAGGTTTCATTGTAGCTTTACTTATATCTAGTGGCGATTTTGTTGCCATGTAAAATGCACCTTAAGTCGTTTTGGATAAACAAAAAAAATAATAATCTGCGACATCCCCAGTTTGAACAAAGTAAAAGCAAAAAAGGTTGGATTTATTATTACTACATTTCAGTGTTATGCTAAACACTGAACTGTTAAATGTTCATATGATCCTTAAATTTTTTTTATTATTATTTATATATATATTTTTAAATCAGATTTACATTAACGTCACCTTAATAATAATAATATAAGCATATTCAAACACATTTGGCAAACCTGCATTCTCAAGAATCGTGTTCTCACCAGAGTGAAGCAAACAAATCGCCATAGACAAATGATTCTATTGAATCGTCTTTATTTGATGTTTGTTTGTGTGTTGTGGGTCTGCCCCACTGTCTGTCTTTTTTTGCTGTTGCTGGTGGCTACAACTGAAATTCCCTAACGGGAAAATAAAAGTTATTCTATTCTATAGTTAGTAGGAAAGCTAAGTGGGAAAAGCACAGTCGGCTAGCTAATGTGACATTGATCTACTCTAGCGCACGTTAAATTAACATAGTGTTTGTTGTCAATCAGCAGTACGGTGGTTAGGTAACGTCGTTAGCCAAGCAGACGTTGCTGATAAATGCCAACACAGCTAACTTAGCTAGCCAGCTATCTGCTGGAGTAACGTTACGCTGCAGTTCACGTAAGGACAATTACCGGCGATGATGGCTAACGTTTGCTACCTAGCAATCAAACATGTAACAGTAAACTAGCTAGCTAGTAAATATTCTCAATTTTTTCAAATGCCAATCCTAGTCACAATTCAATATTTCCCTGTCCGATAACGCTCCTACATCACCTCCTTAACCCGGCCACGGCCAGGTCAAGGGAAGTCATGTACCTAACTTAGGTACCTAACGTTAGCAAAGGCTGACCTTGTTTCACCCTGGTTAAAGCGACATCCCCTTTCTTTTTTGGACTACATAAAAAATCTATTCCAAACTTAACTTGCTAGCGGTTCTAGCAAATTATTACTGAGCCTGTACAAGTTAACACAATCCGTTATATAGATAACGTTATAAAGCAATGCTAGTTTGGAAGCTAGCTAAAGTTTGCTGGCTTTAGAGAGGAAATACATTGTGACCTTCCAGGGCGGCCTATCTTGTTAGCTTGCTATTCAAGTTAGCTACACAAGTGTATGTGCCATTCAAATTACTCGAAGAAACGCTGTAGCTAAGGGTTAAACAATTTTCTGTGAACTGTCCGTGCCATGTAAGCGAAAAGATCAACTTACGCTACGAGCTTTGACAAGAGCTCGTCTCACTGCGCTCCCAGCTCGACAAACGGAAGCTGCCATTTTCCGACTTTTTCCGTCCCAACCTGGCAACCTTCAACATCAGAACCGCGCCACAGTCACGCGCACGTACGCCCATGGCAGTGCACACTGCACAGGTATTTCAGAGATGGTGGAAGCATGTGGAAGTTCAGCGGTTGATCCTGGCTGGCTTGCTTTCACATTGCAGGACACGGTTCAGTGCATAAATACTAAGACAATACATCAGCTTCCCGTGTGTAACATCAGACAATAGAAGTGAAGGAGGTATGAGATTGTTGGGACAGCACGTTCCATCTGCCAAGTTGTGGGTTGGCAGGGCATACCACATACATGTACGTCTTTTCAGAGTTTCCCCACAGAGATACCAAGAGTATCATCCCTTACAAAGGTTATGTGTCCTCATACGGTATATCATGTAAATACGCAGATCCTATTAACAGTACATGCTAAGGCATGTTCTTAACTTACTGCTCACACTTTAAGCGCTGCCAGTATTCAAAGGCTATCCAATATGGTATATTTCCTATATTCGGGAGGTCCCCATACAAGGTTGCGTTATCTCCTGCCTGAGCTAGTGGTCACTTGGTGCAGTACAGATTAAGCTTTTGGTCTCTGTGGAGAACACGCATTGTCCCATGTGGTTCCGCATGCAAGACTATACTTTAAGAACAGATCTTATAGAGCTGTTAGTGGGCTCCCTCCATCACCCATCACTTAAATAACTTGTTTTCTGCCCTCCCCTGGACAGGTGCAACAATACCGACTGTGCTATGAAATGCATGTTATGAAATGCTTACACAGGTAATATTGGTTCTTCGGGTTCATCATGGCTCACAGCTTATCTCAGGACCACGCTATGCAGTTTCCATGGCAAAAGAGGAAGTTGCATATGTGACTATATACTATTTGGCAATGCCATACCACCCATTGGGGTGGTTCATTTGATATAGTATTCTAGAAAATCACCTTCAGATGGGAAGCTGATTTTACGGTTCTAACATGTTGATCAAGGGTACCTTCGTAATCAAGTATGCTTTGGTGAGATGAGCACAAACACAGTCCGGATAGAGGGATCACATTTTATGTTCTTGTTGAAGGTATAGGTTATAGTAGATCCATATAATTGTGTTCAAGGGTATCTGCTTAATGCAGACAATGTGCAGATTTAATTATCTTTATAACACAAATATTATTAACATATTATTATGGATGTTCAGGTCTAATTGTTTGTATCCAATATCATCCCTCCCGGATGACAAAAACTGATGGACCTGCGCAGTGCTTGCTCAGAATAGATACAAATCTCAATTTTCAAAACCCCCCTTGAAATGTTTCAGAAATTTAAAGTTTCACTATACTTCACTTGTTACAGTCAATACCATTACTGTCATTGTCAATAGGACTTGTATATAAAATAAAGCCCATTAATCATGAATGAAAAGTTACACACATCCAGTTCTTGGCTGTCTATTTCACCACTTATCATCACTTACAGGTGCATATAATCATATGCTCACTAGGTCACTGCCTATTGGACAAGGAAAAACAGGACTGAATTTCAAAGCTGCTATGAATACTGATAAGGATAGTAGGGGTGTGCAGTCCACTGTACGCTACTCTAAATATCTTAGTATTCATTTACGATCACATTTATCTGCATGTATGTGTTTTGTCTTTGATGTAACAATTAATATTTAAAGAACCAGGGTGACATAAAGAAAGACTGTTACACATAGATGGATATATTTATACATGGCCTGGCAAGTGCCCCCCCCAAAACTGGAAATTGAGCCCAGGCGCTAGAAAATCAGAAATGAACAACATCTCCGGGAAACCGGGCAGAGAGCCACCGCAGACGATTGAGCAGCAGAAAAGAGGAGTCCGCGACGGAGCGGCGAGTTTAGCGGGATCCTTTACCTCCTGCAGCGGCCAGCACCATGCGGGGGGCTTTGTAGTGGCTGCTCATGTACTCCACCAGGTCCTGGCGACTCAGAGACCTGCAGGAGAAGAGCGAAAGAGTGTGAGGAGAGGAGTCGCTCATGTATTCCACCAGGTCCTGGCGACTCAGGGATCTGCAGGGGAAGAGTGTGAGGAGAAGAGTCGCTCATGTACTCCACCAGGTCCTGGCGACTCAGAGACCTGCAGGGGAAGAGCAGAAGAGTGTGAGGAGAGGAGTCGCTCATGTACTCCACCAGGTCCTGGCGACTCAGAGACCTGCAGGGAAGAGCGGAAGAGTGTGAGGAGAAGAGTCGCTCATGCTGTGGAGTCGCTCATGCTGTGTCTGTATATATTCAGATTGCAACTCCGACAAATTTTGCAAAAACATACGTCATATCACGTGGGAAATCGTTTTACCAAGAACTCGCATTTAAACCCGAAAATATGCATACCAAAATTGCTTTTTTTAAAAACTTGAACCAACATTTGAAAAGCATCAACACAATCGAAAAGCTCCAGGATGACATGAACAGCTCAAAAACAGGAAAACTATGCGTGTGGGCCTTTAACCAGTGGTTTCCCCCAGTCTCAGGTGTGCAGTTGAGCCTATACTCGCTCAGGCTGGTGTTTGTCGCGCAGACGTGTGGCCGTACCGGGCGTTCTGCGTGGGGCCCAGGACGCTGTGCCCCAGGGAGGTGCCCTGGTAGGCGGTGGCGTGCAGCACGTCCAGGCAGACGTCCTGCAGGCTGCCCTGCACCTCCTCCAGCTCCTTCAGCACCACGGCGCGCTGCTGCTCCAGGTCGGACGCGTTCAGCGCCGGGCTCTGCACCACCTCCGACAGCAGCTCCACCGCTACGCGCAGAAACATGGGTATGAGGTGCTTCAGCCAGAGCTGCACTTATTCACCCTACTCAACTACACACTGTGTCTACCCCAATCTACATACACATACACCTGTCTGTTACATGAATATACAACAGTCTTCCAACAGTTACCTAAACAGGGTTCTGTGTGTACATACATTACATGCATTTCCCCTCAGCTTGATGTTCAGTGCTTTGAAATTCCTTAATGTAAACGCTATAGAAACAGAGTGACATATAGGGCATATTACAGAAATTGTGATAAAGTGTGACTATATGCGTGCCGAAATAAATAAATAAATAAATTTGCTCTACAAATAATCACATATATTATTGTTATTATTATTATTATTAGTATTATTATTATTATTATTATTATTATTATTATTATTATTATTATTATTATTATTAATAATACAAATAATATTAATATAATATTTTGTGCTGACAATCTATTAAATTTGTTTAATTAATCGTGATTAATCTCACAATTCTGATAGTAAATCATGATTAATCACGTTTTTAATCACCCTTTGGAAGTACATTTTTTACAGCATTAAGTAAACATTAAGAGGACTGGAAGCAATGCAAGCACAAGCAATCTATGATGATTCAGATCTTTTTTAATGATGACCCTCCCCAACTTTCAGTGTTTTGCAGTGTAGTCACAACACCAGCTTCAAAATTTAATTTCAATTAATGAATTGGCAGCTTTTAATTCAATTAATCTGGTCTTCTTACACTTTAAATTGACTCTTGTAAATACTAAAGAACTGTGGAACACAAGGAACACAATCTTCCTCAAAATTGTCTGCTATATCAAGATAATGCACGGTACAAAACAAGGTGGTAATGCACAATGAAAATAATATTTAATTGTCCCCATCGTTTCAAAAACCTGAGCCACAATGTCAGGTTACTTCCTATTTCTCTTCTTTAACCACTGTTGCAGGTATATCCAACTATTTCTGTGTAAGATCTGCCAAGCCTACGTAGGCACCTGTGTGTGTTGATCACTGCAATAATCGGCAATAATGCAATAACAGCCGTCGCATGTTTAAGGAGTTTCAATTTAGCGGCTTTCTCATTTTCGTATAGCTACGTGAAACAACTGTACCTCACGAGGGTAGTGTATGTCAGTCGGCATATGCTATTTACAGAACATCCATATCAGTGTCTGCTAGTGTTAATCGGTTTGCAGTCTGTAGCAATCCATTTGACGATAGCTGTGGTCAACCTGTTAGGTAGTCGCTAGCTATGTTATAGCTTGCAGTTGGTATTTTAAAACCGTAGTGCTTCTGTGATATTGACATAAAGTAGCCTACATAGTAGGAAACATTTTATAACAAAAGGAGCCTTTCAAAAGCCTAATTATTTCTTGTCTCCATTAGCCTACTGCTCAATCTGCTTCAGCTGGCGAAGTAACTGTCAGGACTCAGGATCAGGTTTGGCCTACCTTACAATGGTTAAAGAAATTGTGGGAAATCCGCGCTGCGTTCGGATCCTAATTTTATTCTTTCTTCCTGTCGTTCCCTTCCCTTGCTTCAAGAGATTCCCCCATTGAAGCAAGGGAACGACAGGAAGAAAGGATCAATTCTGGATCCGAATGCAGCGCTCGACATCGATCTGCACTTATTGGGACCACCACAGCCAAAATAAGAAAAGGCGATTGATTGCGTTAAACATTTTAACGCGTTAATCATTAGAAATCGTTAATCATGAGTTAATGTGTTAACGTTGACAGCCCTAATAACATTATATAAACATACACCAAGAGGCATTGATTTTGCACCCAAAATGACAACAAAAGTATTAAAATTACAAACGACAAGTATAGGGTGTGCTGGTTTTCATGGTTAATCAGTTCATTTCAATTCAATTCAAATAAAGCTGCTTGCCACACACTTAATTCATCTGGTTTCTTGGGTCTAAAATCTGTTGTGAATTTTAAGGTGCAAATAAAGGCCAGCGGACCCTCTCCATGACCAGGGGAGAGGACTCCAGGACTCCAGGGGCACAATTTAAGTTGACTTGGTGCATATAAATAGGACTATATTATTATTGGTCTCAACCTCTGGGCATGTCCTTGCTGAGGGCCTTCATGAAGTAGGCAGTGTGCTCGCGGGTGGTGTAGGCGCTAAGGTGAGCTCCCATCGACTCGACTTCCTGCTCGAGAGCAGACTGGGGATGCTTCCTTGTTCCCTGTTGAGGAAGGAAGGTGAGAGAGCCATGGGCAGAGGATGAAAAAGTGAGGCTATGGGGCCTGTCTCTCTTTGGAAATTTGGACTAAAGAAAATAATATGGTAGCGTCGCCGCAGTCTGCGTTCAATAAAAAATGGGAACTTCATTTTACAACTAACTTCTGTTCATAAACTACTATCGAACATCGCCTTTCATTTTCACAGTCTATATAATCTGAGTAAGAGCAATGTTTAACATGATTGGATAGAGCATAAATTGAGAAGGAACAAAAACCATTTTAGAGGATTGGTTTGGCCTTTTTACAATACTCCCACTCCAAGTACCCATATAACTTCCAAGTATTCATAAATGTCAGAGCTTATGCTGAAAGGTAGGAAATTGTGACGGCAATACTGACACGATCAGTACTTTGCATACCACACATTCCAATACGACAGAATGAACTGAAACATGCAAGTGTGTCAAATGTTTCTAAAGGGATTTTACACATGCATGCTTTTCCCAAAAACAAAAAATTATTTATTTTCAAGTTAATATTTACTCTACTGGATAAATTAAAAGACTACATATCAGGCCGAAATTGTAGTCAGAAACTACAAAGGAGACGTTTAGCACTTCACAGGACTCCCTATATTTAACCTTGTAAAGACAATATTATCAATTTACGGCACATACCTTGAATGCCATGTGCTCCAGCAAGAAGCCTGCTCCGTTGTTTTTCTCAGTCTCATACCGGCTGCCACAGTCGATCCACAGCCCCACCTTAGGACAGACCGTATGGGAGAGACAGAAAAAGCATTAAGAACTCAACTGGGTGTAGCTCAGCAGAAGACTTAAAAACACCTTATCCCAAAATAAAGGCTGAAAAAAGAGGCTGAACTACAGAGGGCAAACGGATCATGTCATAAAAGTTAATTTTATGAATGTTCTAAGGAAAAAGGGACATTGCGACCAGACAGCGAAAACAGTGTGTGTGTCCGTGTGTGTCCGTGTGGCTTTGAGCTCATGTTGTATGCCAGTGCATCCGTGACAGTACAAAGAGGCACAGTGACTCACGGTGCAGGTGGCATGTCCAGTCTCCTCAGAAGCGACCCGTAAACCGTTGTCCAGAGTGGTGAGCTGCGTCTCAGGAATTCCAAGAAGGCTCTGAGCATACGAAACGCTTGCCTGGCCGCACTTTACAGACAGAAGGGCAGGCTGCAGAGACAGAGAGAGCAATGCTTATTAATGAGAAAGACAATCCTACAGGAGGAATGCAAGACAAAATACAAAGATATTCCACTTACACAAAACCCAAAGCAGTGTAGTGCTTTATATAGTATATTTGTGTCGTAAACAAATACCCTCTGACACAGTTGCAAAGGATTAGTGAGGCAAGTTAAATATAACCTATAAATCATTTAAATGTTTTATAAACCCAATTCCAGCACATGGCTATGATTAAACGTCCTTATTTATTACTTTGGCAGACTACACTGCCTGGCCAAAAAAAAAAAGACGCACACTCTAATATTTCGTTGGACCGCCTTTAGCTTTGATTATGGCGCACATTCGTCGTGGCATTGTTTCGACAACCTTATGCAACGTCACCACATTTATTTCCGTCCAGAGTTGCATTCATTTTTGGCCGAGATCTTGTATTGACGATGGGAGAGTCAAACCACTCCGTAAAGTCTTCTCCAGCACATCCCAAAGACTTTCAATGGGGTTAAGGTCAGGACTCTGGTGGCCAATTCATGTGTGAAAATGATTCCTCATGCTCCCTGAACCACTCTTTCACAATTTGAGCCCGATGAATCCTGGAATATGCCCATTGATGGCATAACCTGGTCATTCAGTATATTCAGGTACTCAGCTAACTTCATTTTATTGCTGCATAACATTGCTGAGCCTAGACCTGACCAATTGAAGCAACCCCAGATCATAACACTGCCTCCAGAGGCTTGTACAGTGGGCACTATGCATGACGGGTGCAACGGCGACTTTCTTTTTGGCCAGTCAGTGTATTAAATCATGGAGATCAGGAAATTCCAATTTTAAACAGTAATGATTCATTCTGTTAGCCATTGACTAAGACATTCTGGTTAGGTAGTTTGACCAAAAGTAAACTGCTGTACAACATCTGGATATCAAACCAGAAGCCTCTTGATCACAGGTATGTTTTCCTAACCACCTGACCATACATCTGACAAAACTCATTCATTTCAAATAATTAATACATTTCAGCCCCTTTAAGGTTTTACAGGTCTTGTTTTGCCCATCTCTATAATGGCACAGGTTTCATTGTAGCTTTACTTATATCTAGTGGCGATTTTGTTGCCATGTAAAATGCACCTTAAGTCGTTTTGGATAAACAAAAAAAATAATAATCTGCGACATCCCCAGTTTGAACAAAGTAAAAGCAAAAAAGGTTGGATTTATTATTACTACATTTCAGTGTTATGCTAAACACTGAACTGTTAAATGTTCATATGATCCTTAAATTTTTTTTATTATTATTTATATATATATTTTTAAATCAGATTTACATTAACGTCACCTTAATAATAATAATATAAGCATATTCAAACACATTTGGCAAACCTGCATTCTCAAGAATCGTGTTCTCACCAGAGTGAAGCAAACAAATCGCCATAGACAAATGATTCTATTGAATCGTCTTTATTTGATGTTTGTTTGTGTGTTGTGGGTCTGCCCCACTGTCTGTCTTTTTTTGCTGTTGCTGGTGGCTACAACTGAAATTCCCTAACGGGAAAATAAAAGTTATTCTATTCTATAGTTAGTAGGAAAGCTAAGTGGGAAAAGCACAGTCGGCTAGCTAATGTGACATTGATCTACTCTAGCGCACGTTAAATTAACATAGTGTTTGTTGTCAATCAGCAGTACGGTGGTTAGGTAACGTCGTTAGCCAAGCAGACGTTGCTGATAAATGCCAACACAGCTAACTTAGCTAGCCAGCTATCTGCTGGAGTAACGTTACGCTGCAGTTCACGTAAGGACAATTACCGGCGATGATGGCTAACGTTTGCTACCTAGCAATCAAACATGTAACAGTAAACTAGCTAGCTAGTAAATATTCTCAATTTTTTCAAATGCCAATCCTAGTCACAATTCAATATTTCCCTGTCCGATAACGCTCCTACATCACCTCCTTAACCCGGCCACGGCCAGGTCAAGGGAAGTCATGTACCTAACTTAGGTACCTAACGTTAGCAAAGGCTGACCTTGTTTCACCCTGGTTAAAGCGACATCCCCTTTCTTTTTTGGACTACATAAAAAATCTATTCCAAACTTAACTTGCTAGCGGTTCTAGCAAATTATTACTGAGCCTGTACAAGTTAACACAATCCGTTATATAGATAACGTTATAAAGCAATGCTAGTTTGGAAGCTAGCTAAAGTTTGCTGGCTTTAGAGAGGAAATACATTGTGACCTTCCAGGGCGGCCTATCTTGTTAGCTTGCTATTCAAGTTAGCTACACAAGTGTATGTGCCATTCAAATTACTCGAAGAAACGCTGTAGCTAAGGGTTAAACAATTTTCTGTGAACTGTCCGTGCCATGTAAGCGAAAAGATCAACTTACGCTACGAGCTTTGACAAGAGCTCGTCTCACTGCGCTCCCAGCTCGACAAACGGAAGCTGCCATTTTCCGACTTTTTCCGTCCCAACCTGGCAACCTTCAACATCAGAACCGCGCCACAGTCACGCGCACGTACGCCCATGGCAGTGCACACTGCACAGGTATTTCAGAGATGGTGGAAGCATGTGGAAGTTCAGCGGTTGATCCTGGCTGGCTTGCTTTCACATTGCAGGACACGGTTCAGTGCATAAATACTAAGACAATACATCAGCTTCCCGTGTGTAACATCAGACAATAGAAGTGAAGGAGGTATGAGATTGTTGGGACAGCACGTTCCATCTGCCAAGTTGTGGGTTGGCAGGGCATACCACATACATGTACGTCTTTTCAGAGTTTCCCCACAGAGATACCAAGAGTATCATCCCTTACAAAGGTTATGTGTCCTCATACGGTATATCATGTAAATACGCAGATCCTATTAACAGTACATGCTAAGGCATGTTCTTAACTTACTGCTCACACTTTAAGCGCTGCCAGTATTCAAAGGCTATCCAATATGGTATATTTCCTATATTCGGGAGGTCCCCATACAAGGTTGCGTTATCTCCTGCCTGAGCTAGTGGTCACTTGGTGCAGTACAGATTAAGCTTTTGGTCTCTGTGGAGAACACGCATTGTCCCATGTGGTTCCGCATGCAAGACTATACTTTAAGAACAGATCTTATAGAGCTGTTAGTGGGCTCCCTCCATCACCCATCACTTAAATAACTTGTTTTCTGCCCTCCCCTGGACAGGTGCAACAATACCGACTGTGCTATGAAATGCATGTTATGAAATGCTTACACAGGTAATATTGGTTCTTCGGGTTCATCATGGCTCACAGCTTATCTCAGGACCACGCTATGCAGTTTCCATGGCAAAAGAGGAAGTTGCATATGTGACTATATACTATTTGGCAATGCCATACCACCCATTGGGGTGGTTCATTTGATATAGTATTCTAGAAAATCACCTTCAGATGGGAAGCTGATTTTACGGTTCTAACATGTTGATCAAGGGTACCTTCGTAATCAAGTATGCTTTGGTGAGATGAGCACAAACACAGTCCGGATAGAGGGATCACATTTTATGTTCTTGTTGAAGGTATAGGTTATAGTAGATCCATATAATTGTGTTCAAGGGTATCTGCTTAATGCAGACAATGTGCAGATTTAATTATCTTTATAACACAAATATTATTAACATATTATTATGGATGTTCAGGTCTAATTGTTTGTATCCAATATCATCCCTCCCGGATGACAAAAACTGATGGACCTGCGCAGTGCTTGCTCAGAATAGATACAAATCTCAATTTTCAAAACCCCCCTTGAAATGTTTCAGAAATTTAAAGTTTCACTATACTTCACTTGTTACAGTCAATACCATTACTGTCATTGTCAATAGGACTTGTATATAAAATAAAGCCCATTAATCATGAATGAAAAGTTACACACATCCAGTTCTTGGCTGTCTATTTCACCACTTATCATCACTTACAGGTGCATATAATCATATGCTCACTAGGTCACTGCCTATTGGACAAGGAAAAACAGGACTGAATTTCAAAGCTGCTATGAATACTGATAAGGATAGTAGGGGTGTGCAGTCCACTGTACGCTACTCTAAATATCTTAGTATTCATTTACGATCACATTTATCTGCATGTATGTGTTTTGTCTTTGATGTAACAATTAATATTTAAAGAACCAGGGTGACATAAAGAAAGACTGTAGAGGAGATGATTCAGTGCTGACTTTATTTCACAGTATGATACGCTCCTGTAGAGCAACGTGTCCATTTTCACATGCAGACACATCACTAAATTCCAGGAAGCAGCAGTTCCAAGGGTGCCCTCCTTTGCTCCGTGTCATAAGGACTTGCGCTTTGCGTCCAGTCCAGGCGTGGGCGTGCCCTGTCTGCGGACGTGGGGGAGGAACGGCGGGTTGTCGGGCGTGGTGGCGGTTTCATCCAGCGGGCCCAGCTGCTGGCCGCTGTTCTTTCTTGGGGGGGCGGGGCTGCGCAGAGTGGGCAGGCCGCAGGCGGACAGGAGCATGGAGCGCGTGGTGCAGGAGTGGGAGACCTGCTTGCGGTGGGCGGAGCCTCGTAAGGAGGAGTCCGTTGAGCGGGACAGGGCACGGGGGGGCAGGCGTGGCTTTTCCGCTGAGCTCAGGCCCAGGTCAGAGTTTTTCGCAGCTTTGGGCTCCGCCGTCAGGACGGGGCACACCGGGATGAGCTTTAGGGAGGGGGGGGGGCGGCCGCAGGACGGCCTTTGTGGATTGCGGTCCTTTCCTCTCCTTATCCGCGTGCTTCTCCTTCCCCTTTCCCGCGGGGCAGTTGGGCTTGTGGCGAGATGGCTGGCGGAGCTTTACAGGTTTTTTAGCGGTTTCCCCTGGTTTCTCCTCAGCTCCGCCCACCTTCTCCGCCCCCCCTTCTCTTGATTCGTCAGTGCGAGGCCGGGGTATGTGGATAGCCCTGGGCAGAGTGAGTTTCCTGCGAGGGCGAAGACGAGGCCGTCTGAGAGGAGCCCCCTCAACAAACAGGCTCACCCCGACGTACTGTGGGATTTCCACTGCAGCCTATTGCACAGAGTCAGAAAACAGGGAGTAAGATCAGGCATTTGGAATCAGAAACAGAACTGCACACAAACATGCACACACACATGCACACACGCACACACACACACACACACACACACACACACACACACATACAGTACGCACAAACACACGTGCATACTCATACATACACACACACACGCTTCCAGGCACCTCACCTGCTTGTATATGAGCTGGAACCCCCCGGTGCAGGCATTACGGTTGAGCCGCCGGTCCAGGACCACGCGCAGGGCGTCCTCCTGCACGGCCGTGCACAGCTGGGCCGTCACGGGCGTGGAGGGCGCCATGGTGGGGCTGCCGTTGATCTCGATGAGCCAGGGCCTCAGGTCTCGGCCCAGCATGAAGTCAGCGCCGTAGAGCTCGAAGCTGCTCCGTCGCGACTCCACCAGGTCCTGGGCCGTCTGCAGGGCGTGCACCACGGCCTGCTTCATCCCCGGGACCACCACGTTGTCCCACAGCGCCGCCTGGCCCTGCGCGCAGAGGAACGCGCGAAACTGCTCCGACGACCACATGCTGTCCTCGGGAATCTCCGGGTGGCGCTGCTGAGAAGGCTGGAAGTGCTTCTGGATGGAATTGTTGCACAAGTGCACCGAGCTGAGAGAGAAGAGTGGAGGCTTTCAGTATCTACACTCATTGCCTTTCTACAGCCATGTTATAAACCAACTGAATCCTGTTCAGAATTAATGAATTAATGTTCCCTGTCTATAATATATCTTTTTTTTTTTTCGCAAGAGTCTACAACATCAAGGGGAAATAGACAGTACAATACAGCGTATAACATCTTAATCGAATGACGAAGGGCAGCATTGATAAGCGAATGGGACATACAAGCACACAATGAAAGTGATACTGCTTTATCAATTATCATAATAATATCAATAATCTTTGATATTGGCACTCAGAGATGCTACATCCGTGCTAATCTCGACCCTGAACGTAATATGCACAGGGCTAAAAATTTGATCTTGCACTGTGAAGGCGGGCATTGACCGATTGGGAAAAAAATTTAAGATTCAGGTCGTTGCCCAACTGTCAACATTTCCACAAAGTTTCATCACAATCGGAGTAGAATTGTTTGAGTTATGAATGATAGGGACACAAACACAGACAGACAGACACACACACACACACACAGAAAGGAGCGAAAAGAATACCCCCTGCTCGCGCCAAGTGCACGCACTGAATCCTTGTTTAAGTGGTTCAAGCTACTAGTTTAATACTTAAGGTTACTTATTGGCTTACTGTTGTACACGCCAATGATTGATATCGTGTGGTCCCCCCCCCCCCACCCCCCAAAAATTGTTTTTTTTAAAAAATCATACGGACTGCGCCTGGTGTTTGAAATCGTATTTACCTTTTAGGGTTGTTTTAACGCACTTGTTTCAAGTTGGAAAATGCACTAATGTACGTCGCTCTGGATAAGAGCGTCTGCCAAATGACTAAAATGTAAATGTAAATGCACGCGGGTGGTAAAGATAAGACTATTAGTAATATACTAGTAGTGTATACGTGAGGTAATAATTAATGATATATGACAGCAGGAGAGGTAGTTTATGGTGTCTCTGATGAGTTGCATGGTGTAATTAGTAACCAGTATGTGACTAATGCTGCGATTACTTTGCCAGCTAATTGAACACAAGAATGTGTGCCTCAAGATGTTATGTATTATCCATTGGAAGGTGATCACACTGAATTGGATTCAATTATTTAAAAAAATTCTGTTTTTGTCAAAATTATTTTAGAGTGATATTGTTACAGTCAAGCCGGAAAGTCTGCACACCCCTTTCACCTTCTCCACGTTTTATTACGTTACAGACTTATACTACAATAGATTGAGTTCATTTTTTGCCTCAAACATCTACACACAATAGCCAATAATGACGAAGGAAATTATTATATTATACAGCTTGACTGTATATACAGATATCTCAATGTTTCTCTTTCCTGAGACACAAATGAATCTCTTGGAAAATTGTGTGATTTCAACTTTCATTGGGTGAGGCGTCCCTTGTAGCTTCGGAAACATATTAACGTTTCATGAAAAAACAGGCCATTCAGTGCGTGAAACCATGTTGAATCTGGTAGCGTATGAGACGTATAACAACTGTGAGGTCAACTCTGTCCTCTGCTCCTCCTCACTTGTCCAGTCTTTCCACAGAGTAGGGTTGAGTAGAGAAGCGCAGGTAGCACTCCTGGTAAAACCATATGGTCAGGGGGTTCCAGTCAGTCACCAGGAACCACTGGCGCAGGTCGAACTTGGTGCCATGGATCAGTAGGGGGCGCTCCAGGTACTTCTGCACCACCCACTTGCTGTCCTTGATCAGAGCTGGGTCGCAGTTCACCAGCTTCAGGATTTCTTCCAGGCGTTTCACACAAATGATCCCTGGGGTAGAGAATCACATGGCCTGGGATGACTGAGGAACTACCCTACGACTATGCCACACTAGCATGTGATGAAACTGAAGCAACGACATCTCTAGCCACTATGCTGTGTCTATATTTACCAAGGAGTAACACTGTAGTGACTGTGCTCTGTCTTTGCTCATAGGGCCTGATTTACTAAGACCTTCAACGTGTGCAAAACCTTTTAGCACACGCAAAACTAATAACTCAACCAATTATTGGTGCAAAACAAATACCAGGACCAATCATTGGTCATGTTATTGGTTTTGTGTGTGCTAAAAGGTTTTGCACACACTAAAGGTTTTAGTAAATCAGGCAAATAGTGTTGTAACTGTGCTCTATGTTGATATTGTTGTAACTGCTCTATGTTCATACTATTGTAACTGTGTTGTTACGAGAGTGCACATTTTGACCAGACTACTTGGCTACGCAGAGATGTAAAACATCTCAAGTGTAAAACATCGGTTATTATTTCTGTATCACATCAGAACTGAGTATTCAACAATGCCATGGTATAATAACAGTGTTGTAACCACGTTGCGTCCGTGTTTGAAACCTCACCCCGGCCGCGGGACAGAGCCCCAGGTTTGACTATCCAGATGTTGTGGATTCCGTCTGTGTCCAGCTGTGGGCTGACCTCCCGAAGCCTCCCCAGCATCACCTTACAGCGCTCCAGGTATCGATTACTGTCCTGGATACCCACCCCCTCACTGCCCAGGGACAGAGGGAGAACAGGGCGTCTGAGTCTCAGTGCCAACGAGTCACCGTCACAATGACACTGAGACCCACCCTGGAGACGGACTGCAAGTCACAGTAACAATGAGATATAAAGACCCACTGTAGCGATAAGAGAAATAGACACCATAGACAGCAGAGAGACTTCAGATATTTCATTGAATTAAAACACACTCACTGGACAATCATGTTATAGTTATGAAGGAACTCCGCCCATTGCTGCTCTGTGAGGGAAGGTGGTGTTCCCATAGAGATGTCAATGTCATGGTGTTCCAAAGTGTCCAAGAAGTCTTGGCACACAAGTAATGCACTGTCAATTATTCCACATCCGACTGATTCAATGGCTCGTCGCTTGCACCTTTTCTTCTGGCCTGGAAGGGGTAGGGCAAGGCACATGGGACAACTATATAAGAGTGGATGCTGATGAATGTAAGCACGTCTCAATATAAATTACATATATTACAGGTAACTGCACCGATTTGCAAGCAGAGTGTTTGAGCGAGTATATAAAAGTGAGAAGGTTTTTAGTTAATTTTTTCAAAACTAGCAAACTTCTTGTTCTGCTTTTTCTGTTCTTCCCACCCTCCTGACTTTTCTCCATAACCAAACTGACTATGGCCTCCTGTGGAACAAACAGTTGGTGTTTGGATTCTCCCATTACGCTGCACTCTGACTCAGCGTGTTATCTGTAAAGGAGTGCGTGTGTGAGTGCTTGCGTGCATGTGTGCGTGTATAGCATGTAAAGAATATGAGGCACACCTGTTTGAGAGGGATCAGTTGATCCTGCCTTGTCTTCCTCTACTTGCTCCCCAGAACTCCTCTCCAGCACGCATTGCAATAGGCTGGAGCACGCCGTCCTCTGGAAATCCTCTACAAACAGAGAGTGGGCGAGTGTGAGGTCATGTGCATGCCGTACGCGTAAAGCGAGCATTAGATATAGAGGATTGAGTAAGAGATCCCGACCGATGAAAGCATGCTTCTCATCCTCCGCCCCCAGCCTGTAGCAGCGTGGGAAGAAGGTGTCTGGATCGGCCGCATCAAACCACCGCAGGTTCCTCAAATTCACACATAACCCCACCTGAGAGATGGAGAGAAAGAGATGGACAGGGGGAGAGAGATGCAGACAGACAGCTCGTGTGTCTGGGGCGATATGATCACTATGACGGCATGTACGCATGTCCTAATGCAGGATTTTCCCAGAGGTCCGTGTTCCATGTAACAAAAATATTTCTGACATTAGGTCATTTTAAGTATGTAAATGCATCTTAAAGGGATATTTCACTTGTGACATAAGTAATTTTGTGGAGCGTACTCCATTATATTTGCATAGCGTGAATATTAGCAACAGCAGCTGTCCCTGCTGACCGTTAACGGCATCCCCGTTAGTCCCGGTCCCCATTCACTGCCATTCATTTTCGGGACCTCAAACTAATTGCGGCGGATAATACATCGTTAAAAGAGTACACAAGGGTGAAAAGGTACGTGTTTGTTTTGATATTTCGTGTATTTTCAACGTTTTATTACTTTATAAAAGAAAAAGACGATCCGGCAAAAAACTTTGTTATTTTAAGTCAGTGAAGAATCCTTGCACACGATAAAGTTGACGTCATGAGTGATACGTTATGATAACCCGCTTTTGTATATTTGTAGACTAATGTTACTAGTAAAACTGGGGGTTTACTACGAAGCAGGATTACTGAGTTAACTGGATAACGAACGGTTATGACGGTAACCATGTTCTATGAGTTCCGGATGACCATTAGGGTCGTCAATATGGACGGACCTTCTGGGGCCAGATGCATCGAGACTTTTATACCAGAATTTGTCATGGTACATGACCTCCACGTAGTGACGTAATTCCTCCCATTAAAGGGGGGGGAGCGTCACTGCGGAAATCCTCGGAACACTTTTCTCGCCCTTAAAAGGTCCCGAGTGACCATGATCCCTAATGGTCATCCGGAACTCATAGAACATGGTTACCGTCGTAACCGTTCATTCTATTTTGTTCCTCCGACTATTAGGGTCGTCAATATAGATGACTAATACCCAAAATCTCAGGAGGGACCATCATCCTTACATGGATGCCAAGGCTGCAGGTAAGACGGTTGCAGCGACCATTGAGCCTGGCGCCACATAAAGTCACTTAAGGCTGATCATCTCAAGAGGCTCATAGGGCTGAACCGTGAGCGCTCTCAACACCAAGGGGAGATCCCAGGAGGGAGCTACCAGTGACCTCGCAGGTCTCAGCCTCCGGGCTACCCTCAGGAACCGGCTGACAAGGTAATGGCTCCCTGCAGGCTTGTTATGTACCCAAACATGCCCGCTGGATATTTCACGTTATCAAATAAGGACTATAAGAGGTCCAATAGTACAGGAATCGGACCGTGTACGTGGTCCGCACCTTCCCGTAAGCACCATGTGTTAAATGGCTGCCACATATACCCATAGGCCTTCCTCGTAGAGGGGGCTCTGGAGTTAAGTCGCGTCCACTGGACGGGGGAGCCGCACTCCGTTATCGAAGGGTGTGATAACAGATCCTCCCGAACTGGAATTTTCCAGGGCGGATCGTAAACAAGGCAGGGGACCTTGGGAAACGAAGGTTTCATCAGTCATCTGGGGGCTACCAGCAGGAGCTTGTGGCGGCTCGTACTGACCCTGTGCAGAATCGCATTGATCAGCGACTCAGGTGGAAACGCGCATAGCAGGCCGTCCGGCCACTCGTGCGCTAATGCGTCTATCCCCAAGGGACTCGAATACTCGTTCAGGGAGAACCACTGGGGGCAATGAGTAAACTCTTGAGAGGTGAACAGGTCTGTCTGAGCAGGACCGAAGCGTCTCCATATCTCCTCCACCACTTCAAGGCGGAGGGGCCATTCGCCTTTGGAGGACGATAAGAATCGCATTGAACGATAAGAATCGTAGCCCCGACTGAAGTCACAAGACATTGTGGGATTCACACAGGATACAAATAGTCTCACATCTCAATATGCATTGGCGAGAAAAATGAAGAGGATTTCCGCAGTGACGTTCCCCCCCTTTATGGGAGGAATTACATCACTATGCAGAGGTCATGTACCACGACAAACTCTGGTATAAAAGTCTCGATGCATTTGGCCCCAGAAGGTCCATCCATATTGACGACCCTAATGGTCGGAGGAACGAAATAGAACTGCATTGAGTAAAACCGGAACCCTCCCAAATCTGGAACATGGAAGGGAAAAAGAACTGTTCCGGGTTTTATTCAGTGCAGTTATCCAGTCCAGGTTGCCATACCTACCGAGAAACTTCCCAAGCTCTATTTAATCTACCACCTGTAGTAGGCTACCATTAGTTGTAGGTCTACGTCATAACAAAACAAAAAATCTACGGCTTGTTGTATATCTACACAGTAGCTTGAAAACAGCTTATAAGCTCAAAACAAACACGTACCTTTTCACCCTCGTGTTTTGTTTTATCGATTTATTATCTGCCGCAGTTAGTTTGTGCTTTAAAGCGATTCATTTTCCTGAGGTCTCGAAAATGAATGGGAGTGAATGGGGAGCCTGACAACCGGGACTAGCAGGGACAGCTGATGTTGCTAGTATTCACGCTATGAAAACATAATGGGGTAAGCTCCACAAAATTACTTATGTCACACCAAGGTGAAATATCCCTTTAAATGATTGACAGAATCAGTTTCTCACCTTGGTAGTGAAAGAGCCAGCCTTGGCAAAGTGATTGGTAATTTGTTCTTTCCGTAACAAGCGGTAGTCGATAGCGTCTCTTCGCATTGTCCAACAGAAGTATGCCGTTTCGTTTCGAACGAGGCGGGACTGGGGGAGAGAGGAGAGGGGAAAGCAGAGTGAGAGAGAGACCCGAGGGGAGAGGTGTTTTCCATCATTGCCACGGTAACGTTTCTACCTAACAAATTGTTGTTTGTTAGGTTGTTGTTACATTTATTGATTATAAATGGGCTTCTGCACCTTCTTGCTGTGATACTGCATTTTTGAATTCCTGAGATTAACACTGATGTTCTCCACTGCTGTACATCGCTCTGGATAAGAGCCCCTGCAAAGTGACTGTAATGTAGTGTTCTCCAGAAGACTGTGACATCAGAAACAACGCACCATGATCTCGTAGATGTCATTCGGAGTGTCGTCCCTCTCCACCTCCTCTGAACTGTCTGGAAAAAACAGGAGGATGGCAACCACTCTGTAAGATAGTCAGAGGAATCTCAAGTCCCTCTTGGACAGGATGACTTCTGTGGGCCTGACGTGTTGGTTGGTGAATATTTAAACATGCAGGTACAGGGGAAATCTACACAGTTCTATCAATGCTGTATACAAGCACTTTTCTGCCCCTCAATACTCTCCCTCCTTTGAAACACATTATTCTCAGTCTGAGGAGCTCTGTCTTATGAGGCAACCCTATTAACAGTCTGATCTGTCATATTAGCCATTTCTTACTCATATGAAGATATTGTTGACAAATCAGATCTATGAATATCCGATATATGTGTAGTCTGTTCCCAGACAATTTATAATATGTTGGTTGTACATTACATTACATTTAGCAGACGTACTGATTTAGATCAATTTAAAGGACCATACTGATATTTTGCATGTTATAGCCCATTTACTACAAATTTTGTGTACTTTACATTGCTGCAAACCAATTTCTAAAGCATACAACAGCTTTTTTGATTTTTAATTGCATTTTTCCTACTTTCCAGGCAGCCATTGGTTTCCATTGATTTCCATACGGTATGAAAATCAACTTGCAGAGACTTGAAAGTTGCTTGAGATAGGTAATCCATCATCGTTAAAGTGCTTTATCGTTGCATAATAACACATTTGGATTTTGAAAGTGTGGATTGATATGAAAACTAGCCTGGCTAGTTCTCCAAGCAGTAAATGGGCTATAACATGCAAAATACCGTTATGGTCCTTTAAAACGTGGATACAATGCTTGCATTAAAATGTGATACCAGCAGAATCTGATCCAGATTACAAATCCAGTCCGAGTCTTGTGTTCAGATGATAATTGAATACAACAAGCATCACAGTTATCAATAAATTATATATTTCACATGAAAAGACTTGTTCACAGTTTTATGTGATCTGTCCTATCAGACAGCCCTGCACATAGGCTGACCTGTCCTGTAAGACAGGCCCGCCCATAATCTTGATACAGCTTGTCCTATGAGACAGTCCTGCCCACAGCCTAATGATATATCCTACAAAACAGCCCTGCCCACAATTTGATGAGATGTGTCCTATGAGACAGCCCTTCTGACAGCCTGGTGAGATTTGTCCTATGAGACAGCCCTTCTGACAACCTGATTTTATTTGTCCTATCAGCCCTGTCCACAATCTGGTCAGACAGATCAGTGCCTAGTCTACCTCCGCCATTTAGTTCATTGAACATCTCACCTTCGTCATCTGTGCTGTTGTCCCGGTCGTCCCCCTCGTCTCCCTGGGGCCTATACTTCGACGGGACAATCCGTGGTAGGCGATGCTCCACCCAACCCCTAGCCCGCAGGGCAGCACGGACGACGGGGTAAGGACCTTGTATCGTGAATACCTTCCGCTGCTGAAGAAAGAGAGCCGAAGAGAGTGAAAGGCTCTGTAAGGAAAGTGTTATGAGGGGGTCTTACGGAGCGAGTGAAAGTGACTTGCACGTAACATGCCTCACCTTTACAGCCTTCTCCACCAGGGCCTTAGCCCTAGACAGTCTGTCCAAGCTGATTACAGGCAGACTGGCAATACTGCGCCGAATCTTCCCCTCTGGGACGGCTTTCACACACACACACACACACACACACACACACACACACGCAAAATTAGCACACTACGCATACAGTAGTAAGACCAAAGTTAATACAATCAACATTCAATCAAAAAAGCTAAATTTACTGTGAACTCATTTCTTCAGATACTGTATATGTGTAGCTGCAGGAAGGTAATGGGTTGATAATACCTTGATTGCATAGCTAAGTGTATGAATCTGTTCTGTCAGGATGTTGGGTGGGTGGATTTAAGGACGTTTTGCATGTGTTGTCAGTATGAAGTTGTCAATATGTCATATGTTATAATTATGCTGTGCCAGTGCCCTTGTGCTATCCGTATAATGCATGTGTGTGCAGTTGTTGTAAAGTATGAGTGAATGTTATGGGTACGTTGTGTTGTTTGTGAGTGTGGGCCATCAGTAAGGCAATACATTGTGTGGTCCTCTCAGGTGAGGGTGTATTGGAGGTCTGTCTGAGGTGGCAGGGCTGAATCACACTGCCACTCTGTGGAGCGACCCTCCTCTGAGATCCTGCGTCTGTGGGGGAAGAAACAGTCACTAGATATACATTGGACTCACACTTAAAGGCATACTGAACTTTGTTAGAACATAATATTGTATAGCTACACTGCCTGGCAAAAAAAAAAAGTTGCACACTCTAATATTCCGTTGGACCGCCTTTAGCTTTGATTACGGCGCGCATTTGTCGTGGCATTGTTTCAACAACCTTAATGCAACGTCACAACATTTATTTCCGTCCAGAGTTGTATTCATTTTTGGCCAAGATCTTGTATTGACGACGGGAGAGTCGAACCACTCCGTAAAGTATTCTCTAGCACATCCCAAAGACTTTCAAT
Source organism: Synaphobranchus kaupii (assembly GCA_029718625.1). Taxonomy (NCBI): domain Eukaryota; kingdom Metazoa; phylum Chordata; class Actinopteri; order Anguilliformes; family Synaphobranchidae; genus Synaphobranchus; species Synaphobranchus kaupii. Next base: position 105,888,540 of record CM056378.1, on the reverse strand, counting down.
GGGGTTAAGGTCAGGACTCTGGTGGCCAATTCATGTGTGAAAATGATTCCTCATGCTCCCTGAACCACTCTTTCACAATTTGAGCCCGATGAATCTTGTCATTGTCATCCTGGAATATGCCCATTGATGGAATAACCTGGTAATTCAGGTACTCAGCTTAATTTTACTTAATTTTATTGCTGCATAACATTGCTGAGCCTAGATCTGACCAATTGAAGCAACCCCAGATCATAACACTGCCTCCAGAGGCTTGTATAGTGGGCACTATGCATGACGGGTGCAACGGCAACCTTTTTTTTGGCCAGGCAGTGTACCTGGCCCCGATAAGAGTCGTAATATTCACAGTAATCTTCATGATTTGCTCTAGTGGTCAGCGGACAATACCGTTTTTTTTCTCTCTCCATTCACTCCCATTGCATGGTGAAACAGGTCTCAAAAGCACACTTTTAGCACATAAACGAATGCAAACGACACGGATTATGTCGATATATAAAATCACGACATCCAGAACCGAACGAACCAGTCCTCGTACGTATTTGTTTTGTGTAATTACAATTATTTATAAAAGTACTATTTTCTTCAATGTTGTTAGCAAGCTACCAGAAAAGACTAGCAAAATGTTGGCAGGTCGGTTTGTTTACCATAGATACTACCAGGAGCGCTTGCTTCTGTGGAAATTTGGACCAATGAGTGGTTTTTGACGCATCGGCGCATTAACACTGTTTCTGGCGCAAGAATTACCTACCGGATCTACGTTTTAAAATAAAATACTAAAAAGCCAGGAAAGGGCCATTTCATAAAAATATATATATATACGTACGAGGACTGGTTATTGTTTGTATTGACAGAATCCACTTCGTTCACGTTCGTATATGTACTAGAAGTGTCATTTTGAGACCGTTTTAGCTGCCCTATAAAAGTGAATGGAGAGCAACAAATACCCAATTCTGGATTATCACACCAGGGGAGAACAGAGCAACTAACGAACATATTTCACCACCATTTGGGCTCATATCATGACCAGGTAACTACACAAAGTTCTACCAAAGTTCAGTTGTGCTTTACGTACTCCTGCTACTTCCCTGTAATACCACATTATTAAAGCCCTTCGAAATAATACTTTTTCCATTTTGAATGAAGGGAACCTCGTGCTACACTGATGGTACCTTGAAAGCACAACAGGAGATGAGTAAACAGTTATTTCTTAATATGTCACCACAGCTTTTAGTCAAATTATACAATTTACAGAAAATATGAAGACAAGATTCATATATGACTTGTAATGGCAATGCTAATTTAGAAGTGGTTGAGGGATAACACTTTGTTGGGAATGTACGTTTGTGCAATTATCAAGGGATTAACACATACACTGAATTAACACAGAGTACACTGAATTAATACCTGGTGAGATTTAAACTTTGATTGACTTTCCATAACATGTTGCCTCTGTAGTATTTGTTTATTTATTCAGTGACAATTAACCAACATTACTTTTCAAGTGAGCCCTCATTACTTATTGAAGGTGCCTGGCTGCCATTTTAGACTCCACTTCCTTTGAGCCACTCAATTTCTTGTAAAGAGGAAATGAAGGATGTGGGATAGATACATGGGGGTTCAGTCCGACACAGAGACAGCGAGATTAAAATATAGATACTAAACACATAGGCAAACTAGCACATGTAACTACATGTACAGTACATTTAAGGCTACAGGTTGGATGATGGCTTCAGACAGTAACTGAACATACTGTGCACAAACAAAACAGGAGGAAGAACATTTGAAATTGAGAGATGACAAATATATACACAGGTCTGTGCCATGATACCCAGAAGTACACACTGTATTATATTTAGAAGAAAGCAACTCACACTTAGGCTAACAATGGCAAACAGAGGAAAACAGAGACAGTTCTAAAAATAGTCAATGTGCCTTTTGTACATGAAAATAATCATAGGAACCTAGTAAAAGATATGGGGAGTGCATGAGGCAGTCAGTATATGAATCCCCTGTGCAACCTGGGGTTCGATCCCCCACCATGACACTTTCTGTACTGTGATCCCATCTCTCCTTGTAACTCTCTCTACTTTACCACTGTCTGTATAAATTAAAACATAAATTTAAAAAAAATTAAGGTGGGTTGACTCACTGTCTGTGAAAAAAATGACAAGGTAGATGTCAATAGATTTTCATCAGTGCATTGAAAGTGATATCTATACAGGCAAGCATGTAGACAGACAGACAGGCAGGCTGTCGCAAAGTCTTACATTGCATTACATTACAATCAGTTACCTTTGTCTGTGCTGGGCATTTTTCCATCATTGGTCTGGCTCTGCTCTGCCCTTGCCGGTGCCGGTGCCGGTGCTGGGATGCTCGCCCTCTGTGCCAGGACCTCTGTATGTTCCCTTGCCCTCATGGTCCCAGGGCATATGATCCTAAAAGCACTCTCTCATGCCCACTGCCTCCAGCTTTGCTCTGGTCCACTGAGCTTTCTCTCCATGAAGCAAAGCCTGGGTACCTGGTCAATGTGCACGTCTCTATCAGTCAGTCAGCTCGTCAGATTGCCCCTCTGTACGATTATGCAGTGGGTCTTCGACCACTGTGTTAGATAGAGGGACAGATTGAAGTGGAGGGGTTAGAACTTCTCAATAACATACCAAGAAGGCATGAACACATACACACACACACACACACATGAACTGCCACAGTTGTATCTGTAGACAAGGAGCCAGAAGCTGAGTGACAGTGCCTTCTCTGTTTTAACGCTGGAGCCGCATTGGCGTGTAGCCTGGGTCAGATTGCTGAGCTGGAGACAAGCTTGGATACACGTGTCACCACTCGCATCACCTGGACTGGCACACAGTTACACTCCTTACCAATACGTAAGCTCATTCAGCTGGGTCAGATTCATGGGTCTCTCTGTCATTACTACAACACTGCACCCGATGACGACAGCAAAGATGTAATTACCATTGCCTAGTTACACCATCATTGTCCACTTAATAACAAAGCTACAAAAATCAATGCATATACAGTAGGTATGGTGCCAAACTCCCATACTGGCTCTTCTGCTCAAGGTGGAAATGCCTGTATCTTATGAATTGGACAGAACACTTGCTTTATCTTTTGTTGTCTTGCTAGAATTGGCCCATAACCGTATTGTTGGCCTGGTTACAAATGGCAGCTACCTGTGGCTTTGCCTTGATCGATGACTTTTAAAACTGATGAGAACTGGGTGGGTAACCTCATCTAATATAACGCTACTTCAATGACAAACCAAATGAGCGTTGTTGGCCAGGCCAGGTTCCAGCACAATTCTGCTTTGCATGGCTCCAACATAGTTGGCATCAGTAACATTAGACGAATATGGCCGTTTCCCATAGCAGCATTGCATGGATTTCTACATTAGCGACATTGCATTACGTTACATTATCCAAAGCCACTTACGTTACGACGAAAGAGAACATGACTACATGATCCACCTATGTGAGGTATAGAAGCTGCATGAATATAACGTTGATGAGAATGGTCCTTACATGCCGAACAATATCAGTAATATTATTCATTTAAACATGTAATTTAAATAATGTAAAGGATCATTCTTACTAATTAATTATTAATTCTTACTAATAACTTAGCCAACCGGCGATTAAATAGTAACCATAAAAACGGTAACTAGATCAATCAAGTTTGATTGATTCATCACCTTCTGTGATGAAGTTTGCAAGGGCATAGGAACGTGCAGCCTGCTACGTTAACTGTAAACACTAGGGATGCCAGCACATACAGTAACGAACTTAGAGATAAAAAGACGACAACAGCTTTAATTCCCTCTTTATACAACGGGCCTGACATGTGGGGCGATTAATATGCTGTTTCTATCCGTCTATAGCAATTTGATGAGCCTATTTACCTGAACAGGGTAGTCACTTGGTCGGTCGTATCCCGCGTCGTGTATTGTAACTGGATGCCCACTCGTCTGCTCCCGGCCGTGGTTTCAGTATTTTTGTCCAAATCTGACCACTTCCACGGCACCTGCGCAGTCTCGTTTACTCGTGTTCATACATGCTGTTTACAGTCTCCATAACAACCGTTTAGAAACGTGCAAAACAGTCAAGTTCTGTCTACATGTGAAGGACCATAATGCATCAGCAGAGCCTGAGGAGCATCTATTTAATGGAGAGCTACACAGTATGCATATTCAACACTTTAATTAAGCAATCTAAATGAGACAAAATGTGTTAGAAGCACAGGCCTTGATGTTTGACTGTTGTTTCTTTTATTTTTCTTATAATGCAGCAATATTGTTAATGTTTTATTTTGTTTATATTTGGATTTAACCCAAAAAAATAACGCATCTTTGCATTTCGACACTTTTTTCAATGGAAACGTTCACTTGTAATAATTACTGATCTTCACTAGATGGCGCTAGGTATCAACAAATGTATACGTTTTAAAATTTAGAGGGTGCAATTTTCTTCTGGTCTGCAGTCCCTGTGTATCGAAAACCAGCAGATCTACTGTCCCAAAACATACAGTATTATGTATATATAAGTTATTATCCATTATTTCTAAAATGTAGATTACCATTCATTAGTAGTGAATGCAACTTTCGACATGTCTGTAAGGACACTGAAATATAGCGGCATTGGCCCTGTATCAATCTATAATCACCATAATGCATATTTGCATACTTTCTGACTTAACAGCTGATTCAGAAGTGGTGAATGCCTTGTCTTTACATATAATATAAAACGCATTCTAACCGTAATGATATTGTGACAACATTTCAAAAAATGTCATCCATTTTAGAAGGACAATCTTGTGTGTGGAAGGTGTCATAGCTGTGAAACTAGTGCATTACACTCATATCCAAATGCTGTATTTCACTGCAGATTAAGCTGAAAAGTTACACAACAAGTTGTCCTGAACACAGAGTACCAGGAAAGACAAAGAAAGCCTCAAGGCCTCCCCGTACTTTAGCTATTCCAACTCCTAGCTAGTGTGAAATACACGTCCGTGGCTTACTAAACAGTCTTGTATTATTCCCCCAGAGTCATTTTAGTATCTGTATTTCATCCAAATCATTCACATTTCAAATTAACTTTTAATGTCATGTATGAGCTCGACCGTTTTGACTGAAAAGCCCTTTCCATTTTGTAACCCACAGGTTTTTCATGTGATATCTTGAGAAGACCTGCGCTCTTGCATTTGAGTTACAAGATGCTTCTGTAGCAAACAAGTTGTCCCTGGGGACATGGCTGACAAGGGGTGAAGGCTGTGGGTTTGAGGTGTGCTGGGGAAATACTGACGGCTTAAAGGCTCTGATATGCTAATGAGCTCAAATGGTGCCATCAATGTGTGACTTCCAGGTCTGCATTCCATCACAATTGTCACACAAAGTGTGTGGGCATACACATTACACTGTTAAAATTTTAAGTAACTCTCAATGGCTTAATGTGTCTAAGCGAAGAGAAGTAATTTACAAAATTCTAGTACCACATTATTTACAAAGTATGTGTCAGGTATGTTTTCCAAACTATTTGGAAGATTAACCATGATGACTAAATTTATGTTTAACCCTCCTTCAGAAAGGAATTAACATATTAGATGATAACCAAATAAAAGTGTTTTGTATTAGTCACATTATATAGGAATGCAGCATATTTCTGGAAGGTTATAATGTTGTTATACACTGCCTGGCCAAAAAAAAAGTCGCGGTTGCACCCGTCATGCATAGTGCCCACTGTACAAGCCTCTGGAGGCAGTGTTATGATCTGGGGTTGCTTCAATTGGTCAGGTCTAGGCTTAGCAACATTATGCAGCTATAAAATTAAGTCAGCTGAGTACCTGAATGTACTGAATGACCAGGTTATCCCATCAATGGGCATATTCCAGGATGACAATGCCAAGATTCATCGGGCTCAAATTGTGAAAGAGTAGTTCAGGGAGCATGAGGAATCATTTTCACACATGAATTGGCCACCAGAGTCCTGACCTGAACCCCATTGAAAATCTTTGAGATGTGCTAGAGAATACTTTACGGAGTGGTTCAACTCTCCCGTCATCAATACAAGATCTCTGCCAAAGATTAATGCAACTCTGGACGGAAATAAATGTTGTGACGTTGCATAAGGTTGTTGAAACAAAGCCATGACGAATGCGCCCGTAATCAAAGCTAAAGGCGGTCCAACGAAATATTAGAGTGTGCAACTTTTTTTTTGGCCAGGCAGTGTATCTCAACTGAATGATCATACCTAGCAGAAATGCAGTAAAATGACCGTATGGGATTTTAACATATTTTAAAATTGATATCACAAGCAAGGCACAAGTTACATACATACAATACATGTTGCATTGTGAAAATAATTGACCTGACAATATGTATGGAGTGATGGATGCAGTGAACTTTGATATCATTTTTATGACAGGTCTACAGAATTGTAGTTATGAATACTAAATACTAAATACATAACAGATTGACCAGTGGATATGGAAATTAAATAATTCCCATATGCTCCTGTGTGGTTGTAATGTTGTTTAAACAAAAAAAAAATCATGTAATGTACTTCCCTGAGTCACTCACAGTAAGCTCCCCACAGCTGTGTACATAAACATAATTTCCTCACTCGCTCCCCCTTTAGGCCAAAGCCTGTTCCTGCATGCTGATAGGAGAGGCAGCTCGACTGTCTTTCTTATTCACTTGCTGGGGCCTAAGCGCCCTCTCCAAGCGTACTCTGGCATTCTTTCATTGTGCCTCTGTGAACACTGTAATTACAGCGCAAGAGCACAAAGGGTAATGGCAGCTGGAGACTCCACACTGCCTTCCACCCACACTCCAGAGACAGCGCCCCTCCACAAACCCAGGCAGGGGGAGGGGACTGCTGGGGTGGGGGGGGGGGGGGGGTGGGGGGGTTGGGTGAAGACGGGAAGCAGGAAGAGAGAGACAGGGGGTTACTGAGACGAGGATATAGGGGGAAGAGATATGGTGGCAATTAGGAGGTATAGAGAAATAGTGGCAAAATTAGAAGAGTGAAAGGAGGTGAGAGAAGGGGCCAAGAGGGAGAAACTTGGCAAAGAATATAGACGGAGAAAAGGGGGAAAGGGGGAAAGGGTGGGGGGGGGGGGGGGGGGGGGGGGGCTCGAGGAATGAGAGTGGCAGGAAGATGGAAAGGCAGAGCCATGTCACTAGTGCGGGAAACTGAAGACCATCATCCCAGGAATGTTCACTGGCAGTGGACTAAGATTCCTCTCCCGGGCCTGTTGAACCTGGCTCTCCTCTCTGTATGCTCTGATGAATTTTGTCTACGCGGCGTCCCTCTGTACATGCCACTGAGTTTGCAACCATCTTCAAACAGCCAGGAGGGTTATTGAAATGAATAGATTTCCATTTCAAGTTACCAGCCAGCCTCTCATCCCTGGGAGTATAATTGTGTGTAACTTGTGACTCACTCTTACTTTGGCCATAAATACGTTATGTCATCATCATACTCATTGATAATGTATGTCCAAGGTCCCTTGGTTGTCATGAAGCCGCTTCTTTACATCAGAAAGAAATGCACCTGAGGCTCTACTGGAGTAGGCCTAAATAGAAGTTGCATTGGCTCAGGGCTTGTTTACGCTCATTAATGAGGTGGATTTGAAGAGTACCTTTCTCAGATTTTCACACTCTGGTTCACTCATTCATTACAACGGCTCCACACCTGCATTAGACACAAGTAGCCATGACTTACTTTCCATTCTTTAAGTATGGCTGTCAGTATTGCAAGTTATCCCGCCGTCAAATGGTGGTTATATCCCAACATTCTACAGCGCTGCACCAAAACCCTGTCCTCTCCCTGTTTGCAGTAAAGTGTTAAAAGGGTGTTTAAACTGAGTATATTAGACAGCACAGCCATCTATTCTTTTGATATGGGCTTTAAGGATGGGCAGGCCAGCCAATACATATGAGGAGTAGATCAGAATGAAAGTGTGTTGATATGCTAGTAACTATTGGAGCACTAGTGATGGCAGCCAATGCAGTTGGCTGTACCAGTTTTGTAGCAACAGAGCACTAATGACCATCTCCTCCCTGGGTCCTTAATCTCTTGGTCCATCTCTGTGTCTTCCCCTGCCAGTAACAGATGAGGGGGATTTGGGTGAGTGGGGGCCAGCAGGAGCAGGGATTCAGCTGCCCCTCTGGCATGTGTTTGCACAAGAGCGAAGAGCCTTTCTGGAGCACTTGCCTTTTCATCTGTGCCGTCCTCCTCGCAGACAGGGAGCCATTGTCTCCGCCACTATGGACGTTTCATTCCGTTATGATGTCATAGTTTGTGTTTCCAAGAACAGCCTGCCTGCTGAGATAGACTGAGATTCTAAGAGAAAAGAACACATGCAATCACAAGCGCACACTTACAGTATATGCTAGCACACACATGCTTTCTCTCTCTCTCACACACACACACACACGCAGAAGGAAACAAATTTGCTAAACTGCTTTTCTAGTTTCTCTCCTGTAGGAGCAGTCGGGTGTAGGTAGATGGCAGTTTGGGGGGAGGGGGTGAATAGGAAGTGGCATGTGGAATGATATAATGATAAATACCCACAGACACCTGATCTACGTCTTATTTATATCACTCGCCACTCTCTCTCTATCTCTCCTTCTCTCTCTGTCTCAGTCACTTCCCACTGTCTCCAGACACCAGCCTCTAATAGCACATGATGTATTTGCATGTCATTTGCCTGGCAGTTGGACCTGTTGTTCTGCTACATGTACATTTGCAAGCACATGCAAACAAGGGTGGTTTTCCTTTCATTTTATTTGACTTCATTTCAAATGTTTAGCTGCCTAAGAGTAGTTCTCTATATTTTTAGAGGAAATTGTTAAGCCTTGGTTATTAACCCAATACAACACCCCACACACAAAGCAGTTACACACAGCAATCATGAGTTTAGAGAGCTACACCAAAATTATGCTCCTCTTTAGAGCAAATGTGACCTAAAGAAAGCTTGGATCTCTTTATAATTTAGAAACACAAAATATGAATAGTTTTGTGAACTTGTTATATACTGTGAATGAGATCGCGTAGGTAAGTGCGAAGGGAGATACTTGGAGGTTGTATTTTAAGGCATACTGCCATGACAGAATGCAGCTTGAATGTAGGCTACTGTATCGCTCACAGGCAGGGAGCATAGCGCAGACACCTGGTGCCGAAGCTGAGAGACGGGGGGCTGATGTCTTCTGAGACATTGTGAATGATGTGAGCTCTGTGTTTGGACATGTGCCGCCAAACCAAAGGGGTGCCTCGCGCAGTCGACAGCTGTGAGGGCGGGAAGCACGGAGTGTGGGCTCCCACGGCGCTCTCTCTCTCTCTCTCTTTCTCCTATTCTCTCCCCCCTTTCTCTCTCTCTCTCTCTCTCTCTCTCTCTCTCTCTCTCTCTCTCACCTGACACAGCGGTGCCCTGGCTCCCCAGGCAGGGCAGGTGAACAGGAGTTGATAAAAAGGGGTTGCTGTGGCAACGGAGACAAAGGGTGGCCAAACACTAGCGGTGTCGAGCTAGCCGGGTTGGGTTATAAATCAGGTTGTGTTTGCTTTGTGTTTTATTTTCATTTATTGCCGTCTGCCTTTTGTTTGCCGTAGTGATGAGATGAGGGATTTCCTCCAGCTTCCTTTCCCTCCTGTCATGATGTAGGGCGGGTTTGATCAGTGCTAAAAACAAGCCCTTCAGGACTTCCAGTGACTAGAATACACCTTTAAGCACAAGCATAAAGCACTGAAAGTTCTATAATAATAATAATAATAATTGTTATTATTATTCATCATATTATATAATGACAATAATAATAGCAATAATAATAACAATAATTTCCTTTTATGTAGTGTTTATGGACAGCGTTAATGGATGACGATGTATAGCCTATATATTCTTGATTTCGGAAGTATTTACATGTATTTGAAGATATTCATTTTGTATTGATCTATTTTTTTTATTATTAATGTAAGCTCAGTCAAACTTGTATGATAGTTTTCACATTTATGTTGGATAATTCTGTGGCCAACCGTCGATAACTCTAATTTTCTGCATTGTTTTTTTATTTGCTTTGTCTACGGAAACAATAATGGCAAACGGCCACGAAACACATGCCCTTCAGGCCGGGGGCTCGGGATCAAAAGCATCCCTCTCTCACCCTCTCGGGTGCTCATGCGGTCTCCCCTCAGTACGTCAGCGTGGGCCAAAGGAAAGCTGCCAGGTTCCACCTGTTGACTGGCTACCGTTTCCACCACACAGAGACGGTCTGTTGGAGCAACTGACAGAGCCGACAGTGAAACGGTAACGGCAGTGGTTTTGCCGGGGCGGGGCGTGGGTCGCTGCTTTGAAGCTGTTTGCGTTTTGCACTGTTGGGAGTGTAAAGGTCAAAGCAATTGAGAGCAACGTTCCGAGGAGGGGATAGCAATACTGATAAGGCAGGCATGCGACGCTCGGCAGTGAACGGGCCACTGGCCCTCCCGTAACGTACACCGCGGAGCCCGCGCTTACCCTGACTGACGGAGCGCTGAAGGAGGGAATAAAGGCACCTTACAGAATCTAAAGTAAACATTTGTCCCAGCATGAGGTAGTTTAATGCACGCCAGACACCAGGGAGATAAAAAATAAATATATTTTTAGATATACATCAGGGAATTTCTCATAGACGCATTGACGTAAAAGTGTGCATTTGTCAGCGAGCGTTCCTCTTGATCGACGCATGGATTCCACTATCTTCCGCAGTGAGTTTAGTGGGTCAGCTTAACAGTCATCAGCGGGGTACTCCTGGAGCTGACTATTCGATTATGACAAGATTTTAGCATGACAATATGAGCCCCAGTGCGCTCAAATGCAAATCCCGAAACCTTTGCCCTCAAACGAGGAAAAGATCCACGATGCATAAGTGAGGCCGGCCGGGGGCGACTTGTGACGTAGCGCGGCTAAATGAGCTCACTGTACGGGAAGAAGTGGATGTCCAGGCCTTCAGAAATCGGTGCTAATCCAGCCCTCCCTGCAGGAGCAGGCTGATAATGAGATCCATTTTGGGCCTCCATCCAAAGGCCCTGCCAGTCGCTGAAGTAAAGTCTTAATACTCATGAGGGTAATAAGGCAGCAAATAAACTGGAGCCGGCCCACCGAGCAGAGAGACGAGCCGGGGGTTAATTTCGTTATTATTCGCGGTCTCTCCGGGCGCTCCTGTAACACAAAGCACATGGCCTCTCACGGATTTCTAACAGCAACAAAAACAAGAGGCATGATAAACTTGGTCTATATTTAGCCCAAAGCGCTTTTCTCTCTCCTTATAAAGTGATTTGGGGAATCTAAAGATGGACATCCTCAACATGGTTTGGCCATGTGTCCTAAACAGCCCACCTGAGTGGTAACAGTCCCTATTTAAAAAAAAAAAAAAACTTTCTTTTTTTCTCTGTCTTTCTCGCCCCTCTCTCATACTTTTGTTTCTCTCTCACTCTCTCTCCACTCGCAATTTTTACCTCTTTCTTTCTCTGCCTCTCACCCACACACACACACACGCGTGTGCACATGCACGCGCACACACACACATACACACACACACACACACACACACACACGCACACACACGCGTTAGTTCAGTAAACAGACTCCACTCCTGTTTTTGTGAGAGTGGGGGTGGATGGCGCTCGGCAGGGATCAGCATCGGAGCCCTGCTGGCAGACTAAATGGCCGCTGTTTATTTACATAGAGACGGTTATTTAGTGTTTGCTCCCAGGCAATGAATGCAAGCCATAAATCTGAGAACACGCACGGTGCTGTTGTTCTTCTGTATAATTACCATGCTGTACTCCGCTCTGCAGTCTGAGGAAGTCAAAATCGAAAAAGGGGAGATGGGAGAACAGGCAGTGGAGCCCCTCCCTTCCACCTCCCCCTCCCCCTCCCGCTGTGGCTTCCCAGTCAGGGCCGTCAGTGCTGGGGCGTTATCTGGACAAAGCCGCCCTGTTTCCCTCGGTCCGTTGGGGTCAGTGTCGCTGCAATCGAGCAGCTGGGTGGGTGGGTTTTATAAGCCCGGTCCCTGTGCCGCAATCTCAGCCGTCGTGCAGGTGGCCTGCCCCTTGTCATCAGCCGCACGTGCCATTAAACCTGGGCAAAGCCAGGCTGCAATAACAATCCGTTCACCTATTACTAATGCAGCAACCCGCGGCGTCGCCGTGATGCGCTGCGATGCTAATTATAGTCGGCCTGGTGTTTTATCAAAGAGCTGCTCTTTCAGTGCACTCTGGTGAGTGCCAGTTCATCGCTTCTCCCAGGGTGCATCTGGATCCCTCGCCGCCCCACAGAAAAAGGACAGCCCCCTCTTCCAGGAACGCGCACACACACACACCCTTATAGTGAATTCCTCCACAAGGCATAAAAAAGCGATGAAGTGCAAACCGTTCTTTCTGTGAAAATCTGATGAGTAAAATGTATATCTGCCTGACTGTGCATGCAGCATGGCCGAATGCTGCTCGTACACTCTCATTGGCCGGCCTAAGCAAGGTCCCCGCCTCCGCACCAGCTCAGCCACACAGCAATTATGGAGACCGTTGGGGCGTCTGAAAATGACAGCCAATCATCCTCCCGGCCGTCTCCCACTGACCTAAATCACAGCGACATTGGCGGGCCGGGTTCAGAGGTCAGGCAGAAGGAGAGAACGGATCATTGTCTCCCCAGCATCCCCCTGCATCTGTTCCCCCTTTCTTTTTCTTCAAGCTTTGCGGCCACACATGTTGGGGACACACAAGCACAAACGTGTTCATATAAACGGCACAGAGGAAACAAATAGGAGACCTACAGAAAATACTGAAATCTAAATCAACCCAAAAACATACTACCCCATACAGAGCCACAAAACAGCCTGAAAGTTTTACATTCTAACAAAAACTAGGAGCAGAAAAGTGTCTTTCTTAATAGTCGCAAATGAGAAGAGGTGACTGTGGCTTAGTTTGTTTGTGCACGGCCAGCAGTGGAGTGCGAATGCTGCCGGGATTTCACATCTGCGTCTCTGTTCAGCCGACCGTCACATCGTTACCGCGAAAACATACACTTCCCCATATACACACATGCACAATCACATACACACAGACACACTCAAACATACAATAATGGACATGTTAATGTGCACAGACGCACACGCACACACAGTAATATATGCACAGCCACCCACACATGCACATAAACATTCATATTCACATGAACACACTCCCAAACACACCCCCGCACACACAGACACGGTCACATAAATCCTAAACACCCACGTACGTATCTTCTTAACAGCGAATTAATGTTTAAAACTGAATATTATTATTAGCAGAAGTAGTATTTTATGTATCCATGCGACATATACGTATATTTACTGTTATTGTATTATTTTTCTTAACTGTTTTATGGCTGTATGTTATATATAACACTTGGCGATTAATGAAGTATATCTCATCCTATCCCTCCATCTCAAAACTGGTTGATCCAGGCATCCCTTAAAGACTCATAAAGCACAACACTGAGCCTCTCATTACAGGAGCCATTTTCCTCCACTGAAACCCATTCTCAGGCAAACCCAAAGTGTCCGTGCTGATCAATAATGGAAGGGCCAGACACATTAATGAGGCCACAGCCCTTAGCCTAGGACTCTAGTCAGCTCAATGGCCCAGCAGGTAGCATAAGTACCTCTTCTGGCCATGCCCCCCAGACCCTGAAGCTGGCCAACCCATGAAGCAGGGCTGTTTTATCTGATCCTCAGACAGGGGCACAATTTGGCAGTGTCTTCTTGCCCCCCTCAGCCACCAGGCTCTCTCCGTGTGCCCCTCATTACTGCCTCTCGCTGTTGAAGGTGTTGCTAACTGCGCAAGGCCTTGCGCGTTGTTTAAGATGTGGCCAGCAGCTGCTCTCCTACTTCCTAAAATGGGAATGACATTGTTATTCAGGGGGAAATAAAGCTTCTGATGGTCTGGAACAATGTACAGTACAAAGGTCTCACCCTTTTACGTCTTCTTCTTCTTCTTCTCTCTCTCTCTCTTTCTGGGAAAGGGGACGAGAGAGCGAAAGGGAATAGTGTGATAAAGAGAGAAAGAGAGTTAGGGCAAAAAGAGTAAGATAGGTAACAGGGGAGGCATATCACTGTGAAGGAGGTGGCAATACTGCAGCCAGTGATGGAAAGGGAACCTTTATCATTGACTGAGAGCTCATTAACTTCATCGCAGCCCGACTTCCAAAGGGCAAGGTGTTCCTGTGACCTGGCACAAGCACTCGGAATATAGTACCCGTGGTTTCAGTGCCAGTCTCTTCACCCAATCACTTCCTGATGCCCCCAAAGACCTCCACAGAGGGCCATTTGAATCCCATTCTTTGACAAGTCAAATACAGACAATGGTTTACGCTGAAAATGAACGACACAACACTTGACATTGAGTTTGTTCTTAAATGCAATGTAAATCAAAGCAATGACAAAACACTGACCACACAAAGAGCAGTTTTCTTGTGACTATAGATTGCTGTAATAATATTTATTTCCCTCCTGTCCCTGTCTCAGTAGCTCAGGAGGGATCTGACCACACACAGACTTAGTCAGAAACACATGCTCATGCACACACACACACACACACACACACACACACACACACACACACACACACACACACACACACACACACACACACACACACACACACACACACACACACACACACACACACACATAAAGACACGTACACTGTTGCTCCCTGTTCCCCAAAAACACACATGCACACTGTACATGCACACTTTAATTTTATCAGACTGTGAAAAGACTACAAGACATACAGAAATCTCAATGCATTTCCAAGCTTTTTACTGTGTGATGGAAACCCAATACCAGCTTTCACGCCACAAGCACTAATGCTGCCAGCGACTCTGAGAAATGTTCTGGCATGTGCTGAAGGAGTCGCCACAGTTTGTCACAGCTGTGCAGCAGCATAAAACTCGCAGGGTCGACAGAGCAGAGGTCATGGCTCTGCTGAACCTGGACAGGTTTGTTTCCTGGTCTGTTTGTTCAGGGTCTGTTTCATGCTGTGACTGCAGTGAGATCAGCGTGTCACTAGATTTTCCCTGCCTTCTGATTAGATATCACCCTTCTCCAGGTCCTAATTCTTCCCACGTGCTTCTTATGAGAAAACATGGCCTGAATTTGTAACCCTGACAGGACATGTTGGCAGCGTGCAGAGAAGCTGTGAGCTGGGTCTGCGAAAATGGACCCTGCCGTAGTCTGAACAGTAAGGCACACACACACACACACACACACACACACACACACACACACACACACACACACACACACACACACACACACACACACACACACACACACACAGACACACACACACACACACACACACACACACACACACACACACACACACACACACACACACACAGCCTCTTGTGAGCCAGAAAGTGACAGAGCCTGCAGTGTCCGCTTCACCAAAAGCACATCGCATCACCATATCACTGCTGTATAGGGAGGGCATGTGGCTCCCAGGGCCTGTGCAGCGAGACGGGGGGTCTGGCAGAGGGAGATAGGCACTGTTTGACTGTATGCTGTAGAATAGACAATGTCATGGTGACAGTAACCATGTGTTGTTAGTGGTGACTGTTCAGTCCTGAAGGCGACCATTTTGCGGCGACGGTGACCGAGGGAGGTGACACGGACTACGTGACGACGGGAATGATGACTGCACAGCGGTGGGCAGCAGAGCAGACGGGGAAAGCAAAGCAGCAAACGGGTGTCTGTAAATCACCTGCATCCATACAGGCGAGTGCATCCGTCCCTCAGATGTGAACGGCACTGGCAAGCAAGCCGCTGCACGCTCAGAAACAAAGGCCGAACTTCCTGTCATATCCCACCCTAACCCAACCTCCCCTTTCGTGTGCCACTGGCTGCCATTCACGCTTCTTTCTTTGTGGAACACCTGTTGGGACTGTGAGAGGGGGCGGGGCTGGCGGCAGGGCTCAGTAACGCCAGGTGCTTGGCTCAGTCGCCGTGTAAAGCCAGAGCTCTAACAATTCATGGCTATCAACTCTAGAAATTCAGAGCTCTAGCAATTAATGGCGATCAACTCCAGTTGCATCAATCTCAACCAACCGTTGCTGCAATTGTGGATGTGCTACCATGTTACGAACAATATTGTGTTCAGACAGCTGAGCATTAAAGAAGAAATGTCTTCTAGTGTACAGGAAGGATTAATTTTTGAAATAAATTTCATGAACATTTTGTTACCTTTCATTTCTCTAGTTTGGAGAGTCGACAACCCTTTAGACACCAGTGAAATTCCTGACAATTTTCAAACAAACATCTATTTCCACTTTTATATCATGTTCACATTTATGATAGAAAAGTGAGCAAATGACTACTTTCATATCATGTCATGTGTCCACGTACCCATTCACAATGAAGTGGTCAGAAGTTGGCCTCATTTATTTTATGGCAACAGGACTGTGGGAGTGTGCATACTCATTAAAGACTATCTCTAGCAACATCTAACACAAGTTTTCAGTGTATGATCTTGATACTTCATAACACTTCCACTAAGAAACTTCCGGTGTACATGCATGCGTATGTGAGAAACAAAGACAAATAAAGAGAAAGAGGGGTAGAGAGAGAGATAGAGAGAGAGAGAGAGAGAGTGTGTGTTTGTGTGTGAGAGAGAGAGAGAGTGTGTGTTTGTGTGTGAGAGAGAGAGAGAGATAGAGAGCAATAGAGAAAGGGAGAAAGAGAGAGACAGGCAGCTGTCGGGAAGCATCTGGCCTCACAGTTCCTGCGAGCGTGTTTTGCTGGTGTCATGTTGGGAGGGCAGACCCTTCGTCAAAAGATAGGGGCTCTGTGAGGGGCTGTTTGCAAGGGGGAGGGGGGTAGGTGGGGCGGCTCCCTGGGTGTTGGTTTGCTTAGGGGAGATAAAGAAATCTGGCAGGCAATCAACTCAGAAAAAGCCTCCTTCGCTGTTCTCCCCTCACCCCGCTTCCCCTTCCAACCCCCACACAGGCTCTTCCCAACCAGGCTCTCTACGTCACTCATTGTCACGTTTCGAGACAGGCCCCATGAGAGACTGTGCTAGCCCTGGCTGCAGAGGGGGGCTGGGGAGTTGGGGTGTGTTTGGGAAAGAGAGACCGGTGTTACATTAATCAAAGGCCCTGCAGCTCGCTCTCAAAACAGCCTGCCCTCCTCCCCCATCACACCCCTCGGTGTACTTTGTTAACCACAGCACATTAACTACACCCCCGTGCTGCACAGAAAGGAAGCCTAGCGTCGGCTCAGCCGCGAGCGAGCGGGTCTGTCTCGGCTCGGGCCGGGAGCCGGGCGGACTGTTTGAAAGCAGGCAAAAATTAAAGTCACTCGCCTTTAATTGCCAAGCGACTCTTCATAGCTAGCTCTCACACCACACCGCAGCTCCGGCCCCTCAGACGTGAACCACGCGCAGATCGAATTACAGACCCGCGGGTGACTGACTCGAGGGGATCGAAGGCGGAGGAAAACACGGACGCGTCTGGACCCCGACGCGAGGCTTGCGGGAGCGTGAGCACGGAGAGGCGGGCTCGATTCCCTCCTAGCAGAGGTGAGGCCGTTACACCATAAAACAGCGGACAGAGAAACATTCCCATATTTAGCAGAGGATTCTGGGGCAGGCTAAATGAGTGCATGGTGCAGGGGATTAGTGTACTGTGCAATGCAAGTGACTGAGAGCCCACGGGCCTAATCGGAGGCTGTTCCTAACTATCACTGACAGCTAAAAGGCCAGTCCTAAGTGTGAGAGGCATCTCTGTCTGGACCGGCTCCCTGGCAGACACTCCACTTGAGATCCTTCATTTGTCTCCTGAGGTGGCCTGGGAACCTGGGTCCAGCCACTCAGTGGTGAAGACAGGAACCATGGAGGACCTGGGAGGGCCAGACCAAACATAGGACAGAACACATCTAGATAGGGGTCCTGTATGGTGACATTATCCAGGCCCCTTGTGGCACGCTGTTAGTCTTATTGAGTGGCTCCAATATGCACAGAAGCAGAAAGAGCAAAGCAACATTAGCCTCCAAATCACCTTGGCAAAGCAAACCCTGCTACCCAATAAAAGTCGGTTTAACCTTTTAAATGCAACTTGGCTTGGGTTTTTTCTGTCCTTAGCATCTGTTTCGTCCCTTTTCAGGTTAACAAGTTAAAGCTAATGCCAAGAGCTGATTGTGTAACTACTGTATATATGCTGGCCATTTAGTTAGCCAGACTCCTGAGAGAAAACAGTTCTAAGGAAACCTCTGACGTCAGAAGGGAGAAAGGCGCGCTCGAGATTAGAGGCGAGAGCTGGGCTGCGTTTCTTAGGAGCACATGCTAACTGGTGATTCAGCACACTGCTGGAAGCGGCGGGGACTTCAGGATTGGAAATACCCTGCACACTTGGTAGAGAGTGAAGCAATGTGCGTGTGAGTGCATGCATGTGCGAACGGGACGGGGTTTACTGGGGGCAGTTAAAATCGGGGCGGGTGGCTGCTTAATGCTCAAAGGTAACCTCCCCAAACACACACACAAATGTCACAGTGACCGTAGCTCAGAGCACAGGACATCTCACTCATTCTGAGAGGATTTTCACACACGCCCACAGCATTCAACTGCATTTCTGTTTGTGTTCGGAATATAGGCACCTGAGCCAATGAGAAATTTAACCAATTGAAAGCCATTCAGTTAGGAGTCCTCTCCTATTGTCACTCTATAGGCTACATGAACTCCCTCGAGAGTTATTGAATACTGCCACTGGGATATACATTTTGTCACAAAATTAGTGGGGAAATGTCAGAATCTTTGCTGATATAATGTAATTACCTATGGCTGCAAACAATTAATATAAAAGGTAACAGGTTATTTGAAACGGCATGCTATTTAACAAGGATATCTTGCAACCCAATCTTCAGTATTGGCGGCAGAGCTTGAAGATAACCTTACTTACAATGCGCCTTCCACGAGGGGGATTTCTCAAGAATCACATATTTCCGATTGCCGTATTTGCATAATGGGAAGGGTAATTCAACAACATTCAGACACCACACATCTCCAGGGCAGCTGCCAGACAGCATTTAATAGACGTTAAACCAAATTAATTTGCCACACTTCGTTTCACGCACAACTGAAAAATCAATGGGCTGGAAATCCAATGACAAATGCAGGAGGCCTCCGGGCCATCAACCCAGGCACTCGACTACAAAAAAAGCTGCGGAACACATGGCACCCGCCACTCAAACACATAAGGACTAAAACACAAGCACCCGTCACTCACAGATGCACAACAGGAGCGAAGTGACTTCACCCCTGAGCACAAATCTGTCCATGTTACATACTTAGAGGAAGAAAAATCAGCCATTGTATTTACAAATTCTTTATTTTTTTTAATCTTTTTTTTTTTTGTATGGATTCATTGTACATAAATAACATGGTACTGAAATGCTCCAAGAACTACTGTGTCAGCAGGCTGCAGCTCTGACAAAGAAATCCTTCAGAGATGTGCCATTGTTTGTGTTACGGAGTCAGCCGAGAAACGGCACTTTCGAGTTACAGAGGAGTTTCGATCGATTTCCTGCGGACAAACTTTTAAATAAAACTACAAAATATCCGGAGCAAGTTCGTAACTTATGCATTTCTTTAAATATTTTAAACATAAATACTGTAATTTACCTCAATTGCAGCAATTTCCTAAAATGGTATACATATATGTCGTTTTAAAAAGCAACATTGGCATGATTATCTTAGATTAACAGTTATATAAAATACATAGATATTACAGTGTCAACTACCTTATACATTTATACCCATACCTCTTCCTGCCCCCCAGCAGAATTGCATATTAATCAGTTGTGATTATCTACATCCAACTACAATAATTTACTAAGAAGAGCTGAACACAGCCTCGAAAAATGGTAGAAATTTTAAAGAATCCTGTATCAAAAATGGCCACTGATATTCACAGTGAAGGGGGATGTAAAACTAGAAATGAGAGAGCAGTTTTTAAGGCCTCGTGTTCCTGACGTGGTGACGGCTGGCGGCTTCCCTCGGACGGGCGGCTCGTTCCTCGGCCGAGCGCCCCGGAGGAGGGGGGGAGGTAAGCGTGGAGGTGCGCCGGGCCCTTCTCTTTGGGGGCGCGGGCTGCAGCATTTTCGGTCGGGGGGAAGCCGCCACTCCTTGTCGTAACCAGGCAGCGTAGCTGATGCCCGCCCGCCCGCCCGCCCGCCCCGCCCCGCAGTGGGGGCTGCCGTTCTCAGAGCCCCCCCACTGCCCTTCCGCAGCTCAATGTGCGGCTGCATTTTGGCAACTGACATGGGTGAGGTCACCATTTATACAACGATTATTATTATAACATCGATGATAATAACAACAATAATAATATTAATAATAATAATAACAAATAAAGAGCGTGAAAGAGTGTTTCTGGGGAAGCCCTTTGGTGTGATCACAGTCTCCTCAGTAACAGATTCTCATCCTGATGTCATAGTGCAATTGTCACTCTGGTCGTCCAAATCCGCCCACGCCCGCTTGTGGCTCCACCCAATCCCCCCCCCCCCGCCCCGCGAGCGCCACGTCCGAGGCGCGGCGCTCACTGCATGCGGTCGGGCTGCACCTGCTGGGGGGGGTACTGGATGAAGGCGGCGGGCGGGGTGGCCCCGGTCGGGAGACCCTGCTGTATGGGGGCGTGGCCGGGGGCGGGGCCAGAGGAGCTCGGGGCATAGCCGTACCCCAGGAAGCTCGGGGAGGCGGCGTAGGGGTACTGCTCGAAGGCGGAAGAGGCGTACTGGGCGTAGGCGGCGCTGTAGTCCAGGTAGGGGGAGCTGATGGAGGACACCTGGGACGGCATCACCAGGCTGGGCTGCACATAGGCCTGGGGGTACACATACTGCTGAGCCAGCCTAGACAGAGAGAGACAGAGCCGTCAGTCAGCGAACGCACACGCACAGAGCAGCCTGCTCCTGAGAACATACAGCTTTTCATTCCACTGTAACCCACGAGACACATTATCTCCATTTCTGTTACTGAATTTATAGTTTCCTTTTATTGTATTTTGTACTTAGCTTTACCTAAATCGATTGTTTATTTTACCGTTTTTAAATTACTTATTAATCCTCGTGAAGCCCTTTGCTTTCTGATATTGGGAATTAAACAAATAAAAACTTGAAAAATGAACAGCTTAAATAATCATCAAGGAGAGGGGTTTTGTATTTTGACGTGAATTTAAATTGCTGTGTATTTTGTTTTACCAAAACGTACATGACACTGGGTTGGATTTATACTTGATACTTGAGATTTTGAGTGGCAGAAGAGTGCCAGCATAACTACTGGCATCTTCTTGAAGGTTTTGACCAGAAGTAGAGTCGTCCAGAGGACTCTGGGGATGTGGACTGCAGGAGAGTAACTGTGTGACTGAATGACCGGAGGAGGACGGCCCAGAGCAGGGAGGAGGCAGTGCAATCTCGGAATTTTGACCGTACTACCGATTGACAAGTTCTCACAAGTTTCAGTTCTCGTTTTTTACACCGAGAAGTGTTGATGACCAATTTGGTGAATATATTTACTTGCAGTGCTCTTTCATAACAAGTGTGTTCTCAAAAACCTCAACTTCTGTGATGTGTCCATGCTTAAGATAAAGCATCTTTGGTGCATCTGATGCATTTGTTTCACGTCACCTGACCTGGTGGAGAGTAAGAACAAGAACTTAAGATTAAGAACTTAATTTCAGGCCCTTCGGTTACCCTCGCCATGGGGGGAAAAAAACTCAACAAAACCAACGACCTCTCCTCTGCTGATCTGTACATTAAACCCATCTCTTAGGTTAATATAGAGATCAGTGTCTGCTGCTTCAAACCAAATCAGCTCAGTCAGGTGGTGCCTGACAGGGCCAATCACAAGGCTCAGCAGCGATGTCATACTACAGCTGTGCACTGTAGAAGAGGCCCCTCCCCCCACAACCTCCAAGTGATCACCACACTTCAAACCGTGATTATCACCACCACTTCAAGCCAAAGCCATGCTATAAATAGGAGAGATTTGCTCCCTAGTGTACTACAAAATACCATAGCCATTTCAGAGCAGAGCACACGCACGCACACACAGGAAAAAAAAAACTCCACTCCCCACCGCCCCCGCTCACACTCACACTCCAATCCAAACCAAACCACTGCACGCCAACCAGTACACACACGGTCACGAGACCCCTTTTGTCCCCAGCCGGCACCTCGGAGACTGGTACGGTAAGGGCCCTCTCCGTCGAGCCGAGCGGGGCTGCGGTCCCTTCAGGCGGGGGCCCGCTGTGCCGCCGAGACGCTACTGAGGCAGCACACAGACAGAGACACACACACACACACAGCGGCACAAATGAAAAAAGGGCGCGTCCTGATGGTCGTTGGGATGAACGCCCGACCTGCTCGCTGACCGTGAAGGGCTTCAGACTTCACAACTCTATGCAAATTACTGGAGATAAACAGCCAACCCGGTAGGGTCCAGCAGCTGGAAAAAAACACTATAAAACGAATGAATGTTGAGAGTCGAGGAGAACGGAGAATATGGCCGTGAAAGCCATGGTATATGTTAACAGCCGGCTACGTCTCCTCTCGGGTCTGGTGGGCCGGGGCAGCCGTCGGCGCCGACTCCAGCTCAGAGACCCTCCGCCCTGCTGGCCTCACCACTGAGTGGTGATACATGGACCCAGAGGCAGAACTATCTAGAAATGAGCCTCAGCACTGCTTACCTACAAACACAGGGAAAATCAGGCCTAGCTGTGTTTATACTCAGAACAGCAGCAGCTCGCTTCAGACACACACCGACTCCACTCCAGGAATTACTACAGCAAACACACGCAGAATCTGGTGTGCACATCATCTCCGATACACAAATGTGCACAAGCAATTGTGAGCTCATGCACGCACGCGCCAATTGTGACAGCGCCATCCGCTGCCACAATTGTTGCCACCCCTACAATCAGCCCCTCACTGTTCCTGTGCTTTGACAGTTCTACAGCCCCACTCACACTTCCCCCTGCAAACCTTCCTCAGGCTAATCTACAGCCCTTCGCTGGCTCTCCAATGGCTCCATTAGTGAGGGTGCCGAGAACATGAGGTAGACGTTAATGACCAAAACCATTAGGGTGTAAAGGCCTACGGACTGACACTGTTAGGCAAGATCTAACCATAAGCTCAAAAAATATTACACAACTCAAACATGTTTGGTTGCCTTTTTTTGGGGCGGGTGGAGCAATTGTGTAAGTTTGGTGTGGTATTTTGCCAAGTTTTGTTTGTCGTTTCTGCTTTTTAAGTCTAGATTCACATCGCCACCCTGAACACATCTGAGCTTAGGGCACATCACCCCACTGATTAACCCACTACCACACGAAACACATACACCCTGAACACGTCACCTGACCCACCGGGGGTCGGCACATTGGGCCGTCTGCCTGACGCACACGAGGCGGCGGCAGAAACGGGCTGGAAAGGTCAGAGAGTTTATCTGAGGGGCAGCTGGCATGACGCTGCAGAGGAGGGGACTGGCGGCACTGATAAAGCACGGCATTCTGGGAAATCGTCCGCAGCAGACGAATGGCCTTGAGTGGTAGGTTTCGACATGCCTCAGCAGACAGCCATACCCTACCCGCAGAGAAAAAAGGAGAACGCACCACGAAGCCTTCGCTCGTTATTGTGCGATCGAGTCCTGGGAAGACCAACGTTAGGGGAGCGAGATGAAAAATGTGAACATTTCACAACGTGGTCTTAAAGGAACCGCTCGCTTTCAAAAGCAAAGAGAGAAGGGCAAACCTAGCACAGACCCGACGCTAGCTGACAGTGTTAGCTCAGCTACTGTCTGCACTCTGACACACCCCCCCCCCCCCCCCCAAAAAGAAAAAACAAAAAAACCCTGCTGCCCAGAGAGACTTTTCCAGTCTCTCTGGATCTAATCCAGTCCCTGGTTTAAGCTGCTTTGTTTGAACAGGAAATGTGCAAAGCCTTCACCACTGCCTCTCCTGCCTTCTCCAAATCTCACTCTCTGTGCCTGTGCGCCTGGCCAGGCAGTTAGCAGATGGTGCCGCAACATCCTGCTGAGGCAGCAGCCCGAGGCCCGGTCACCTCCCCTCTCCCCCTCCAGCCCAATGCCGACCCGCTGCGCCCCTGACAAGGGTCCCCTCCGCGATGCTGACCAGCACGTCCATGAGGCGTCACAACTCCCCCCCCCGTCTATGGCTGTAGCTCTTTATTGAGAAATACAGCGGTTATGAAACGAGCGGAGGGCTGGAATACGCAGCCACCTGTGCGCATGGTTCAGAAGACGGGCCCGCGAAAAGCAGAAGGTCCTCTCCGCGGAGCCGAACGTGGAAAGGCGTCCGTTAGGAAGGAACAATGTCGTTCTGTTCCTGAGGAAGCGCGCACGAAACACCTGCTTTATACTCGACACGCCGATGCTCGCTCAGACAATGGGGCCTCCTGACAAACCGACCCAGTGGAATTTATCGTTACGCGAGCCCGTTTGGCCGAGAAAGGTGTGTTCCCACCCACACACGCCCGACCCCCCGCCCCCCCCCCGGCCGGCCTAAAGGAACGGCGAGATAACCAGGATTTACACAGCTTGTGGGTCTGCGAAAGCACAGCTGTGTGTGTGTGTGTGTGTGCGCGTGTGCGACGGGCTGAATTCTCAACCGACTTCACAGATCCTGTTGGACAGGTCTTACCCTCCGGCGACAGGGAGCGTACGCCTTTGCAAATACCTCCCACCCGCGTCACACTGCAGCGTTACAGCTACAACTTAACCACAAATGACGGAAACGTCTCATTCCGTGGGGCTCTGTTTAACTGGGTACGTCATCGGAGGGATAAAAGGTTGATTCCCGGGTGGTAATGTCACGGTCATTTCCTTGAGTGAGGCACTTCATCTGAATTTCTGGAATAGACCCAAATATCCAGCTGTATGAGGCCAACTGATATGTTAACGGTTAATGATTAAATTAATGAACTGAGGAAAAAAAACATTTATTTCAGAGGTATTTTACAGCAGTACTGTAGATTCACAGACGTGTGTGAAGACGGGAGTAAAGCTTGGACGGGGTCCGACTGCTCGCCGCACGCTTGAGTGACAGGTTTGGCGAGGGGGAAACTGCAGACACTAATAACACAGGCAGCTTATGGGACTCTGACCGCAGGCCTAGCGTTGATTCACACGGCTTAGCTAAAACACCCGAACGCCGTTTCCTGAAATGCTTAACCAAGCGCATTACGCTTAAAAAAAAAGGAAACAAAAGATCTCGTTTAGTTCTAATGGGAGGGAACGCGGTCTGTCCAACGCTAGCAGAATCGAGCCGAGCCAAGGGGACCACCACAACCGACAGCTGTGCGAATACAGCGACCCCCCTCCCCCCCAACCCCCCCCAAATTGACACATCCAGCACAACTCTTCATCCCAACTGCAAACTCTGAGTCATTCCGCCCTCTCTCAGCGAAAGAGGCCAGAGTCAGCGGTTTGGGGCAGACCCCGTTCGGCTCCTGCTGGCCCGAAGAGGGCCTCGCTCATCCAAGTACGGCCCGGGACAGCGAATTAGTTTTTAACAGGACGATGTCAATTCATCACTCATTCATGAGCCCTCCGGGCTACGGTAGGCTTCCCTAAAAGCCGTTTCAGATCAATAATTAAAAGGGAAACCGTTTAACCATTTAATCGCCACTGAGCTAAAACGGGGCCTGCGTCCCCCTCATCCGTCGTCAGACTAAACGCCCTTATGGAAACCCAAATAACACAACGACACCCCCGAGCATTGCTAGCCTCACAATCAATGCTAATTCAATCCGAAGCTTTGCAGTGCTAAACTAACTGGGCTACCAGCTATTATGCACTTCACACAACCAGGACATCCAGTAGCCACACCTGGTCTAGGTCAAATCAGACTGTACAACTGAGTTCCGAAGCGCATCATTAAACATTAATAATGAGGGGACACCCCTTGGGAGAGTATCCCATTTGCAGAAGTAGTCAGCGGCAGAGTTGAGGCAGTGCTTGACTGCGTAAGGAAGTCCAGGGGTCACGGGGGGTGGGGGGCAGCTGGCTAGTTGAAGGGGCAACATTGAGGGCTGGCCACCATCCAACCGGAGCGCTGACGTGTTTTACGACGGCTCGGTCCGCCCGCCCTGTTCGAAGAACTCAATCTCACTAACGGGGTGACCCCGCCTCCTCTAAACCCCTTGACGGGCAGGTCAACCGGGACCAACACACGGGCCTCGAGAGGGGCTTCTCAACCTGCCAATGAAGCGTTAGAGGGGCAGGGCATGAGAAGGCAGACTAAAAATAGAAACCCTCCAAACGGGCTCCCAGTGTCAACACTACCACCAGCATAAGAAAACAGCCTTGAGTACGGTCCAGGGGGAGAGCTGCTGTGTGGCACAGCAGAGAGCTGGTGACTGAGGAACTTTTTTTAAACTTCTGCACCCCTGACTTCAATTAAAAAGGATCCAGACCCAGCGGTACGAAAAGTTCTCACTACACGCAATATTTAAGCACAAACAACAAGTGGCCATCAAAAGAGGGGTCTGCAAATAGGGGTGTGGAGAGGGAGGAGGGGCTTAAAAATGAAGGGCTGCGCCTGTCCTGATTGGCTACCGTGTAGTAAGGGAGCATGCAGCCCACCCGGAGGTACTTGCGGGATGATTCCCCTCCTCCGTCCTCATGAGTCTCCCAGCAATCAGCACGCAAAGTTAATAAATCACCATTAATAACCCATTATCATCTGTGCACCACTTACATTCACACAGCTGCCATGCCATGCAAGGTCACATTACACACGTCTTCAGAACACTATATCTCAAAGTTCTTTTAGAAATCTATCCCCTTTTTTTATTTCTATGCAATTCAACAGCCCAGAGGGCCTTCATGTTCTTGCAGTCTGTGTTTCCTCCGCTCAATAAATCAATAAAAAATTTTTTTTTTTTTTTTTTATCCTACAGGTCAGTTTATCATTTCTATAACCAATGCATTTAATTCAATATCAATTAATTGTAGCTTCATAATTCACGCAGGGGAAAAATAGACGCGTAGACGGTAGACGCGTCTAGATTTTCTGAGGCACCAGTCAACAGGCGTATTAGAGGAAACAGGAGATCAGAGATGAGATCATTCAGACACAATTAATTAGAGGCTTCATTAAAGTCACAGAGTTATGATGTGCAGGGCGCCCCTGTCTTACTTACCCATACTGCCTCTGGATCAGCGCTGGGTGGATCTGCTGCACGCCGATAGAGAAACCTGGGATAGAACAGAGGAGAGCGTGTGTCACGGAGGACAGGGAGAGACGATCTAGTGCGGGAGTACATCAAGACTGGGTTTCTCTCCCTCACAGACAAAATGACCTGACCGCTGTGAAGTTTACTCTACAGTGTAAAAGAGTAGCCGCTGACTCAGAGGGGAAGGCATCTCGCTTCACTACGCCTGGAGTTTAACGTGAAGCACCGCCGGAGCCGAGTCAGCCGGTACGGGACCAGGGCTGGGTACACGCAAGCTAGCGCGGCGGAGACAAGCGGTCAGGAAAAAAAAAAAAAAAAACCCTCAGACCCCGCGTGTGAACGTCTCGACTCGTTTGCGTCCATTGCACGACGGCGATACGGAAGTCAACACCGTGCCCCGAGGAAATGTGGAGCGGTTCTAGAGGAGGCGGTGAAAAAACGTGATCGATTTTAAAAACGCAATTCAAAAGTGAAAAGGTCAAGCAAGGCTGACAGAGCAAGTATGGGGGGGGAAACTCATGATGACTAGGGGTCCCATCTTAAAGGCTTAAACCTCCAAAGGAGGAGAGGAAGTGGATTTAAAGAAGACACTCTCTGAGATGAGTCATAGACAGAAGGGAGAGGTTAGACAGGAGCCTCCGGGTGCAGGCAGAGTCTGGAGTGTGACGGCCAGCAGGGGCGACGCGGATGTGCCGCGACAGGGGGAGGGCCGAGGCACGGGGCGTCCTCACTAAATCACAGCACGTCAAACACAGGAAGCAGGCCTCGTCGGGCGCGCGGCTCAGGCACATGAGTCAGACCTAGGCCCATGCCAGTCATGACTTTAACCTACCAATGCCCGCGCCTGAACGCCGGCACCCGCACGGATATACGCGCGTGTGCGCATGTCCGCCCGCACACATTTCCACAAACGCACACGCCTGCCCGCTATCGCACATTTCCACAAACACGCACGCGTGCACACTCAGACACACAATCATACCTAGACACTCGCACTCACGTGCACAAGAAACGGGACAATGTCTGGGTCGTTGTGAGGTGACTGACAATAGCCAGCGGTGAATCTTGGGGTGTTATCCCAATGAAATACCCAACACCCTCTGGTTGAAAGACACTGCAGTCTCCACTCTCGAAGATACTGTGACTCATAGGGCCTTATTCCACATAGCCCTACATTAACACCCCATTTACCACACTGCCTATAATACAGATAAAAGCATACCGTCACAAACACCCAGAGGGTCGTATCTGACTGACGCATCCAGTAAAGTTCGCTCACCAAGGAAAAAAAGAAAAAGATGCAAACGCGATCGTAAATACTGAATGAACATGACCCAATTTGATTTCTGTCTGAAAATGCCTATAACCCCAGCAGAACGGTGCTGGCCAGTCTCTGGTGTCTGCATGACAAATGCCAGTTGCCAGTCACAGAGCTCAAAGAGGACTTCTGTGCTTCTTTGGCTACTAGTGCTTCCCATTTTTGTGGTTGCATTCTCTTTTGTTGCCGTTTAACAGTGCCGAATTGAAGCTGAACACAGGTGCCTTCTCCTTAACTTCAGAGCCTGGGAGTTCTGCAAAACCGTGCTAGTGCACCCTGCTACACGATAATACACTGAGGGCTTGATTTACCAAGACCTTTAGCGTGTGCAACACTTTTTAAGCACACGCAAAACCAATAACATGACCAATCATTGACCTACATTTTTAAACTATAACATCACAAAAGAGAAAGTAATTATCTTGTATTCAACATCTTGTATCCCAAAAAAGGACTGGTTTTTGTGGTCAATTAATCTAGTAAGAACCACCTCGGGATAACAAAATAGGAAACTGTCATGGCAGCATTAAGAACATAAACATAACAGTCGAGAGAGATGACAAGGCTCTTAACACTACAATCCGTCAAATATGTTCAAAGGAACGATGTAGAAAATGTTTTGGGAGGTTTCGAAAGTAAGAACTTCCCATGCTTTTAAAGCTTTGCCTCCTGTACTGCTAATGGCGCCACACAACCAAGCCGCCTGGGTTTAGACAGCGTCAGTCTCTGGTGTTAATTCAGGAAAAGCGACGGGATGTTTCATGACATCTGATATGATAAGGGATTATTAGAAGCGGCCGTATATCTTACGTGAGCACATAACTAGGCGGCAGTTTAGTATAATGATTAAGGAACTGGCCTTGTAACTGCAAGGTTGCAGGTTCGATTCCCAGGTAGGACACTGCCGTTGTACCCTTGAGCAAGGTACCTAACCTGAATCGCTTCAGTATATATCCAGCTGTATAAATGGATAATAAGTAAGTCGCTCTGGATAAGAGCGTCTGCTAAATGCCTATAATGTAATGTAATGTAATAACTAGGAAGAGATCACATTTTAAGCAGTTCCAAACAAACCAACGAGTATACGTTTACATATAAGCGCGTTTGAGTGCGTGCGTGCATGCGTCCGTGTAAACGGTGAGTTAATGCTGTTGCTCACCTCTCTCCTGCTCACCTGTCTGCAGGCTGCGGGGCTTGGCTCCCAGGTACGCCAGGTTGACGTTGGCCTTCCTGCCGTCGATGATGGGGTTAGGGTCCTTGCATGCGCGCTCAGCAGCTCCCCGGTCTGTCATGGTCACCTGAAAGGGATACAAGTCAAGTTTTAGGAAGGACGTGCTGCTTCAACCACCAACTCAGAACCGCCTCTGAACCATAATTAAATGGAACCCCTTTTGCCGACATACAAATCCTCCAGATTTAAATGGCTGTCAGAGTACAAAACTGTGCACTTGGCAATTCATCACAGAAGGGTTTGAGACCTAAAGAGTTTGAGAACTAAAGCTTTTGAACAGAATGAAAATAGCTTGGGTTGCTCAAGCTCTAAACATGTGGTTTTGTGAGGGCGGAGTTTACAGTTACAGGGTAAGATAAAGAAATTAAGGAGGATTAAACAATAAATTCAAGGAAAGCTCTTTACTCTTCCTAAATTTACTCAAAAGCAACGCTGGGCGAAACGCTGTAGCGTAGTACGTTCCTGTCGGCGTTTAAAATCTGGCCCCCGAGAGGAGGAACAAGCCCAGAACGTGCGCCAGTACTCTGAACAAAGAGAGCACGCGGTAGGACTTTTTTTGTACACTGGAAATCTAAAGACAGAGGGGCCCTGCCACTCTGACCTCATTTCAAGGAACAGTCGCTGTTTTGTCGATATGCGAGTGAGCAGGGCTGCCTGTGCCTGTGTACGTTTTGGTTTCGTTTCTTTCAAGATCAACTTAAGAGGTGACAAAGACTTGCTCCTCCGAGGGGGTGCTAACAGACACCACATTTTAAACCCTACCACAACAATTCTCAGAGCTTGCAAAACTTGTAAATCCAGTACACTGGAGCATTGATTCTAGGCTATTACTTAGGTCACATAAACATTTTTTTTTCCACAAAAGTGTATTTTCAGTTTACAGGGAACCATGTGAGGATCGAAATCAAGCTGTAATAAAAAAAAAGAAGCACATTCCTGGAAACGTGCACGCGCACACACAACCACTAGTCAAAAGTCACACTAATAAATGCAGCAAAACTAATTGGTGGTGAATTGGTTACAAACATTACAAGCTGATTTGTGGAAGTTCTGGAGAGCCTGAAAGGAACTATGGTATCAGAGTACTCGCTGTGAAACAGAACAATGTTTCAGACCAAACGCATGACCCTCCCCATCAGTCATGTTGACGGTGAAAATGACTAAATTAATGACTGGGGCACACAGACACACTCTCTCGCTCTCCCCCCCTCACACACACATGCAAAATACTATTAGACAAAAAAGAAAGTCACTTAAACTGCCATCTTATCTCACAGCTCCAACTGCACTGAAAAATATGGCAACACTGTGTTCACAGTGCCTACTGAAATGTCCATCTCAAGGGAGAATTAAACTTATTTCAATTAGTTACTTAAGAAACAATACCAAAAAAGGAATAGTCCTACGGTTATTTTCTGTAGGAGCCTGCTTTTCAAGTTGCTTAAGTTGCCAAATAAAGGGTGAAGCGCTCACTGTTCAAGTGTTCCACTGAGTAATTTCAAATAACATTATAAAAATGAATAAACTTGTAGCATATTTGGTTACTTGCTACTAACTGCATTATTCACCGACAGGACTTTAGCACATAACTAAAACACCAGGTGCCAACCATGACATTGCACCATAAATTCCATGCATTAAAGAAATGATCAACTTAAGTCTTCAACATGCCATTTCCCACCAAAAAACAGTTGTAGGCTGTATACCTGTAGGCTAACAAACAGAAAATTACACTTGTCAAATACATTGTTCATATTATATTTAAGTTCCTTATTGTCCACTGACTATTGTTGTTTTTGATATGGAACAAGTAGCTGAAAATGATCGTGATGAAGTATTCAGGACCGAGTTGTTCCATATACCATGCTCAGACAATATGAAGAGTAAAGATATGATGAACACACACCTTAAGCATGTATGTGTGTGGGTGTATTTTTATCAATAACACATGACTGAAACAAAGAAATGAGGCGACAAGGGCTTGATCTGGCAACACCTGTAACTTTCAATGCTCATCATACCGTTAGACCAATAAAGCGCAGCTTCCGGGAGGAAACAACTTAATTTTGGAAGTTTGCATATTGACTAACGTTACATAAAGCCTTGTATGTTCCATTCGACATTTCAGTGTTTTGTGGATAGCTCAAGTAGCTAGGCTCGCCTTATTTAGTCTAATTGTTGACATGACAACTGTGCAAAACATTATATTGCGCGGGGATCAGTCAGACTAAGATCTCAACCGTAAACAGTTAATCACGTGTGTGTCTAAGAATGATTTCACTGGATCAAGCCGCCCCAAGCAAGTGGCCTAAGTAGCAATTACTCCCTTCTCTACACAATGGTCGCACGGCTGGGGACAAAAGTAACGCATTAGCGGATATCTTTAAATATTTTAGCTAACATTTAAAAAAAAAAAAAACATTAGCTCCTTGACGAAAAATATTATATTTAAAATGCATCAAGTTAAAGGTCATGTGCAGTTTATTCCAAAAAAATAACCGTGTTTCCGATTAACACTGCGATATCAGATACAAGGTAGGCTACAAAGTAACAGCCCCAGTCCCTCAACTGAACGCTCGTATAGATTGAGGTTTCAATTTGATAACCCAGTAAATGAGCTCACTGACCGATGAACATGCTGCTGCGGGCTGTAGCGTACTGTACGTTACTGAAACTGTTGCCAAAACAAACCCTTGGGACAGACAAGTGTGCACTAAGTTTTATATGGCGACTTTCCATCACAGTACAGCTAGCTACTTACAAAGCCATATCCTCTGGATTTACCGGTCTGTCTGTCCGTTATCACCACAGCCTCGTCGATCTCCCCGAACGCCTCGAAATATTTTCTGAGAGAGGCATCGTTGGTGTGGTACGGCAAACCGCCCACGAAAATCTTTGTAAAAGTAGTGTCTTTTTGAATCGTTGGATGCATAGCTTCCAGGGCTCCGTTCACAAACTGATGTAAAAGCATTAGCTAGTTCAATAATATCTGGTAACTAACTCACAGCGAGCGGTTAACAACTAACATGTACAGCTACTGGTGGTAAAGCTCGCTAGCTAACATGAGCAGCCGACGCGCAATTTGTTAAACATTTGAATAAAATACTATGAAAAACAAAAAAAACGAGGTAGACTGTATTTTGTTGTGAGTCGGCGAGCTACTCTCAATTTTTTCACTTAGCTAGGGAGACATTTACTTCCATGAAATTTATCCGCCTTGCTTGTGTCCTTTGAAGTCACCATACAGAAGTTCTGCTAAGCAGGTGCCTTGACTTGCTGACTAAAAACGCTCCCGGAAAGAAATTTATACTGATTGAGAATACCCCACGCCAGGGCCACGCCTCTTCATTTTCTTGCCCAATAATGAGTGTCCTTCTTCTGGCGACACCCCTTGCAGTTTTGTTATGACGTTCCCGATTTGACGTTGTCCCAATCCCTCCCACACCCCACCCCACCCAACGCGGTCCGCTTGCACCTGCTTTTGTCTTTAACACACAAAGAAAAGCTGAAGCTACCGTGTGTGTCCTGCGATTCTCAAGCACGCTCAGCCGCAATTCTATTGCTCCTTGCAAAATTCAAGACAATTCAGACCATCCATTGATAGTCTATAGACAAAATGTGCCTGTTATAGAATTTTACCGTTACTCTTTTTATGTACAAAAGTTCATACTGATCTATATCCACGTTCATTAATTTGTAATGTAATATTTTATTCGGTTAGGCCTATTTTAGTTGCATGAAAATCTACGTTAATATTCAAAATAAACGCTAGAACTACCACACACGATGTGCATTTTAAAATTATATAATTTTGTCGACTCCTTTAACCACGTGTAACAGTAATAATCGCAATTGTCATCGTTCTTCAGACCTGTTCAACACATGTTCACAAGTCTCAACCATGGCTGAACGACAGGAATGGGAAAAAGCATGCAACTAGTAGCTATTTAAAAACTTGAATAGCTCGCGCGGAACCGTTAAGCCTACTTTCCAGTAAACTGGTCATGCACGCCACATTACTCTCATGATATCAAGTTAGGCCTTATCTGTGGTGTAGATGACGCTACCGAGCTAGGCTTTTGTAGTTTGGAATATGCGTTCTAAACCGTTGCTTAAGATCAAAGATAGTAGCGGAAGACAGTGAGGTAGAAGCGGAGACAGGAGGCAACGGAGGAAGATCTGCGCTGTAGGCTAGTAGTCTACATACAGGAGTAGGCTAGTTTATTGTGACAAATGAACATTTGGAAGACGGGGAATGAAGTTTGCCTGTACAATTTATATCCATGCATAAGTGATTAAACATTTCATATACTTGTAAACAAAAAGTGTTAAAAAAAAAAGGTTCAAATAGCCCAATATTTCTTTTACTTTTTGGGAAGCACTTAAAACTTCAAAGACCAATATTATTATTTTTTTATTATTAAAATGATATACCATTTGATCATCTCAAGATGAGTGATGGCGCTAAACAAAAACTTGCTGCCATTGACCTGCTGCCATTCTGCTGTTCATGTTGGCAGTTGCCATCTGGGTTTACTGTGACACTGATGTGTTTGAACATAATGTGTCACACTAAATTCAGACAATAGCTATGGAAAGTGAATGTTCCATGCGGGTGAGCCTTGCCATCCACCAGGCCTGTACTTCAGCCCAACAATGGATCAGAGAGGCATGTGGAACACACCAAAGCAATTGTACCATTGCCATTCCGTTGCATCCCTCTCCTTTTGAATTTGCATATTGTGCCAGGTCTGGTAATCTTTTTAAAGGGGTAGAGGACTGTATCATAGTCTGGTACCTGGAATCTAAAAACGCAACTTTTCACCGCCCCTAAGGTTCAGCTGAACTGGCTACATATTGGGACAGCATTCCGCCTTCCTGAACTTCCACTCCTGAATTAAACCAGGGTCCTTCGAGAAAATGACGTGCCCAGACCACATTGGCAGTACAGTCATAGTGAGGCAAGGCTCTAATGACCCCAATAAAGTGGATGTTTCTCACCATTTTGCTCATTTCTCTACTCTACTCTACTCGCTTCTGAGAAGCACTTCTCACCTCTCACCTACCCAGTTTTCACACAAGCCCTTTGTTTCCCCTTTCATTGATACTCTGATGATAAATACCCAATTCCTTTGCCGGCTCTCCCCCTTACAAGCTAATTTGAATAAACATACCTTTGATCCAGCTGTTAAAACCTCCAATGTCTTCCCTTTATAATATGCTTTCTCCTCCAGTTACAGCTCTGAGAAATACAGGAGGCAATGTTTGAAGATGATGTCCTCCTCCTAGTGGACATTTACTTTAACTGCAAGGAGAGGGAGACTTGACAAAGCCAGTATGTTTTCATACATTATATTTATATATCATTTAGTTTTCTGTCACATGCATTTTTTGATTTTTTTTAATCAGTGTCACTGTCCTCTCACTCACAGGAAAGAAGGTAGAAATGCAGAATAAAGCCCTTGGGGGGGAGAAACCTGCAGGACAGAACCATTGCTTTTATTTATTTCACAATGAATATATAGGACTACAGCACATAGTAGCAGTGAAACATAGTTAAAGTCATTTATTTTGGATGCAAAAAACAAACAACAAATAACTTTTAAGACATAAAAAAAAGAATAACCGCCACTCTCCAGGTCCTCATATGACCAAAGGCCACACCAATGGGGAAAACCAGTGGACTGAAGACCTTTACCGATTGGTCCATTTACAAGCAACGCCCCCGCCATTGGTCCTGGCGAGAGTTAAAAGAAGCTCTGCAGTATATACATAAAAAGGCAGGTCTTCCGCGCACTTGTCGAACCCAGGTTTCCCAGAACAGATGTGACACAGCTGCAAGAATCTAAAGACAGGAGGAGGAGCAATCAGTCATTTGGGCCGCCGTTTCATTTTCAACGACTTTCATTGTATGCCTTTTCATGAAAAATGAGAAAAATACAGTTTGCATTAATATAATGAATGTGTGAATATTAACAATCACTACACATTCAATGGGCATCCAGGACTTTGGTTAAGATCCACCACCTTTGCTGTTTAAACATTAGAACATTTGTTTTTGCTGCATTTTCCAGGATTCACAAGAATGTTTCCGGTTCATTTTGTCCACCCATTTCTGGCTGAAAAGCATATTTGGCGACCAACATTAGTAAGATTATCAAAATCTTATACATCTTTCGTTGGTCAGATTAGATGCCACTGCTCTTCTTGCATCCTGCTTACAGCGTACTTACTCCTTTTCTAAAAATGTAGCCCTATTAAATACACACTGGGCCAGGCATGTCCTACATGCACTGCGTCCTGCAGTATATTAGATCACTGTCGTGCCGCTGATGACTCTTCAGAGCTTAGCTGTGCTTCAGGCACCGGGAGCAGCGCTCGCACACTGCTGCACCCTGCTTTTCTTCAACAGCAAAAACACAAACCCCTGTATGCAAAGCCCAATGGGATACTGGAGGTCCCTGGCAACTGCCACATATCTTCGAGAGGATTGGAGGGACGAAGGCAGGCCACTCCTCGGCAACACCATTGCCAGGGTAACAAGAGGGAGCCGCTGCCCATTCTCACCATTTCTTGTTGCGCGGTTTCAGTTCCTCAGCCGCATTGCGCAGGAAGATGTAGTTCTTTTTCTGGGGGTTGTAGTACTCATGTCCCTGGAGTCAAACACATGGGAGCACAAGCTGAGCACATTGTTAGTGATCACAGGGAACAGCAACAAGGGAGTTGTGGCTATAATTAAGCAGCATGAAACACTTTCAGTAGTGTCGGCTCTGGGAAGCACTGCTATGTAGACAGACAGGTGATTATACATTCACTGAGCATTTGATCGCTATTATGATAGCAATAATCTTTTCTTTTATTAAAAGGTAAACGGGTATAGTCATTCCATGTCATTTCTCACAAAAAAGTATATTTCGACATCCACATCTCCAGATAGTTCTGAAATGTTTCCTGTAGTTAAAAACAGATAAAATAACCATTCATGTAACAATATTGTGTAAAAATAAAATTTGACCTGTGAAAAATCAAGTTAACTGACACACCCATGTTGAACATTTTATTTTGGTACGATCCACATAATATTCTGTAAATAAAGTATCCTACATCCTATTTGTACAAACTGCTTCCTGATAACAATTAAGGCATGACAAATACAAATAAACGGTCAAAATCCACCCACGGACACCCGCCCAAATCCCACCACAACAAACAAGGATATAAAATCAGTTCTCTGTTTGATCAGTAGCATGGAGATATGTCTGTCGGCAACAATGTAGGCACTAGTCAAACTTCAAGTGACCTTCATGACATCTGCAGTCCTAACATCAGCGTTTTCGTCAACCACCGGGGAGCTGAAGGACAGAAAGAACTATCATTTCTGGCTTTTTCCTCCCCATTTTCAAATCTTTAATTGTGTCACACTGTCACTCAAAGCACTTGCTCCGCCTCCTAAAGCCATGTAAAGATGACAGTTGGAGGAGATGAGCAACTCTCACTGACAACAACTGGCAGCCTGAGGTTGCCTGGCATGCCACTGGAAACTAATGATGCGATAGGCACCCCGTCTGACTCGAAACTGCGCCCCGCTACTGCAGACTCAGGAAAACAGTTGGCTGTTGACAAAGGCTGAATCCAAATGTCCGGACTCCAGACTAGCGGACTCGGTACTCACGGACTTCGGTCTCACGTACTGTAACGTTGAAGTGCTCGTCATCATTACACCAAGTCTGCAAGGTCGCAGGGCTGCGAGGGTATAAAATGCACTAATGAGACGGGACTTCAGACCTCACTCGTTGCCGTGGATACGACCTCATTAATTTAAAATAAAAGTAAATAAATCAATGTCTGCAAATATATATACATTTTGGCCTATATGATTTGTGTATTACTTACATTGGAAGACCTTCTTTAGTTGTTTTTCCGCCATGATTTTATCATCATTTTTTTTTGGCATTACTTCCTTGATGTCTTTTATATCGTCACGTCCTTATTGCTATGCATTTTGGGTAATCCCACTGGTAAAGTCTGGCGAAGTCCGCATCCAAGTGGACTCACTGGAAGTCTGCATGAAAGTCCGCATGAGCCCCCTTGTGGACTTGATGAATTGTGGAACTGGACAGCCCTAGCCGCTCCAAACTTCACGGGAACGTGCCTGTTAAGTCCGCCAGTCTGCAGGTACGGGGGAAGACCGGACATTTTCATTCAGCCATAGTCGTGGCAAAGGCCCATACCTGCGACTGTAGGACCCGAGGTGCGCTCACGGCGACCGCCTTTATGAACTGAACGAATCCGGAGCCAACTACTACCATTCTGAGTCGGGGAAACATCATATCTATCAATTGGAAAAAGGTACACTATGTACGGTCAAAAAAAATCATTTACCAGTGTTATGAAAACACAGTGACACATATTGATATATTCACAAGTTCCAGGCAGAAATAAATACATTTTGAGATAAGGCAAGCCTCTCTCTCTCTCTCTCAAAGGTCTGTCTTGGGCACAGGATGTTGGGGTGTTACCTTTGACCAGTCATAGCTGGAGGCGTAGGCGAAGATGTTGCCGTTGTTGTTGAAGCAGCAGGCAGTGATGGGCTGGTCGAGCTGCTCAGAAGTCTTCAGCTTCGTCCGAGCATCTTTGTCCCAAAAGCTGAAGCGCCCGTCCGACCCCACGGTGGCCAGGGTCCCGTGGACAGGGTGAAACGAGATAGCGTTCACCTGGCCAGGATGCAACAGACTGACTGAACCACATCCGAGAAATAAATTACTTTGGTATACCGCTTGGAAATTAGGTGAAAATCTTGAAGGACTCCAAAATAAAACGGTATAATTTTAAAAAGCATGGAGATGTGTCTCATCACACACATTTAGAGTGATCATTCATAGTAAGGTATTCATTACATTACATTACATTACAGGCATTTAGCAGACGCTCTTATCCAGAGCGACTTACAACTTTTTAGCATTTCTTTTTACATATATTATCCAATTATACAGCTGGATATATACTGAAGCAATTCAGGTTAAGTACCTTGCTCAAGGGTACAACGGCAGTGTCCTACCTGGGAATCGAACCTGCAACCTTT
This sequence comes from Synaphobranchus kaupii, assembly GCA_029718625.1. NCBI lineage: Eukaryota > Metazoa > Chordata > Actinopteri > Anguilliformes > Synaphobranchidae > Synaphobranchus > Synaphobranchus kaupii. The sequence goes on along the minus strand of CM056378.1, from coordinate 105,849,647 downwards.
CGGTTACAAGGCTAGTTCCTTAACCATTATACTACACTGCCGCACTATTCGGAGACCCCGGTTTACATTTTTCAAAACTAATTTTCATATATTTAATTGTGCCTTTCCACAGACCAGTTGAATGGAGGCTGTGGTGGACTACTGATCCAAATACACATACCACGCACACTTTGAGCACCACTGCTCTGAATACTTGTAAATCTGCTCCAGCTCCTGCCTTTATACAATCATATTGTCCCCTTTGGCTATAATCAAAACAATCTGCTAATAGTCTGCTGAGTCACTGGGAACAGACAATTTAACTCACAGCGTAAATATCTTGTGGGGTTGCTGTATTGGTTCCGTTGGACCTATGGCACTTGAAAGTGAAGTTGTCCTTGGCTCTGCAACACAAATGTGCACACGCACGCACGCACGCACGCACGCACGCACACACACACAGTACATGAATTTACAGGAGAGTCACACAACCATAGGATTAAAAGACTACCATTACATTAAGCACGTATTCGTTGTCATAGGATAAACTTCAGAATGCATTTAACCTATTGAAACAACGCAGATAAGAGTGAATTTACGCTAACGGTACAATGTAAACGATTATGGTTTGTAAGAACATTATTTTGGCCTAATGTTTAATATGATCAAATTTGAGGGGGGGAACTGTACAGTAATCACAGCATGCCCCTGTCTGGGGGTAGCAGGGCACATTTAGGGCAGGAGGAAGGACCAGGTGGTGCACTCACGGATTCGGGGGGTTGATGTAATGTATGGCCACCCGTCCCTCGATGCTCCCTAGGGCAAAGCCAGTGGGCTTATTCTGCTTGTCCTTGAAGATGGCCACACAGCGGTGCTGAGAGAGAACAGGGGCCTGGTTAGCACTAGCTCTCCGAGTCTGAGAGTCAACCGAGACTGGCTGTAAGTTGGGCGCACCTAGGCAAGGTGGTCTATGCGCCACCAGTGGCCATATCGTACTGGGCAGAGGCAGACTTTTTTCATGTTTTTGAGCTTTTCATATCATCCTGGAGCTTTTCAATTGTGTTCCATACTGGTTCAAGTCGAACAATGGCAATTTTGGTCGAAGTACGCATATTTTAGGGTTTAAATGCAATTTTTCAGAGTTCTTAGTAAAACGATTTCCCACGTGATATGACCTATGTTTTTGCATAATTTGTAGCAGTCACAATCCGAATGTATACAGACAGGGGGCGGGGTTTGGGACTTCTCGCAAAAGCTACGTCACTGCTCTTTGCTAACGTTTTGTGGGCGTTACACATACTAAAACCAGGAAGAGAATGCCGATGCGAGTGGGCCTTTAATGCAGCACAGCACAACCCACTTACTTTGCCTTCCACAGGACTTGGCAGTGAAACTGAATGCTAACAAACGTTCATTTCTTGGCTCTCGTTTGGTTTTTGTCAAACATTGAAGGGAATGAAGGAGACATGATTTCTGTTATAACTGGTAAACTGAATAAATTACTATTTATACACTTGTTTGTTATGGCTGGCCAGCTGGATACACTTTAGTCTATGCAAGGGAGAGTTCCATGCTTTATCTGTTATAATTTGTCTACAGAGTTTTACCTATTACAGTTTAAGTGGATTATGTAGAATGGGTACCAGTAACATTACGTGAGTTAAACTACAAAGGCTGTCAGATTTAGATTTGCAATTTGAATATTCCTTGAAGAGGAGAAATAATTCAAACATTTAAAATTAACATTTGAATATGTGCTTTTTTTTTTGTCATATGTTCGTGCTGAAAATGGTGCATAGCATGGCTGATTAATGTTCTGCAGCAGGAAATGATGATAGCAAGTGCCACTAGCCAGAATTCACGTGGTGATGGTGCAAAAACCACTGCACAGCTAGCGCACAAATAGCTGAGCATTACAGGAACTTCTGCTCAAGTGGAGCATGTTTTTGCTTCAACAGGGAACACTGTAAATGAACAGGCATCACTCGCCTCTAACCAAGTGGATCGCGTTGTGTTTTTGGCAAAAAAATCTCTAAAAGGATTGTGCTAATACAGGCTGCTGAAACAGAAATGTTTTCATGATGTTTTCATTACAATCTAGCCTATTTTGCTCCCCCAGTCAGTATAAAATAAGTGTTTAATTGGTAAAAAATAAATGATCTACAATTGGGATACATAATCTAGACTGATTTTATGTTATGTTGTGATAGCTGATCTTTTTGTTTACTTCGTTAATTTACAATTTGTCAGTCATGTTACCTATAGTAAAGAAGGGCTAACCAACCCGGCTTTCTGTTTAGTCACTGTCCATCAATGCAACGTCTTTGGACGTGGAGCGCCACTTTCCTTTGCCTCGGTGTCCTTCTTGCACCCCCTTGTGGACATTCCACGCATAAAAATAAATGCCTAAAAGTATCCTATTCATTTTAAGGCAATGCAATAATTATGCAAAATTTGCAATAGACATTCAAATATAATAAAATATCAGTTATTTTCTTGAATACAATATAGTTTTAGTCCAGTTGACAGCCCCTAGTGAGCAGTTAAGAAAATGCAAAACTTTAAAATAAACCATGTTGTATTTGACAAAGTGAAAGTCCCTCGACAGCAAACTGTTATATTTGGTTATAATGGAGCAGATTAACTTTTCTATCTCTCCATACCAAACCCTGCTTCTCATAATGATTTAGAGCTGATGTAGTGGTACACGTGGCATGTGATTCTTCAGGTATACAAGAGCAAAGCCAAGAGGAATGAGACTCATGACAACTACACCTGACACTACATTTACAAGTCACATTTCCATGCTTTAATCTGATCTATAAGTGGAGTGAATTGAGTGCATACACTGCCTGGCCAAAAAAAAGTCACCGTTGCACCCGTCATGCATAGTGCCCACTGTACAAGCCTCTGGAGGCAGTGTTATGATCTGGGGTTGCTTCAATTGGTCAGGTCTAGGCTCAGCAACGTTACGCAGCAATAAAATTAAGTCACCTGAGTACCTGAATGTACTGAATTACCAGGTTATCCCATCAATGGGCATATTCCAGGACGACAATGCCAAGATTCATCGGGCTCAAATTGTGAGAGTGAGCATGAGGAATCATTTTCACACATGAATTGGCCACCAGAGTCCTGACCTTAACCCCATTGAAAGTCTTTGGGATGTGCTGGAGAAGACTTTACGGAGTGGTTCGACGCTCCCGTCGTCAATACAAGATCTTGGCCAAAAATGAATGCAACTCTGGACGGAAATAAATGTTGTGACGTTGCATAAGGTTGTCGAAGCAATTCCACGACGAATGCGCGCCGTAATCAAAGCTAAAGGCGTTCCAACAAAATATTAGAGCGTGCAACTTTTTTTTTTGGCCAGGCAGTGTATAAACCCAGGAAGTGTGATGAAGATGATGAGCTGAAGAACCAAAGGGAGAAAAAGACAAAGGGAGGAAGTGAGAATGACAACACGGACAGAGACTAAAAGTGAAAACGTGAAAATGTAACAAATGAGAGAGGGAAGGAGAAAGTGGGAGCGATGGAGATTTTGAGTGGAGAGGTAGGGGGTCAGTCACCTGATGCTTGAGCGGGGAGTCTATCCTGCGGAACTCTGAGGGCTGGTTCTCCAGCTGGTACACGATTAGCCCGCGCTCGGCTGAAGCCACCACTGCCATGGGGTACACCTGCCCAAGACCAAGCAGCGAAGAGGGTGGAGACATCAGCCTAAAAGCATCCCCCGTATAAATCCAACAGAATCAGCCGTACCCCTACTCTGGACACATCATCCCCCATTCCTCTGCATTACAGAGAATCATAGTTCTTCCGGGGTGAAAAAAATAGTGCACGGACTGAAAGGCGTCTGCAGCTGTCCGTCAGAGCCAGGAGCAGACACGAGTGAGAGCAAACAGGGAGTGAGCGGTGCAGTTTCTCACCACGTCAGCGCAGTAGCATCTCTCCGGCAGCTGTAAGGACATCATGGGGCTCGGGGAGCGCGTGTCCCAGAACTGACAAAAGCAGAAATAACCACACGTTATGTAAGAAGCGGCTAATCAAATCAGATTTTTTTTTCAACATGAACGGACATCAAGGACATGGCTGTCAAGGCTATTTCCTGAACTGCCAGGGCTGATTCTCAGGCTCCAATACAGGAACTGAAGCAAGTGCACTTGTCCAGTTTACTGATAAAAACAGGAACTTGAAAGCTTTCTTGAACACTGAAGGATATAACAATTAACTAACAAATCATACCTTAAGAGTTTTGTCCCAGCTTCCTGTCATGACACAACTGTAGTTGGGTGCTTTTATCCAGTGTACAGTTCTAATGGGTGCTTCATGCTTTAAGGTTACACAGGGGGGAAGAACAAAAAAACATACAGAATGCTTTGATTATATCACTGCATTTCAAGTCTGTGCAACCTTTATGATTAAGATTCCACATTTCTGATTATAGGGACGAGTATTTTCTTCATCACTCTGAAATAATCCAGTTTTTAATCACTATTGCGTGGTTGTGAGAAGCCTATCAATCCACAACTGCCACCGTCCATCTTGTTTCTATATGCAATCCAGTTTCCCAGTAGTACCCCCTTCACACGGAAGCAACGACCTGGGTAAAACCCGCGTTTGCCTTTGGTGCGAAAGGGTCAACCCGGGTTATCAGACCTGGGTCCGCGACCCTGTTCACGACACGGGATTTACGCGGGTCGGACACGGCTCGGCTTCGGTGTGAAAGGGGCGACACGGGCTAGACACGGGCAAGAAGAGGATTGCTTAGTTGTCACAGGTAGGCTAACTAGGCTCTGTAACAGCGAACAGCCTATTAAATAACGTTACTTAAAACATTTTGGGACAGTTTTTACATAAAAGCATTTGCAAGATTTGGAGCACATCACTGGGCTATTGATTCAGGAGTTAGCATACTGCGTTAAGCCAGCGTAATGGCAAACTACATTGTATCCACTAGGCAGCTGGCTACCAAACTAGCTGTATTAGCAGGAAAAAACAGAACGTGTTCAAAAGTTAATTTGCGGACCCGTGTCTTGTGTGAATGGCGACGACCTGGGACTTACCCGTGACCACAGTGTGGTGTGTCAAACGCGGGTCGAATCCATGTTCAATATCCCGTGTCATTCCCGGGTTTTGTGTGTGAAAGGGGTATAAGTAAGATCTTTTCATAACGTGACTGCTGCTGAGGGGATAAAGTCTGGGTTTAAGGGCTGGGTCTTGGCAATAATAGCTTGGCCATTATGTGCCGATTTCTGAATTGATAACAAAAGGCTCTGATTTCACAGGCTCCTTACCTGTGCTATCTGCACTGTCTGGTTGCTGTTAAGGTCCCACATTTTGGCCGTTTTGTCACAGGAGGCAGTGAAGACCTTGCTCCCATCCTGTGATATGAACAAAGATAATTGTGACTGCACAGCAACGATAGACGTTCCATTGAACCAAAACTTTTGGAGGCTTACATCACTCCAGCAGACATCCAAAACAGGGCCCGTGTGCATCTGCTGAGCCTTGGGGACGGTCTGCCCATTGTCCTGCACTTCCCAGCATCGCACCTAGACCAAGCACCAAAGACAAGATGCAAAGATTCAACAAGTCCAGGTCAACTGGAGAATTTCAATTAACCAAAATCTCTCATTAATGTAGGTGTTTTGGTTATTTATAATTTTATAGATACTACCTAACAATAGGAAAAACTGACTACTGTCTACTTTTGGCAAGAGTTGGTCTGAAATGCAACATATTTTATACAGCACTATGTTGTCTAAAAAAGCTTTGTAAACTGAACTTTAATGCAAATTTGTATCATGGAAAAGACAGGTCTCAAAGATGGTGTCATGTGTCAACAATAAAAAGCACACATACATCATTGGCCCAGGAGCCACCAATGAGAAAGTTTCCCGGCATGGCTGGGGGACTGAAGGCCAGGCAGCTGATACTGTCATCAGGAGGGGACGTCACCTCAACATCCTGCAACATTGTTGTACATTTTTATTTCCTTATTGTCTTACTTGTGGACATACTTTTATAAATGAGAATAACAACTTTGTGGTAGTCTTAACTCCTTAAAACATCTGTTCATCTAAATGTTTAAATTATTCACAATCAGTACCAAGAATAAGTCTAACGTGCCAGGAATTACCTTACCTTCATGGGATTGTGGCTATCCGTCGTTGCACTGCCAAATACACTGCTACCTCCAGCTCCAAAACCAGAACTTGCACCAAACAAGCTCATTGCAGATCTAACAAGAATTTAAAAAACATGAATTCAATGAGGCTGGCTACAAGCTTAATATCATATCCGTACAATATATCAACAGATATTAGATATTATCAACCACCTAGATATTATGAGCCAATTATGAATGTATTGGTGTCATTTTATCTAGCCAGCTATAACGTTATGGTATACTAAAACGGCAATGTAAGCAGCATAATAACTGGCTGGCTAGCTAGCTATCTATCTATCCATCTGCACACCACTGTCGCGTTCCGTCGTAGCTAACTATTCATAAAGCTCGCTAGATTGGCTTACAAACAGAATACACAACGCAACATCGTAACTAACGTTAGCTAGTGATTATGACACCAATTGTACTAGCTAGCAAGAACATCCCAAAATGAAAAACACAACGATGCAACTGCCTAATGTTAGCGTGCTTCCATTGCCATAAGATGAGCTAACAGGCTGATTAACCATGGTCATAACAACAATAACCACAACAACATAACCATTTTCGTGTTATTGCAATATTACACAATTGACATTAGCGTACCCGTGAATATTTATGTTCTGCTGGACTATAAATAAGATACCGTTCGCTAAATCGCCTCAGATTAAAATATAGCAGGCTAGCTAGCTTGTAGTAAATTGTAACACCATCACTACAATATTTTTTTCAACGCGCACTGATGACAAAACACCACTACGGAACAGCATATGGCACATATCTGCTGGCTGCAACCAAAGATGCTTCCCTAAGGGAAGATATGCCACCCGGAATGACCAAGAGGGGGCGCTCGAAGCTCAGTAAGTGCAAAAATGACTCGGAGTTAATGGGGGTATTTCCCAAAATGACAATTCGTTTTAATTTTAAGGCATCCTGGACTATATATTCTTATTTTCATAAGAAGTGTGTCCGTGTATTTGTTAAATGAATTTGATATGTGCCATCGTTTCTGAGAAATTGCGCTTGGCACATCTCTCTAATATACAGTGAGCACCATAATTCATTGGACAGTGACACATTTTTTGTTATTTTGGTTCTGTACTCTAGCACTTTGAGTTTGAAAGCATACAATGACAATGAAGCTGAAGTGCAGACTGCCAGTTTTAATTTGAGGGTATTTTCATCCATATCGGATGAACCGATTAGAAATTATAGAACCTTTTGTAAATAGTCCCCTCCCCCCATTTCCGGGCATCAAAAATATTGGACAGTTTAACATAATGTAGAATAAAGTAATACTTTTTAATATTGGTCGCATATCCTTTGCATGCCATGACTTACTGATGTCTGTGACCCAACAATATCAAAAGACTCTTGATATCTTATTTTCTGGTACTCCTACAAGCGATACTGTAACCTTTCTGCATTTGAATGGATCTCTATAGGAATTGAGGGGTGGGACTAAATTTAGCTGTAAATTACACTGGAACAGTATGGAACACATGGTTGGCTAAATGGCTCTAAGTCATCAAGGGTCTGACGTATCAAACAAGCCTTAAACCATCATTCTGCTGCCAGATATGACAGATGGGGGATTTTAAAAGGAGGTATGGGGGATAAATTGTGAGAAAATTGTATAGGAATCAAGTAAAGATGGGGGGGTGGGGCAGGGGTTGGGCTGAATTAATCAGGCATCTGGCAACATTGATAAGATGTCACAATATTCCAAATGGAGAACATACATCAAATAAACTAAAGTATAGACTAATATATTAAGCTCCCGTTGGTGTCCGTGCACATTAAAATATGGCAAGACGTTAGCTGGTAACTCTTTTCCTCATTGACAAGCTACCTAGCAAACTTTAGCTATCTTCTCTGGCTAGTTGCATACCTGGAAGCACACATCTGAAGGTAAAGCCGTACCCACTCCCCACAAACATGTATGGATGGAAAGAAAATATACATATATGTTCAATGAAAAAAGGAATACAGTCATTTTAAAGAGATATGGTTGGTATTTACTGTCTTTTATTTCATTACGTACTTTCAATCCAAGAGCACAAAACAAACCACACAAGTGACAACATCATAGAAGAGCCAAACTTACTTTAATAAAACCATTTTATTTCGTGAAAACAAAAAGAATATATACTTACAAATAATTGTTACAGCTAATTGTAACTTCCCTTTGTCTTCCATTTTCCGTACATGAATATTACATTTGCTATTAAATTTCTAGAATTAATTAAAAAATGAACAGAGATGGACATGCACAGCACAAATAAGATTGCACTCTTCAAAAGAAATGGCATAAGGCCACCTGCCACAAGGGGGCAGTGTGGGATCATATCCAACCCCCGTACCGCAGTTTGTTTGGTAGGTACACACTGGTGAGGAAGTCTGGGGCTAATGATGTCAGGGATTGTATTTCAGCTTTCTGTCTCCACTTCAGCATCTTCTCCATCTGCAACAACAAGTATTCCAAGTCAAAATAGCATAACGTCATTTGATGATAAATGTTAGACATTAATCTGTGATACAAATCTAAGATATTCAATGAAACAGTTATCTTTCCTGCATACCCGTATTTGTGTCTCCATGCATACAGGCAAACATATTTCTGCGGTGTGTCACATTTGCACAATTTAAACACTGTTGTAAAACATCCAGATGGCCAGTCCTGTGACAGAAAATCCACAAACCTACATGCTTTCAGTAGGTCTCTTAGAAACACGGCCATTTTCATTAAATAGGCCCCAAAATCGATCCAATTAAGTACTTGAGAGTTTGGTTGAAACAAAAAAACAGATGAGTGTGTTACTCCAGCCAGGGTCTATTTGCTTGTAGCCTTACCTCCTTTTCCCATGCAGGCTGATAGACGATATACGGCCGCTTTAGCAGGCTTGTGAGTTTGCTCTCGTCCCTCTTTGTAAATGGAATCAGGACATCCTTTGGAACCCTGAGTCTGAAACACAACATTTTAATGATAAACAGTTCATTACACTTCCACACTGTCTTAACAGGTCAGAATAAGTAGTCTCAACAATTAAACAGCTATAATTTCTTGGGAGGACAATAATGGGCAAAGACTAGATCTAATAAAACTTTACCCCGCTGTAATTAAATTACCTTTATTAACTATAAAAACTGCCCATGCATATCAAGAGGCTATCCAATGTTTGTATATCTATAGAAAGAAACATTCTAGTACTACACCACTGGCAGATTTTTACGGTAGGTAGTTCTTCATAAGCAGAAATATCCATCAGAAATCCCATTGAATGTGACCTGTAAATGTTATTTGGAACCTTGAGTACAGTATAAAGATTAAAGGGATTAGGGTTACCCCAATGGGGGTCTGTGAGCCTGAAACAGAGGCTAAAAACAGACCTTTAAGTTGTGATTTGTCTTGAACCTCTTTTAATTGTTTTGTGTGATTAAGCGTGCCTATTTAGATGTGGATCACCCATCAGAAGCTGATTCCTTTTGATTTAATTGCATGTAATGATGAGGAATCACTTTTGTAACATTTGCGATCTTCAAATGTTTTTTTGAAACAATAACAAATTTATAACCGCTTGCTTTGTTGTATAAAAAAGTATTTTTCTTATAATAAAATGTAACCCGATGATAATTATGCCCAGTTAGTTCAAGGGAACTACACAGAATAACCATAAAATGGGCTTAGGACAATTAGCAGCTAAAAGGAAGAAGGTTTTGAATGCTTGCTTTTATTTAAAGCTCAGAAACCACACTGCTCGTTTACATACTGTGGCATGAGCTTGAGCTTGCGATCAACATCACATCAAAGCCAGAGGTTCTTCCAAAAGCCATTTAGGCGTGTGCCTCTTGAAATGGTAAACACAAATGTTCTTAAGGAAAATTCCAATGGAATCTCTTGCACCCACTTGGTGGGTTATTCTGGGCCTTTCCGCAGCACAGGAAAGGTCTGTTGATGCAGAATCCTTCATTTGACAACAACACTATCACAATTAAATCCACAAAATCTGAATGTAATACGGTTATCCCCAAACCTCTCAATGTCAGACGGGAGAAGGCCCAGCCACATCACGCTTGGGACGGTGAGATTCTGAGCTTCAAAGGACATGGACTGAGGGGAAGAACAGAACATGACTTCTCCGAACGATAACTTCATACGTTCAAAAGGGCAAGGCTTCTCCACAGAGGAAAGTGAACAATTACATTGAATTGCAATACTGAAATGTTTAAAGGCCTTCAGCGAGTGTAGCATCAAGCCAAACGGTACACAGCTCTTACCACGGATCCATACTTGTAGATACACATTATTTCAATGCCTAGGAAACGTACAAACAAACTTTAATCACGACCATACCATAACCATTATTCAGTAACAATTATTCAGGACTTGTAATTCACAGTAACAAAGTAGACCATTACGCACGCGTCTCACAATGTAAAAGGAAGTGGGACTCATTGAAAGCGACAGTGTCAATAAATCCAGGGGACCTCTGTGCTTCCAGTAGGTTAGATCACACAACCTGGCTCGACTTAATGGCCATGACACATAGATCGCTGACGGCTCTGTGGTCACACAAGCACCCAGACACGGGTAATGAGTAAGAGGTAGGGAAGGGTGGTACCATGCGGGTCGGCGTCCACCAAAGCGAAGATGGGAATGTGCAGGGTATCCCACAGCTTCCTCACCATCAACCTGCTGTTCACATCTGGGACACCCTTCCCCTATGAGACACAACAGGAATTCACACTACACACTGGGTATTCAAGCTTCCTCATTTTCACAACACTTCAGGCTATTTATTACTCGTATTGGAATGTTTTTGGATGGGAACATATTGGAAAATGTTCAGGAAAAGGTTTCCTAGCAAAGATTCAAAACGAATATAACTAATAACTGGCGCATGAGGAAAGGAACTGACCTTGAATCAGACACTTCACTGCTCACCTCACCTAAGCACTTCCACTACGGGGCTGTAGAAGATGAAACTGTAAAGACTTACTGTGATTATGATACACGGAGCCAGTCTGCTACAGAACCCGTCGTCCAGGAGCCTCTGGAAAGTTGCGTCTTTTTCCACAATTAAAACAAACTTTGCACGTGAGGAAATATCTAAATGAGTTAAGGGGAGTTTGAGCTGCACATTCGGGCAAGTCACATTCTGACTACACATGACTTATTCTGTTTGACTTGTAAGTATTCGTATTCTGCAGACATTTTCTGGGAAGATGTGTTCGTTTTCTTTTATTCCATAGAAAAGATGACATAATATGGGACGTCTTTTAACGTATCTACAAAGGATACTCTTTATTCCACAGACATTAGAGGAAACTGACATAGCCTAAAAACCAAGGGAGAAACAGCTGGATACAACTCACAGAACAAAACCAAACTGAGTTTCATCGGTTACGGTGGAGACATGAAATTGCCTTGAATGTTTATGGGTAACTATTTTGTAGGAAAGATCCATGATCTAATAGGAGGTCTATTTCATTGTAAATAAATTATTTTTATTTATTTTTGCCAATTTAAATACTTATTTTTTAAATACAAGTTGTTTTCATGTGGCTTGAAGCTGGAGACTGTGGCCAGGAAACATAACATATGATGTAAAATTATTGGCTGAGTTGCGGATATGCTTATGTCACTGAAGAGATGATTATTGGGCGGCTCTTGTGTACAGATTATGGTTCACGGCTGACAGCCCCAGCACATCAGGTCACAGCTGTCTCCCAGAGTGCTCTACAGCCTATACCCAGCTAATATACAATGGCCTCACCAGGTTTCTACGGCTTCTGTTAACAATCATTATCACGTTGCTGCAATGTTAGTGTTATGTTAAAGGTACGAGAGTGTCGCGTGTCACCTGTGCGTCTAATTCACTCACAGTGGTTCCGGAGCAGCAGTTCACTTTTGTGCCGTCTTCCTCCATGTAGCTAAGATCACCAGAGAGGAATCCCTTAGACGTTGCGAGCTGCAGGTGAATAACCATTCGCGGTTATTAAATTATTTTATTTATTGATTTTTTTGCAGCTCGTTGCCATCAGCGTGAACCAACTGTAAAAACATGAATCATGAGCAGGTGCTTCCGCCAGAAATTACATCCACAGTATTCGCATAGCGTGGTGAGATCAAATAGGATACGAACACGTAAGTAGGTAGGAGAAACGTGTTTTTTCATTGTCATAACCTATTAGGGGCCCCTTCCTCTTTATGTTCAGAACCACATGAAGTATGAAAAAGGTGCAGAGACCAAGACACACACACACACACACACACACACACACCACGTGAAGGCTCCTGCGAGGGACCTTGAGCATACAGGAAATGTCATCTACAATGGAATCCACAGTCCTCTGAGTCCCAAACAGCTGTGCATGGTTGTAATAGATGTCCCTGTAGAAGCAAGAGCACATACTCTCCTTATACCAACTGACAAATCATCACAGCTCAATCAGATGTTTCAGCACTTGTGTCATTAAAGCCAGCCTGGAGCCTTTGACGGGTACGTTTATTACCGTTTCGTAGCATATGTGTCGCTTTGCACAAGTTTATAGACTGCAGACAGGACCTTCAGGGTCAATGCTGGCAAAGAGAAGAACAGACATGATGTGCACCAATTTAATGTCTGCATGGATTCTTAGGGTAGCATCTCTTTCTTCTTATAGTTTCAACGTGTCCTTTAACATTGCATTTACCTTCAGCTAGCTAGAAACAATCACGTTTATGTGCTTATTGAAAGGGCTCCATTTCATTCAGTATTTATCACTACTAGAAAGTTCCTGCCTGGGGATTCCATTCTAGAAATATGATTCTGTTCATATTTACAAATGTCTCATGATGTTTGCTAGCAATTATTAGCATAATTCCATAATTACTTATTATTCTCACCAAATCTGTTAACAGATGAAGAGCAGTCACTTCTGATGGTGTTGACAGTATTGCTGTCTGGCCCCATGTGAAGACCAACAGCACTGTCAAACCTGCACAAGAAACAACAACAAATGATTACAGACTTCTTTATATGGCTGCCAGAGCAAACACTGAGCCCACACTCACAAACATGTCTAATTTTAACTACACACAGCCTTCAAGGAAATTTGATGTGCATTTAGTAAACAGTCCCTGCTCTTGACTCCTACAAAAAATATGGTTGCTTTGGATTATTACGGATTATTATAGATATATTTTTTGAGCTGTTGGTGAACGTCCATTAACAAACTGACACATATTTGGAGCCAGGAATTTATTTTGGCTTCAAGGCCATAAAGGTTAAGGACTGAAAGAATCCAAGAGGTATTTTTCAAAATTTTGTTCACACAAACTAGGCTCTTGATGATCACACAGTGAAAATCATTAGTCAGAGCTTTTTAGGTCTGAATCACCTTTCTGTGTTTTTCTTTTGTGAATCAATTTTGTCACTTAGCCTATTTAGAACATAGCGGTTGTTGATTTTTATTAGGTTATTTTACACAAGCACTTGTAGCCATGTAGCTAGGCTATGGACATCTGTGACCTTACTTTTTCTAGTAAATTGGCTGTAATGTTTTGGTTTACATTAAATGCATGTGTTTATTTAACGTTATACAGTAGGCCTATACTGTATTCCTTTCACATTTGTATAGACTTTGTTTGTTAAAGTGGTAATACAGTAACGCTAAATAGCATAGCCTAATAGTCAAGCCTGTCATATGTTACGTTAGTGTTTGACATAGGCTACCCAGTAAACAGTGGACGTCCTAGTCCATTTTAGTCCTCTCAAAGTTATGATGTGACGTTCCCTAGGGATGTCCTAAAACATTACTAGGACGTTAAAGTCCTAGGAAGGTCACTGTTTGGTTACAATATGACATTTAATTTTAAGCTATGATATGACGTTGTGCTCATAATATTCATGGGACATTCAGGACGTTTCTGCAACGTCTGTTACTGGTTACAATATAACGTCATGTAATGAATGTCTGGGCCTGGGGGACGTCCCGGGAACGTTCTCTGTGACGTCCACGTAACATTTATAAAAACCCTACAAAAACACGTCAAGGCGACGTCCTGATGACATTAGGGGACGTAATTGTGTTAGCTGGGAAGCTATCTTACCTTACGTTAGCCCAACTCGATCTGTTATGAAAGACCAACACCGGCGCCTCCTCTTTCGTCAGACTTGTTATTATTTCCAGAATAACCTTTTCGATGCGCCATAGGACGTCCTGACTGGGAGTAAACAAAAAACATAACGTTATGACTTCGATAACTAAATATGAGTTACAACATGTTTTTGTTTATTTTAAATATGTAGGCTATTCATTGAATTAAAATAACAACAACTTGTTCAATAAAAATAACAACAACGATTAACTCAATAAATTCAGAGCATGGCCTTAATATTCAAAATAGCCCGGTTTGAGTTTAGGAGGCAGGACAGTTCTTTCCTCGTGTAACGTTAGGCTACCTGGTTATCTCTGCGACTTGTTGAAATAATTCGCCTGAACGGTACTTTTGCAGGTTGGCTCGAAGCCTGTCGACTTCGACAAACTTCTCAGACATTCGCTGTGTCGTGAAAAACAAAAATAAATAGAAAATGACACTGGTTCAAAGGAACATATAGTCAATCATCGCAGTCTGAAAGGTGCTTAACATCGCTAGCTAAAATGAGTCGAGCGTTGGTAACGTACATAGCTAACATTTCTTAGCAAGCTATATTGCAAGCTGGTCATTAATTCACAAATACAGATATAGTAAACTGTTTATCTATTGTAGTTCGTTTGCTAAATAACACAGTATAACGTCAGCTGGTTAGTCAGGACTTGCAAACTAGTATTTCGAATTCCCACCTGTAGCTATGTGGCTTATCAAGCTAGCAAGCAGATTTTCAATACTGAGCAAAAAGAGTGGCCTTTTTGACAGGACGTTCTGTTTAACTTAAATTGATACAGAGCTCGTGACCTCATTGAAAATTTCCGCTGCTCCCCTTAGAAAGGGACTATAAAGGTTATTATTGAAATAGAAATAGGCTAATTAAGCATTATGCTAACTAAGGTTACTATTTCAATAATGTAGGCTACAATATATATATATATATATATATATATATATATGTGTTGTTCTTATGTGTTCGTACCTATGTAGTAGCCTATATTATCTAATTATGGTTGTATTTCTTTTCATAATTCTAAAAATTATGTGTTCCATCCATCTGACCTTTGTCTCAATAAGCCTATGTCAGTGATTGAGCCGCAGGAGAAAGGGCTAAGGGCTGTATCTTGCTCTGATAATGTCATAGAGGCTTAGAGTGGGGGAGCTGTTTACCCAAGGCTATGCAGCAGTTAGCGGCTCATTGTGTCATACTGTGCCACATTAGCACCTCCTGTGGAATCTGTCTCCGCAGGACAGAAGCTGATGACCAATCATGAAAGTGTCCATGCTACGTTGTCTTTTTATTGTCCAAGATGGCTCGTGAGAACAAGGGATTATCTCCCATTAACTAAAGAGTTTGCATGAGTAACAGGGGATATGTGTGAACATGAGATGGGTGACGAGAGAAAGAAGGAGAGATGAGGCTTTTTCATTTGACAGTGGGCAGGAGTAATTATATAAGTAAGATATATTATGTCTGAACTATTAGAAGAAACTTCACAAAACAACTATTCACAAAACTGGTTGACAATTATTATTAAACTACATTAACCCATCTGAATGTTTAAATGGTTCAACTGAGTTAAATACTACTTGGACTCAAGCTCACTTATGCTTACATCATTCACGCAGTACATCATGTGCGAAGCACGTGGTGTGCAGAATAATAAAAAGCTTATTGTGTGCTGTTTGTTGAACTGATTTGGAGACTGGGTTTAATTTGACAGATGACATAGTAGGGGCATGGCCAGAGAAGAAATAGCACCTGTATGGGCAATCTTGCAGGCAGGAAAAAGTCACATGGCAAAAGCAATGTAGCCATTGATTGTAATACTGTGTATTTTTTAAACCATGTAAATATGACCTTCTGGTGGGGAACGCAACGCATGTAACTCACAACACGTCCCCTACCCCGCATGCACATGCATGCTCAACCACCACACATGCGCCCAGCAGCTGCCTTCGAATCCCAAATATGTTTGTTTTCTGTTAAATACGAAGTGACAGTAGTGTTGTCCTGAAAATCAGGAAATGGCTGTAATTTATAAAATGTGTCATAACTGCTTTCATTTAGTGTATGTGCAGTCGCCACAGCAGCTGCACTCTTCAAGCGTTCAACCTGAGACCCTCAAAACATTTTCAGCTCCTGCAGCTAAACCATCTCGAAGTTCTGAATTCCAGAGCCCTCCACTGGGCTGCGGAGGGAAGGCTTTCATTTTCCAAAAAAAGCAACAGACATGTTTTCAGAAATCTCTGAGTTCAGACACATAAGCCCAGCCGAAACTTTGAATTTGGATAGAAGGAGGGGGGAGAAAAACAGAAATGAGTTCGTATTACTCTGACGTTGTTTCATCAGTATGTTAACAATTATGGTTCATATTCCTTGTCACGCCATTACAAAGTGTAACACAATTGTGAAACTTTGCTATTTTGTTTTTCTTTGCTGAGCTGAGCTTCATAGAAACTGGCTTGTAAGGGAACAATGTTCCTCATAGAGCTCAAAGCTTGTTAAGTTGTGTGATTCCTGGATATGGAAGGGAAGAGATTTCTTCCCTTGTTCTGACCTTAAATTTCTCTTGACGCAGTACTTTAATGGGGGTCTCCCCTTTTCTCGGGTGCCGGTGACAAGCAGCTTCCGTGAGACTGGCTAATTGCTGGCTAATTGCTATCTCTTGATAACAAAACCGGTAACCCGTAACTTGTGAAAGGCCACAACATCTGGGGGTTATTTTTTCCCCCCAAGATCTGGGACCCCTGCCGTTTTCTTGGATTGTGAAAGATCCCTGGCAAGTGTGAGGCATTAACCTGCGGAGACAGAGTGCAGCCAGTCATGCGCTTGTCTCGGGACGAGTGTTTGCACTGGGCGAGAGGAGAGGGTCGCAGGGTCAGTGGAGAGAGGGGGGCAACCATTGCAGGTGAGGGGGATTAGCTGTAGCCAGAGGCCCAGCAGAGAAACCAAATACAGATCTGTCAGCTTAATCCCTACAAATAGAAAACAGAGCTGACTCACCCCCACCCCTCTCGTCCCCTGCACCATCCCCATTTCCCATCTGCCTGTGCCAAACGCAGCTTTACTCGTTTCTCTGCTGCTAATGGGAATCGAGTAAGTGCCCTAAAGAGGCGGCGACTGATCACTCAGAGTTCTGAGTGACAGCTCAACTCAGGAAATAATGAGATAAGGAGCCCATGCAGTCAAAATGTCCAAGTGAAGGATTACACAGCGTCATGAATCTAACACAATGATTTGGATGATATTATAATTAAGTTCAGTGTCCCCCACGAGGCTATATTGTATATGAAGTGTTGCGCAAGAATACTTCCAGGCACGATGTATCCGAATAAAACAGATGAAGAATGAAGCAGATGTTAATATAATGTTAATCCGTAATATTACGAAACTGTCAACTGCACTTTTTAAAAATCTCATCCTATAAAGCAATAATCTGCATTTCCCCAGAGTGTGTGGTTGATGAGCCACAAAGAAAAAAAGTGTAGTAACGAATACACTGAAATTGATCTACCAAATGATCCCACAGGACTACTGAAAATGGTATACTAAATTGTATATCAGTTTTGCTCAGTGTAATTGACTGCTGGCACTATCTGGAGCTTTTGAAGCTCTACAGAGAGGCAATTGGGAATAGAGGCCAGTGTTGTTGGCTCCGATGCCAGTGTCACACAGTGTTCTGCACACATTCCAGGACAGGCTTGAGCAGGTGGCCACAACCAAGCACAGGACAAACTGGACAAAATTGTCCAATAACAAACTATCACGCCACCAAAGAAAAAATGTAAATTGAGTACAAATATTGGAAAATACATTTATACTTAGACATATGAATATAAAAATGTATCTGCCATTCCCATCAGCATCATTATCTCTATTATCGCGTGAAAATGGAAAAAATTTTCAGTCTTCGGCTGCTTTGTTGGTGTCATTAAAACCAAAGGCGGATGGGCACAAAAAAAGTTTAAAGCAGTACTGCTCCCCAACAGCTGTGGCTCATATGCGCCTGCCGCTCAGGGAAGGGGACGCATCCGACACGAAGGGGAACATTTGCAATCGCTCAGCTTCACCTGGCTGGGTGTCTAACAGGCCAGGGCGGGGAGCGGCGCATGCGAGCCGCCCTGAAAATGTAGACAGGGAAAAATGTGACCCCCGCGACCCCGCAGCGCTCCATTTAAAGGTCAGTTTACCTTGAAAGAGACTTTTACTGTATCCTCTGCAGAGTGGCCCGCTGTGCTCTGCCCCTAGCCTTCAAAGGAGCGTGGCCTACGGCATTTAAGACAACATTCGAAATAAATATTAATCTGACCTTTGTCAAAGCTGCTGAGGGCGCAAATCAAAAAAGGGCCCGGGCGTGCCGAGGGGGGTTCAGGGAGAGGGGAGGAAGGACGAGCCTCCCAGCGTCTCTGAGAACAGAGCTGGGGCGACTTGTTTTGGATCGCTGTAGCGCCTCGCACAAGGTGATGTCATGCTCCAACCTGCAAGCCCTGCGTGTGTTTGAGCAGGCTGCTGAAGAGCACACGGGGATGACTGAGGGTTTGTGGGCGGCGTTGGCAGGGGCTTTGTGCGTGCAAACATTGTTAAACTGTCTTTGTCATATGGGTACAGGTTTGTTTGTAGTGAGAGCTATTAGGTTTTGTGGGGAAAGTTAACAGAGGGGGAAATAAATGACACAAATCAGACCACCGCATTCCGGAAAATGCCTGTGACATTTATTTTTTTTCTTTTAATGTGACGTTTCTGAAACCTATAATTTGATCAGGAAGGGTGAATGTGGGGTCTGGAATTTGTTTAGATTGCACAATACTTAGTAACAGTATTTTGGGCATGGTATTGTTTAGTCCTCCTGAGTGCTAATGATAATATACGGCATTTGGGCCAGAGCCCTGCTGCACATCACCGGGCTCATTTCCGTCCCTGGTTACCAGCCAGCCAACCTGGGCCCCATGACAGATGTGTGTCCCTCCATGTGGGACGGCTGCCTCTCGTGTGGGAATGAACTGTGAGGTCCCCTCAAATGTGCTCACAGGCTCCGCATGAGCTGTCAATTACTGACTGAGTTACACAAATTGTTTGTGTATGTGTATTTTACATCTGTGCATGCGGCTAACTGGGTTTGGTAAAGGGGTATAGCCTATAGTTGCTGGGAGAGAGAGTGTGTGTGTGTGTGCGCGTGCACTTTTTTTGTGTTACCTTAGCCTACAGCAAGCAGTGGGAGGTAGTGTGAAAGGGGAAATGAGTTTATGCATGGTGTGTGGTGTGCTCCCTTCACAATCACAAAGTCCAGCAGAGACTGTGGCCCTCTAGGACTGGAGTTTGAGATCCCTATGCTGCTGAAGTAGTGAATAAAGGTATGTGTGTGTGTGTGTGTGTTGTCTATGTGTGAGTGTCTAAGGTGTGGAAAAAATAGTGTATTTCTGGTGGGTAGAAAGTGTGTGTGTGTGTGTGTAGGGAGGGGGGTATTTGTGTGTATGTGTGTGAGACTGATGGGAGGGAAGAATTGTATGTGGTTTGCTGGACTCGGGAGGTGTGTCTGTGGAGGTGGGTGGGATAAATGAATGGGTGGAAATCCAGTGTTGGTCTTCTGCCTCCGGTTCTGCTTTGCTTCTCCTGGTCAAAGGGGCCTCAGTGCAGACGCGCCAGTGCCACTGTTTACTGTGCAGGTCATCAGGAGCACTGGGGCCAGAACAAAAGGGGGTCTGTTCCTATTGTCCTCCCCAAGATTGACATCCCTCAGCCTAGCACTTCAGTTTGCTTCCACGTGCAGTTCCTGGACAAAGCCATAATGAAAACCATGTCCCTTTTAACTCTTCAATCAGAAACCACCGGTATATACATGTGCGTCTCTGCCACTTGCTAATTCAATCCAAGGAACCGGAAGAAGTTTTACACACTTGCCGGCTACTCCTGAAAAGTATTTAACTGCTGTAACGGTGAAAATGAGAACACAAATTCAGTAGTGGCTATGGCAGCTTTCAGATTAAGTACTAATCATTATTGTTACAAAGGGTGTCCAATTGTTCTAGCAGCTTCATCTTAAAACCTCCTGAAAGGTTATAAATTATACTCGGAAGTTCCACCCCCATGTACCAGACTCCACCTCTTATTGAGTAAATGATGCACATGTGAAGGTCAGAGAAATTGCATTAACTGTGGTGTTTAAGAGGTGGTGGGCCAGTGGGGGCGGGCAAAGGGCTAAACAGCTGCCAGACATCTGCACCCATAACCCAGCTTTCTGTGGTGCATCGATGCTATTATTGCCTGCCGGTGCAGTGAGCTCTGGGTGCACATTATATGAACACATAGCAGGGGATCATTAATTGCCCCTCGACGCGATTCCTTCTGCTTGCAGGACTTCACATAAACCAAGAAATGGGTCTCTGTATCCACAATCATATTACTGTGTGATTAAGTGTCCAGAAGGGTTCCCGTTTAAAAGCTCTGTTTGACACCTCTTCTCTGTCGCACGTTAATGATGCAAAGGACATTTTACACAAACATTGCCGTATTCTATTACCAGAAGACAACAATTGAATGGAAAAGGACAGCACTGGACAAAGGGGTAATAAGACAATAAAATGTGAAAACATGACATGATTCAGCCATGCAAGATTCTGTCCCTGTGGGGCTCCTTCCTTACACATATAAATAACGAAGTAACAATTACACTGGAATTAGCCCAAGTAGCATTAGAACTGAAAAGTGAAGCGAGAATCAAAGCAGTTCTTAGATATTAAATATATTTATGTGAAGCATATCATTGTCTTGGTTAAACTGGTTTAAAGTTACAAGTGCCTGAATTATTCGCGTCCAGCTTTTGTGAATAGATTCAGTACAATGACATCACACTTAGGCTACCAGCACACCTGTAGTTCATAGAACACCCAGCAACTAATCCTTAAAGCTATTCGTGCTTATTTCAAGTGAAAATCGATATACGACAACAAACCGATTTCTCTGCTACAAGAAATAAATATGCCCCGAGAAACAATTTGCCTCTCTCCTGCATCAGTAACAAAATACAAGGCGCGTAATGAACAAGTCGCGGCATTCGAAGCTGTTACCTACAAACAAAAGAAAGGAGCGCGCGGACAATCAAACTGGCAAGTCTTTTGAATGTTTGCAATTCATCACTTAAAATTGGTGTCACGAGGGAAGACATGCGTCTCCACCCTCGGCACTTCCAAGAGATAAACATCTTGAAAGATAACCTTGATGTCGCCCCCCTCCTTTTTACCAACCCAAACCCAATCACACACCCCTCTATCTTAAACCTAGCGCTTTGTTCAGCAGGCAATAGCAGCTGCCTCCTGCCCCTCCCAGCAGATAGCACCTCCTCAAAGTTTGCTGTCTGCGCTCTAAGCAGGCATCATACTGCCTGCAACGCTTCTTGACAACTTCAGACCCCGTGAATGACAGGGAGAAAGCGAAAAGAAAATTTGTGATCACTTTTACAGACAACTTGAAGAGGAACGGAACACATACTCTCCCAGTTTTAAACCACATAAATAAAACTGGACGCGAACTGAAATTGATGTATCTTACGAGGGACCCTTCCCTCAACATGTGGGATATGAGCTGATGCAGGGATAAGTACATTTTTTTTACAAAAAAATTGTCGTACTGTACTTATCCACCATTGAGTGCATCTGATTATAACCCTTTGCATTTTAGATACATCTCGTTTCGCTTAACTATTTCAAGTGGAACGTTAATAGTAACACTCTATTTGGCTACCTACACAGAATATGGTTTCGATATTAGATACAAGTGCTCCGGCACTAATGCTTGTATGGGGATACTGTGTGCTGGCTGAAACCGTCTTCACGAACTTCACTTTGGACAACGAGGTCCACTCAAGTTTCATCCATCGGCGACTGAAAAGCCAGGAGCGCAGAGAGATGCAGCGCGAAATTCTCTCCATTCTGGGGCTGCCTCACCGGCCCCGACCGCACCTCCACGGGAAGCACAATGCAGCCCCGATGTTCATGCTGGACCTGTATAATGCCATGTCCACAGAAGGAGACGCAGACGGCTACTCATACCCTTACAAGCCCGTGTTCACCACACAGGGACCACCGATTGCAACTCTGCAAGACAACAACTTCCTTAACGATGCTGACATGGTCATGAGCTTTGTCAATCTAGGTAAGGTCTCCGCCATGCTTTGATGGTGTTATTTGACGTACATATTATTGATAAGCATTAGGCTACACAGGTCTCATAATGAATACATTTCCATAGTGCTCAGGTTATGTTGCATTTTGCCAAGAATTTCTTAATAAAATACCCCATTGTCCCAAGTTGTTATAAATGCAAAAATGAAACAGTGCATTTCCAATTGAAGGGATACAAGGTAAGATTGGAGAAAGAGTTCTCATTCCTAAACTTTTTGTCTGAATTGTGTGTTGCCTATATGCAATTGAGCGAATGAGTTTTAAGAACTGATAAAAATATGCTGTGTAGTTTAATCCTTCATAGTGCTGAAGTACAGTAATCCCGACTCTGAGGGGTTTACCAGGATCTTGGATCTTGTTTGTGTAGTTTAGCTCACACATTTCACTAGAAGTCTAGCCTATGTCTAATGCCAGTTGCTTATGATTCTGTGTTAGGTCTGAATTTGGAGGCCAATTTTCATATTATAATGGTCAACCATGAATTTTATGCAGATTGTTTGACATAGGCTAACAACATGCATAGGCTACATAGCCTAACTAGAGCCATACCGTATCCCATATAGGTCTATGTCTAATTTTCCAGTGTTACTTAACATAGTCTGTGTTTGCAGTATAGCAATTTTGCCAGTGGAAAAGGAATCCAACGGCGTCGCATTCCTACGTGTCTGTGTCGCTCAGACAGCTGTGTCGAGCCGTTAATATTCAGGTGTTTGACCTGCATAGAACTGAATCCAGTATGCATGTGGAGCAGGCGGTATTCAGGGAGAAAGATATCATCACCCCTGTCAGTTTTAAATGTTTCCGAATATATGTAGCCTACTGTTGATGTTGCGTTATTTCAGCAAAAATTGAAATGTGGTTGAGTTCATTTTCGATTATCCTTGTCGGTAAAGTTAGAAAAATAGGCTATGTATTGTGTAGGCTACAATTTGAAACGGTTATTCAGAATCCTTTCTGGATGGTTGTTGCGCATGGTTTCATGATTCACGATTTAGGCCTACAGTCTTATCTGTTTAGATTGCTCAAGTCTGAAACTGGATTAAATATCTGTTATTGTTAGCCACATTGATTTTTTAAATAGGCCTTGAACTTAGCTAATAACTATAATATATATATATATAATAATAATATATAGTAATATGCTGTATTTGAAAGATAAAATAATGTAGCCTATATGTGTGTACTAATTTCAATTAGGCTATAGCCTACAATTTCCTTAAACTGGCAAGTGCATGTAATTGAACAAAGGTTCCACTCACGCACAGACAAAAACAACATCTCAATGAAAGTTAAATAGAAATCACCACTGGATGCTGGTTCACAATTAATTCGGAGTAGATCATTGTTGGTGTGTTTTGGGCAATAGAATGGGAGGTGACACCGTTTCTTTTTCTAAAATATATAATCATAGTGGGCGCTTCTACATTGTGCTTATTTTAGACATCGACTGAAACAGATGACTTTGACCACAGACCTAAAAAGTCAAGGGCCTCAGTCCTCCAGGACCAGTCAGTGAACAGTTGAAAAGCTTAGTTAACATATGGAGCGTTAAGGACAGGCCACCATAAGAAAGAGACATGTTTTTTTCTTTTTTTGAGATCACTACCTCAACACATTTCACAAGCTATCACACCAAACTGTTTAAGATACTTACTATAGCCAAATATGTAAGTACAAGAAATACATGTAACCAAAGTCACCTTGAGCAACTGACTTGTTTTGTATGACTCCACCACATATTTAAGGTCAGGTTATTTAAAAAATCATCTTAACTGAATACGAGAGGAGCATGTACAGGTGGGCTTTCAAACATTGGCTGCTGAAAACGGAAGTAGGGGGCTTTATGCTTCACTTACAGCTTTTAAGCGTTCACCTGTAGCTCTCAATAAATCCACAAATTGTAAGTGTAAGGTTCCCACCTTTATTTAAAACTGTATTGATTTGTCTGCAAGCGGTTGCTGTATTTTCAATAGGGCTATGTGACGCACCAGTGTGAATCATTTCGACGAAAGGTGTGTATCTGATTTCACTGCTGTTCTCTTCAAAATTCTTGGATTAACATTTCGAGTATCTTGCATTTGCATGGCTGGGATTTTGACAGGCATTTCTCAACTCGAAGAAGTGCTGGGTGGAACGGGAAGCTGAATTGCCGCCACTCCCACACTAAACGCTCTCCTTATCACTTAGTGCTGCTTTCCATCTGTCAATATGCATGCTGGTAAGGAATCCGGTATTAGTATTAATTATAAAACAAGGTCTTTATGCTTTTCCCTTTAGTAAGGGCCATAACCACAACTCGAACCTCAGTTGACCAGGCATGTTTTCTGTTGCAGGAAGTTTGTCGTTGATATCAATAGGTTTCTATCATCATTGAACTCAGTGTGTCAGCACTGTGGCTGCAGGGTGGAGTACTGCTTGGGGTTCATAGACTTACGTTTTAAGCATCTGTAGCCAGCACGGGAGTCTGTTATAGGGCACTCAGTTGAAAAGCATTCTTTGTATTAGGCTACTCCATTAAATAATGGAACTGTGCACTAAATCATCTACGGTGCTGTACGAGTTTTGTGAGTGCTGTACTGGGCGTGAATGTTTACTTAATTGTCACTCAGCATTTGAATCCCTGCGACAGAGCCACTCGAGTAAATATTCAGGATGGGTAATTTTTCCACGGCACGCCCTATCACACAGAGAAGACTGGACCAGTTTTTTTTTCTCAAGCAGCAACACCACCACCCCCTCTCTGTCTTTTCCCTCTCCAAAGCCCCCCCTCTCTCTCAGTGGAGCGTGTCAGGACGGGTCGGGAAAGGCAGGCAGCATTTAGGGGAAGCGCCTTCGCTTTCATCTCCAGTGTGGCGGCCCTCTTCTCCCTCCTGATGCAGGACAGAGGTATGCTCGTGTGAAGGCTCGGCAGGAGAGAGAGGGAGAGCGAGGGGGGGGGGGGGGGGGGTGAGAGGTAGAGGGAGGGAGATAGATAGAGGGAGAGAGGGAGGACAGAGGGAGAGAGTGGAGCCTGTTTCACCTCTCTCTATGGTTTCCATCCCTCTTGGGTGATAAGAGAACCACTGACAGTGCCCTTAGCTTCTGGGCTCTCCCTCTGATTGATTGGCAAGCTGGTTTCCCTCCCCTCTGCACTGCCTCACTCTTCCTGGCTAATTATTTGATTTGGTCCCGCTGGTCCCTGGCACATTAGCCCAAAGCCACACTGAATTAAGGCATTTCCCCTCTACAAAACCACAACTTCCAGAGTGCAATGCCTGTCCGGGCTGGAGAGGAGCCAAGGTGCACAGTTGAAGTAATTCCTAACCCGGTGGTTATGCATGAGAAATCAGGGAGCGACCAGGTACTTGTTGGCCTGTTATTTGCGACACAGTGGAAGTGGTGGCATCATTGACATTTTATTGCTGTTTTCTTGCTTCCAAGTGTATTCTCAAACTTGTTAGTCACATCTTCCTTGTTCACAGGTCTCATGTGATTTAGTGTGGACGGATGCCTGAATGTGCTCCTTCACGGGTGCGTGTGTGATAAGTCATGAATATCAGTAATAGGTCCCTTGGTCTGTAATAATCTTGATTGAAGGCAGCTGCCTTTAATTCACCCCATGGGGGATGGCATCATAAAAATGGTTGCGGTTTGGCGGGAAGTAGAGTAATATTGCGATTAAAAAAGGTGTGTGCATGTTTTAAGTGTCGATCGTTCGACCGCTTTTAATGTGCGCCAGATGTGAAGAAAGGGTGAAAACAATTGAAACTTGCATTTCGTCAACAAGGTTCTTCTATTCTGAAAGGGCTTGTCTTGTTTTGCGACGGGGGCTCGAAGGAAAATGGCTGGGCTTTTCGTGTGTACCTGAGATACAGCGGATAAACACAGACAGTGAGTCACGCATAAACAATGGCTAATTACTCCAGCCTTTTGTGAGACTGTGGGGCACAGCGCAACCTGTCTCTGGAGAGATGCCACAGAGCCGGCAGCCAGTTCGCCAGGTTTTATGGTGCGTGTTATCAGGCAAGTAATAGGGCCAGGAAAGAGTTGTAATTGGAAAATGTGTTTGGATTTACTAGAACTCCGCATTGAGACAGCGCTTTTTGTCACACAGTTGGCACTGCGTGTTAGTCATTCTTTGTTACAAGTGTGTTTGGGCGCCGTTCGGCATCGTGTTGAGAAGTCCAAGGCGGTTTTCAGCGTTCAGCAGCTCGCGGCGTGCGTACCAGAGTGGTGGTAGGTAAAGGTGGTGCTGGGGGCGGTTGGCAGTGCAGGGTGGAGGGCGCGTTTTGGAGATGCCCGCACTCCAGCAGGCACCGGCTACGGAGCGGGCAGCCCGCCTGCGCAGCTGCGTGGAGCGGCTTTCTCACTCCCTGGAAAGAGCAGCCTCGCATTCCTGCGCTCGCTCGGCGGGCCACCCCTGGGACACAGCCAGAGGTTAATACAGATGTTTCTTGACTTCTCCGGGCCAAAGCAGCTGTGCGCAGAAATTTTATCGCCCCAAGTCCACCAATCCCCCGCCCTGCTTACAAAAGGGAAGATATATTTTTGCAACAGAGGTCGTCAGAGTAACCTTCGATAACACAGTGGGTCTTTTTGAAGACATTTTAGAGGGATTGTGACTTGAGAAAGTACAGTTCTGAAAAGATTTTCCAGCCAGCGAAGTAGATTATGCTCTATTTTCTCTGCCAATTCAAAAATCTAGAGTCTAATATGGACCAAAAATTGGCAAAAGCCATTTTCCAGACTACTGTGAGCGTTGTGTGCTTATTATCCCAGAAAACATTTTTCCCATTACTGCTGAAAGGTTTTTTTCCCTGCTGTTAAACCTGACAGCATTTTAAAAGACCTCAAGTGACTGAAATTGCAACTGTTTGTCCTAATAAGTAGAGTTTAGAGAAAAGCAGGAAAACTGGAGGGCGATTTGTTTCCCTCCATCAAATCTGATTATGTGTCAGATTTTCCTTAAACCACTCTGAAATAATGACATATTTTCCCTGCTAAAACTATGCAGTTGTTACAAAACTAATGTGCAACTACCATGTGTACGCACCATTTTTAAAAAAAAGAACATTGATGGATCGGATTTGTGCAAATTAAGTTGTGATTGCTGCCTGTTTAGTTTTATGCAGGACATTGTGTGATGAGTGAGTGACTGTGAATATTCGAAAGGGAGCGAATAAACACATCGCAGCATCAAAACATAATTTACAATTTCTCAATGCTGTTGTCATTTTTTTTTCTTAAGAATTCGTAACATGATTGTTACATGGATGAACACAGTGCCATTAACAGTGTTGCAAAATGGGGCTCAAGATAATTTGTACGCTTGATGTGTGAAGGAGTGTGCTGCTTTGTGGAAAGAGGATGACAGTTGGCTAAATGGGTGTTTTCAGTTGAGATGAAGTACAAGGTCAAATTGAAGAATTCTTGGCAAATAACATTGAGAAGCAGAGCAAGGGAATGACAGTAATCATCTCAAATTATGTCAGTCCCTCAGGGTGTTATTTTCACTTTAGGAATAATCTAACATAATCCAACCAAAGGATTAAAAACTAAGGCTATGTTTAACTGTGAATGATGGCTAGATTTTGGAAGTGAGGCTGTTTGTACCATGGTAAACTTCATTGTCAGTCTGGCATTTATTGTGGGTGAACAGAGCAATGCGATGTACACAAAGCAAGCGTCCCAGTATCTCACAACCGCCCTGCTTCTCGCTCATCCGGTGCCCCTGGAGAACGCATTGAAACATTGGCAGGGCTCAGCCCAAAATGGGCAGAGAGAGCTCTGGTTAACCCCAAGCGTCCGTTTCCAGCCCATGGGAGGATGGCAAGAAGGAAATACCGTGAGTGAGGAAACCCAGATGTGGGCCTGAGCAAAACCCACGACCCAGTGACCGGCTGCCATGTTGTTAAAACAAATAGAAGGTTCCGCTTAGAAACAACAAACCGCCGGACTGATGAGTGAGACGGAACAGTGGGGCCGCAGACGGTGGCGACGGCCGGCTGGCATCGCACATGTGTGCGTGACAAGTGACTCAGAGAGAAGCGGCGGAAGCCGTAGGAAACGTAAAAGACGTTTTTAAAAAACTGCGGCGAAACGTTCATAAGGGCCACGCGTTTCGCCCTGCTCCCGGATCGACGCCGTCCTTTCTTTCGTCGTGCACTCAGTTGGGCCGACCTGACACCGCACAGGGGTCGATGGAATGCAGTTAGAGCCATCGGTCCACTCCCGTCCTTAGTCCGTGTGCTGCTGACCCCTCCGTGCTGTCATCAGGCCGTGTGGTATGAAGCGTTCGGCGCGTCTGCCGTGATGCCAGGGCTGTGGCGAGTGCAGTTTCACCTTTGACCTCTCCCATGCGCCCTTGCGCAGGGCACAGCAGAGCCCTCTGGTAATTACACACGGCATGGTTTTTTTTTTTTTGGAAGAAGTGACTCAGCAGGCCCAGCTGTGTGCTCTGTAGTTACGAGCACAGCAAATGGTACATCTGGCCAGGAGTATGGAATTCTGGTCAGGGTACAAGTGCAGTGGTAGTGATTTGATGGGGTG
Organism: Synaphobranchus kaupii; assembly: GCA_029718625.1. Lineage (NCBI taxonomy): Eukaryota > Metazoa > Chordata > Actinopteri > Anguilliformes > Synaphobranchidae > Synaphobranchus > Synaphobranchus kaupii. The sequence goes on along the minus strand of CM056378.1, from coordinate 105,820,656 downwards.
TGCGGTGACAGGCATTGTGACATCAGCACAGCGACTCCAGGGCAGTCTGGAAGGCCCCCATAATCGCATTTTATGGACGCGCCTTATGCCACGTGATGGCCGTTGTTGAACTTGTTACAGTTGGAACTTACAAATAGTTAAGAGACATTTTAAAACATCCACTGTTATTGAAGACCTGAAATATTATGTCAGTCTAGTGTGAAATATTAAAAGAAATACTTCAGTGTATTCAGAAAATTCAACAGCTGCAACAACAAATCAAAGGATTTCTTCAAATATTTGCTTCTAAAGGTCTGGCTTTAATTAAACAAAATAAGCAACAAGCTCTTAAAGGAAACGCACATCATATGTGCCGTTCATGCTGCCCTGGGTTTAGTGGAAAATTATGAAAATATTTACTTAGAAACTGTGAATTCTCGTGAAGTCTATAATAAGAGGCGGCTTGACTGAGCGCAGAGGCTGCCAGCAGGGCGGGGCTGGTGTGGCCACTAAATTGGAGAACATGTGAAAAAAGGAGTAATTTTACCCTCACAGCAAATGAGGTGAGACTAGCAAGTGCAGGTCTTTGTGACCCCGAGTGTGCAAGTGGATCACTCTTAAAACCATTTCCCACAATGCATCTGTCAGGACCAGTTTCAGTTTAACTTGACTAGCGTTGACTCATGATTGTTGTGAGATACGGAGACGCATGGTAAGAGCCCTTGGACCTCAGGTGGATGAGTTTGAGTCCTGTGTGAGATTGTGTAATGTGTGTGTCAGGTGCTTTCCAAATGTTATCGGTGATTAAATGGGATAAACTTGTCCGGGAGTTAGGTGCAAAAGATAAGAATGCCTTATAAGCAAGTGGATACAGAGGTATCTGCAGCATCAATGATGTGCAGAGTATGTTATCCCTGACTTTGCTTTAGTACTGCCTGAAAACCAGGAAATGGTCAATTATTGAACCTTATCAGTAACTGATCTCCTGAAAGGTACAGGCATTCACAAACTGAAGGATGGCCCTTGCTTCAGAGTGGTGTACAGACACGTGCCTTTAGAGCCCACTGAGCTTGCAGTAAATCGTTAAAGGTCAAGGGGGAACTGTTCTTCTATTACATCCACTCAAGGAGCAGGCAGAATGTAGCCGGGTAAAAGATTGAAACCCTCAGGCTTTATAGGGGAAAGCCAAAGCTTACAAAGTGTTACATTTTGGAAAAAAATAAAAAAGTTTGAATTGCAAAACACAGAACTCCAACATTAACGGTCCCAAATGCAAATGCACTAAACCCTTATAAGCAATTACTGCTTCATAAAACAGTCTGGTTGCTTTCCAGTGTTTAATTACAGTCAAACAAATGACTGGCTGGGTTTAGTATACACTTAACTCCCACCTCGTTCAGCCTCCAGAGCCAGCGCACACTGCAAGGCGTTAAAACAATATAAATACATCACGGAGGGATGATGTCATCTGTTGCAGCTAGTGGGCAGGATGTCTAACTCTGCAATCACTCTCTGTGGAAGTCACCCGTTGCTTTGGAGATCTTTTTAAAAGGACAAACATATAAAGCAATCTTCACAAATACCATGTCGAAAGCTGTGTAAATCTGAAGGAAACCCGCCATATTGAAAACACTGGCAAAGATGGCGAGGTCATCGGATGTCAGGTTCACTTTTTACAAATGTGAATGTCGCGGAAGTGGTTTTCCTTCTAAACCTAGCAGAGTCGTTTCTCTTAACTGCTCCTCGGCTAACGGCAGGAGAATTTGGCTGCGGTTCTTGAGTTTAAACAGTTGCTATAATGAGTTTGAGGACTACCCCGCTCTGTAATCCCCAGAAACCGCAAACGAGAGTCCTGATTGATTCTATAGGGCTCGGGCTTTGCCTCCATCCGTCCGCGCCGCCGAAGCTCCGCGCCCGCCCAAACTTTCTCTCGCGACGGATGTGGCCGCAGTCCCCTCCGTCATCAGGTCAGGGTTTGTGCTGTGGGAACAGCGTCGGGGGGAAAGTGGGGGAAGGTGAGCGGGGCGCCGCGGGGAGGCGGAAGTGTGCGGCGCGGCGTCGGGGTGCGGCGGACGGGACGGACGCTTGCGCTAATGTGTTGTGTCACCGCGGCCCTCTTTCTTAAATGAGCCGCTGAGGTGTTGGGGAAGTGTCTGAAAGCTGTGGGCCAGCGCAGCCCCTCCTGTACCCTACGCAGGGGTCACTGCGCCAGGCCAGGGGCGGCTCAGCTTCCCTCATCATTATTTACCCCCGCTCCACGGTTCCGCGGGGCGTTTTGGTCGGCACAGGGGATTCCAGAAGCGTGTTCGTACGCCTTTCTTGTGGGCTGCCAATTGTGTATCTTAAATCTAGAGCCAGATATAGTGGTTTGGTCTCTCCTTCACCCCAGTGCTTTGTATGCATAAGTATCTTGCACAAGATCCATCACTTTTGAGTAAATGCAGAAATATGATTCTTTTTGGTAGGACAAAAAATTCAACAGGGCCAGGAAATGTTCTAATTTGAAATAAGTACTCTTGTCATTCAACAGTGTTCTCTAATTACTGACATGATATATTGAGTATTAAATACATAAACAGTAGTGGCACTTTGTGCTTTGTGTGTGTGTTTCTAATTAGGCTTCAGAGAGGACCTTTAAATGAGTGCACTCTGACTGATGTGAATCTGGTTCTCACATTGATGAATTACACAGCTAATGGCGGCGAGTGTCTCAGCTTTGTAAAATCGCGCTGACTCCCCCCTGGATGCCGTTCGAGGGAGGGGATGTTTGCGTCGAAAAATCTGCGCTTTACCTCTGCGGGGGCACCATGGGTCATAGTGAGTAGAGTGCCGGACTGTGGATCGGAAGACCAGGGTTTCCGGTCCCAAGCGGGATGGTTGCTATACCCTTGAGCGAGGTACTATCCCTCATTTTCCAGCCCAGTTGTGCAGAATGAAGAATGGCCGATGTTGCAGGATCATTCTTCGGCCCGAACGAGAGCTTGTGCTAAACTGATAATAACGTAGAAGCGCTCACAGCGGTTTCCTCTTGAGTGTATGTACACATCCATGTAAGTGGAACAGGGGCCCCAAACTGAACCCTGGGCTGCCGGGAGGGGGGAGGGAGGCATCGAGGGAGTGAGATAGAAAGGGTGGAAATGGACAGAATTATAGATGCCGCGGATCGTGTTTCTCCAACCGGCCGGTTAAGACCCGCACTCTCTTCCAAATGTTTATTTAACGCAGGTAGGGCGAACGCGATGATGGCTGCTTGTTTCCTCTCAGAGGAAGCAATAAATGTGCCCGCTTATGTTTAACTGCACTTCTGCCTGGCTTCTAATTACTGCCATACTCCTTTAATGGGATTCAGGGGAGAGAGAGAGAGAGAGAGAGAGAGGGAGAGAGAGAGGGAGGGAGGGAGAGCGCAGGAGAGGGAAAGAGAAGAGGAAAAAGAGGAGAGCCAGAAGGGAACAAAGTGAAGAAATGAGCAAGTTAGTGTGCGACCGCAGAGGATTTTTGTGGGAGGTGCTATAAAAAGTTACGAGGGGTCAAGGACAGTAAGAGAGACTGGATGAGCTCCGCCTCCGGCGTATTCACCAGCATGCAGGTTTCACACCTCCATCATTCTGTGGCCGCCCCAACTGCACAGGGACATTGGCACTTTTTAGCTTGTACAGCAATCAGGAGCTTCTTGGTACTAAACCCATGCACACTGCACAGATGGGCCCGGAAGCGAGATGTGGCAAGGAGAGAGGGAGAGAGGGAGAGAGGGAGAGAAGGAGGGAAAGGGTTACTGAGAATTTCCCAGCTGCGACCAGCTGTTCTCAGAAGTGCAGATAAAGGCCTTTTAATGTGGAGGGGTGGATTGAGAGATTAAGGGGCCTGTTGGCCTCTGGGCCGGGAGAACAGGTCTGTGTTCCCTGCAGTGGACTGCACCTGTGCTTTTGGACGAGTTGGAGGAGGAGGTGGGAGAGGGGGAGTGAACAGGCTGGGGTGCGGAGGGGGGGGGGGGGGGGGTAGAGCGCCCAGGGAAAGAGAGAGGGCCCCGGCGGGGAGAAGAGGGGGGGGGGCTAGCTCTCCGCGTGTCATCGCTGCTCCGGCGTCCCCATTTGCAGGCCCTTATTTACGACCGATAGTTAATCACACGCGGGGAAGGGGAGGGGGGAACAGGAGCCATTGGGATGCAGATTTTTCATCTGCTCCCAATAACAGGGCATCCTTGCACGTGTGCACAAACAGTGAACAAAAGTCTGAGAGTGCGAGGCGCTGTACCCACAGAGCTCACCGTTCAGCCTCAGCTTGCTTTTAGCAGGTTATTGATTAATAAATGAATAAAAGTTTTAATAAATTTTGTATTATTTTTAAGGACCCTTTAAATATCCCATGGCACTTTTTGTAAAGAGATAGGGTATTACCTGGCGCCCTGACTGAATTCCTAACCCAGCTATGTCTGGACGTATAGTCAACCTACAGTTTATGTAGCTAAATTAACATTTTTGCCTCTCCACCTCAATTAAACTGGTAAGCATTCCGGCACAAAATGATCTGCATCCCCTAGGCAGGTGCTACACATTTGTGGTAGTTAAATCAAGTTAGCCCATCTTGCTGTGAAGTTCTTTTGACATCCTGGCAAGGTGCAACTCATTATTAACAATCAATTTGGTCGTCATGGGAGGAAGAAATGTACCTGCTTAAGTTTTTTTTCTGGGAGGGAGCACAGAAAAGCCAAGCGTGCGAAGGGCAGATGATTTCACTTAGTTCAGATGTGACTGAATAAGGAGAGGCATAGCTCACATGTTTAGAAAGTTCTAAACACATTCCAGGAAGTGTCTTTAGTAAAAGTGGGAGAGAGACTGTGACAGCTTGGTGGACGTCATCCATAAAGCACTATCAAGAAAATGGAAAAGCACTCATGTTTTTCCATTGGGGGGGAGGGGGGCTGTTTGATCTTCACGCAGAATGAACAGTAAAACTCAGCTGTGTTTACTTTTGATGCTGGGAAGCATGTTTAAAGATGGAGTAATGATTTTTTTTTGGGGGGGGGGGGGGGGGGGGGGTAGGATGTCTATATGGATATTTTTGTTCTAATAAAACATTTGCTGTAGAGAAAAAAGACTCTCTTCTGTCTTCTCTGGCTCTTAAAGGATTTCTTAAGAAAGTAACAACAGTATCTTTTAAAATATCTGAAAAAACAGCCATTGAACAGCTTATTGAGGCAATTAGCATAGGCGGATATGTGCTGACAGGAGCTATGGCTACAATTCTGTAAGTAAAATGCATTGGTGAAACTGAGAAGGGCATATGATAAGGCCCCTGGGCTTCTGGAACATACAGTGTTGTGTGTATAAAGTGGAGTTAGTGTCCACTCATTTAATGAAATCACTTGGGAGGGAACTGTTGAAAGCCCCCAATGGCTGGGAGATTCTGTGCTTCTAGGATGACAGAGGTGGTAGCAGTGTTGAGTATCCCATCGGGACGAGACCTTGAGGTTGGCCTTGGGGGCACTCTTAAGTGAAAACGGTGTGTAAACAATGTGAGTGCTCTGGGAAGCTCTGGACAATAGGCACGAAAGCCCAGCGCTAATCGCGAACAGAAACCCGTCCCCTATTGAAAAGTAATTAGATCCATGCTTTTTCCCCGCTCTGCCCAGACAGTGCAGTCTTTGTACCATAGTGCCGCTCTGTGAGAAAGAGGCATATAGAGGGAGAGGAGAGAAACAGAAAGAGAAGAGGAGTGAGAGAGTATAGGGAGAGAGTGACAAAGATCGAGACTCAAAGCGAAAATATTCAGAGCGAAGACATCCACCATGCAGCAGGTTGTCATTGCGTCATTTAATCTATTTATGTATTATTCTGTCTGGTAAACTGGAAGTTGCTTGTCCACGTCTCCGTAGTTAGATTCAAGAAAACAGGGGTTTCACTGGTTGAGCCCAGATGAGTGAACAGTGCAGGAGAGCCAACAAGAAGCCTTCTGTTTCTCCCCAACTCCAGGGCCTTGGCAGAGATAAAAGCTTTGCACCAGTGCCAAAACTGGTCAGAGTTCAATGTCAAATTGATAAAGGACTGTTGAGAGACCACAGAAGAGGCAGCGCTATGGAGAATTCACTCGCTGACTTTTGTTAGGCTGCTTTTCACCACAACTCAAGATGGAGGGAAAAAAAAGAGGGAAAAGATGGGCAGCGGCTGGCTTTGGGGCACACTGAGGCGTGCTGGTTGTGAATGGATGCAAGCCTTCTCTCTCATCCGTAAGCTCATTAAGGGAGATAGAAGTCAGCCCGCCCAGTAGCACGGACCCTCCATTGTTACGTGCATCCAACAGGATATGATAAATACTAGAGGTCAAGCAAACAAGGGTGCAGGGGCGAAAGACCGTCTATAAATCAGTTCCGGGTCAGTGAGGGGATTAATGGGGCTGAGGGGCAAGCAGAGGGAGGGGGAAAGAGAGGAGAGATGACGGGAGACAAGGCAGTGACCCCAAGAAGATCCTGCAGCTTTCCGGGAGAGCGGGACAGGGGGAAGCAGTCGTCAAAATGGAGTCTGCTCATGAGTTCCAGATGAGAACCAGACCGGATGATTCTCAGGGGTTGAAATGAAGAGAAGGCATAAAGCTGTCCATCTGTGTGTCCATGTATCTATTTCAATATTTCTCAGAGGTTTTGGCGGTTGGATATCCTCAGGAGCAGGGACGTATCCATATATCATTTCCATCTGCACAAAAACAAGCTTCCAGTTTGGTTAATCAAAGAGTAAATCTGTTCAGGGAAATATCAGGGCCGGTGCAGCGCAGGGCTATTCTTGTGTAAGTGCCAGAAAAGCACGGGACTGCTACTTCTGAAGTGACCCCCCTGTTCCTGTCCCTGCCCCTGTCTCAGTGGAACATGACAAGGAATTCCTGCCCGTTCGGCGCCACCACAGGGAGTTCCGCTTCGACCTGTCGCGGATCCCAGAGGGAGAGGCCGTCACCGCCGCCGAGTTCCGCATCTACAAGGACTTCGTCCACGAGCGCTTCGACAACGAGACGTTCCGCATCAGCGTCTACCAGGTGCTGGAGGAGCACTCGGACAGGTGAGCCATCATACAGTCCGCGAGGCACCAGTGTAAAATCTCTTTTCCCCCGTGATTCTTTGATGTTGTTGTGTTTATGGGAATTAAGTGGGATTTTCCCATATTTACAGCTTGTACACAAAGAGGTTTATAGAAAAGATTTAATTTGAGTGTCACATATTTTTTTGATCAGGAAGTGCTCCATTTCATGAACTACAGTGGGACCTGTGGGCCACAGCTGGATCATTATTTGAGAATATTTTTTTAGAGTAATTATTTTTTTTTGGATATATTTTATCTCTCTCGACCCATTGTACAGCAGCACAGTTGAAAGTGAGAATCCCTGCTGTCTGGGACAAGGGTGCAGCCTGTATCTGTGATGCAGTGTTGGAACAGTTTACCCCCGTTTCCTATCCTACTGTCCCCGGAGGCTTTCGGTTCTAATGGTTGCCTTCTACAGAATTTGGATGAAAAGAATCAGATGAAAAAGAAACGTCTCACCTCCCCGTTCTGCTAGCTTTCAGACAAACAGACAGGCGAGGTGTCTCGTGCTAAGTCTTTACAGCAAACGCAAGGGAGAAGGGGGCCTGGAAGCGGGACAGTGCATGGCCATGACCCTTGGACCGCAGGTCTGCAGCTCTACAGAGGGTCGTAGCCACCAGCCTGCTGCATGGGGAGGGTTGCGTAGGGAAAGGTCCTGGAATTCAGCGCTCGTGGCAGCGCCTCCAGAGCTCTTCTGCTCCCACAGAATTCCTGCCTGTGATTTATTGTGGGGCTGCTTGTTCACCACGAAACCAACAGCCGTTTATAAAGCCATTATTGTCAATTAAGGAAATGAAATGCTCCCCTGGGCAGGATGAAGGCCCCGTTTCACCATCTGGAGTCCTCTAACTTCTACCCTCTCTCCTTTCCACCACTTTACTCAACCTCTCTCTCACTCTCTCTCTGTCTCTCTCTCACTTCACTCAACCTCCCATCTCTTTTTTTATCTCTCTTTGTCTGCCCACCTCTTCTCTTTTATAAACCTGTATGTGTATAGATGTGTGTCTGTGTGTTTGTGTATGTGGGTGTGTTTGTGTGCATGTGCGTTTGTCTGTGTGTGTCACAGAGTTAGAGAAGGAATCAGGTCAAACAGTTTTAATGACTATTCTTCTCATACAGAAGCATATTAGATATCATATTATGCTATACCAGTCACACCCTCTCATTAAAGGCTTTTTTTTCTGTCAAGTTTGACACGTTGGCAAAGGCTTCAGCCCACCCACCCTCAAAGAAACTATCCTTCTGTTTACTTTTTAAGAAAGGCCACATTTGCCAATACGTGGTTCTCTTGTGGTTCGGCTTCCAGTTCGGCCCCCCTGCGCTCTGCCATACGGTTTCTTTGTCCCCTTTGTTTGCTAGCTGCTTTGGCTCAGAGCGCTCCTGTTGGGGTGTGGTGTGGGGCACATCCTGTCGCCCGCCTGCGCACTGCCTCCTCAGTCTCCCGGGGCTTGGCTGACCCCGTTTGTTTGCCGGGACATGTTTTTGATCCACCCGGAGATGAAGACATCTCGCGTGTCATCGCTGACAAGCGACCTTCCCATCCTGGCGTCGCCGCGGCGACACTTGAGCGTGCAGGTGTAGATATCGACACCCCCCTCCGACGACGCGGCACGATTGTGTCACCGCAGTCCAAGTCGGTGCCAGTGTTCACAGGGGATGCCTGTGCCCTTGGCGCAGATGTACAGGTGCATTGTACACCGAGGGCCTGGGACACAAGGCGTAAACAAAGCCAGCGTTTTTGGAGATTAAAAAGCTTCTATCAGATCTGCTCCAGGAATGCTGATCGCATGATAAGTAGTTCAACGGTGTCTCCGACAATTGGCTTTATATCAAAGAACTATTGCCTATGGGTTGAACTGTACCGACAGGGCGTCACCAATGTATTTCTTCACAGACATGCAATTTATTGAAGAAGTCTTAAAATGGGACTGGAGTCCCCTCCTTTGCGTCCTCTCAGTCTGCTCCTTGTACCTCTCCAGAGATATTTCTCACGTTCGCTCACCGAACTCTCACATTCCAGGGAATCGGACCTGTTCCTCTTGGATTCGCGGGTCATCTGGGCGGCCGAGGAGGGGTGGCTGGTGTTTGACATCACCGCCACCAGCAACCACTGGGTCCTGAATCCTGGCCGGAACCTGGGCCTGCAACTGGCTCTGGAGAGTGTGGACGGTGAGTGGAAATGCTCGGTGGATACGCAATTAGGCCTGCCCAGCTTTGGTCTGGGGGGGGCGGGGGGCACGCCTTCATGTCTATTTAAATGACTTCACAGGGAGGAGTGTGACCTTACGAGGTGGTATCTATTTACTGGCCTTTTTTGTGCATTTTCTGCAATAAATTGACGGTGTTGCAAAAATACAGGACCAAAAATAACACACTCACAAGAGCTGTGTGTTTGTGCTCGTTATTTTAAATTACTGACACAAGAACTTGGAAAAGAAAATTGTTCTGGCTTGTCCACCAAGAGTTGTGAGACAGGTGTTCACGTGTTGTGCTGGAAGAACAGAAATGCTCTGTGACTTTACATTTTGTTCAGATATGGGACTGGGTACATCTCTGGCGTATATAGGGGGGGGGGTTATTCAAGACTCACTAACTATTACAGGATATTACATGTTAGGTGTTGAGTGGAAAACAGCGGGAGATTTTTCTTTCATGTTGAGAAGAGCAGGGTATGGGATGGACATGTGTGAGCAAGCCCACAGGCTGCCTATCAGCAACCTCACTTTACCTCACAGAGGGATCGAGAGCGCATTCCTTAGAGCTGCGTTTGTGTCAGAGCTTTCAGAAAACAATCAAAACGCTTTCTTTGATCCTAACCAAAAAGTGGGTGCGTGACAGAAACGCTGTGAGCTTGGCCCGCGTTTCACAGCCCCGCAAAGAAAGTGCACAAAAGACTGGGAGGCAGCCCACACGTTTTTTGGAAAATCTGCTCACCGATTAGAGATGAGGAGAAATGCTTTTCATTTGGGATCTCTCTGAAGTGAGGGGACCACACACACACACACATACACAAATGCGCACGCATGCGTGCACACCCACGCACACTTGTGCTGACATGTACACAAACACACACACACACACACACACACAGTTGAACACCGCAGTCCTTTGACAAGTTTGCCCTTCTGTATGTCATTGATCTGGCATTTTAGGGAAAGGCATGAGAGTATATAATATACTGAAAACATTCCTTATATAAATACTCTTCACTGACCTGTATGCATTTGCGTTGGCGTGCTTGTAACCTGAAACAGTTTACATATGAAATAATTTTCTGTAAATAATAAATAGTGATGGTTTTGCTATTGTCATCACCGCAAACATTTGCATAGTTCATTTTGTCTAATGGGGAGCAGTTTCCTTGACGTGGCTTTGAGCGTGCACTGTGTGGAAGGAATCAGGAAGTGACTGCCCCTGTGGTGTCTCTCTGTCTCCCCCTGCAGGCCAGAGCGTGAATCCCAGGGTGGCTGGACTGATTGGCCGCAGCGGGCCCCAGAACAAGCAGCCCTTCATGGTGGCCTTCTTCAAGGCCACTGAGGTCCACATTCGCAGCATTCGCTCCGCCGGCAATAAGCAACGCAACCCCAACCGCTCCAAGGGCTCCAAGGGCCAGGAGGCTCTGAGGGTGGCCAACATTGCAGGTACCAGGAGTGGCCACTAGAAGGCCAGAGGCTCCCTGCCACGCCGACATACACAACAGAGACATCTCACCATGCAACCACCTTCAGTGTCGGGCCAATGATGGACACTTCCAGTTCATAGGTCACTTGAGAAGAGATATGGGAAGAGGGGATTGGGGGATATTGAGTAGGCCTCAGGGTTCATAGTCAGAAACTGTGTTATCAGGAGTCAAGGTGAAATTAAACCCAGATGGAGGAACTGCCCTTCAGAGGATTTTAGATCTACACACTCTGGACACCCGGAAAGGCTTTTTAAACCCGAGAAACCTCTAGCTTGAAGAGAGGAGCTTTTCATAACAAGGCCAAGCATTTTTCCCAGAGTGTCTGGTGAGGTGTGAGAGCTCTCTGTTTGCGTAAGGGATTGTAACACTAAACCCTAATGCGTCAGCTTCAAATGGCTTCCCCCTCTTGTTTATTTACAAAACCATTACTGACCAGAGAGGGCCAAGATCTCGCAACTGAGAGCAGCGGCTATTTACCGCACATCTGCAACGCGCATGCGATTGGAGAATGCAGATGTCTGGAACGGCTCCGTTTGCATGTTGTTGATGGATAAACGATCATCTTCAGTCTGACCACTCTTAGCCAGATCCTCCTCAGAGATCCTGTCGGGGGGAGTGTCTCCAACTGGGGACAAAGACAGATTCCCAGACACTGTAACGTTAGCATATCAAAGCGACTGGTGTAGCAGCAGACCAGCCCCGGCAGTACTCGGTGACTGCTCATCACTGAATGGGTTGAATGTCAATGGCACCGATCTGAGAGACGGGGGGTGACCCTGGCTTTGGCTAATTCACCTATCGTCCAGCTGCTTGGCCCATTTGAGACCATTAGCCATCCGTAGGGATGAGTGTATGGCCAGAGGAGTACTGTGGAATATTTAGCACTGAGCACTTTGTTGCTACTACACTGCCTCACTCCTCCCCAGGTCTCTGTTGCTCCTGTGGCATTTATATCTGTAGCTGTAAGAAAGTGCATATCATATTTTACAGGAAATAACTTTCTTATTCTAATAGAACACAATTTCACTTGTAACATAAAGGAGAGGACACCTAGGGCTCCTTTCTGAAGAAAAAACTAATGAAAGCACTTATTTGAATGTGGCCACAGAGCAGAGAAGCACTAGAGACCACACTTTTTCAGGACTAAGTCACAAATTGGCCAGTACAGTGAGACCCCATCTTTATTATTAATGGTATGAATAATATTGTATAGTGATAAACATAAATGTAATTTGATAAACCTTCTTGTGCCCTTTTTGAGACGAGAGTGAGAGTGGAAGGACTTTTAAATGAGATTTTTTTTAAAATAAATAAATAAAGAAAGGCCAGCCCCCCCATCCCTTCCTGGATATTTTCCTACTACATAAAGTTCCATACACACACAAAGTCTTTCACAATAGTGAGAATAACACAATCATGAAAAAAATCAAACTAGTTTCATATGAAATGGGCTAGTAGAGACGCAGAATCAGTGGTAGCAGGCAACCGCTGCAAGCACTGCTCTGCTTGTCAGTGCGTGTCAGATGTGCGAATGTTGTCAACTGTTGCACCTTGCCGTTGGTCCGTTATGTCTGGCGTTTGGTTTGCTTGGCATATGACGGTTCACAGGAAGTTTGCATTTGACCAATCAGCAATGTGTAGGACTGCTAGTTCCACCTCATAGTTCCTGGTACCTTTGTTGGGACCTCTCTGGAGGAGTAGTGAAATTTAGTTCCGAGAACTATACACGGTACGAGTCTGCTGGCAATGGACTAGAAAGTCTTGCGAAGAGAATTTAGCCCTGCTCCAGCTGAGCTATTAAAGCCCGTACGCATGTATATTGCCATAAAGATATAACAGGTGCAGTTTTGCCACCATCTGTACAAACGTTCTTAATGTGTCTCAGACTTGTGGAAAAGTTTCTGCCCAATTTATTACAGTGCGAGTGGGAGATGTGGAGAAACGTATGGCTTTAGTAGCCCATGTACTTGCATCTTTATGAAACTCAGTAAGTCTCGTTGATTATCTTGTTAAGCTGGTCTTCCATTTTTCTCACTCTGCCTCTGAAGTATATGTACCGTAGCCTGTCAGGAATGTCCGATAAAAGAGTGTTTCATCAAAGACTGCTGGACAGAGGAAAATACGTTAATATAATACAGGGGTGGTAGAACTCTCCCTTTGCTCTGGTGATGGTGGCACATTTGGGCATGTGTCTCACACACCCCCCCCTCACTCGTGTGCTTTTCCTTCCCTTCCAGAGAACAGCAGCTCCGACCAGAAACAGGCCTGCAAGAAACACGAGCTATATGTCAGCTTCAGGGATCTGGGGTGGCAGGTACTGCTCGCATCCTCCACATTCCTCTCTCTCTCTCCGCTTCATCCTCCCTTCCCAACCTCTACCCCTTCCGTCCTCACCCCCTCTTCTCGGACGTCTGTGATTTATCCCTCGATTTCTATCGGGAGCATTTATCAGTGGGATACAGACCTGACGGGGCTGTGTTGTGGAAGCGTGTTTCCTCATTTGTGTCCTGGCTGAAATACCACATGTTCCAGGCCATGTATGCACACATAACACATACAGTATTTGCATATTATATACAGTATAGTATTTTTTAGAGTATATTTTTACCTTGGTGTACAGAGTGGTACAGGGTGTACAGGGCAGTACTACGTGTGTCTAAATTATGTTTTAAACACATATTTTGGGCATGTGTGCGCACAGACAGCAGCTGTGTCGTAACTTTAACAACTCAAAGCAGCAGTTGAGCTGTAAAGCTGTAGAGTTGAGTTAGAGGGTACATTCGCCCAGCTGGGATAATTGAATCTGGAGAGTTGCGCAAATAGCAGGGGGGTCAACGGTGGTGAATCTTTGTGTCAGAGGCAGCATAAAATTGGCTTTGGCTATGCCCGAGTCACATGAAGAGCCGTCGCAGTGACACCTCTCGTTCTCAGGACTGGATTATCGCGCCGGAGGGCTACGCAGCGTACTACTGTGAGGGGGAGTGTGCTTTTCCTCTCAACTCCTACATGAACGCCACCAATCACGCCATTGTGCAGACCCTGGTAAGTTGACCGTGGCAGTGGAGAGCTATAGTTATAGACTTGAAGGCCGTGCATTTTGCTATCTTGATTTAAAGTGTCTATGGTTTCTAAAGTTCTATGGGTTTCCTCTTCAGGTTCACTTCATAAATCCAGACACTGTGCCCAAACCCTGCTGTGCTCCCACCCAACTCCATGCCATCTCCGTCCTGTACTTCGACGACAGCTCCAATGTCATCCTGAAGAAGTACCGTAACATGGTGGTGAGGGCCTGCGGCTGCCATTAATGCCCTCACCCTTCCAAAACAACATGCAGATGCATATACACACCTCGCAAACACACACACGCACACACACACACACACACACACACACACACACACACGCATATCCCGGGATGCGGTGGTGCTGGAGGAGAGTTGAACGGAACTGAGGTTTTCACAAACTCGAGTCGTCTCTGAAAGTTGAGGCCACTCCCCCACCCCTGATGGGCAGGCAGCCTTCCCTGCAGCTCCCTGCTTTGTTCCGCATGCAGTCGGCCTGGTTCCTGGTCACACTATCAACACTGACGGAAGGGATCCATTCCACTCCACATCTATGTGCACCGAGCTTCACGACAATCCCCGACTGGACACTGGCTCCTGATTGGCCGAGCTTCCGGCTCCCGCCCGCCTGGCCTTCAATCCTGCTGCAGGGAGACATCAACGCAGTACTCTGTACAGGGAACCATAAACTTAAGCCTTTTCAAACAGGTGTACAGCAACAGGACGCACACACGTACACCCCTGTGTGAATGAACACCCCGGCTGCCTCTTTGAGAGAAAGAGAGAGAGTCCCAATGACTACGTGCACTGCCGCAGACGCGCTGTAGCAGAACCGCGTGCACACCACTCCTTGTCACCAGGCCCAGCTGTGGGCGTGTCCAAACCGCACGTTCTCTTCTCGGTTTCGCTTTCAGTCCCCGGCGTTGCCTAGCAGCCCAGGTTCCATCTCGAAACCCGTCTGTGGCAGACGCAATGGAAGCGTCGCTCGCGGTGATCGTTTTGCTCAAGATGGACGCGAGTTCACCACAGAGCTGCTCGTCCCCTCCCCTACCTGTGCTGTCTACTGTGTACGAGACATTTTAAGTGGCGGTTGTGCGGCAGAAATACGCGGCCCACGCTCACTTTCCACATTTTCTTTTCTGTTGCGTTATTCTGTCTGAGATTTTTCTTGTATCATTCTTCTGGAGTTACAAAGGCCAAGGCTAAAGGAGGGTAGATTGCTAGATGAACTCTTTGTATGATATTGTGTAAATAGTTCTTTAAAGACAGAGAAAAGTGTATTTATTTCCAGGTCGGGATGTGAATGGGGAAGCTGATCTCATCCGCCGTTCTCCATGTGTTGAACTTCTCTTTTTTTCCCCACTTCCTTTTTAATGCAATGCAGTGATGTTGTTCTGCATATGACACCAAAAAAGGTTATTTTAAGAAATGGTAATGCATTCTGGGAACATTGAGGGATGTGCGTATCGCCGTGCTGTTCCTTGCCGTGGAGTCTCCAAAATGGCTCCTTCTCCCAAACTTTGACCAAGTGGTTATACTGAAGAATAATAGCTGTAACTCTATCGTCAGTCATGGCTAAATACCACAGGCGCACCATGGGAATATCCCAGGCACTTCCTCTGAATTCTTAACGTTGCTGTAATGATATTGGGAGGAGGTTAAGGGTAAGGTCAGGATATATGATATGTGACCAGCACCAAAATGTAGAGGCATCGGGAGACTTTGCGGCATTTCTCTCAAATGAGAAGTGTTAAGTCTTTGCAGCACAACTTTTCTTTTTTCTTTTTTCTTAATTGCAGTCACTACGGTAACAGTTTTTTTTTTTTTTTTTACATTCAAAGTAAATCAACGGAAAAATGTGCACTGACATCCACGGTGCATTCTGAAATGAACAGCAGGCAGAATTATGACTGTGGGTGAGGGAAAGGATGCCTTTAAGGACTTTGTTAGCTCATTTCAGGATTTTACATTTCTCATTCTGCTGTGAAGAAACCACTTTTCTTATTTAAGAGGAATATTTATTGAGTGTATGCGAGAGCGGTGCGACATGTCGAAATGCATTTTGCCTTCTCCTGACTTCAATGTTTTAGTACAAAACTAGTTCAATAAATAAGGATGAAATATTATCCATCCTTGTGGATTTTCTGTTTTCTCCAATGGCCCAATAAAAGCAGTGGGCAACCCAACAATTCCAGGGTTGTTAAGCCAACAATATTCTCCTAGCCTCTTTAGCTCAGAACCGGCCTTCACTGAGCTGAAAAAGATTCACATTGTTCCCAACACGTTTTTCACAGTGTGAAATAAAATACTTCGCATTTCTTTCTTTTTTGTTTTACACACGTGAGAGAATGCGCACCATACTTTTTTCATTCACATTATTTAAAGACAAATACTCAATTTTAGAAGTAACATACAGTAATTGCTCAGTAACTTGCCACTGAAAAAAAAACATGTCAAGAATGTTAACTTGAAACACAACCATTTATAATAGCAGATTTCCAAATTGGTCAAAAAGCTATTTATTGTATCTGTGTGAAGTCATTAAGACACTTTTCTAAATACAGTTGTTGTTAGATGCTGTACTGTGGCTATCAAGATGGGAATCGGTAGAAGGCCAGCCAAGTCAGCATCATTTTAAAGTGACATTTACCTTCTTCCATGAATTACAGAACAAAACAGTCCTGCCTACACCTGTAAGCTGCAAAATCAATTATTTATTCTTCATCTAAATATAGGAAATGGTCAAATCCAAGTTAACAAAAGCAAACCAACCATCAAAATCCCATTCAAAATATTCAGTTTTTGATTTGTATTCAGTGGTTTATTGTTTGTTTGATTGTGCAGTAGCCATCTTAATTATTAGCCCTATAGTATCTCAATAAATATATACCTTATACCATATAGCAGTTAAAACAAAAATTTACTACATAGGTAATAGAAAAAATGGCATATGACAAACCGCACACGTTGAATCCAAGTGTCTTTTATTTTGACCGTAAATCTCAGTGACAGTAATCTCAGTGACAGTCAAGCATGTTAACATGCATATTTTGAAAGAACTTCAAAACTCGACAGTCTGACAGTACCTACATTACTACAGCACGAACACTTCCTTGTATACTAGCAATTTGAAGGGGGGGGGGGGGGGTGATAAAAGGAAATGAAAGGAGAGAGAACACTTTGCATTCCTTTTAAATGTTCACCACATCTCCTTAAAGCAGACAGCTGTTGATGCACCATGGCCTTCTAACGGGGAATGGCTGTTTGTCAGTCTGGAGTCCCTGTGTTCCAGCAAACCAAACAGTGCTATACACAAGGGCTGGGAAACGAAAGACATGGAGGCTTTAGTTTTAACAGAACATTATTTAAGTCATAAACAAAGTGCACATCATTCCATCAAGTAGAACAATACCTTTTCGATAAAGGGATAATTGGTAGAAGGCACCACATTTTGCATAAAATTAAATAGGAAGGTCCTTTTTGAGAAGATTGATATAAAAGAGAGAAAGAGGGAGACAGAAGAAAAAAGGGTAAGGGGGAAGTGGAGAGATAACATTAAGGTGGCAGGAATGGTACAGGGGACTGAGAGAATGGGACGTTTAAAGGCAGCATGGGGCGGAGGGTGTGGTGGGGTCCTGGGCAGAGAGAGAGAGAGAGAGAGAGAGAGGAGCACGGATGTCTGGGGCGCAGCGTACGTGTGACAAAATGGAAGAGAAGAGAGAGAGAGGGACAGGCAGTACCTCAGTCCAGACCCTCGTTCATCTTTAGGGAGGCGTGTGCAGGGGGGAGAGGCTTGTGCTGTCCCTCTCTGACATCCTGTTTATGGCGAGCTGTTCCAGATTAGTGGGCCGTGCCACCCGCAGACTCGCAAACAGGGAACATGTGTTCCAGCAGGGGTCAGGGAGAGATCTGCTCCGGCTCTGCCGTACGTGCTCTGCGCGACTGGGGGACAGGGCAGCTAGGCCTCCAGCCCACTGCGGGCATGCTCTCCTCGCTCTCTCGAGCCACTCAGCGGACCCTGCTCTCCATCAAAACCCTCGTCACCGGCACAGGTCAGAGGTTTAATGGGGTGGTAACGTGGGTCAAAGTTAAAAAGTGTGGTGGACACCCTCCCCCCAGTCCTAAAAAGCAAGCTTCGTCACACCACGATACTCCTGTGTCCTTGTACACTTTGTTCTGTTGTTGACCGTCGCTTTCTTGGGCAGATGGAAAGCCGATGGAGGAGGATGTTAAGTTCATTGTGGCCCTTCAGCATTCGGTTCTGTTTGATCGCTGGAATCCTGGCTTGTGGACCCCCCCACACACACCCGCAAATTGAGAACGTGGGTGGGATATCCCCCGCAGCCTGCCCTGTATTCGGACCCTTGCATGATTTCCACGCTGATCTCCACAGTTTAAGTTGACTGCTTTCCCACAGAAAGGGCCTGCATTCCAACCACCTCCCATTTCATTCAGAACAGCTGAGGATACTTACCAGTGCGGGCTGTTAGCGTCTCCAGGTTTCAATAATGCATTCATTCCTCCAAATCTTATCATTTCCAGTCCCTCACCAAATCAACAACAGCGAGGCTGTCGGTTTGCCGTGGAACTATCCCAGGCCAGTCGCTGGTCAGGCTCTTCACAGAACTTGAACAATCTGTTCTTTGGGGGGGCGCAGAGGGTTCCTCAAAACAAACGCACGCACGCCTTTCCGGTGTCGAGTAATTTGGTAATTTCAGAGCTTAAACAGATCTATGGAACAGTGCAGTCCAGGTGCCTTCATGCTGCATTCCTAACAACGTTCTCAGTGACATTTACGTTTGTTTTGCTGATGATAAGAAGGTACAGAGGGACTGAGACGCATATTGTATCCGTCATGGATAAACATGAAGAGAGGTACTGTCGTGCCTAGCATAGTTTAGTCATGCAGTGTTCTGAAAGGCAATAGCTTGGCGAGGATCCAGCCAGGGAGTAATCACTCAGCTTTCGGTTCCCTTTAAAATTATTCCATATTAGCAGATGGGGAACTGGAGAAAGAATCTGGCAAAAGCTGAGTGTCAGAGTAAACAAACATCCGTATAAATATCCAGCTTGAAAAGCGCCCCGAGGAATATCTCCAGAGCCTTGGCTTTGAATTTTGCCTTTGCGTGCCCTAAGATAACACAACGAGAATTAACACACAGACAAGCGCATGCGCACACATGTACACACACATGTGCATGTGCACGCTCCCGTGGTTACCAGTCTATCATTGGGATGGATAAATCACACCCCCATCTCCCCTAGAAGCTCCCACTGTCCCCCCTCGCTGTCCTCTTATGCACTCACACACATTCTGACACAAGGGCGCACTTGTCCCCAGCTGCTATCTGTGGAATGGGGATTTCTGGACGTAGAAGCTCATTGTGAAGCTTTGGCCAGAGATGTCTCTTTATGCAGCCAACTGATGTCTCCACACGAGCCTTCCCCCTGGTTACATCAAGAGCAGTAGACACAAGGAAAAGGTGTGGTGTGGTGCAAACCCAGCAGGAGTGTCAGCCGCGTCTTTGGCCAGCCTTATCTGCTTGGCTGACTCCCATAGTTGGTGGAAAGCTGCTGAGTTCCATCATGCTCTGCTTTGGTGATCAACAAAGGGAGAGCAGCCTGCCCCCTGCTGGCGTGCTTCCTCTAGGTTCTGTAGCATTTCGTAAACAAAGCGGGGACACGTTCAGGATCTGTGTTCAGGTGTGCTGTTTCTTCTACTGGCATATCTGCTGCGTTCAGCTTCAGTTTTCTTTTGTCTGAAGAATTCCCCGCTGCACGCGTGTCATATCAGCAGCATGCCATTCTAGTGTTAACATTTACACAATCAGCTGCATCAAAGGACCAAAGGTTCAGTGGAGCAGAGGTCTTGTGTAACGAACGTGCTGTGCTTGGAGCCTGGCCATAGAAATCGACTATATTAGCCAGCTGAGTCCAATGGATCGGCGTGAATCATAAGACTGCAATGCTTTCTGGGTATTCCAACGGGTGCTTCTCACATTACTCGCCTCACACACCTCCAGAATCCGAGAG
Source organism: Synaphobranchus kaupii (assembly GCA_029718625.1). Classification (NCBI taxonomy): domain Eukaryota; kingdom Metazoa; phylum Chordata; class Actinopteri; order Anguilliformes; family Synaphobranchidae; genus Synaphobranchus; species Synaphobranchus kaupii. The sequence continues at coordinate 105,800,836 of CM056378.1, read as the reverse complement.
AGAATGAGAGGTAGCGGCTGAAAGACTGCAGAGCAGTCGGCAGAGCGAAGCACGCAGGTGCACCTGTCACGTTTGCACTCAGAATTGAGGTGAAGTGCGCACCACCCGTTGCCTGGCAGCGCCCTCATTGGAAACCTCAAGCGCATTTGAAAGGCTCTTGGCTCAGGTACACCACGTGGCTCTCTCACAGGTGTGCCGCAGCCTGAGCGAGAAGGAGCTAGCGTAGGCGGCCATGATGTGCGCTCGCTCCAGATGTGCCTGGCTGGCTTGGACCCGCTGGCAGCACGGGGACTGAGCAGAACATCAAAGCCCCATTCCACCACAGGGAAGGGGTCGTCATAGCAGCTGGAGAGGGGAAGGGCAGTGCTTCCAGGACAATCCACCACTTCAATAAAAGGAAGGAATCTCTCCCACTGTCCCTCCCAAAGAAAGTGCTTTTTTTTTTTACTTGGAGCAAGTACTGTATGCTCCATTCTATTAGGTCAGCTGCATGATAGTGGTGGGAATCCACATTGTGTCAGTAGGTTGCAGCAGAGCGCTTGCCGCACTCAGTAGTTTCACTTTCATTGCCTGCTATTTGTGTCCTCATTTTCAGGAGTCTGTGCAGATTGCTCTACAAACAGGATGTTGTATGTGTGATGGCAAATGTGTGAGTAGAGTTTGAGAGGTGTGTGTGTGTGCGTGTGTATGTGTCTATGTGTGCATGCGCGCATGTGTTGTGGGTTGCTTAAGAGTGAAAGGAGGCACAAAAGTCCAAAACCCACAAACAGAAGATGCCTTATACTGTCCTGCTCATCTCATCTCCACTCTGTGGCAGTGGTAATTTGTCCTTTTGTAGCAAATGATTAATGAAATAACACAATCTCTATACAGTACATACAAAAGAGATCTGTAAGTTCCCTGGCATAGTAAGGAATGACGAATACAACAACATTTAGTATTTTAACCTGCACCACAAACATTTTATTATTAGTTACAAAGACATCAAGTGTAATCCAGCTATGTTAGGCTGTGGACATGAGATGTGGGTTTAGTAGAAGGGGAGGGGGCCCTGTACTTGTTTGACTTTTTACTTTGCGTTTTCCACTTGCTGGGAAACCCCCTGCTTCTGTTAGCAAACACCACCTTCACTCCTCCTCCTGTCCTGCGCTCAACCGCCAGGCCTGCATGTCCGAGGACATGGCATCTTAAGGTGAAGTATTGGCTGCTATTTATAGCTGGAAATTTGTGGTTTGCGGTGGTAAAAGTATGGCGCATTGTAAAAATGTTGCTACACCATAGTTATTTGCCAGAACCTCACCCAAATTTACTGAAATGTAAAAGAGTAGCAATACTGTTTTGTGCTAACTGGAACACGTGAAAGGAACAACTAGCACTTGCATACAGCCAAGGTACCAGATTACTGACCGCTGAAAGGCAAAAAAAGAGAGAAAAACCTTATGTAGCCTACTGTATATCAGTCATTAGCCATAATCAATGTGCAGCACTACTGTTCCAGTTGACCTCACACTATAAACAAATTTTTTAAACACGCACATTAGAAGTAATACTTAATCAATACTTAAATACATTCATTATAGACATTATGAGAACAACAGAATGCTTTGGTACACTTAACTTTACATAACGAGCCAACACCAATGTGTTTTTAAACGGTTATTTTTCTAAACTTGCGAAATACTATAATAATAATAATAATAATAATAATACACTTCAGTTGTATAGCACCTTTCACACATAGATTCAGTTCAAAGTGCTATACATAGTGCAGTGAAATAAAAAAATAAAAAATATATAAATAAGATATTAAGGTGGCAAGTGAAAATAAACATCCATAAAATAGCAACAAAAAAAACAAGATAAGCAAAGTAATAACAATAACCTTGCAATTGTAGCCTACCTTAAAGACACGACAAGGAGAATTTCTCTTTAAAAAAATAATTTTAGAACAAACAGGTATTTGCATTGTAATTCTGGGCAAGTAGCTCACTAGCCTATACTATTTGACTTGGCCAGGATTGTGAAGTGAACGCTTTAATCGAAATGCGCTTCAGTGGGAGAAAATTAGGCTATATTAAATTACGTTCATGCTCTTGCTTCAAAATTAAAAAATAATAAACAAATAAAAAACAGATTAAATATAATTGTGTGACCCGTGCAAGAACATGCACTGGAGTGTGAATTAATTGTATGATAGCTATCTTATATTATTATAAATGCAAGTGTGCTTTAGGCTAACTGTAAAAAAAAAATTATAATAATAATTAAGTAGCTTAATGAATATAGGCTACTTTTTACCTGAGCGCCATCATTTCTCAGGAAACCAAAAGTGTTTCACTTCTTACTTTTACTTTCACTTCTGAATGCGTTGCATTTTACTCGTATGATGCACGTTCAATTGCAAGATTGTCCTTAGGCCATGTGTACCTTCGACAAATTTAGGCTACGTTTGCCTATCTAGCAGTGAATATGTTTTAGGATAACTTGTCCAGTAATATAGTGCAGAATTACATTCAAGTACAACGAAGGAGGTGTGTTGCGTGTTTAACGGCAGATGGTTGTTGTCTTCAGAGTGCCGCAAAGTATCCTACCGAAGTTGGATCTGTAAGAATATTTTAACGAACGTTAACGGGTTCGTGACTTTCTCCAGTATAAGATGAACGATAACGCCAAGCATATGCGTCTCCGCGAGTGGCTAATTGCTCAAATAGACAGCGGAAAGTATGCTGGGCTGAGCTGGGAAAATCAGGAGAAAACCATGTTTAGAATACCTTGGAAACACGCAGCAAAGCAGGATTACAAGCAGGATGAAGACGCTGCGTTATTCAGGGTAAGATACACTGTGTTTCATTTTTTTTTAATCATAGCTACTGTGACTGGTCTATAATTTATGAGTTTCTGACGTTAATTTCCCGTAAATGATAGTGACATTAATACAACATTCAAAAAACAAAAAAACATTTCACCAAAGGTCAAGTTAGATTCACCCTCAAAGCTATTGTATTTAGGATCATGTCAATTTACCGATTGATAAAAGACAGAAGTATGTAATTATTAGGCTACTTATTGAGTGAGTAAGTTGAAAGTGAACAATAATTCCTAGCCCAATGAAGTGAAACTTAAAATTGTGTCCCCTTAATGAGTGATATGAGTGTAGTGCACACAAATATACACATGTTGAAATCTGAACAATCCTTTCAAAAGGAATTTAGTAGCAAGAATTAATTAATATTGACTAGTTTATGTATTCCTGTGTGTGTGTGTGTGTGTGTGTGTGTGTGTGTGTATCAGGCCTGGGCAGTATACAAAGGCAAGTATAGAGAGGGAAGAGACAAAGCTGACCCCTCCACCTGGAAGACCCGTCTGCGCTGTGCCCTGAACAAGAGCACAGACTTCCGAGAGGTCCCCCAGCGCAGCCAGCTGGACATCTCTGAGCCCTACAAGGTGTACCACATTCAGGCAGAGGGAGGCAGTGCCCTGGGTAAGAGAGCGAGCCACCATCAGGAGCAGGTGGCAAAACAATGAAGTGCCCAAGAGAACAGTGTCCCCTCTGTGCCCTTCAGCACACACTCGCACTCGGCCAGACCTTGTTTCACTGAGACTGTGCTCCTCTGTATCCCGTAGTATCTCCTGGGCCTCATGTGATCTTCCCGGGCAGTCAGCCTAACGCACCCCTCAATGCACCAGCCAGTTTCCACCTGCAGGTAACACTGATCCTGACCTGACAACTCTCTTTCGTATGTTTCCGTTTGTTGTCGGCACAAACCTTGAGAGTATCTGCTTCAGTCAGATTCTATGGGGTTCCAGGTCTCATGATGTCACAGTGCTGACACCTAGTGTCCAGGAGGCAAACTTCTGTTAATTAATTAGAATGGACTCTACTCTCCCGCAAGTGTGCACAAACGCTTTATCCCATTGAAAAAAGTTGGACTCTGTCACACCGTTGCAGTACAAAAAAATCTTGTGTCCCACAGTTTAGCTCTGTGGATGGTGATCAGGAAGAGAGGATGGATTCCAGCAGTCAGACCCTGCGTCTTGTCAGCCTAGGCACACAGACGCAAGCCCACCGGGCCTCCACAAACTGCGGTCAGTACCTCCATATTCACACATCACGGAGGATAGAACTTTCCTGTCATGATTTAACATGGGCATTAACACTCATTTATGGAAACTCGGCTAAACAAGTAATCCTTACTTAATCCTTACTTGATTAGACCTATACTGTTGACAAAAGGTTTGGCTAATGACTGCAGTGTCTCTCCACAGGGGAGGGCTTGAAGACGGAGCCCATCTTGTGCTCCGTGTCCAGAGTGACTGAATCTTTGTCAACCGGTTGCTTCCTGCCAACTACACACCTATCAGGGTTCAGAATCACTGGTAGGGGGACTCCTATGATGCCCTCCAAAAACCCTGACTCGTGTGTTTTGTCTGACCCTTCTATAAAATTAGAATAAGGCTTTGCAATCATTCGTTCACTAAAGTAAGATATGATGGTTTTTAATGGTAAATTTCACAGGTCTCACCCATGTGACTTCAAGCACATCTGTCAACTTATGTTATCCTGCTGCCTATTGTGGCTAGCCCCAAGCATGTGCAGGTCAATAGATTACATGGCATCGGACATGTCCTCACTATTAGACCTCAGATGACCACTAATATGGGAGGTGACATCGTGTGAAACCAATGCATAGACGGGAATAATCCTGCCCCCTAATGACTGTTCTTTTCTTGCCAGTGAATTAATGAAGGTGCCGCCACAGTAGAGTGATGTGCAGTGTGCCACTGTGTCCCCAGATTTCCGTCTGCAGGTGCGTTTGTACTACCAGGGCAAGCTGGTCCAGGACGTCACCACCAGCACGGCAGACGGCTGCTGGATCCTGCACGGCTCGGTCCCTGTGGAGAATGAGCGCATCTACGGGCCCTGCACAGCGGAGCAGGTCCGCTTCCCCCCGCCGAAGCTGGCCCAGGTGCCGGTCGACATCGCCGAGGCCATGGGCCGTCTACTGCCCCACCTGGAGCGCGGCGTGCTGCTTTGGGTCGCCCCTGACGGGGTCTTCACCAAACGCTTCTGTCAGGGCCGAGTGTACTGGGGCGGCCCCCTCGCCCAACACCAGGACAAGCCCAACAAGCTGGAGCGGGAGAAGACCTGCAAGCTGCTGGACGTGCCAATCTTCCTCAGCGGTGAGTTTATCCAGTATCCAGAGGTGGAAAGTCCAGGGGTCAGAAAGTAAAAGTCCTGCCATGTTTTTCTTCCACCCATTAACTCAGCCAGCTGATTTCATTAGTTCTACCTCCTGGCTGAAGAATTGTGCTAATTAGCAAATCCAGTTTGGTTGGAACAAAATACTGGGGTGGACTTTTACACTCTGAACATGGATTTTACACCTCTGCCAGTATCCAGAGTGTCTGACTCAGCCCCAAACACAGTGGTGCCAACACTGAGGGCAGGGATATTAAGATTCAGCTCCCATCCTCAGACTGGTTTATTTTATCATAAAGCTACACTGCAAAGACCAAAAAATAAGTCAATCTCAACAAGCATTTTAGTCTTCTATTTAGACTTAAAATCCTACTGCTATTATTTTTTGCTAAATAAGATAAACATATTGCCAATGGGGTAAGAATTTTCACTTTTTAAGCAAACAAGCTAATATTTTCTACTTAAAAGGAAAAAAAAGGTTTTAAGTCTCATTACAAGACTAAAATGCTTGTTAAAACAGAATTTCTTTTGCAGTGTAGTCTTCTTAATTGCATTCGTGTGAAAATCCTTTTTCCCTTCCTGTGCCTCACCATGTCCTGCCCTCTGGCCTCTGCACACAGAGCTACAAGAGTACCTGCATGGAGGAGGCCCCAAACCACGCTTTAAGATCGACCTCTGCTTTGGGGAGGAATTCACTGTATCCAGCCAGAACAAAGCCAAGAAGCTCATCACAGCACAAGTGAGTGTGTGGCAGACACCATGTGTTGCACAGGAATAACAATAATGGCCAATAACTGGAAAAAAGTTATTGACTCAAAGATTTTTCTGACATGTAAAAAACCTTATTTGTTTAACAACAAATCATATTGAAATGTCTGTGCTCGCGCTATGTCTGTGCTGCGCAATTCAGTCGACAGCTATTTTAGTAGAGTATCTCAAAGGTCAGCAATACAGCATACATAGCTTGCTATATCAAGCTAAGCTAAATAGTGATGTAGCACAGCTTCTAAATGAAGCTACCAGCATATATAATTACAACAACCACAATGTGTTCACTACATGATCAATGTTCCCACTACAGCTGCCAAGAGGTGTATATATATATATATATATAGCTATATATTTAAATGGCATAAGGGCCGTAAGACTAAACAAAGCCAAGTGCTACGTGTACAGTCCTGTTTTATGTTTTGCATTATTTTAATTTCCATTGATGTTGGAACTGACTCTCTGCTGTGCAAATTCAGACAAAATAAACTAGACAAAGTTTTACTAGTTTTGTCAGTGCTGGATTACTGCCATACATTTTTCTTGTGCTACAAACTCTGGCACTTGATTTTATTGATTGAAATGCAAGTAACAACATTTAGAAATGGCTATTTTGGGCCAGCAGAGGGCAGGGTAGCCCATGTTTCCATGTTTTTCACGGAGTGCTCTTCACACATCCATTGCTTGGTAGGTTGAACCCCTGTTTGCCAGAAATATGCTGCTGAACATCAAGAAGTCAGAGGAGAAGGATGCTGGTGTTTCGGTTGGTCAAATCTGGGACAGAGGACAACCAACAAAGCCTGCCCCACTTGGGTCAGTTGTACGAACTACGGACGCACCATTTTCACTGAGCACAATGAGTCTACACATGGAGACAGGACGTGGGGCAGAAGAAGAGACAGAAAGGTGTGAGGTAGGGAGGGAATGCAAGAGGGACACAGAGTAAGATCAGTTGGATGGCAATGTTGCATAATAGTTAGGGAATTGACTGGTCTTTTAACTCAAAGGTTCTGGGTTGTACCCTTGAGCAATGTACTTATCCTGAATTGCTTCACAAAAAATTGATTGTATGTAAAAATGTAATCTGTGCAGGTCGCATTGGACAAGAGTGACTGCTAAACGCCGAAATGTAATGTAATGTAAGAGAAAGAGACTGAGAGAAAGGCCGAGGGATGCGACATAGACTGAGGCAGAGAGAGAGAGAGAGTCCATCAACTTTATGTAGCTTTCAGGTATTTACGTTGCCTATAAAATGAGGCAACGTAAATAAGTCATTAAGTGTAGAATGTTTTTCTCTGAGCCTTTACTAGTAATGTTCTTATAACAGAAGGAAAGTTATTTTCTTTGGTGATTATGATTATATATATATATATATATATATATATATATATATATATATATACAGATCCTTTCCAAAAAATTAGAATATCATGGAAAAGTTGTTTTTTTTCCATAATTCCATTCAAAAAGTGAAACTTTCATAGATTATAGATTCATTACACACAAAGTGAAATATTTCTAGCCTTTATTTGTTTCATTTTTCATAGTTTTGGCTTACAGCTCCAGAAAACCCCCAAAACAGTATTTCAAGAAATTAGAATAGTGTGTCGAAAATCAGCATTTACTTCAGTTATTTCAGAGAATGAGTGGAGTGGCTTGACTCGAGGAATCCAAATTTTGGAATCGTCTTTGCTTGAGAATCCGCTGAAGCCTATGGTCATCTCTTTTGCTTGTGCACCTTCTCCTGCCACATTTTTCCCTTCCACTAAACTTTATATTGATATGCTTGGACACTGCACTGTGTGAACAGCCAGCCTCCTTAGCGATGACCTTTTGTGGCTTACCCATCTTCTGGAGGGTGTCAATGATGGTCTTCTGGCCAATTGTCAAGTCTGCAGTCTTCCCCATACTGAACCAAACTGAGATAAACTTTGCAGGTGTTTTGAGTAAATTAGATGATAGTGTGACACTCAGTCTAAAACATTCATTCTCTGAAATAACTGAAGTAAATGCTGATTTTCGACACACTATTCTAATTTCTTGAAATACTGTTTTGGGGGTTTTCTGGAGCTGTAAGCCAAAATTATGAAATATTAAACAAATAAAGGCTAGAAATATTTCACTTTGTGTGTAATGAATCTATAATCTATGAAAGTTTCACTTTTTGAATGGAATTATGGAGGGAAAAAAAACTTTTCCATGATATTCAAATTTTTTGGAAAGGATCTGTATATATATAAAAAATAACTGAATGAATGTTCTTAAACTTAATTTTTTAATAATTTGTGCTCTATGTTTTGACCTTCTGGTTTCATTTTTACAATTAAAGTCAGAAACTTAATACAGTTTTTTTATAAAGTTTATAATTTAAAATCAACCTCTTTTGTACAGCGCTTTTCCTTACAATTAGTTGATTACTTCATTGTGGAAGCAAAGCCTGTCATGTCCATTATAAACATTTTCTATTTGTTAAAGCAGTAAAAAGTAAGCACGTTGTTTACGGCATAAGCAGTAAGACAACTCCTTGAGTACCTTGAATGTCTGAAAGAGGCTCCTGTGAGAAAAGGCAACAGAAGGTATGTGTTAAGCGGCATTGATTTATGTCTGGGTTACAGCAGCAGCAAGATAATAAAGATTTAACAAGTCAAAATGAAATTGCTTTTATAATTTATAGTCCATCGTGGTATTTCATGTCAGTGCAAAGCACTTTCATTAAACACTCACAACCATCTCATGTTGATCAACTAGATTTTTTTTTCCTCTCATCTTGCACAAACAAAAAAAGGCAAATGTCATACTTATAAATCTATAAAGCTCTTTTTTTATTTCTAGCGAACATCATAATACAGATTCACAATTTTAAAAATATACAGTTTTATAGCTATAACATTTACAAAGAAGAAATGACAACAAAATTATGTTCTCAGTCAAAATGAATAAGAGCTAAGTGGAGAAAGTGATCAACAAGAGATACCCGTATCTGAATTCAAAATACTCTTCTTTGTTTTCCCTGCACTCAAACGTACAATAAACAGAATACGAATAAAGCATAGAGGGGTCAGTAATCACAAAGCAATGTGTTCCAACATGTTATTAGCACCATGACTCTCACTTTGCACATGCTGTTTTAAACACCAATGTATGCCGGAGGCCGGGTCAGGATTGGCCATCTACTGTGCGCCACTAAGACTGAGGCTACGTGTGGGTTTGGAACGCCCGTTATGCAACCTTCATTAGTGTTTTTTTTTCCTTTTCAAGAAAAAGAAAGTAAAAACAATTTGCGCCTAGTCAGTGAGCACCTCATGTCCCCCCCCCCCCCCCCCCCCCCCTCTGAAAGAAGGCAAAAGGAATGCATTCAGTCACTCCGCTTGCCTAAGACCATCAACCTGTGACTTCGGCTCAGAAGCGAAAAACGAATTACGAAAGTGACGATCAAAGAAGTTGCTCGCGTTAGCATATTTATGTAACATCTGTAATATATATTTATATGTATTTATATTTTCTTTTTTTCCACAGAATTTACTTTCATGATACAGATAGAAAATTGAAATCCTGCAGTAAACACTTTCAATAGGCGTGGGACAACGATTACAAAAACAGAACGTAAACACGTTGAGAATGCGCTTTTGATTGTCTCCATTAAAGTCATATTGTCTTTGTGCATTAGACATTGCATTTTTTTTTTTTTTTTTAAAACATCATCCTCTCTTAACGCTAACACAATTGGACACATGCGTGCACAGAGAGAGAAAGCGTCTGGTTTTTTTGTTTTTTTTTCCCTGGCATTTCCGAACAGCGTAGATGCCGCTGCGCGGTTCTCTGATAGTCTTCCGCTTCGAAGCTGACAGGCCGAGGTACTGCTGAACCTGAGCTCATTCCTCCTCTCCTCCCTGCTCTGTGTGGGTGTGAAGGAGAGAGTGCATTGCCTAAACCTCCAGGCTGTGCGGGATGCCCATGAGGGGTTGTTGTGGGGGGGAAGGGGTTAGGGATAGGGGTGGAGGGGGGGGGGCTACTGTTGCTTCCTGTGTTTGGAGCTGTGAGGTAAATCTGACGGGGTCCTGTCGACTCCTAGAAGCTCGGGTGCCGACCAGCGCCTCTTGCGCCCCTGCGTCAGCTCCCCAGGGGGCGGTGCCCGTGCCACAGGTGCAGGTGGAGCAGGAGCGGGGGGTGCCATCTTCTCCGCCCTCTGCGCGCTGCTCTCACACCCCGCTCTGTTGTGCGCGCACTGGCGTCCTGTCTCCCCGTCACGGGTGTGGTTGCGGGGCACGGTGGCAGAGGGCAGGGCAGACGGCGCGGGCGTGAGTGCCAGGCACACGTCGCCCACGCTGAGCTGGCGGCACCGGAGCCCGTACAGCTGGGCAGTTCTCTGTGGGCAGCACGAAGACCAGCCTCGGTCGCGGACAAAGAACGGGTATTCCACTAAGACTTTGAGTAACTCCTGTAGGGAGAAGAAACACATAGAGCGCATGCAGCATGTCTGTACCTGCTCTGCCCACAAGGGGGCCCTACAAGCATCTGAATGAAGCACACGCATTCATGTTCATGAATTCAATATAGAGTTTCCAAAATAAATAAAAAAGAACGTACTGGGCAAGATAAATGAAATTAATTGCATGGTGCTTGTAACTTATTAAAAGAAAAAAAAACATATGATGACAATCAAATAGACAAAATCTTTTCATGTCCAAAATATGAATGCCTATGAGATAGAATGCCTGTGTCTTTAAATCAGACTGAAATCAGTGGGTAAATTACAGCTTGTGAATGAGTTGGCAGTGTGGCATGCCTAACGCGGACATGGCCCCACTGGACGCACTGCGTACTCACCTGAGTGTTGCAGTCGGTGAGCAGGACTTGCAGGTGAGAGAAGCCCGAGGCGGAGGACGGAGAGATGAGCAGGACGGTGCAGGAGCTCAGGTGGAATTCTGGGCTGGTGTCGGCGCAGACAAGGAAGTCCTCCGTCTGCAGGTCCTCCACCCGCTTCAACCGCCCGCCGCTCAGCTCGATTAGGGAGCCCCTGGCGAAGTGAGGTAGGAGGACGGGGGGTTGGGGGGCCGGAGGGGAGCTGGCGGACGCCCCGCCGTGGTGAGCGGGCGCAGCGGGCACAGCGGCCACGCTGTGCGAGCGGTACCCTCCGGGGGAGGCGCTGGAGTGACCCTGGGGTTTGGGGGCGGGGCTTTGATCCGGGCTGTGACTGTTGTGACGGCTGATCGCCTCCACCAATGGGGAGAGCTGTGAGTTTCTCAGGGGGTTGGAGGTGTCCGTCTGCAGCCCGTAGAGAGGGAGTACAGGGGCCTGGCTGTGGGGACTGTACAGTGGATATGCTAGTGGTGACTGCTGCAGGCCAGAGTACATTGGCCCCAGTGCATAATAGATATGTGCCTCCCCGGGAGAACCTGCCATGCTCAGGGTGTCCAGGGGAACTTTGAATGTCCGTGCGTCAGAGGCGTGAGGGGGCGGAGCTTTGAGCGCGGCTCGGGGGCCCTTATCCTGCAGGGAGGAATGCGTGCTGGGGCCCTCCAACCCATGGCTGTCTTTTAATGCGGCCCCGATCGTGGACCTCTGCTCATCCTGGTATCTCCTCTTCCCATTGGTGTGAGAGGAGGCGGCCTGCTTTACCTTGGTGTCGTACAGGTAGTCCTCCGCTGCCGACGACAGCCTCCCGGACGGCAAGAGCCGGCCGTCCGTCCTGTCGAAGCCGTTGGGCCTCTTGGTGGGGTAGCTCCTCCTGGTGTCCGGGGGGTCCTTTGGGTACAGCGGCGGCTGGGGAAAGAGGTGCGGGTGGGAGAAGAGGGAGGGGCCGAAGTTGTGCTTCCCCGCGTTGTAGTAGCTCCACATTTCCCGGGCGTCGGGGGGGAAGTGGCTCTTGTAGGCGCCGTGAGACGCCTCTCCGCGCGGCCACCGGGAGTGCTGGGGGGCGCCCTGCTCAGCGGGGTCCCCGCCCCTGGCGCACTGGTCCCTCCACACGGGCGAGCTCGAGCCGCACCGCTCGCCCATCTGGGCGGAGAAGGGGCCCGACGTCGCCGTCGGGTAGGACAGGGGCCACGGCAGGGCGAACTTGTGCGCGGGGAGGGGCGGGGGCGGCGGCGGCGGGAGGAGGTCCCTGCCGTAACGCGGGATGGGGGGCGACCCGTCGGCCAGCTCCCTGCCCTCCGGCTGCCTCCCCCCCGGCCGGGTCCTGAGAGGCGCCGGCGGCTTGAAGTCGTCGGCGGGGGCCCTCTCGGACGAGCCCTGCCTGGACTCCCTCTTCTTGGGAGGGAGGCATTCTTTGGCGCGGTCCGGAGTGGAACTCATCTGCGTGTCCCGCCTGCGCTCCCCCGGCTGTGCGCTCACTAGGTCACATGGGCCTCTTGGGTGGAAGAAGGGTCTGGAGAAGGGCTCGTTCTTTGGCGCAGCATCGCCGGGGCATCAGTGGGTGTCTGCCTCTGAACAACCTCTCGCCTGTAAAGAGAAGCGGCGTCACTGGAAGTATTGCACAACCTGCTGTGGTTCTTCTAAAAGCCCAGCTTTTTTTTCTTACCTCATTTCCTCAACCTTGTAGCCACATGCTATATATTCGACATTGGGTATTATGTGTGCCCTTGGCACTACTCGCACATAATGCAGCATGTGTTGCTGATGGCATATAATGACCGCGCCGACCGCTGCCTCGAGACCGCACAATGAAAAAATGCTGGAGGAATGCATCAGACAGGTACAGAAACACAGGCTTGTTATGAAAAAAGCTGAAAACTATGAAATTCTGTTGGCTTGACAACCTTTAACACTGCTGCCCTGTCTTATGTCAGCGAAGGCAAAACAGCTGCCAGTGTGCCAAAAATAAGCTGCTACAGGTGTCTTCCACCACCCGTGTCCCTTCTTCCTCCTCCTCCTCCTCTTACTCCCCAGCAAACCCAATTCCGAGGCCGTCCCACCTACCCAGAGCAGATCGCCTTTGGGAAAGATGTCCCGGTTTCCCTCGCAAGGAGTCCCTCTGATATCCTCTCTGCGCTCCAAATTGAATGCTTTGATGTGACTGTAATGCTGGAGGCACATCTGGGCTTTTCTCTGTCTGAGACTGCCGTCTGTGCTAGCTGAAACCCTGCCAACTTTTCCTGTCTCACTAAGTAATAGTTACTATGGAAACAAAGTACATATATATACAGCCGGAGAGGTTAGGTCAGGATACGCGGAGAAAGGCAGCCGGAGAATTATTGTCGACACAAAGAATTAAATAAAGCTTGGGGCTATCGCATCGCATAATCGCCGGGACGCACAATTTCATCAGCAGCGGTTAGGGCTTTTTAGACAGAAGTGAGTGATTATGTCTTTGCTACCCTCATTTTCCTGTGCCCATTGAACACCCTGTATGTATCACTGGATTGAGAGCACTGCACAGCAAGTGCTTTTCATGGTAAGACACGTTCCGTGCTTGTAAGGAACAATAAAACCCGGCCATTTCCATACATGAACATACAGATTATATGCATTTGACAGAGTTATGCAAAAAGTACAAAAGCACAATTGCAGATGAAAGCGGCTGATTGTTTTAGTGCAAAGCATATTTTGCATCCTTTTCTGGCTGTAGAAATGTTCCCTGGTGGGGAGGAGGTCATGGGGGGGGGGGGGGGGGGTTAGGTTAGGTGATTAGGTGGGCTGTTGCGAGGGGGATTTCCTCTTCAAATACACCAAAACTTTTATTCCATAAAATGACCAATAAGTATACCTCTATACTTTTTATTGGTTTCCAGTCTGTTCATCTTTTTCACACATCCTCAGAAAAGACTTCAGAATATCCTAAATATACTGAAAGTCAGCGTACATTTTACATTTTAAATGACCTTTCCATTCCTATTTAATAATTGTACATACTGTACTGTATGTGTGTGGGTGGATGCGTGCGCAGAATTGTCCTTAGAACTTGATTCATAACCTTTACATAACCCAAGAAAGTTATTTTATCCCGTATAATAGTACTGTAACAAAGTCGATATGCCTTACTTGTCAGCATTTTTAAAAATAAACAAAGGCTCAGTCCAAAATGAAGAATACAAGGTTATTCTATATTCAGGAAAAGAGCAACACAAAGTGCAGGGTTTAACATTTCACATAACACCAATGTCTCAAAGCACGGAAGGAGTCTCATTCCTTTTTTGAACGCTGGCCATTCTGATATACAGTGCCTTCTTTTATAATACCCAAGCGTTTTATAATACAGTAGGCATGCACAGGAGCCCAATATGATTTTGAAGCCTTGGAATTATAGAGGTGATTTATTCATGCCTGTAATTTAAGTAATGCACAGTAAACCAGAGTCCATTTCAGCTCTATAATTATAACGCACAGGAATAGTAACGGTAGCTTTCCACAGACACTTTTAAAAGAGGGAAAATTACATTATAACAAGTTGGGGCAGAAAAACATCAGTCACACAAAGCACAAGGAGTTCATGTAACCTGTCAAATTATCCACAAGACAGGGCCGTGAACGTTCATTATTTACGTGCCCTGAATGTCTTTTCCGAGGGTGGCTTACGGCATTAGTAAGTTTACATGTTGCATGTTCTGTAACTCATTTAAATACGTAGATATTACTGGAGAGTAACTGAAGGTAATGTTCCTTGCTCAAGGGCACGATAGCCTGCTGCCCAGCATACAGATCTTTAACCCTCAAGTCTAGAGTCCAAAGTTCAAATCAGTACTGTACACTGCTGGCCTACATTAGCAGTGATCTTGTATGACCACTGACCTTTGCAAAAGCAATGTGCTTGGGTTAATAAGTACTTCGGTAAGTTGGTAACGCTTACATGTGAGTTGTTCTCTCTCATGTGTAATTAAAGGGGGGAACATAAAATTTCATTGTGATAACAATTTTTAAGGTGAAAAATAATTCAATAAATGCAAGAAAAAATAAATATGTCCACAAAGCAAAACATCCAACTAGTGATACCCTAACCACCAAATGACATTAACAAGTACAAATCAATGACATTAAACTTTGCGGCAATATCAGGAAAGTATAGCCTCAGCTCACAAATCAATCCACATTCATAAATGGCCTGGCTTAAAAAAGGTAAGTGAATTCATATAAAGGAAATTTTGAGCTGGAGTCCAATTGAAAGATTTCAATCTTTTTTCTTATCTTTTCAGTAATAAGCTTGACTGAGACATTTTTAAATTGGATCTCAGATTCAGATTTTGGTAAATACAGATTTAAAATAATTAAGAAGATATGAAAGGTTCCATGCCAGACAATTTAAATCATTGCATTGGCTTGTGGTAACTAACCTTGGCACAGGATCTCCAAATATTCACCTGAAGTGAATATTAAAAACTCGACTTCCAATAAATAATTCCCTTGTCTCCAAACGCTGTCAGATAACGTTAGCCAGCAGTAGCACCTGTGTGTGTGTGTGTGTGTGTGTGTGTGTGCATGTGTTTGTGCTTGTCTGAGACTGCTGCACATGGGGCTGAGGAAATGAGTAATAAGAAGCAGTGGGGAATGTCAGCTCTGCAACACCATATAACCGCCACCCACTCGCCATTAATCACAGAGAAAGGCATGGATGCACGCACACACACACACACACACACACACACACGTACACATATGCACTGACATGAACACACATGCCACAAACACACACACACACGTGTGTACTTGTACGAACACACACATCCACTTAAAAACAGACTGTTCGCAGGTTCGCTTTTTTTTCTCCCTTTCGCCAAGCAGCAAGCGTCTGCATGTGAATAGAGTTGAGGAGGCTGTGAAGGACAAGAGAGGAGGAGGAGCTCAGCCCACACTGTCTCAGGCCCCAGGCTGCTGCTGACTCAAACGCAAACTGCTCCACGCATCACGCACGCACCCTGTCTGGGTACGCACCTAACACACACCCGCTCCCATCCGTGGCGATAGCGCGGCAAGGGTCTGTCCCGGCAGGGTGTGGTGAGGGTGGGGGTGGGGTGTTGAGGGGGGGGGGCTGCTATGCTTAGAGGGGCCCCGCTGCATTGTGGGAGTGGAGGGAACGGGAGGATCCACGGCAGAGGCAGATCAGGCACGCACGCCAGGCACGAAGGAGCGATGATGAAAGAGATCAGCTGCTAGCCTTTTGGCCACCTTTACACCCACCGCTCTGCTCACTGCTGCTTTTCTGCCTTGTTATTCATTTAGAAAAACTGCTCGCAATGTTATGGTGCTTTTCTCTGTCACACTGGCTTCTGTTTGCCTCAGATTCCTTCCCCCTCATGTTTCACCAGCCAGAAACCGCCCAGCGCATGACATTCATGCCAAGTCGGCATGCCACCGTGGCATCGGCGTGATAACACAGTGGAAGCATTGCAGCAACGTTATGAGACCAACCTATCAACGCTGACTGGGGAATGTGAATGTAAGTGGAGACTATGATTCGTAAACTTGACACTGACTGTACATGGACTTTACGACAGTAGCCACCAGGGCCAGGCAGTTTAGAAATAAGTTACAGAGAAACCTAGAAAATCCTCAAACCAACTGTGATATTATTGACTGCTGAGTATACAGTATCAGCTATGGACGTAGCCCAGTTATTAAATGGAGAAAGTTCCAGTAGTTCCATCCTTGCAAAAAAGGCTTAAACTGAATTACTCCGGAAAAAGGAAGGAAGCAAGCAAATGAATGAGCAATATGATAGAGAAATACCAGAATCTGTTTATATGTAAAAGAAGCAGGCTTCAGAAGTTTACAGGCTGTGGCATAATGTTGAGCATAATGTTCAGGCTTTATTATGTGCATAGGTCTAGCCCCTGGACAGAGCCAATAGGGTGTGCAGACTCAGACCTGATAAGTTGAGGCTCTAAGGAGGAAACCGCCCACGTCCCTGACACACACCGACACCAGCATGCACTCCTTCCTTTACAGCCACACTGACCTTACAGCAAGGCTGCATACATTCACCTCCCTATAAAACAACTGTCTAGTTAGTAAGTAATGTTCACATTCCACAACACATACTGTATGCATTTCGGCAAGACTACTCAACTACTCAAAGGCTATAGATATAACATTTTTATGTAGACAAAGAATTCTTAAAATTTTATAAATTATTTTTTAAATGTGACAACCCCTCTCTTGGGTGTTTTGAACGTGTAGCTGCCTGAATATATATATTTAAAAAAAAACATTTTCAGTCCATTGACTCCCATTGTATTTTTTCCAAAAAGTGGCACCAGACGTTCATCACCAAAGTGCGCAGGACTACGGAGCTCTATATCAAGTGACTACGTCAGACGTGGGCGGAGTCTGGTTTCGGAAGTAAATTGGGCTTCGGAGACTATCGACTATTTCTTGAAATCTTGAAATTTATAGAATGAGCCGAAACGTTCCTGGATTAGCCTGTGTGGTATAAGGATATAGACCATATATCGCATGTTCCAATTTTTATTTTTTTAAGTAATGGATTAATGATTGTAGTTTGACTTGTAGTCCACTTTAACAGACTACATATCCAGCTGCAACGCACTGGTGGTTCTCGACCAATAAGATATCATCTCGTCTGTCTGGACATTTTTGGCAGATGGGAGTACTGCCACTGAAGACGAGCTAACGCTTGCTAAGTTGAGAACCCGCCAGACAAGGTCAGAGTCCTTCAAGCTAGCTAGCTAGCTTAGAAAAAAGTCTTTAAAAACGGAGCTATGTGCTACTGCTGGCTAACATTATATGACAGCGTTTGGAGACAAGGGAATTATTTATTGGAAGTCGAGTTTTTAAACAGTGCCAGCGCTGGTACTTCACAAAAAAATATTAAAACGTAAAATATACTCGAAGCAGGTCCAGAAAAACGGCATAGTTTGCGAACGGGCGTTATATTGAACTATCCAGGAAATTGACGGTAAGACATAATCACTAGAAAATGGTTTAAAAGTAAGTTTTAGTTCATGTCTACGCTCTGAATGAATGGGGAATTTACTTCCGAAACCAGTGTGACGTAGTCACTTGAGTACTCTATAGTCTTTAACATTCAGAAAATGGGAAAAGGAAGCTTACATGCTTGGATATGACGTGGATTAATGCTTATTTCTGATTGCCTGACATTTGTGCTATGTACTCATGTATGTGCAGAGGAGAATCACAGTTCAAAATCATTATGCATAACATAACAAATAGTACTGGGGGCTATTCCACAAAGCAGGATCGCTGAGTTAGCAGGATAACTGCACTGAGTAAAACCAGGAACCCTCCCAAATCTGGAACATGGACCAAAGTAAAAAGAGCTGTTTCGGATTTTACTCCAGCAAATTCAGTAATCCTCCTTTGTGGAATAGCCCCCCAGAAGTTCTATTTTTCATAAATGACATAGTCTACATTAATTTACACAGGAACAAAATAAATCTCCTTTTATTTATTTTGGCATCTGAATGCTGATCTATATATTCTATCTTATTATTATCATTAATAATAATAATAATAATAATAATAAATTATTATTATTATTATTATTATTATTATTAGAGTCAGGATATTAGTACTCTGTAAAACTAGCCTTTTGGAAATCACAAGTATGAAGGTGCCCAATAGTGGTCACAAAATTGTACATGCTGTGGGTGTTCAATTTCTATAGTCTCCAGCATTTCCAGATGCTGATGGTGAAAGCAGTGGGCTGAAACCACTTGAATTGTACTAATAATTTGCTCTCTCAGGAAGCGGCAGTATGCGAAACAATTCACTGCGAATGCACATGCACGGTTAGACTGAGAGGAAAAGACGGTGGGTGTGAAGCTACATATTCCATTGCATGTATCTCATTCTCTCAAAACATATGCATCTATGAATCTGTCTGTGTGTGGGTGATTGTATGTGTGTGATTGTATGTCTGTGTATCACTGTTTGTATGTGTGTGTATATGAGAGAGAGGGGGGGGGGGGGGGGGGGGGCAGAGAGAGCGAGAGGAAATCATCATAATGAATGATCAGTGTAGGAGGTAGACTGTGGTCAGAGTAAGGTAATTATGACGATGTGTTGAGAAAGGTTAACAGTTTTATGATCTTGTAAAATAATCCGAAAGCAATGGCCTTTAATCTGGAACACAAGGAGTCTGATCTTTCCATAGGTACACATTTGAATCAGTCAATGACCATGTTTCTGTCTCAGGAATATGTCTCTGAAAAAATGCGATATAGGCCAATGCCATGGCAACGGCATATTTCTTACAGAGAAAATGACTATGACCATTGAATAAAAGAATCACAGACTTAATATTTTACCTGTAACCTGCCTGTACAAAAATGAACAGTGTATATTATACATCATTATCATTATAACACAATTAATTGTCTTGTTTCGCATTCATACATCCAGACATTTTCAACTTTAAAATAAATGCTGGAATTGATCATTCCAATGATTTTGGAATAATTTTACATGGTTTATCATTTTGACATTTTAGCCTCAAATGACAAATTTGGTTTTAAATCTAATTAAATACAAGAAATTACAAGTGTTTTTATAATCATTTGCAGATTTACAATGTCTTCTTTTCAAAATTATGTATATTCAAATGTGTGACATTAAATTTTATGTTTAAATAGTAATTGTGAATCAGGCCTAATGATCATTTTACATGGATCTGCATGGAATAAAATAGAACTTTGGGCTGTCATGATTTTTTTCAGCATGATCTTCTTTTATTTGATCACTTTACACTTTATGGATAAAATGTTCATGTTTAGAAATGCATTCATATATTTGCAAGAATGATGGTAATAACAAATTTTTCAAAGAGGATCTTTCATAGAGTAAATTCAATACGCTTTATACATTTATGAAATATGCCTTATCTTTGTATGTGACATTGTATCCATCTATGAATATGAATAATTTATTATAATGATACATAAAAATACTTTTAGTTCAGAAATCTAATTTTTAGTACCAGTTAACAACCTAAACTGTATAATTGTATTAATACATATCACTCCAATTTTGAGTTTATACTGAACAAAGAAATAAAATAAAATTTATAAAATAAAAGTAACACTGACAACCGTTTAAAAAATGAGAATTGAATAATGCATTACATTGCATTACAATATTGATAATTTTATTTAAATGGTCCACAATATTCTTACTGCAGTATATTTCTGAGGCCAATTCCACAGTAGATAAAAATATATAAGAAAATATTATATGAAGTGTATAAAAACAGTTGACCCTGTTTAATTAGCTTTTTAAAGCATTGCGAAATGCTGGTCTTAGAGAATGAAGGGCCTGTTTGCTTCTTCTACATAAATACTGTACCTAATTTGTTTTAGATATGAATTACAGTATGAATGCTACGTATTTTCATTATGTCAACACTGTGTGAAAAGATTCCCCAACATAATAACATTACATTGTTTAATGTAATTCTGATGAAACTCTTTTGATTGAAAGTACACATTACACTTACTGTAGAAGTATACTGTGAATACTGTAAACAATAATTTTTTAGGGCTTTTTCAGCTTTATTGGACTGCACAGTGTAGAGCAACTGGAATGGCATGTGAGTGAGAGAGAGGGAGAGACATGCAACAAAGGTTGCGCGGTCGGATTCAAACCACCGACGTCGCGGCTCGCCATGAGCATATGGACGGTGCTCTACAGGCTATGCCACTGAGACATCCCCGTAATCAAATACTTACACTTCAAAATAAGCCTATTTATAGTTAAATCACCAGTCATTATCTTTTTAATAAACTGTATAATAAAATGTATGCGCATTTTTTATGAGGTATATTTAATAAAAATATTATTTTTATCATACTGTCTGTAATATAATCATAAAATAAATTATTTGCGTATGTTTTAATATTTTCAATTATTAATACAGTATTATTTAGGTATTCACAGTACATTGCTTACATTTTTAAGTTTGTATGAGTTTGTATATTGTGAATTTGTTAGTATAACAAAATAATGTAAAAATTAATTGACCATAACTCTTCCTCACATAATGCAAACAAAGCTGATTTGATTCACTCACTGTTATGCCCATTCAAATAGATTTGGTTCAGCAGAGTTATTTTACATTTCATTTATTTCAGCCAAATTGTATCCATTCAATTCAGTTAAATTCAGTTCAGTTCAGTCCATTTCAGTTTAATCCAAGTTAAAATATATGCTCTTAAATAGCCAGTGCAGCAGGAAAATATATGAAAAACTGCATTTACCATGGGTACATACGCTGTTTAAAATTTTACTTTTAAACAGCGCCTTTGCAACTATGCATTTGCTTGCGCGTGAGGACATTGAGGTAATCTGCCTCAGTATTAGCCACGGGTGGCTCTCACGGCTAATAGCAATGACAGAGCATTCTGTTTGTGGCTGACATGACGGGGACTCATGGTTCACTGGGCGATCGTTCCAGTTAGCCAATTGGAAAGCTAGTCATGGCAGTGACCCAGAGGAAGGTCTGGAGGGTCTAGCAGCAGTGAGCTCAGGGCGAGAATAAGCTTATGGCGTAGAGCTGTGATTAAGCAGTCGTGGGACTGGGGGGTGGGGGTATTTAACATAAGTGAATTGGACTATAAGGTAAAACAGACAATTGTGTGCAATTGTGTGACATGAACACATGTATTAATTTCTACATACTGTGTCCATTTGAAAAGTGTATGTACAGATAGACTAGAGGCACTAGGAAAGCAAGAGAGACACTGAAGCAGGTGGACCAGAAGGGCCATGGTGGTGATTTTGATAGAGGTCAGTTCACACAGGAGGATTGACTTAGTAAGTCTTTGCAGACATGCGGCCAGTACTCAGTAATGACAGGGTCAGTGGTGTGTCACTGACTGTAAATATTCCCATGGGCATGGTACAGAACAGTGCAACACAATGTAATGCACCATGATGCAATGCAAGGCCTACTCTGGGGTAACATAAGCCAATGTCAGTTACAAAAAGCTACAAACTGATTTCAAGAAAGGAGCGCCTTGTAATCATGCATCCTGTATCCTGTATTTAGCTGCGAGTGGACCAGTTATAAAGTGGAATCTAAGACTGATTTAAACAAAGATCCATCACATATTTGTGTGTTTGTGTGTGTGCTGCTCATCAGATTACTGAGGCTGGTCTGATAGTACTGAATGAACTACGGCAATGGCAACAAAGGACAGAGTTTTTTTGCTGGGGTCAGAACAGTCTTTCACCAATTCAAAATGACAACAACAAAACAAGCAACGGTTATTATCTGTCCACACATTTCAACTCTTAAAAATGCCACTAAAAAAATGAACGAAAGGAGAGGAGGAAGAGTTGCAATGAGGTATTGCAATTTGCAATCATAATCCCCTAAACTCCCTGTCAGTGGTGGCTAAAGCAGGCTTAGTATAGTTACCGGCGATCTGAGAAAATCCCCCATGCTGTGAGGCCTAGAGTTAGGCCTTCAGGTATAAATAGGGCAGCAATGCCTCCTTAAGCTGGATTTCAGGCAGTATCAGTTAAAAATATGGCTGGACTAATTACATACAGGTAAGACCATCTGCATCATAGCCACTATCACTTCCTTCTAAAATCACCACTCCTATTAGCACAAGAACTGTGGGCTAGTGGCTAGCGAATGCTATTTAACAAGCCTTACCGTGTATAAGGATGTTCTGGGTGGAGGACGCTGGAGCTTTTTCAGTGAACGATGAGACATTTGCTCCTGATCTACTTACTGTAGTTTCATACGATCTCCTTTCCTTTCATTACCATGGGGTGAAGCAAATATCTCCTCTTTCATTAGCCAATGCTTATTCTGCCTATTTGGTTGCTTGGCTCAAATGTTTCTCACTTTATTGGGGTCACATGGACACCAGCAAACTTGTGCAGCAAGGGACATGGTTTTAGTCACTGAAAAATGACTCATTTGAGATTTGCTGATTGCAGTGGTGCGCACATTTCCCTTCATTTTGAATAGATTCCCATTTTTACATTTCTAGCCTTCCTTTCCTGAGTAAACCAGTTGGGAATCAGGTTTGCATTGAGGGTCATTATAATATAAAGGAGTTACATTCTATCTTTCCCCTGACAGTTTTTGTTTATTCTTAAGTGGTGTACAAAACACAAGAAAAATCTATAAAATGGGACCTTGAACATCATAAGCAGACTGCATTTCAGCCATTTTTGATTTCACAAAAAACCCACAGTGCTTTTTTTTTTCTGGGTGAGGATGAGGTTCCTCAGCCAGTCCAAAGACTGTTAATGGTCCAGACATTGTTATATATGTTTCATATTTCACATCAAGTAACTATGAGATAATCTATGAGATAAATTACCTGATTACAGCAGGTTAGTCCTTGCCTCACTGGTTGGTCTGTTCTGCCGTGTTTTGAACATTTGTGTTAATGTGTTACCCACAAAGGGCTGGAACTCAGGGTAGGATACTGGTGGCATGCTGTGTTCTCCCTGGGAACTGAATTACCTCAGACAGTGTGCAAGTGTTCAGCCTTCACCTCCCGTAGATGCTGAGAAGGAGAAGAGTGATCTCATGCTCTGTGTGTCACTCAGAGGCTTAGAATGGTCACTTGCTAGGGTTGCATGCATAGAATTAGAATGCTTAAAATGGTCATTTGTTAGCGTTGCATATTATGCCATCTTGCCAGTCGCATGCACAATACCACACATGCAACAACATGAAAACAGAATGAAGGTTCTGTGGAAGCCATTTTAGCTGTAGCTTACCA
This sequence comes from Synaphobranchus kaupii, assembly GCA_029718625.1. Classification (NCBI taxonomy): domain Eukaryota; kingdom Metazoa; phylum Chordata; class Actinopteri; order Anguilliformes; family Synaphobranchidae; genus Synaphobranchus; species Synaphobranchus kaupii. The sequence continues at coordinate 105,777,211 of CM056378.1, read as the reverse complement.
AATAACCACACAAGGATGCTGATTGAAATCTAAGCATACTATGGTCAGACCACCATCCATATGTACACAGCCCAGTTCTCTGTAATTGTTCCACGGAGGCTGGTGACTCGCATAGCTTTTCTGTTACTTCGTAGACACACAGCAATGGCAGGAGGGTTCCTGGGTAGGCTGCCTCTAAAATGGTGTGTGACGCTGACTACAGGGGTGAGAACTGTGCAAAGCTATCAGGATGTGTTAAACTTACGTGAAGACCCAAGTGCCAGCAAAACCCATGAGAGTATCTGAGTGCAGTTAGAACAGTATTGTCCTATGCCCGAGCCAAGCTTTTCCAAAGAAATGCTCTGTCTGCATATGGGCCACACAAGGATTTTCACATGACGTGCAGCAAACAGTGAGACTGCCCTGGGGCTTTCTCATTCGCACTCCGCTTCAGCAAGACACTTTGAGCATGACGTTTACAGCGCACTTTCACACAATATGTGCTCATCAGCGTAGAACGGCAACTGTGGCTCTGTGGTTGGAGAACTGGTCTTGTCTTGTAACCAGAAGTTTGCAAGTTCAAGTACATGAAAATATAAGCTGCGTAAATTGTTCTCATTAATGGCGTCTGCAAAGTTAATTCAAAAAATGCTGAGGTATAGTGAGAGATGGTTCACTGCCGTCCGGAAATGATGTAAATCCCACACTTGTAATACACGGCAGGTCTCTGCAACATGAGACTGAGATACAACGCATATCCCTTTGCATATAACACAACAAACTGCTTTGAGGATTGGGAAGACACCCTCCAAATAGCTCAAAGTTCATGATGATACCATGCACGCTAAATCACAACTTCACTGGCAAATGTGAGCATGAGACAAAATGGGCGGAAGGGGGAGGGGGGGGGGGGGGGTGGCAGTGTTTTATAATGGGTAGGAAATATAACCCAAAGGTTGCATGTTCAATTCCCAGGTAGGACACTGCTGTTGTACCCTTGAACAAGGTACTTAACCTGAATTACTTAAGTATACTGTATAGCAGTTGTGTAAGTCTCCGTGGATAAGAGCGTCTGCTAAATGCCAGTAATGTCATGTAAAAGGAGGGAGATGGGTGGTGGCGACAGTATGCCGTGGCGACCGACACCAGTGTCTCTGTTTCGGCTGGCGCACGTGCAGGGTAGGCTGCGAATACGCCCCGGCAGGCAAGCATCTTTGAGATGGCGGCCAAAGTTTCAGAGGTAGGAAGCGGAACGAGCGCGCGGTGACTCAAGACAAAAGGCGCTTCTGACTGGAAAGCCATTTGTGATCGTGAATACCTTTTCAATATCGCAGCGGAGCGGGGGCTGTCACGAACAACAGGATTCCAGTCGCTGGGGCCAACAGTAAACACAACCTAAAATCGCTGGATGGTCATCCTGATCATACTTCAATTATTTAACCAATTAAATGACCAGTTGTAAGCTGATTCCTTTTCTGTCGGTGGCACCCCATTGAGTTTGGTCTGCCTTTATGCACTTTATTTGAAATCCTTGTCTCACAATCAAGCTTAGGTTTCATTGTTTTAATTTAACCTATGTAAATATAACCCAGGCCTGTTCATCTTGAACTAAGCTCAGGGCCATTGCAAGTCCCCCCCTGGTTGTAGGTCACTGGAAAGCACAGCTATCAAGCCTTGCAGGCAAAAACATGGAGCATGAATTTGAGGGTCTACAGCAGTTGGGGATGCAGTCACCCACATTGGAAACACACTGTTTATGAATCTGACTTTCTGAGACAAGAACACAACTCCGTAAATTTAAATTAAAATAATTTTAAAAAATGACATATACTTTGTCTGATTTTCATACAGAAAACGACCAGATCTGTTGGCGCAATGTTTTGACGATAGACTATGGCACTTGTCACTAAGTTTTGACTTGAGGTCACATGGATATTACGAAGTCCTTCAGCACCATTGTGGCTATGCCTTCTCAAAGAGCTGACTGGCATTGACCGGGACGCATCTAGCATTTAGCATCTAGCATCTAGCGATCAGACAAATGACCCAGTGAACAGAAACGCATGACACGCTGTTAAGGACGATGTCGACGATGTCGGCGATGTGCTAGTCCATGTGCATTCAACAGAAAAACAGGGGAAAACATTCCAGGAAAGCACTGCTGACTCGTGGGTGACCTACGGGCTTCTCTCGATCACACCCCAGTTGTCACAGGGCGATCTACTGACTGCCGCCCTCAGGCCACGGTGCCATTAAAAAAGGCCCATGCACTGGTCTGAGCCCTACCTGCTGTGTAGTGAACAGCTAAACCACTTTATTTCTTCAATTTAGGATTCAAATTACATGTTGTGAATAGCACAGCATTGAATTGTTTTAAAAAGGAAGAAACATGGCTCTTGCATTTTTAATGTAATTATTAATTATTCTGCTCTCTCTCTCATTTCTTTTTTTAGGCCCCCACAAGCGGACCCCCGTCTTTACCACTTTGCCCAACCTGTCACCCACTCTACCACGTGACACGATAGCCCCTCAAACACAGTCTGTTTCCATGATCTTTGCATCCGGGGGTTCTGGGCGTGCTCTCTGAGAGCAGCAGCAATGCAGGGCGAGGCAGTGTGCGAGGAAGAGCTGCAATAATTACCGGCAGTTCATTATGCAAGTGCGGGTATTGCATAAGGCATACGCGCACATGCACGCGCGTATGCGTTTAAAATAATGCGTAATTTAATACACGCGAGCGGTGCATGCATGCGAGTGTCTCTGTTCAAATATGCCTGTACGCGTTAGAATTAGTTATCATAGTTAAGCCCAAGAATGCTGCTTCATATCTGGAAGGCATCTGAAGTGGAGTGTGTGGCGCCTCTCTTTGCTGCTCCGTTAGTTAATGAAGCCGCGGCCACAGATATGTGGGAGCAGGGCTTCATGACGCTCGGCAAACAATTAGGCTCTTGAAAAGGAAACCCATCTGTCTGCACTCTGAAGTGATTTAGCAGCCAGTCCCTGATGAAGCAGCGGACTGAGCAGTGGGACTTACGTGAACAAGCAACACCCACTGACTCATTTACTCGCTTCGCAATATGCATGAGTGTGCGCCTGTAAAAATAGATCTCTTAAAGTCACAGCGTCCAGTGCTGGCCGGAGGCAGCTGACAGCACAAGGGAGCGAGCAGGGAGGTGAACTGATGACCCGCGCACTCGGCTTTTAAAGTATTTTTTATTTTTTTGCCTTCGTTCTCAGCCTTTTCAGCTGCCGGAGAAAGGAGAGCTCCATCTCTGCAGGGCGATGTTATCTCCCTTCTTTCCATACCTGCGTTTTATCTTGTTCGCAACCTCTGGTCCCACACTTTCCCCGTAACCTGTCTGAAACCTGTCCAAACCTCAGAACTGAAAATTAAACGGTAGCCTTCGTCTGGCCAACTTCACCTTTTCTCTGTCTGTGGTTGAAGCACAAATGCAGTATTTTACTGAACCCCAACCCTCGGTTTACTGCTGACACTCCACTCATGCTGTTACTGAAATGGACAGGGCAAAAGACGGAGGATGTCATGGACACAATACAATTTATTCTTTATAGCACTAGGCGTTCACTGTACCTTGGTGCCACTTATCGTTAACGCTTTTCACTATTGTGTACACACATACACTTTTTCACCAGGTATGAGAGGTGTTAAGCCACATGTAAATCGCACCTTTAATTACAACGAGATAACCTCGCTACTGAGAATCCAGGTGCTTGAATACAAACAACACTAAATACAGCGACTAAGCTGAGCGCACAGAGCAGAAAACAATGGAAGCCAAGACTGAATCAGCATCTGACTACTGGTGATAGCAAACTACCTTGCAAAGAGAAACGCATCCATTTTATCACTCATTGCGGGACCCTTAGCACCCACTCTATTGACTGTGCTGTGCAGGTAATATGTAGGCCGTTGCAAAAGGCATAACATTCTAATAATTTTAAGTTGTGGGGGAGGCGTTGTAGCCTTGGTGGATCAGAACCGAAGCTCGCACGGCCCGGCGTGTGCTCCAAAGCGTCTCAAATGAGCGACGAGTTGCGTGGAAAAACCGATGTCACGGCAGCCCTTACAATAACCTGCGAAAGAATAGGTAGCGCGGTGTTATTTTTGGAGCTGCCGAGGTTGCGAGGCAGTATGGCGACACTTCTCATTTATTATAGATAGTCATTATTATGCATGCATTAACATTTCCATTTCCATTATAGCACGGTGGTTTCTCACTGTTGAGCCTGACAAAACTGCACTGAAGTGTGTCGTGTCATGTGAAGTGCAGCCGTTTGACGTCCGAGCGGTTACAGAAGGAGCTATATCAACACGGACAGAATTGTGAAAGCCAGTTTATGAACGGAGGAAAACTTATGGACAGGTGCATAAACCAAACAAGCTTTGAATAAGATCATATTGACGTGATAAACAGATCTGCTGAGAGAGCGGTGAGCTTTATCTATTTTTAGGGCTTTTAGCTATTAGGGAAGACTCTAAATACAATGATGGAAAGAACACAGCACTCAGAGGTCAAAATGAAAAGGAGCAGGTGAAATGGGCAATGCTGCTAGTGAGACTGGTCTCCTATTCTCTACCCCTCTAAGCAACCTGTTGTCGTAAGCCTGCAGGTATCTGTGCCCCCACGAGTATGGCCAGTGATCTCTGGCCTCCACTCTCACTTCTCTGCTGGACTTAACTAGTTTCACACACGCACACGCACGCGCGCGCACACACACACATACAAAAAGTTGTAACGGACCAACTCTGATCTCTTACCTCACTAGATATCTTCCTGTGGTAAGTGAAGAAGTGTCTCTTCATTGGTACAGACAACGGCGGTGTGAATAAGACCATCCAGCTTTGATACAGTTAGCTTCTGTGAGTCTCTTTCACTCCCCCTCTCTTTCCTTCTCTCCTCTCGCCCTCCGTGACAGTTCTCTCTCTCTCTCTCTCCAGCTCGCCTGCCCTGTGTGAATGCTCTCTCTCCCCCGTCTCCCTCTTTCACTGTCTCTCTCACTTGCGCTCCTTTCTCTAGCAGCTCTTCATATCTCTTACCCTCTGTGACTACTCTCTCTCACACGCTCTAGCTCTCCCTCCCTCCCTCCCTCCCTCTCTCTCTCTCTCTCTCTCTCTCTCTCTGGGTGTATAATTAGACTCAGCTCTGTCGTGGTACTCCTCAAGCTCATTGTGGGAGAATGGCTGCCTGCCTGTTCTGGCAATCAGCCCAGAAGCGGCTCTCATTAACCTCGTCGGCACTTGGAATGCACACGGGAGTGGGCTCACGCCATTGGCCAGACACCTTTCAATCGGCAACACTACAGGAATGCCACGAAGGTGTGCAGGAATGGTCCTGCTGATTTATGGATTTAGGTAATAAAATGACATGACCGGAGACGCATGCTCACAAATGACAAGAGCACAATAAAGTACATAGAACTGTAACTAGGCATATTCTTCATACAGGGAATTTTATGAATATTAGTCAGCAGCAACGAATTCAAACCTGGTGATTTTGAACCCATTACATCATGAAGTGATGGGAAAAATATAGTACATAGAAACTGTTGAATCAGTTGATCTTAGTCAGCTCATTTGTGACAGTCCAATGTCTTGCCTAATAGCTGCAGCAAAACCATATAACAAAAAAAATATCTGAATTGTAATTATAGTGTTTCTGTTTTTCGTGTGAGCTTAATTTAAAAAAAATGATTCTGGTGAACGTTGAACTCACCAGGTGCTTTCACTTAATAGTAATTAAACTTAATGATATAATGATAATGATAACGTTATTGGACCTCCTCCAATGGCTAATGCCATTTAAAGCCATAGGGGCCACATCATGTAATGTGAGCTGGAATACACAGAATCAAATCTAAAGTGTTTCTAACGTCAAGACATGAAATAAAATTAGTTGTAGCTTATTAATATTCTGTGTTGTATTGCGTGTAATAATATACTTGCCCTTGCATGTGACAAGTTCCGTATTTGGAGGCTCTTGTACAGTATTTAATGAATGGACAAAAATATACTTAACGGTCACTGTTCATTATCCAAGTTTCATGTATCATGTGAGCTGAATGTATCATGTATCAAAATGAAGCTCAATCCGGACCTTAAACTTGTTGCATTGTCATTTATGCTTTATTAGTCTAGCTTCCGCTAATAACTTATTAATAATGACTTATTAATAAAAGTAATAAATAACTGCCTAACAGCAGCTTCAGCAATTCCAAAATTAACACACTGATATATAATCCTACAAAAAATTTAGAGGCCTCCATATACTGAGGAAAGAGCAAGGAAACGTTTGCATAATGTTGTGACAAGATTGTTGTAAGGCAATGTTCATTGCTTGGTAAAATGATGGCAAAAACATGCTATACAGTCCCACTGCTATACGGAAATACACACTCCTCTGCCTGGCATTTACTCTTCCTGTCCCAGGCCCAGCAGGAAGCGGTCGATGAGAGACGAGGGGCGGGTGCATGGTGTACTGACTCAGGCTTTTTTGCTCCACCGATGGGCGCTCCCCCCCCCCCCCCCCCCCGAAAAGATCCACAGGTTTGGAGGGCGAGTCGCGAACAAACAAGCAGGATGTCCTGACAGGTCAAACACGGGTGGAGGCCTAGCCAGTAGCCCGAGCCAACCTGCAAAGTGTGTGAAGGAGACTGCACACACTGGGGAAACAGTGCTACCCCAGCAGGAACGGCAGGGGACCCGCACCCACTCACTGGGCCTCAGTTGGGTCCATCTCCTGCCAGATTGAGTGAATCAGGTGACTGGAAAATAAACACACTGTCCTTGCGCGATGTCAGGGCTCCGAGCCTGGCAGTAACAAGGCTAGCATGAGTCAGTTTAGCAAGTGTGTGAAAATTACTCACCCGTGTCAGTTTTCCTAGGTTAAAGTGTTCTTTCCTTTTTTTCCAGCGCTATCCCTCTTGGCTGTCATTTATGTGGCAGATTGGTGTAACGGACAAAAACAAATATCTGTACATATTCAATAATTCAATATTACGCAACCGTTAAAGGCCGGTTGGTGGTGTATAAGTTCTCCCGATGGGAAGGGGTTGCCATGGCTGTGCACAGTGTAAAGCAGAGTGTCCAGGGCGCTATCTGTGGTGAGTGCACAGTGTAAAGCAGAGCATCCAGGGCGCTATCTGTGGTGATGCACAGTGTAAAGCAGAGCGTCCAGGGCGCTATCTGTGGGTGCAGAGTGTAAAGCAGAGCGTCCAGGGCGCTATCTGTGGTGAGTGCAGAGTGTAAAGCAGAGCGTCCAGGGCGCTATCTGTGGTGATGCACAGTGTAAAGCAGAGCGTCCAGGGCGCTATCTGTGGTGATGCACAGTGTAAAGCAGAGCGTCCAGGGCGCTATCTGTGGTGAAAGTGAAAAATATCGGGTTGCGCCGCGAGTCCAGGAGTGCAGATCATGTGGACGCAAAGTGCAACCGTAGCTCCTGCCGCGAATGTCCTGTGAAGGTCCTGCAGCCCCCGGCGTGGCCACGGCAGACACTGCCAGGCAGGGAAACCAGAGCCCTCGAACGTGCTGAGTCAGCCGGCCCCCACCAAAAGCATTGTGCTAAAAGTGTGAATAGTTACTAGAGCCGGTGGGGGGGTTGGGGGGTGGGTTGTATGTGTGGAATGAGAAGAGTTGTCATTGGACAAAGGCCAAATGCTGTTGATGAATTTTTGACTGTTCACATTACACATACGTGACTCTGTCTTTGAAGTTGAAGGGAGTTTTCACCAAACGGCCAGCAGCTGAAAGGAGTTCCCCAGAGGCAGTGCAGTGCATGGACAGCTCTGTGTTATTTTTAGGCAGTATATCAAGTAGTATAATAGTACCAGCTGGGTTACATATGATGTTTTGTATTGTTTGTAACATGGAAAATGGCCTTGGGAAAGTGTACTACAACCTTATGCCATGACAGTGTGTTATGTTTACCAATTTGTACATTTCATTAATTAAAACTGGAAAATACTGAAGGCACTAGAATAAATATATCAACAGGTTCAACAAGTGTATATACAGTATACTGTATATAGCCTATATATATATATATATACAGTGCCCTCCACTATTATTGGCACCCCTGGTAAAGATGAGTAAAAAGGGTTATAAAAAAATCACCATTTTGGTGAATTACCTTAATCTCACACTGAAAAAATGAGAAAAATCCAACCTTTAATTAAAGTAAATTTATTATGAGAAAAAAAAAATCCCTCATCAAGAAATAATTATTTTTAACAAAACCATGTGTGCCTCAATTATTGGCACCCCTGCATTTAATACTTTGTACAACCTCCCTTTGCCAATAAAACAGCACTGAGTCTTCTCCCATAACATCTAATAACGTTGGAGAATACAGAGCAAGGAATCTGAGACCATTCCTATTTACAGAATCTCTCCAGATCATCCAGAGTCCTAGGTCGTCTCTTGTGCACTCTCCTGTTCAGCTCAGCCCACAGGTTTTCAATGGGGTTTAGCTCAGGGGACTGAGATGGCCACAGCAGAAACTTGATTTTGTGTTCAGTTAACCATTTTTGTGTTGATTTGGACGTATGTTTTGGATCATTATCCTGCTGGAAGATCCAACGACGACCCAGTTTTAGTTTCCTGGCAGAGGCAGCCAGATTCATATTTAAACCTGGTATTTCATGGAGTTCATGATGCCATGTACCCTAACAAGGCCTTTGGAGGAAAAACAGCCCCACAACATCACAGAACCTCTACCACACTAACAGTGGGGATCAGGTTATTTTCGGTATAGCCATCGTTCTTTTTACGCCAAACCCACCTTGAGTGTTGCTTGCCGAAAAGCTCAATTTTTGTTTCATCTGACCATAGAACACGGTTCCAGTCAAAGTTCCAGTAGCGTTTAGCAAACTCCAGGTGTGTGTGTGGTGAAATGACAGGAAAGGCTTTTTTCTGGCATGCCTTCCAAACAATTTGTTGGCAAAGGTGACGTCTGATTGAAAGAGGTGAAAAGCAGAAAGTGATGACGTCTAATGGTAGTTTTGGAGACTTGATGACCCGAAGATGCTACTTTCCTCTGTAATTCTCCAACAGTGATCCTTGGGGATTTTTTTGCCTCTCTTACCATCCTCCTCACTGTGCGTGGGGGCAAAATAAACTTGGGTCCTCTTCCAGGCAAGTTTGTAACAGTTCCAGTTGCTTTGAACTTTTTAAGTATTGCCCTAACGGTAGATATGGGCATTTTCAGGTGGGTAGCTATTTTTTATAGCCATTCCCTGACTTATGAAGCTCAACACACTTTTCCCTCATTTCATTTGTGTGTTCTCTTATCTTTCTCATGTTGATGTATGAATAAGGGAATATGGCATCTGTGTCACCTCATATTTATACCCCAGTGAAACAGGAAGTCATGGATTACTGCTTGAAAGTTCCTAAACACTAATCAACTTTAAAACGTAAAATGGAAATGGAAAAAATGCTTCAATTACATTTTATTCACAAGAATTTCTAGGGGTGCCAATAATTGTGGCACACGTGGTTTTGTTAAAAATAATTATTTCTTAATGAGGGATTTTCTTCCATTAAAAGTTGTATTTTTCTCATTTTTTCAGTGTGAGATTAAGCTAATTCACCAAAAGGTGAATTTTTTATAACCCTTTTAACTCATTTTTACCAGGGGTGCCAATAATTGTGGAGGGCACTCTCTCTCTCTCTCTCTATATATATATATATATATATATATATACAGTATATATAATTGCATTGCTTGTTGTAATAGTACTTACATTTTGGTAAATTAGCCCATCTTGTAGCTGACATTTCAGTTAAGGTCCTGATTTTCAGTACATCTGCTGAGTCACTCTGATCCTGTTGTGTTTCGCTGTGTCAGTGATATAGTGTGGCCACAACCTCATGACAACCTCAAGCTTGTATGGGATTTTCCAGCACAGCCATTTACACACATGCAGCTCACTATGGACAATTTATTCATAGCTCAGTCTGTATCAGTTCTTGGAACTCCTCTTGGCCTAAAGGCTGATCTTTTCTCTGATCTTTGCCAAGAGGCTGATAGCTACCTCTCTGTGAGTGTCTCTCACTCTCCCGTTGTAGAGATTTGACAATCAAGTCAGTGTAAACAGTCTTAACCCCTATGCTGTTTGGTCCAGTTACTTCACCATGGAACTTGAGTGAAAATGAAAACATCCAAACACCTTCCCATCTTATTAAGAGTAGCCTACATAGTAAAAAATGCAATTCATAAGACTACATGATGTATATGTATAGTCCCACATGATTCAACATTGAAATTTTATCTGCTTTTCATGCTCTGAAGGGTGCTAATCTTTGCTGCGAGTTGTGATCCAGAAGCGCTCAGGTTTTACATGCTGTCACATTGAGAGGTGGCTGAGGTGAAGACGTGACAAACAGCACCAGTTTTCCTCGATTGGTGATGCAGTGCCGCTTTGGAGCAATACTGTTTACTTGTGAAGAGTGCTTCACATTTAGGCCAACGGCAGTCACACAGGCATGTGTGGCCCAGATTCCTCCAAAGACCTTACCATGCACCATTTCTCCTTTTATATTACCCTCCAGTGAAAGCACTATAAGTTAGGCATTAAATGACATCTCAAAGTGAAAGGCATTTCTATTTTTTTCTTCTGTCAAATGTATGTCCTTGTTCATTTTCACTCCGGGGATTAATAATGTGGAAGGAAAGAATTGATTCCACAGAGGGTTAAAAGCTCTGAAATGACACAGTTGCAGAATCTCTGTTTTGTTGCAGCCGCTCCAGATTCCTGCAGTGGCAGATAGGCTTCAGGGTCTGGAAAACACAACGACACCTCCGTACCATTCTGTATGGACTATGTCATCTTAATTAAGGGAGGAGGACAAGCGTGGAGCACACTGGATAATGAAGCTTAACCCTATTGCTGCTTGTCTGAATCCGATTTGGGGGATTCATGGATAGAGGGGATGATTTTGGGATGAAAGAGGGCTCTGTGCACCCTGCAGGCTTCCACAACTGTGAAAAACATGCTTCCCGCCCATGCAAGCACTTATGCATACCTTCCTGCACACACGCATATTGATTGTGCCCTTGCACAAATACATGTGACCCGGTGCGAGGTTGATATAGATGTCTCGCAAAACCATTTCACACGAGAGGCAAAAAAATTAAACAAAAGCACTATAAGTTGAGTTAATACCAGAATCACATTCCTGAATATCAAATCTACCATTCACCTACATTTAAAAATTCAAATCGTCGTGTAAATATGTGAAATTTTATTAAATATAGCTCCAGAGCCCGACACACATAAGAAATAACTGACTACCTAAATGTTCCAGTCCCAAACAAAACTTTGGAATGTTCAAACATGTCCGCCATTGATATGGTTTTAAAGATGGACATCATACTTGATCAGTCTCTGTGATGACAAGTTGCAATATAATGTAATACTGGTGCTCTAGTGTAATAATTTAACGTTTTTAATTTAACGACAGAAAATGCCGTTCTTTTCTTCTTCTATTGTCCGCAATGAGCTTCTATGGAGTGGAAATGCTGTAACAGATGCTGAGGTTCATGGATACTGTATATTTTAAATACCAAACTAACAAAAAACATGATTTCTCCTAGACAAAGTTGAAACATTTTGTAACTGACGGTCATAACATCAATAATAACGTTTCACAATCCAGGAGACTCCTGGGATTCTCTGTTGCGTTATATTGTGGTTATTTCTTATATTAAAGTCTATGAATGGGAGAATCAATGGATATAAAAACCTAGATGCCTTATTCACCCTGTTCAGATCTATCTTTCTACAGTCTATGGTTCAGATACATCTGCACAGCTGCAAGATCCGCGTATAAACAAAAGTCTTGACAGATGCAGACATCACCTGATAAAATCTACGATAATCTGCTTAATTCTCAACTAATTTCATGAAATTTTAAACGTGGGAAATTTCTTTATAACACAGGTTAGGCCTACTTGATTTCCATTTTCCTCAGAACAGCTAGGCTATTTGTAAAACACCTTTTTAACTAATCACTTTTAATCGCTTACATAATAACTTCGACTTGGACCTGTTTTTACTAACTTTTTGCACTACGCAGGTCGGTAATAATAATACTTTTGCCACATCTTTCGTCAGCTTTGGTCACCAAGCGAACCTACTTTGCAATGCAGTCCAATGGGTCATGCAAACGACCCTTGAAATGCCTTCCACCAAATAAAAGCTCAATTAGCATATAGCTACAAAAGCGACAAATGTGAGCAGTTATTGCTCCAGGCTAATAATGTTTTATTGCATTAATGTAGCCAACAGCCTGCCGCAGTGCAAGTAGCCTATAGCATACGGACCTTTTTCTACAGTGCAAAAAAAGTATAGAAAAACTAACATAATCTTAGCTACTATGGCACCGATCTAATTCTCACAATGCTTTAGGGTGGTTTAACCATAACGCTCTTTATTTCCTCAACTTATTCAAGACTCAAACTCAGTATTCAAGAGTTTGCGCCATTCAGTTACCAACTTCAGCCATTTCACTGATGTTAAACAGTCACATGATAGATAGGGGCAATAAGTAATTACATGTTGATGAGGGCTATCAAAATGTATGGGCACTCCTTGAAGTATTATTGTTATATTTAAATAAAGATAGCAGTTGTCAATGTTTTGAAGTTACATGATAATGGGGGAGTCATGGAAAATAATGAGGGAAGTAGGAGAATGAAAAAAGGATCAGGGTTTAAAGCAAAATCAGAGAATAAACCATATCTATGTATTTTTTAATACTTTTATGAATTTATGAGTTTAAACACTATTGTAATCAAACTTATTCAAACTCATAGCAAGCAGATTACATACTCCACAAATATAACACTTTCATAGTTCCTGGTTTGACCGTGTATTTTATGATGAGAAAGGGCAGAATTCACAACAAAATCTGAATATTGTGGTTTTTTGCAAAAAAATATTTACTCAATCTCATCAAGTGATAGCCTACCTCATTAGCTGTAGCTCTGATTCTGTACTTTAACATGAGATTAAAAAGTCAAATTTTTAAGTATCTGAAGCATGGATCTGATCACATATGCTTGTGCCAATGATCACATATGTACAGACACACACACACACACACACACACCCACTTGCAACCAGACAACTCTCTGAGAGCACATTAAACCGATCACCAACTAGGTAATAGCAAATTTTGGTTAAAGAAATGCTTCAAGTCAGTCAGTCAGTATGGCCATCGGTCCGATCCCTGCTGGGGGGCGCATGACACATACAGGACACATACAGGATCTACGAATTACAATATTCATTTGCATATGTGGAAAAACCCAGGTCTCTGACATGAGATATTGCTTAAAGGCCCACTCGCATCGGCATTCTCTTCCTGGTTTTAGTATCTGAAACGCCCACAAAACGTTAGCAAAGAGCAGTGATGTAGCTTTTTTGAAAAGTCGCAAAACCCGGACCCTGTCTGTACACATTCGGATTGCGACTCCGACAAATTATGCAAAAACATACGTCATATCTCATGGGAAATAGTTTTACTAAGAACTCAGAAAAATTACATTTAAACCCTAAAATATGCATTCTTCCACCAAAATTGCAGTGTTTTGACTTGAACCAGGATGGAACACAATTGAAAAGCTCCACGATTATATGAAATGCTCAAACACAGGAAAAATATATGTGTGGGCCTTTAAGTCGCCAGTTTATTCACTGCTTAGCAAAAGGACACTGGTTGTAATGTCCAATGCAGATAAATGTATTTAACAGGTGTTAAAGACTCACCTAAGATGGTCTTTCACATTCTGATTATAGGTTGCATTTTCATGTGACTGAAATGCCAAATGAGAATATTCCACTAGTAACTCACTCCTCGTGAGTTATTACATTTTCATACTGTAGAGGTGTTATTGTTGATTCCTCATAAAAAAAACTGTTAACAGGCCACTAACAAGCATCCTAGTTCTTCGGAGGAAAGAAAAACAGGATAGCACCACATCAGTCACACCTTCCTTGAAAAACCTCTGAGTCTAGTGTTGAGAAAGGTGTTTTTCTTTTCAGAAAGAGGGCGTCTTTCTGTGGTGGCAGCTGCCACCTGGCTGCCTCGACACCTGTCATGTGCCTGTTCCTCAGTCTCCGATCAGCTGAGGCCTCAATTTCTCTATGCTTTGTGGGAGGGTGGGCAGGGCGAGCAGCCTCACAGGCAAGATCAGATTGAATGCGTGGATGGACGCTACACATCTACCAAAGTCTGCCAAATACTTTGATACAGCTGATTTGATGCAGTCACGCCCAAGCCAAACTAGTGTAGCCACGTAACGTAAGCCACCCCTGCAGTCTTAGACGTAGCTGGCTTGCTATGTGTATATTATATACAGTATATATTTATATGTTTAGATGATTTCAGTTTCCATCAAACTCATTCATAGCTGAATGGTTAAACAGCAGGCCTGAATACATAATTAGGCACCAAGCTAAGGTGCCTCGTTAACAACTAATCAAGGCACAGCTGTATTTTTATTCAACAAACAAACCCGACTCTGATAGAACCTTCTCAAAGATTCACCGGTGGATGGCTTCAATTAAGGCACGATAGCACATGATTTTCAATGTCTTTGGCAGTCATCACCTAAAATGAACCTCAAATAATATAATGTGGATGCATCACAGTTATCCTCCTTGTTACGTTCCCTTCATTTTAAAACTTCAGCTTGGCTTGAACAACATTGTTTCTTATAATAATTCTGCCACACAGAGATATAGCCAGCCAGTCAAGCCCTGAGCCAGCTCAAAACTAGTTTACTGTTACAGTAAAGTAACAGCATAAATGCTAAAATGTAAAAGCATAGTTAAAGAATTCTAATTTGCGAATCAAATTCCTGCGCAACATATAGTACAATGCACACTGGGAAACATGTAGCATTGCACAAAGGAGACAGAAGTTTTTAAGGCATATAGTCTACTTTAAACCACACAATAAGGACTACAGAACATTGTAAAGCAGTATAAAGCTAGCCTGTCCCTTAACCACTGTTTCATGTTTCTTTAAATGTATTATTTGAGCAGGGAACCACGATACATTTCCATGTACTCTATACAGTTGTTCAGCTCACTAAGCCTTTTCACACACCCCCCCCCCCCCCCCCCCCCCCCCCCCCCTCAGCATGCAAACGACAGCAATAGCAACATCTGTGTCACCTTTGACTCACTGTTCTGCAGTATCTGGCATTGAGCTACTGCCTTCTGACTACTAACTGATCCAAAACTGTCTCATGGTTGGTTAATGGCCTGCTATCCAAACATGTCTCCTAAAAACACCTTTCCTAAGATGTCATCATTGTTTGTTTCCCCTCAAATTACCCAGACATTCATTCCTCATGTGTGCGTCTGTATCATGGCAACTCTGCAATTAGATATAAGAAAGGTTTTGAGGCAAACAAAGTAAAGCAACATCACAACATTGTTGTCATGTGATCATAAGCACAAGTTAATCATATCACACACCCAGTACCCCTCCTTATATTAGTTATATGAAACAAACACCGCGCTGTTCAGCCAGCCGAAATGTCTGCAAGGGGATGTATTTAAAAAAGTAACAAATGGACAAATGTTCTGAGTATTGGCCTCCAAAGTCCCCCCCCCCCCCCAATTACAAATGTCCACGAGCAACGGGAGATCAAATGCAGCAGATGCTTGGTGTCCTCCCCCCACACCCCCCCCCCCCCCCCCAACCCAAACGTACCTGCTTTTCTCAGCAAGCACTCATTTATTATCAGTGACATTTGTGTGGAGCGAATGGAGCCATCTGGATGCTGCCCACACACATGTGAGAGAGGCAAGCTGGGGTTTAGCTTTGAGTCAGATCTCACTGCTGCCCCGCCCACACACTCTCTCTCAGACAGCGCCTCGGCATTGCCAATATTTCAGAGCGGCTTCCAGAAACAGCTAATATCTGACATTTAGAGAGAGATGGTGTGACGGACTGAAACGAGAGGTGATAGCATCGTCACAACGTCTTTTCTCTACTCACCCACCTGCGGCCTGCGATCGACAATTAGATCGGCTCGCACTACGCGGAGTGCGATCGTCTACTTCGCTTCACTAGCACCAGCGCTTCCTCCTGGCGGGCAGTGGACGAAAAAGGGACTTCTGCATTCACGCCAGAAACACTGTGGAGCTGTGCCTGGCAAGATCCCGAGGCTCAGGAGAACTCCACAGCACCGAATGTCACAATGCCTCGTGAGACACACGCACGCGCTCTTTTTTACACACCACAAAATCACTGTAACAGCCAGGACATGCGTAAAACAGGACGCCACGGGAGCATGTAGAAATCACGGGTGCGATATTCACACCCACCAAGTCCCTGGCTAATACGGAAGTTCTTTTCAACAGCAACACTGCAGGAACATTATATCTGCGCTCCTTCCAAACGTCCCTGCAGTAAACTCACACCTCCAGCAATAGGTTCGTCTTTCCTCAAGTTTGCCTTCACACTGCACGATAGATACGCTGTTGGCTTTCCCAGGTTTTAAATACAGCAAAAAAACAACAACCAATAACTTGGTAAAACATGGATTTACCATCAAAATATTACTTCTTTCTTCATCTTCTTTCAAGCCTTGATGTTAGTTACTGCATATGTGAAACACTGGCAGTTTATATTAGATGCTATATCTCAGTGTTTAAGAAGTGGGGGTATTCCTCAAGGGGGACTGTCCCTAGAGGAGGGACTCTTTTATCAGTGTATACTGCAATAGTGAAACAGCACACCAATAATGGCAGATGTAGAATCAAGACAATGCTTTGTGGTGATAAGCAATATGGATAAAGACTCACAAAGCAGTAAACATCTTACACTGTAACTGACATGACACCATATTTCAGTCGATCAAAATACAGACTGTACTGATTCAGAAAATACATAACTGAGCACAAGCACATTTTCAATACTCGTCTGTTTTCAGAGATTACAATCTCTCCTTCTCTCTTGTTTTCTCTCTCTGTATGAGTAAAACTTGTGAAATCCCCACTCCATCAGAGACGAGACTTCCCCACCACAAACTTTTATTATTCATTCACACTTCTTTCATGTTCTGACATGTGCTTGAAGCAGAGAGAGAGAGAGAGAGAGATTTTGCTGCTTTATTTTTCTGCTACTCAAGCTAGTGCAAACTTTATCTTGAAATATAATGGTTCTATTTCAGAACACAGCATAGGAAGGGTGAAGAATATGAATATAACTGTTTTAAAGCTTTCAGGTGAGGATGAGGAACTTCACAAGTTTCTGGTTTGGAATTGTTCACAACTGAATTATTAAATTGATTTGCATCTGAAAATGGCACTGTGACTAATTTCAGAATAAAATATCAGCAACCAGTTTCACTGAGTCATTCTAGTTTAGGAACCCCAGTGGTGCCTCATTTTGTCAGATTATTTGACAAACAACAGAAACTCCAATCATCAAGTTGTCAAGGTGATAATACAAGCATTTCCTGCTTTGAACTTGCAATGAAGGATAGCACGGTTAGTGAAGATGCAGAAAATGCATTTGAAGAAATAACACATAAGCAAAAATGTGGCACTGTTTATATACAGCACCGGAACAATCCCCAAAATGTTTCTCAAACTGAGAAATGTCACAATGACAGTGGAAATATCTGCAGTGACAACTTCTCAACAAAATGGGTGTTACCTCAGTCCCACGCAAAGTAACAATTCTAATGTTTTCTTTTATTGCACCCATTTAAAAAAACTAACACTTTGGATGTTTGTTCGGAAATGGAAATTTATACGAAATACTGACGTCCCCATATCTCCTCATTCAGGGGAGTTACCACACCTGGCTGCCCTTAAGGTTCACCCACATGCATTTAGCAGGATTAATGTGTTAGCTGGATAACTGCACTGAGTAAAACCCGGGACAGCTCTTTTTACTTCAGTCCATGCTCCAGATTTGGGAGGGTTCCGGGTTTTACTCGGTGCAGTAATCCAGCTAACTCAGAAATCCTGCTTTGTAGTATTCCTCCATGGTGTCAAACAATCATTTCCACTTACATTTCAATCACATTGTATTTTTTAAATTTTTTGTTCACTCCCACTGGTCTACCAGGAAGCGTCTGCTCTATTCGAGGAATCTTTCGAAAAGTTGAATTCGGAAAACAAATCAAGATCTGAACTTTGAATTATTGATAAAGCAAATTGCAAGGACATGGGTGTATGGAAATAACTGGCCTACACTTGATCTTTTTCAGTTTATGGCTAGGGATGAAACATGGCAGAACTGTTGCTTATCTCTTGAATTTGTATGCATGTATTTGCCCGTGTGGATGTCTGTGTGTAAGTATAACAGATGTGCTGTTACACTTTGTCAATTACTTGCATGCTCAGTAGATTTTAAAACCAGTTTATTCATCCATCACTGAATTTGTTTAGAATTGAATCTGCTGATGTTGAACAATGAATGGTGCACTATGTGGAGATGCATGTTTTTTCATTTGATTTGATATTTGATTAGGCTGCCCATCCGTTCGATTGAAGACAGCTGCATAGTTCCCTGAGACTTATAACAACTGCAGTAAGGAGAGTGCTGGTGCACATACCATTGAATTAAAGAAATTGGCCAATGTGCATTTCACTTAGTATGTGAATCATGGAAGCACACTCACCCTTGACTGATCTTAGTAATTTACAAGCTGGTATCATTGCTTTACTTTGAATGTCTACAGTCTTCAGTTGTACTTTAGTTTAATTTTAGTTGTACCCTTAATTTCCATTGTAGAATCAGTAAGATACCTTACACAAACAGATGGTAAGTGCATTCCAAAGATGCAGCACATCATTATCAGTCTCTGGCATGCTTCCTAAAAGCTACTATCTCATGTTAATACATAATTCCTCTCAAGAAGTGACATGTGTCTGAATAGTAGTTTCAATTCCACAAATTCATATAAATTTGCAAGGTAGGCAGTTAGAGGGGCAGACCAACGATGACGTAACTCACAAAGGTTAAGTTACACAAATGTGGGTAAGAAAATGACTGCCAGATTCCTGGAAGAACATGTTAGTTATTTGTGGCATTTGGGAGGGTGAGGGGTGGGGGCGGCTCTCGCGGCCAACTTGCACCGTCGCATAGTTTATTCACAGGGTTTGGAGCCATAACAAAACAGACACAACAGACGTGCTTGGTCTGGCGAAGACAGGCCGATGGGTTTTGCCGTTGGAAAAGTCGAAGCGGCTAGGGTTTCTCTTGCCAGTTAGATGACAGCTGATTTTGACATTTTTTTCTTTCCCTGAGTGTTGATTGGCCACGTGCGCATTGCAAACAGGCTGACAAATGCGCAGCTTCTAGCTCAGCTCTGCCATGTGGTGCTGATGACTCCTCATCCATGTGCTCTGTGTACTGAGCTAGAGAGGGGCTTTAACCCCCACATGCCTGAACAGCCAGATCATGCACAACAGATCACATGTGAACTTGGGGGCTATCTCTTACATGAATAATAATAATAATAATCATAATAATAATAATAATAGTAGTGATAATAATTCTCCGTCTTCATATTATTATTATTGTCATACACTCTAATACAGAGTGATTTCCACAGCTAATGTAGCACAATACATAAAATACATCATAAGAGCACAGGTGTCAGGTATCCACAACTACCATGGGTAAAACAGTGTTAAAAAAACAAAGATCACAATTTAGAGCAACATAATCACATCATACAATACGGAACATAAAGCTTATAACAATAACCTATGAAAGCAAGATTGTTTTAAGTCAGTGTTTAGATGATGCCAAGTAATGTTTCTTAACTGCAACTCATGCAATCATGCTTACAGTAACTAAGCACACAGCTCTGAACTTGAAGGCTGTCAGGCGTCTGGACTGCAGTTTCAGACACCACACATCAGTGAATAGCCAGGACACAACGTGGGCGCACACTTAACATGAATGAAATATCATTTAATTGAAAGCCTGCTTTTCTATCATTTGGCATGCTTTTGTTAAGTTCTCTATACTCCCAAGGGTGTCTGGAGATGTCTATTTTTCAGCTCCAGACAGACAGTCTTTATTTAATAAATCTCAAACCAGGAGCAAATGATTTGAGCCTATAAATTACTCTGCAAATACCAGAAGAAGAACGTGGATTGGGAGACAGAAACCTGTGCACTGCCAGTGTGTTATGGATGCAAAGCTCAGGTGGTAAAACTGGTGAAAGCACACGTGCAGTCTGTGGGCCCCAAACGAAAATTGTGAATCATATGTCATACGTTGTGTTTCATGTGTGACGCATGGCATGGCTAATAGAGCTGTGCTCCTCAGCCTATGTGTGTGTCTGTTGATAGTCTCATATGTGTGTGTCTGTTGATAGTTTCATATGTGTGTGTCTGCTCATGATCTCATTTCAAGGCATATGCCCAAAACCACAATCCTCCTTGTGTCCTTACCAGTAACCCCAACAGTAGATCACCCATGATACTTAAAAAATTCTGCAACTCTCTAATTTCACACCATTCATCTGCACTGTGGAAAAAAACCTAAAAGGGCCTTTGATATAGCATTGGCATGGCAATTGTGTAGCGGTTTTGTTTTTGCTTCCCTTTTTCTGAATCAGTCATCTCAATATTTAAGTCTAGATTAAAAACGCACATTTATGATCAGGCTTGTAATGAGCTATAGTCTGGAGACAGGACCAGAGAAGCATTTAGCCATAGAGTACCAGGGAGTTTTTCCTTGCCACTGTTGCCTTTGGCTTGCTCTTGTGGGGGGTTTAGGCTGGGTTTTGCTGTGAAGTGCATTGTGACAACTAGTTGGGAAACGCGCTATACGTATAAATAAAATATTGTTTTTGATTTGATTTGATTAATTTTAGCCCAGCCTTCAGATATTGTACTGGGTTTGTAACTGATCCGACTCAAAACTGCCACACAGTACTGAAGGAAATAAAACAGTTACGCGTGTCTCCAATAACGTGAAGAGCCCATTTAGTGACTTTAAAGTGATGGTAGCTTGCAGTTCAACTAGTGATCTTTTTTTTCTCACAGTCGGCAAAGTGACTGCAGAAGTTTGTGGACTCAAGAAGAACAAAGTCAGCATTAATGCCGTTGATATTTGAGAGTTTTTTTTTTGTTTTATCTGCCGTGTTCAAACAGTGTTTCTGAGCTGGCGAATCAGCTGTAGTCGCTGCAGTTAAACTGAATGTGTTTTACAGAAGGCTGCCTTGCTGGCGTGGATCAGTCATAAGTCTTTCCTGTGCCCTACGGGCCCTGAAGAACATCAATAAATCCATACATATGACGTCACGTGGCGCTGTAATGGCGACATGTAGTCCAGCTGTCTCTCGTGTTCGTGTTTGTTAATTTGAATGTATTTTGTTGTGTCTGGCTTTTTTTTGTTGTTTTTTCATGCGCTGTGTGTCTGTTGTGGTACGGGGAGGCGGGCTGGAGATTTTTCGGGGCACTCCTGCCGCTTGTTTTGATGATATTGGTGAATTGTCTCGCGGGGATAATTTTGTTTGTGGCCATCAAATATGCTCGGAAATGTCCGTTGGATCTGCAGCAGCAAAGTTTACCATCGCTCTTCACCGGAGTTGAAGATGTCGGGACTGATCAGAGAGTGCAGGCGGTCTTCAAAGGGCAACCATGGAAGGGAAGGAGAAGATGGTGTGGGGGAGGAGTGAGGCGACGAGTGCTGACGCAGCTCTGTGCTCCGCTTCGACAGTAGAGACCGCAACACTGCGTGTATGGAGGAAATTTGTGGAGGCGGAGTTTGTGTGTTGCCAGACTGCTAAATGACACTGGACATCTCAGGACAGCGGGGGCTATTTTTAATCATGGCTGTATTCCAATTCCAATTTAATTCACTTAATTTGATATTGTATGTCTTTATTTGGTGTGTTTGTTAGTGTGTTGTGGGTCTGCCCCAATGTCTTTTTTGTTGTTGATGGTGGCTACAACCGAAGTTCCCGAATGGGAAAATAAACGTTATTCTATTCTATTATATACTCTGGGGCCACTGGCCATTCTCTCTTTTATCCATCCACAAAAGCCAGTGGGTTCCTCTTTTTTTCAAATGACACAGAACAGTAAAATAAATGGCAATGAAAGACAAAAATCTTCTGTAGAGATTAGTGAGATCACTAGCATGCAGTCTGACTGATACTGCAACACCTCAGCCTGCACAAATACTGCTGGTATTCATCTGACTCACCATCACGCTATGAAATAAGAAATAAAAGAGAAATAGTGTAACCCAGGGGAATGGAAACAAATGAAAGCTTGGACATTAACTTAGCCGTTAGTTCACGTTTAAAAATGCGATGAAGGGTGAAACCTGAGAAACAAATAAACTTGAAGCCTTGACTTCAAGTTGTCTACCTGATTGTGGGCCTACTGGGACTGAAACATGCAGTAGACAGGATCTCATATTGGTGGCGTTAAGAAAACATTGTGGCTGATCAAAGGCAGGTATATCTTCAGATGACAAGGTCCACCCACACGTCCTGATCTTTTTCGTATGAAATTCAGAGTTTCTCAGAGCCGTGTGTGGTACCTGTCCTTAGCTCATTACATATCAGCCATGATCTTAGTGCATTTCTATTACTGTCGTTACTGTTCCCCAGTCTGTGCATCTTAGCACCTTTATCTAACGTGGATATTGATTACTAGAGCAACACTACTGGCAGGATGTTATTGTCCACCCTTTAACGACACAATCATTCAGTTCTGCTTGCTGTTGGAGACCTACACAGCCAGACAGAATGTTTTCTCTTCTGCATGGAAACTCTGACTGAAAGTGATGCAAGACTATCAACTGCTATACATGAAAAACAAGGCTCAAATACTATATTCCCTCAAGGCTTAGCCACAGTGGCTGGAGGCAACACAGTGGTGGCGTGCCCTAAACAAGCTGACAGAAACATTTGTGTGTGTGCATGTGTGTGTGTGTCTGAGTGTGTACGTGCAAATGAGTGTGTGTGCATATGTGAGTGTGTGTTTACACTCCAGCAATGACTCATTAGCCACATACGAGACCACTGCGCCGAAAAATGAGAGAACTCCGCAGTTTCAAAAAGGAAACTGGTACTGATAGGGACTGCATGACAAGTGTGACACAAAGAGCAATACACACATTTCACACACACCCACACAGAATTTTAGCTTATTCCGATTTAAAAACATAACAGAATCTAAAATAACATTTAAAACCATGCTAATTTGTGTCATAGCTACTCTATGCTTCAAGCACTTAAAGACAGAAGGTAATCGAGTACCGTGTTCCTTAACACAAATAGACAGATTTCATGAGATGTGCAAATATCCATGCATGAATTTGTATCTGAATTATGATTTTTATGTTTTATTTATTTTATATTCCTATACCTTACGTTGGGAGAATTTTTAAACTGTCAAATTGTTAATGATGATCGAATAGACAAATTGCATCCTGTTGTCCCCCCCCTCATATCAATTAATCAAATTGTATTTTATGTGAAGCAATTCAATATGCCCTTCAGGTATGTCCTGAACCCATATCATAACATTTAGTGCACTTTTCTAGGTGACTTGAACCCCAACAATAAAACCTAGGGGACTTGAACCGCAACAATATAACCTAGGGACATAAACCCCAACAATAAAACCTAGGGACATAAACCCCAACAATAAAATTATTTTAAGGTATGTCTAAAAAGAAATACTAAGAGCAATAAAAAGCAATTGCATAGTGTAATTATAACCATTAAGGGCACAAGTTTTTAGTCTGGATTTAAATGTAGCCAAGGTTGGAGCACATCTGAGCTAAAGGCTGCTTCACCATGTTTGGTTCTACCTCTAGGCACTACCAGCAGTAGAGCCGTCTCTGCTGACCTAAGAGGCCTATTAGGTTCATACTCAAGCATGTCAAAGTTGTGACAGTCATGTACAATTCATTCACTCAGTAGTTTAAGTGGGCTCCCACTGTAGCTGTAAGGGGTCATCGGAGCCATCCTAAATTCAGATTTAAAATACCAAATATAGGAACCCGTGGAGCACGGTGAAATTTGTCAGCCTAGCAAACTACTTTATATTAACCTAGCTACCGATGTGCTACAAGGTTAACTAGCTGACTGGCTCAAATGCAGTAACACTGCATTCGTTTTTGTCCTTTCCCTCCAAGTTTCACAAAATGGAACAATAATGATCAGTTAATTTTTAATCTATACTAAGGCAGAATCTGTTGCGTCATTTTTTTTTCCTCTGAATATTATGCTGTCTAATAGCCTATACATGCATGCTGTTTAAGACATTGCAACTGGCCAGTAAATCTGAATACTCATTTCTACCAGTAGATGGCATAAACATTCCACCAGTTTATTAGAAAATTATTCTCCACATTGTTTTGTACAATCAACATAAATGCCAATGCAAATAAATAACAATTTCACCCATTCACAGCTTACTCGTTACTACCCAGCACCATCTAATGCAGCTCTAGCTTTGTCTGCTTCATATAAAAACATTTTAGTATGAAAAACGATATCCAATAACAGTTTTTATTTTTTATATATTATTTTTATTAAGATATAAAGTAAAATAATGTAATTAATAAATAATATAACAAATAATAAATTATAAACTTGATTTCTCAAGTACGAGGACAGCAGACTGCACGGGATTGCATTCACAGTCAACGAAAGGGAAGACCATTAGGTGGCTAGTGTAGAGAGAGAGAGAGAGAGATTAAATCTTTGACCAGGACCATAAACATAATATTCTTTAATTACCGCAGTAAGGACCTTGGTTTTACATCTCAGCTCAGTCCCCATCTACCGTGGGACATTGGTGTGTGGTTTATAGGTAAGGGTGCCCTCTACAGTCCAACCCCGGGTTCAGTAGAAGCCTCATAACATTATTCAGCAGACGCTTTTATCCAGAGCGAAGAACAGTAGCCTAGTCAACATCAGGGTTACTCCCATAACCTACCCCTTTCATACACAAAACCCGGGATTGACACAGGATTTTGAAACGACCCGCTTTTGACCTATTCACAGCACACTATGGTCACGGGTAAGTCCCAGGTACTTGCCGTTCACAGTCGGGTAAGTCCTGGGTCTGCAAGTTTACTTCTGTACATATTGACATATTCCGTTCTTTCCCCCTGCTAATAGGCTACAGCTAATTTGGCAGCCAGTTGGCTAGTGGATACAATGTAGGCTAGTTTTCCATTATACTGGTTTAGTATGTTAACACCTG
This sequence comes from Synaphobranchus kaupii, assembly GCA_029718625.1. Taxonomy (NCBI): domain Eukaryota; kingdom Metazoa; phylum Chordata; class Actinopteri; order Anguilliformes; family Synaphobranchidae; genus Synaphobranchus; species Synaphobranchus kaupii. The sequence continues at coordinate 105,751,987 of CM056378.1, read as the reverse complement.
AATCGATAGCCCAGTGATGTGTGCTCCAAATCTTTAAAATATGTAGAAACGGTAACAAAACGTTTTAAGTAACGAGTTACTTGTTATTTAATAGGCTATTCGCCGTTAGCTACATAGCCTATTTACCTGTGACAACAGAGCAGTCCTCTTCTTTCGTGAATCTAGCTGCTCTAGCTAGCGAAAATTAAGATAATTCCACAGTCGTTCGGTTCCAAGAAAAAACTTTAAGTCAGCGGTGTCTCAGATTTTGTGCATGTGTGTCTGTCAGAGGTGTAACATCCAGGTTCAGGAAGTAAAAGTTCTCCCCAGTATTTTGTTCCAATCACCTGGATTTGCTAATTAGCACAATCCTTCAGCCAGGAGGTAGAACTAATTAGCGAAATCAGCTGGCTGAGTTTTTGAGAAAGACATGGCAGGACTTTTACTTTCAGACCCCTGGACTTTACACCTCTGGTGTCTGTCACCATCTCTATTGTCTCACAGACCCCATAACCAGAAATCTCTCAGCTACCATAACTTTCTACTTTGATGTTTTAAGATGGTCCGCCTGTGATGACTGAGAGTGGTGTTTTGTTTGTTGAAAATACAGAATAGAAATGCTGATCAAATGTAGCCAAGAACAGTGGCTCCCAAACTCGGTCCTGGAGTACCCCTGTGTATGCTGGTTTTCGTTTCAACCCCAACTGAAACGCCAGAATTATAACAAGCTGTTCATTTTTCTTAATTAGGTGATTTTTATGTTTAGAAGGATCATTTACCCTACATTATGTCATATATATTATGCCACATTATGTCAGAAATAGCTATGTATGCCATGAATAAGAGTGCCATGCACTCTCAGAAATAAAGGTACACTGGAGGTACATTTCTGTTCTTTAAGGTACACATTTCCCAAATGTACCATGAAAGTGGAATAATGTTCTATTTTGGGTACTAATAAGTACCTTTTCAAGCAAAAAAGTTACAAATAAGTTATGTATTGCTTGGCTGGGGGTACACTTTTATGTACCTATAAGGTACCACCCCAGTGGCAAGCATTTGTACCTTTTTAGATACCTTTCGTACCTTTTTTTTCTGAGAGTGTGCTTACATTGTGCTATATTACAAACAACTGCATAAAAAGAGGTAACAAATTAATTTTACTGATCAAATTAAAGATTGAGGTGAATCAATTGGTTCTTATTGGTGGACACATGGCCAATAACCTTTTGGTTAGCCAGCTGATTTCGCTAATTAGTTCTACCTCCTGGCTGAAGAATTGTGCTAATTAGCAAATCCAGGTGATTGGAACAAAATACTGGGGAGGACTTTTACTTTGTGAACCTGGATTTTACACCTGTGCTAAATACATGTGTTCAACAAGCTACTTAGGAGCCTATTGATTAATCACAGTCTTTATCACTTTTGTTACCTCTTTTTAAGTGGCCTAATTGTTTGCAATATAGCACAATAAGCTCAATGTCAATATGAGACTTTTATTCTTCATGGCATGCATAGCTATTTCTGATATGGCCTTGCGGTGAGCAAGAGGAGAGAGTCCTGATGTTACTGCATTGGCCTTTGTTTCAAACCCGCTGAGGTCTTTCTGTCACAAAGGACGTTACCCATAAGATGACGTGGGGGTTCATATGCATGCTCAGTAGTTTCTAAACCATTAAATGTGGCCGAATGGTGTTAAACACACTAGATCTACAAACACCAGTCTGGTATGTGATTTTGGTATCTCCAGATGGGACTCCTCTATTCTGTTGTTGGTAGGCAAACTGTAAAGGGTCTGCAATGCTTTCCATTCTCTGTTGGATTTGTGAAAGCAGCAGGCGCTCAAAAACAATTCATGATAACAGATGTTAATACCAGAGGTCGCAGGTCGGAAGTCATTGGGACCTTTTGGGTTGTTATTCTTTGGCATAGGTGATATGATAGATGACATCCGTAGGGTTGATACTGTGTGCTCCTTCAGTGAGTGATTGAACAGACCACAGAAAATGGGAGCCGGTTGATTATGAGAAGATTATGTACATGATTGCTCATGTTGTCTGGACCAATGGCTTTTGTTTAATTTCACCCTGTTTATAATGCTAATAACATCCTCCACCCATTACAAGATATTGCTTCCTCAGTTAAAAGCAAGTCTTCTGATGGTATGTCATCCCTTTCTGATTTAAAGTTACAGTGCTCACCAAATGTTGTCTATGCTCAGAAAAATGAGAAAATTATATAGTGTAATTGTGATACCATTACCAGAGGAAAATCAAATCTTTAATGCAAAATAATATTTACTTTGAAGAAGATGTGTGTCACAATTATTGGCACCCCGGTATTTAGTGTGCACCCTACCTTTGCCACGATAACAGCACTGAGTCCTCTCCTGTAATGTTTGTTGAGGTTGGAGAACACAGCAAGGGATTTGAGACAATTCTTCCATAGATCATTTTTTCAGATTCTTCAGCCCTTGGTCTTTGCTTGTGGACTTTCCTCTTCAGATCACCCATTTTACAAACCCCAATTCCCAAAAAGTTGGGACAGTATGTAAAATGCACATAAAAGCAGAAAGCAGTGATATGTTAATTATCTTTTACATATATTTAATTGAAAAGATATTTAATGTTTTACCTTATGAACTTTATTGATTTTTGTAAATATACGCTAATACAGAATTTGATGCCTGCAACACGTTCCAAAAAAGTTGGGACCGGGGGAAAAAAAAAAGACTGGGAAGTTCAAAAAACACCTGTTTGGAACATTCCGCAGGTAAACAGGTGATGCTATCATGATTGATTAATTTCTGGAGGTTTTTTTGTGTAGTTTGTATTACAACTGATCTTCTGTTCATCCGACTAAACCATTTGCCATGTCCAAGCAATTGGTCTCCTTCAACACAGGCTGGATGTTGGATTGATGATGATGATGCTAGCTGTCTGTCATACTGCTGCAAATATCTTCCAATGTTACAATAGAAAATTGGTAATTCAACTGCAGACTGAGACTGACATGAAGTTAAGTATATAGTACAAAGTAAAGGTTTTGGGAGAAAAGATGCATTTCACTCATAGATCAGTAGAGGTCACCATTGCTCTTACATGAGCAGATTCTTCCAGTGACCTCCATCATGCATTTAATGCAGTTAAATTGCCTGATCAGATGGAGAAGATATCTCAGAATACCCTGCTGGTGAGAATCGGTAGATCTGGGGCTGTTTGCATCGGGATCATGTGACACTTCTGTGGGTGCCCAAGGGTGGAGCAAAGTGGTGGGAGGGTGGTCTTCCATTTTTGAGGACTGTGGGCGCAGGGTTCCACACTAAGGGATGCTTGCAGGACAGAAAGGGGTATGTCTATTTCATAATATTGAAGACTGGATAGTGATTAAAGAGGAATGGCTTTTGGATAAGAGGTTGTGAGTGCGGGTGGTATTGGTGAGACTCTGTAGGGAGTAGTGGTGGGGTAAAGAGAGTGTCGTAGCATTGAAAAAGGATGACGGGGAATATCCAATTGAAATATTGTGCAGGGGAGTGGCCAACTGGTAAGATGTTAATGTTACGTATGAGGTATAGAGACATGAGGTGATATAAACTGGGCAGAAATAATGGGAATAAAGGGTGGGGGACAGAGGACACCCTCACTGCAGAGATGATGAATGGCACTTAGTGAATACCAAGAAATCAGAAACATACCTAATGAAGAGGATTTATTCATGTTATAATCAAATACGCATCAACTGGTCCTTTATAGTATACATAGAAGAGTTATAGCTCTCTTTCTCTCTGGAGAATTGAGCGGTGTAGAGAAAACATTAAGTGATGGACACTTCCTCCCTTCTCTGTTCCTGTTATGCCACAATTCACTTACTCTTACAATTACTCTTGTTTGCTTTCGACCTCCATGCTATACCAGCCTGTACCATCCCCGCTTCCCTAATACTCTCTAGTCTATATCGTTTCCTCTGTCTGTTTCTCTCTCTATCTGTATGAGTAAACCGTGGGAAATGCCTACTGCATCATAGACAAGAGACTTCCCCAACACAAACCTTCTCTTTTCCTCTCTCACCCTGAGCTGCAGATTACTCCGGCCCGTCCCCCTCTCACCCTGAGTTTGCAGACTGCTCCAGTTATGCCCCTCACCCTGAGTTTGCAGACTGCTTCGGACCCGTCCCTCCTTTGGTTTATCCTCCCGACTTCACGCAACCGGAGTCCCAGATGCATCACCCCGCCCCCTTTGAACTGATGATTGAACTGATTATTGAATTGACTATTACCATTCAGTCCACCTTTAGTCTAAACCGGGCCGGCCAGCGAAGGATGGGCACCCCCTCTCTAGCCAGGTTCCTTCCGAGATTTCTTCCCACTGGGGAGTTTTTTCTCGCCACTGCTCAGTGTTTTTTTTCTCCCCTACCGGGGAGTTTTTTTACCTCATTTTGCTGGTTGGGGGCTATGGCCTGGTTTTTTGCTCAATTTTCCTTCTGTTTCCCTGTGCAGCGTCTTTGTGACAGTTCTCTGTAAAAAGCGCTATACAAATAAAATTGAATTGAATTGAATTGAATTGAATTGAATTGAATTTTATGATTTTATGTTTCATTCACCTCTTTCATGTTCTGACATGGTGATAATTTGGATGGCAGGTATGCCATCCGCCAAGTTACGGCTTGGCGGGGCATGCTCCATACCTATAGAGCAGCGAGAGTTTGGCACTTTTAAGGGTTTCCTACAGAAGTAACCACAATGACCACAGATGCTCAGCCCTTATAAATATTAACTTCTGTATGTTCTGACCTCATATAACCACACATCATTCACATACAACTTCACACATCCACACAATAAAACCCCAAACTTGGGTTATTTTGCCGGTTTTTCTCATTCCTCCTCTTCTTCTTCTTCTTCTTATTCTTATTCCCATTGTTCCTGCCGTACCCTCAAAGAATAATTCTCCCCATTGGATAACAACATCGCATACCTGCTATCCCAAGCTTATCGACCAGTAAAAAACGCTTCAAACTAATGTGGACACATCAGAGAATCACAGACAAAACCACTATATGGCTCAGTATTTTCTGTGAAGCTACTGTGGCCTACTGGTTGGAGTTGCTGCCTCTCACACAGAGGATTGGGGTTTGAGCCCAGCAGGGCACAAGTTTGTTTTCGACTCTGTTCACTTTATGCTTTTTGCTTATGAAAATTAAGAATTTACGATAATATATTAAGAATTGATCATAGCATACTATAAGCTGCAATCCCTTTAGAGATCGGATTTATAAACCGTCAATTCCCCTAACATACCTGTTTCATGGTTAGTCACGTAAAAAAATGACAATAGCCTCCAAACATGGCTCTAGTCTATGCTACTCTGTAGATAATGTAGCTTACTGCAAACACTTGTAATTATAATAATAATCTCTGGTAAGCTACTTTCTTAGTAGTAGGCCTAGCTACTGTCAAAAAAGAGGCATGCGCTGAAATCCAAACTGAAACGTTTTGTTTGAGCCACGCCCCATTCGTGACGGTAAAAAAAGGTTAAAAAAAAATGTTTTACTCAAGCAAGTCAAAGCCCCCTTTCTCCCTCTTCTTGATTGATTGGTATTCAAACTGCGCAAATTAACGTTAGCCCTTTAATTTCAAACGGGTTTCCGTTTGAACAGTTTTCATGACGCATTACCGAATGGATCTATCGCCCCTCCCCCCCCCCCCCCCCCCCCCCCCCCTCCCGTCTGTGTTCTCTCACTCAAGCCCAATTTGTGTCTTTTGAAATTGTGAAGTGGGCGGAGACAGAACAAAAGCCGGTGTTTATTACCTCTTTAAAACTGCGGTGGAATTATGCTGTGCTCACTGCGTGCTCATTATGAACTCGGAGTTGCACGTATGGCAAGCCAGTATTGAATAGCCTAAGGTTGCATGTATTTCTATAGAATACTAATAGGTCTATTTTAAACTGTATTTCCATATTTTCCTTATGCTTAGGCTGTACAAACTCTTTAGGCTGTAATAATAAATAATATAATAATACCTTGCATTTTATATAGCGCCTTTCTCGATACTCAAAGCGCTTACAGTGATGAGGGGGAAACTCGCCTCTACCACCACCAATGTGTAGCACCACCTGGGTGATGCAGCGGCAGCCATTTTGCGCCAAAATGCTCACCACACTGTATGTCTTTCTTTCAGATAGAATGTGTTTACATGCTTCTTTATGATCCATAGCTCAGGTGGTGCTGTTCATTGTATTTTATTAGACATTAAATACATAGCTCATCTACAAACTCTTTTAATGTAATTGTGTGCTGTCTGTAATAGGATAACTGTTCTCATTCTTGTCAATAGAGGGCGTTATGGTTACGCGAATGTCTGCATACATTTCTTTCGAATGCATGTCTCTCTCCATGTTTATCTTCATGCATTATTCATCATTAGCTATAAAAAATAAGTGATATCAGATCAAAAACGTCTACGACATAAAGACAGCCAAGTTACTCACACATAGCCTACATAGCGCTGTCCATAAGTTATTTTAATGTAATTGTGGGCTATTGGTAATAGAATAAATGTTCTCATTCTCCTCAGTAGAGGGCATTATGGTTACGTGAATGTCTGCATGCATTTTTTTGGAATGCATGTATCTCTCGATGTCATTATCTTCATGCATTATTCATCATTAGTTTAACTACCAAAAGTAAGTGAAATCTGAACAAAAACGTTTTCAACGTAAAAAAAAGCCAAGTAACTCATGCATAGCCTACATATCGCTGTCCATAAGTTCTTAATTCCAACTTGCAAAAACTAGGCCTGCTTTAAAAGTCTTGATATCAAAATGTGGCCAAGTTGCAACTACCAATATTGCCTATTGTAGCTCACACTAAATAGACTAGCTCTATTCCAAAGCAATGATATCCAAACTTTCTTAAATTATTTAATGCAACTTGGCCCTGTGTTTTTTCATCTTACCATCTCAAGAGAATGTGCACGGTCAATGAAACTCTATGTGCCACATCAAACTGTGAAAGGAGAATAATTTATAGTGGAAATACTCTGATTCAGATGTGTTGCACTTAGAAATTAAAAAGAAAAATGACTACACTATAGGGCATGTCTGAACAATTGTCCATATCCACTGCTTTGGGTCTATGAAAAGCACCGCATGAGTAAAATGTATTATTATTATTATGTATTTATTTATTTGGAATATTTGGATTTCTATAGAAACTTGTGTGGTCCTACAGAGCATTGACATTTTGTGTTCACAAAATTCTGTTCGCAAATATCATAACTATTATTATGTTAAGAAAATTAGTACTATTACTTATTTGCCAAACCCACAAACATGTCTGGATACATTTGTAAAAATGCTATATGTACACTATTTTCTACATCAAAATATAAAATGCATTTATTTATTCATCCCCCTTTCTCTATGGTACGTGATGTTTCTTGATATAAATGTCTGTTTGTGAATTGTAAAGAAATCTGTAGCAGCAGCAAACGTTTCAAACCTGTAAATTTTCTAAAGTAAACTTGCCAACAAAGTATAACCATATCCTTTCTGGGGTGTAATTATTCATCAACTGTTTAAAACATTAATTGAAATCATATGTTGTTCCATGAGGCACAATCTCTTCACATGCTAAGATGAAAAAACACAGGGCCAAGTTGCATTAAATAATTTAGGAAAGTTTGGATAGTATTGCTTTAGAATAGAGCTAGTTTATTTAGTGTGAGCTACGATAGGCAATATTGTTAGTTGTAACTTGGCCACATTTTGATATCAATACTTTTAACGGCAGGCCTAGTTTTTGCAAGTTGGAATTAAGGACTTAGAGACAGTGCTCTGTAGGCTATGCATGAGTAACTTGGCTTTTTTTTTACGTTGAAAACATTTTTGTTCAGATACAAGTATCTCCTGCTTTACGTTACCCACAATGAAGGTTGAAGGTATAGCATGGTTAGAGAAGATGCAGTGCAGAGGGCGCTATTTATATTCAGCACTGGAACAATCCCAAAATGTTTATCAAACTGAAAAATGTCATAATAACTGTGTAAACCCCCCCCCCCCCTCTGAGGTTAAATTATTGCAGTATGATCTTACCACACTCACATACAGCAGTTAGTCTCCTGGGCCCCACCTCTGCATTTGTAGAGGAATAAAGGCTGCCAAGGTGACACAGAGCACACCACTCCTCCTGCCCACAGGGTAAGGTGTAATCCTTTGGGAAGGCTGGCAGTGACAATTTTACTCCCTTTGTATTTAAAAATGTACTTTGTAGTTTATTCGTTGTCAATTTAGCCTCAGATGTCCTCAGAACGCAAGTGAAGAGAGATTAAATAGAACTGGTTTCTGAGTGGCAGACTTTTGAAACACAAAATACATACAAGACGATAATGGGATTATTTTATTCCCACAGCCATAAACTTTTGATCTGACCTGACTTGACTTATCATCAGTCATCAAACGCAAGTGCTTATTACCCTTATATTTCTTCCCTGTGCTTGCATTCAGAACAATACATTACTCAGTGATACATGTTTTCTGTTACTATTGACTTGTGTTTAATGCTATCCCAGTTACTCTTAACCTTTCTAGAATATGCCAATGGGTGATTTATATTTTCTGTTAGTAGTAGGTCACACTAATTTAATTTGAATTAAACTTAATTGGAATTCTTGAAAGCCATTTCATAAGACTGATTTATTCTGATGGGGGTGAAGTCAAGTCGCTTCCATTCTGCCAACATAGAGTCATCTACTTTAGTTTTTAGGTTTTAGAAGAAATACATTTTTATCACTCCAACCAGAATGAAAACATATCTCATATGGCCTTGAAATGCAAATAAATGATCGATTCTTGGCATCAGTCGATCATCATCGATACAATGTAGTGAGGGAAAACTATGCTATAATTTTTTCCCCACCCATTATCTGCACACTTTTCCCTGTGTCTGTATCCTCATGGTATAGGCCATGTGGCCATAACAATCTCTCTGTAGCCTAATCTGTGTATAACTGAGAGTGTGAGTGGGAGTCATTCCCTCTCTCCATTCTCAACATTCCCACGTGTCTCTAAACCAGGAAGAGAAAGGAAGATTGAACAGTTAGAGTTGAGCCCAGTCCTCATGCCCTAATGGAAGACCCTTTCCACACACACTCACACACGCCCACCCATACAGACCAGCACACTGTCACTCTCTTCACTGGGTCATGTCCTCATATGGATCAACTACCCACAATAACCACCTTTCCTGTAAGTAATCTTTTACAGCATATCCACATTTTTATCTTTCCGCAGAAGGCTCTAAAATGTACCTACACTCTCCTTAACATATTTTATGGATACATATTAATGTTATTGTTGAGAATTCACTTTTGCACCCTTTGAATAGCAAATAGAAATTTCAATGGGCACTTTTTTGGCAACAGAGAACAGTGTAAAGTTTCTTTTCCAATATGTCATCTGTTTAGGTTCAGACTCAACAATCTGTTTTAATGTGTGGACTTGGTATCTTGCAGTGTGAAAATAGGTGTGAGAAAGGCTGCTTTTCAAGGAAGCTTGGACTAAATATTTCTGTGGATCCACAATGGCTCAAGACTTTTCAAACAAAGACATTATTATAATTGTATAAACATTCTTTTGAGAAAGTTGTGGGAAAGAGATTGTGTGTTTGTTTGTGTGTGTGTGTACATGCTCACCTGTGCACGCTTGTGTGAATGCACACTCATGCATGCATGCGTGTGAAAGGTGGAGTGATGATGATATCTCTGGGCCCTGGCAAAGCTATTTTTAACCTGACATACTTATCTGATTGGAAAATGAACCCACCTCCAGAGGTGAAAAGATTTTTCCCTAGATGATGAGGTGGAGGTGAAGAGAGTTTTATTGATTGGTGAAACTGTTGCTGTCCATTTTAGAGGGACTGATGAATACACTTATACAGTACGTGCACTTTAAACTGAATCTATCAGCATCATCAGTATCCGCATCATGGGAAATCACTAGACAGGCCATTTCAGCTTGCATAGAATAGAATAGAATAACTTTATTTTTACCATTGATATTTAACATTGGCAATTAATTTGTGAAGTTCATCCAATTTACCGCAATGCAATATTATAATCTATTCTGTTCTATTATCACTCTTTCAAAGGCTGCCATGGAAGCCTCCATGGAATTACATGAGTAGATTGCTGGCAGAAATTTCCCAGAGAGCATCTTCTAGACTTGTTTTCTTACATAGAGCATAAAAAAACATTTTGATTGGGAGTGCAGTTAATTCCTCTATCCAGGTTATATACACTAGGGATGTCAACGGTTAGCCGGTTAGCCATAAAAATTAAAATATCCGAATATGCTTAACGGCTTATCGGTTAATTTGCATAATAATGAAAAAAAATCAGCATTTTGTCATTGATGTTATGGGTTAAATAATGAGGGAGATGCCATTATTTTACGTTGGAAAAAAAGCTCAAATTATTATGCAAATTAACCGATAAGCCGAACTCTCGCTCAATCGCTCGCCACCCGTTCTGATCTGCTAGCAACCTACTGGGGAAATAGGTTGCTTGAAATAGGTTAGGTTAGGACTGCCCTGAAAATCTGCATATGACATTTGTTAAAATGTGTGGTACTCATTATTGTCATTGTCGCTTACGATTGGAAAAGTCATGTAATGTGTCCCCAGCTTTAGCCAGACGCTATCTGCGTGTGCCGGGGACATCCGTGCCCCAGGAGCGGGTGTTCTCGGCGGCGAACCTTACCGTAAACAGACTAGCTTACGCACAGATTAACACCAGAACATGTCAACATGTTAATCTTCCTGAACAAAAATGTGTAGGCTAGCTAATAAGTAGACTAAATTTGATTTAGTTTAACCTAGTTCACGCCATAACCTAATTAGATTTTTTTTTCCCCTCAAGAGATCTGGCTATAGCATAGGCTAGTATGTGCCGATGTCCATTTAAAAATAATTAGGGCTACAACGTAGGCTGCTATTTGTAGGCTATACAATGTACTGTATATTACAACTTATTATTTGTTATGTTGAATGTTACATTTTGAAAGCAATAAATACCATTCTGAGAAACGTCTATTCTGTGTAGGCTATGCATGCATTTTTAATTTGGGGGTTTTGAGTTGGGTATTGTGTGGGTCATAACTGTAGAATGTTTCAGCATTTCTAACCGAATAATGATGTCGGCTAACCGATTGCAAAACTATCCGTTATCAACATCCCTAATATACACACACGGAATACACCGGTGCCAATACCTCAAACACGTCAACTCACCTGTGCAGACATCACCCTACTGTGTCTATCGATGGAACTATGCAAGGATACGAAGCAGCACACACGTAGCAAAGTCTCCCCACAGCATTTAGGCAGATTTTCCTGTTTGGTGAAATCCAGGCAAACGAAATAACAACAGCAATTGGGGTGTTTCTAGCCACAGATATGAGACCTTACTCAGTAGTAGAGAATGCAGGATTTATGACCATGCTGAGCCAAGTTATATCACTTCTTCTCACCCACATTTTAGCAACTGTAATTTGTGCTTTGTACAATCAGACAAAAGCTCAAACTTGTTTTGTTACATTATAAGGCGCTGCTTTTGTTCTGTGTTAATATATGCGTCAGAGAAACCACTCAAAATGAGTCAGGCACAACTCCATTGTGTCATTACAACGTCTCAAATATTATACTTTTATAAAATTAAATGTTTAAATTGAAAGTGTAAATGTAAGGCACATTCTCAAACATTCCCTTTTATCTTCACACTATTGTGTATCAGAAACATATCGAATTGTGAAACCACCATATTGAATCGTGAATTTTGTTAATCGTTAGAATAGTTAATCTGAAGCAAATATATTGTGGTAAACGATCTTAGAGGTAGCGCTCTGGCTGTGAAAGACTGTGTTACTCTCTGAGTGTGACGGGACCTGTGTTTCGCTCATCTCAGCAGAGGCCTATGGTTCAGCACTGGATAGCTGTGTGAAGCTGTACATAATGGGCATTATCACATGCAGGGAGGATGTGAGAGTCGGGTGAGTTCAGATAGGAAGGGAAATTGTGGATCGCCGGCTGCCTGTAGTTGCATTGCAGAACAGCATGCCCCAGTTAACTAGCAGTAGCAGCTCTCACCTCCCAGCCTGGGGACACAGCTCCTCCTTATATGCTCTCTGTGCACTCAGTGAACTTTGGAGTTCACCCAGAGCCGTACAACGTAGTTCATGTCTTCAGTGTAGGCATTCAAATGGAGTTTGCTCTTGGATGGTGCAGTAGAACATGTTCTCCTTATGTGGTGTCAAGACCATGATGAATCTGACCAAGTTTTGTAATAAAAAGTGAGAAAGAACTTAAATAAGTCTTAAACAAGCTCGGTTTAATTTCATTTTTACATTTAATTTAATTCCTGTTTATATTAATGTGGACCTTTTATCTTGTTTATCTTAATGGATGGAATAATATGGACAAAGTCAATGATGACCAGAGCAATCCATTTTTAATTCAGCTATTCTAGTGGGCCAGTGAGACTGGATCATTGAACAGTGGCCTAATGTGACACCTTGCTTTAACTGAGTGCCAGCGCCATTTAGAAAAAAAAGAAAAAGACAAATAAGCTCCAGTTTTACCAGGTTTATTCCTGTGATAGTTAATATACTCAGGTGTAATGCTGTGATTGATATGGATATGCTAGTCTTTGTGAGAGATTTTCCCATGCCTTCTATGTCAGATTTACACATCAGGATGTTCACAACTCTGTCAGACTGTCAGATATGTTTTTTTTAATCTAACCTCTTCCCTGGCAGGAAAAGGTACTCTTCATCGTAATGCGCTATACAGTAATGTGGTTTGTGTTTCATGTGATTTATGGACAGCATAATCATATACTGAATATAATATGCAAAGTACTGCAAGTACTGTGCTTGTTCAAGCTCATCCCTGCTCAAGAACAGATGTTTGGTGTATAATTTGTGTTCACATTGTATTCCTTAATTAAGATATACAGTGTTGGAGAAACAAGCTTTAAAGAGCTTTTCACAGGGACAATGTAAATGAAGTACTGTAGTTGTCTTCTATCTGTATAGCTTATTGTGGCCAGTGAAATGTTTCTTTTTACATGATACCTTTAGCTACACTAATGTTTCTTTTTACATGATACCTTTAGCTACACTAATGTTTTTTTTTTTTACATGATACCTTTAGATACACTGTGAGCTCACCAGAAATCACCCTGCATATACGCCCTACAGATGCACATACTGTGTGTGTGTGTGTGTGTGTGTGTGTGTGTGTGTGTGTGTGTGTGTGTGTGTGTGTGTGTGTGTGTGTGTGTGTGTGTGTGTGTGTGTGTGTGTGTGTGTGTGTGTGTGTGTGTGTGTGTGTGTGTGTGTGTGTGTGTGTCAGCCCAAAAACAGCTCCGTTCCCGTAGTGCGTGAGCTTATTTTCTCCTGAATGAAAGGCAAAGACATCTCAATACTGAGTAGTTTTTTGAGGGCAAGTGTAATAAACGGATCCTGGTACAGTGGATCACAAGCTATACTTGTCCTTGACTTAAGTGCTAAATGGCTTGGCTGGTGAATTGAGGGCAGTGGGGTCTCAGACACATTCCCTCCTCTAAAAAGATGAAGAAATAAAACAAGCAGTATTCCAAGGAGTCTGGCGCATCGCAACAAATACATTTCTACTGATCTCATCTCTTCAGGCTGCTGAACAATCTGACCTGCTGTTATTAGGGCCTGCAGATGGAAATTAGCTGTAGCTAATATGAACATATGAACAGAAAATATGAACATGCGTACATGATATACATGCAGATAGAACTTTAAGTAAGCAAGCACGTAAGTAAGGAAGCAAGTTAGGTAATATATTAACCTGTCAGCATTCAAAAGGAACAATGAGACACCTGTACAGTGTACTGTACATTTGTGTGTAAACGTATGAAGATGCATTTCTGCTCATAAATTTCAGTTCTAAAAATACACAAAAAAAAAACACATTTGATAAATAAATTGACCAACATTTGCTTCCTTTAATTTATATATGGCTGTTACTGAGGATTGGTGGGGGGTTGACCTGATGCACAATATCAAGCGCTAATCAGTCCAATTGTGGCCTATGAACCCAGTGCAATTCAAACCCCCTGTGATGCTCACACTTTGCCTGAGGATATGGGGCCCCTGGCCACAAGCTGCCATTGTGGAGTGCAGCATTGTGCGTTCATTCAATGTCATTGTGTGAGTAGCAATTGTGGCGCTGAGTGCTGTTCCCCTGTATCTGCTCAGGCCATGTATAATATACCCTCTCTCATTATAATATACCCTCTCTCATTGCTGGAACGATTCCCAGACAACGGTTGCAGGTTGGGAAGAGACCATAAATAAAGCACCTAAAGCCGAAGATGGGAAGATAATAGACAGTCAATAGCCGTGTGACACTTTCACCTCTCTATCGGGGAAATAAGATACCTGGCTTACACAGAGCTATTCCTTCAGGGTGCTACTCAGCAGAAAGATTCGAGCCATGTTCGTGGTACGATCAAAGAAAAGATGCGGAATGGTAATGGAGACATACAAGTAATTACAGATGATGTTTAATAGTTTGTTTGACTAGTTTTGCATTTCATTACCTATGTGACAGATCTCTGCCTCCGTGATGGTTATCCCCGACAGCTGAGAACTGTCTGAGGAGCTCTGCATGACCTGATATATGACTGTTCTGCACAGGGAGCAGACTCAAGTCCCTTGTCCCAGTGTCACATGTCACTCTCTACACTACCTGCCAAAAAGGAACAGCTGCTGTTACTCAGTCCTCCGAGGGTACCCGCAGGTTATGAAACCAGTTAAATCAAATAACAGCCTCCTTTTTGAATATCTGGATACTGAGTGACCCTGAGGGAATTGCCAGAGCCATTTGTGAGGAAACCAAAAAATACTTGCTCTCCATGCCCCCTATATTCTAAAATTTGTTTGTATCCATGCTGGTTCCATTTCTGAAGGGAGAAGTAGAGAACTTTCAACTGTAGTGTCCAGTCAGGCGAGGAGGATGTGCATGCTGACACCCCTTGCTGGTGTCCATGCCCTGAACCAAGGACAAAGACGAAGAGGAGAACCAGGAGGTCCACTCATATTAGCAGCTTGGGTACAAGTCCTACTCCTCCTTCAGTGGTTGTCATGGTGAAGAAGGCAGGTTCTCCCCAGCTGGCGCTAAAATTGCACTTGTACAGTACTGTGCAAAAGTCTTAGGCACATGTAAAGAAAATCCTTAAGGCGAATATCCTTTCAAAAATAATTAAATTAAAAGTTTCTAAATATCAAACAATTCACTACAAAGAACAGTAAACAATAAAAAAACAGAATCAAATCAATATTTGGTGTGACCACCCTTTCCCTTTAAAACAGCATCAACTCTCCTTCGGTACACTGTTGTTCAGTTTTATAAGAAAATCAGCTGGTAGATTGTTCCAAGTATTTTGGAGAACTTGCCACTGTTCTTCTGCAGAATTTGGCTGTCTCGCTTGCTTCTGTCTGTCCAGGTAATCCCAGACAGCCTCGGTGATGTTGAGAACAGGCCTCTGTGGAGACCATGCCATCTGTTGCAGAACTCCTTGTTCTTCTTTTCTCTTCAATTAAGTTTTTGGAAAATCAATGTTTGGAAATCTACAATTTGCTCTTTTCTACTGACACACTAATGCAGAAGACAAAAAATAAACATCTAAGAAAAAATCTACATAAAAAATCTAGGGTGCCTAAGACATTTGCACAGTACTGTAT
Organism: Synaphobranchus kaupii; assembly: GCA_029718625.1. Lineage (NCBI taxonomy): Eukaryota > Metazoa > Chordata > Actinopteri > Anguilliformes > Synaphobranchidae > Synaphobranchus > Synaphobranchus kaupii. Next base: position 105,736,235 of record CM056378.1, on the reverse strand, counting down.
GTTATGCAGCAGAGGAGATCCCCAGAAGAGTGTTGTGGCATGGTCTTTTTCATCTTAGGCTTTCATCTTTTTCTCTCTTCCCAGCTCTGTCCATCACGCATCTCCGTCTATATTTACTCCTTTTTTTTCTTTACTATCTTGAGTTGTAATAAGAAGCTCAGGATTTAATTTCAAAAAGCTGAGAATGGGAACCAGCATGCAGAGATAGAGTGAGTCTGAGAAAAAGAAGTCCAAGAGGACCGAGCTAATAAGCTGAGCAGCTGATAAGGGAAAAGCTAAAAAGATTTTGTGTGTTTCATTTGTTTTGTCTGTGTTTTAGTTTATTATTTGTACCCAGAACCCATGAGGGGGAAAGATGAAAATTTGTGTTGATTCGTTTGTATGTTTGTGTAATGAACTTGCTCTCTCACTCTCTATCGGCAATAAAACACTGGTGGAAAATGGAATTGGCGCTTTCCCTTTGTCCAGCAAATCTCTTCCACCCAGTCCCAGAGCTGTCACCTGGTGTGTGACAGGCATGGGCCATCCACACTTCCATTGTTCATTGTTTTTTGAAAGCAGGGAACAAACCACATGCCAACTCTACAGTACAGACCCATAGCAACCTTCTTATGTGACATCTTGTTCAGGCCATTAAAAATTATGTTTTTGGAGTGCATTATAACCATACTTGCTTCTAGATTAAAAGATTCTAAAATAGGATTGAATTATTGCTGTGTTATACAGAGATCACAAGCCAATTACTGCAACGCAGGATTTTGAAGGAATGTATACAATATACCTTATTAATGCCCAAACTCCATAGTTGACGATGAGTTGATCAGACAAGTGTGGTGGTGAGCAAACATTAAAGAGAAACATTGGGCAACTGTGTGTGCTATGTAAGTTATTTACATATGTATATTGGCAACTGTGTGTGCTATGTAAGTTATTTACATATGTATATTGGGCAACTGTGTGTGCTATGTAAGTTATTTTTAATGTATTCAATGTGTACAGTACTCCTATATCATAATGCCCTACTATACTGCCACCCTTGCCTACCACCGGTAATTACCCATGTACAAAGCCCAATTCCACAGAAGTTGGGACAGTATGCAAAATGCACATAAAAGCAGAAAGCAGTCATTTGTAAATTCTCTTTTACATATATTTAATTGAAAACAGTACAAAGAAAATATATTTAAATGTTTTACTTTATCAACTTTATTGCTTTTTGTAAATATTCGCTAATTCGAATTTGATGCCTGAAACACGTTCCAAAAAATGTGTTCCACAGGTAAACAGGTGATGCTATCATGACTACCCAGGATATCAAAACACTCTTGATACCTTATTTTCAGGTACTCTTACAAGCGCTACTATAACCTCTCTGCATTTGAATGGATTTCTATGGGAATTGGGGCGTGGGACTAGATTAAGCTGTAAATTACACAGGAATAGTATAGGGCCCATGGTTGGCTAAATGGCTGTAAGTCATCAAGGGTCTGAGGTATCAAACAAGTGTCAAACCATCACTCTCCTGCCAGATATGCAGTAGATATGGATGGATCACTTGAAGGGTTATTAATAGGAAAATCAATCAGGAAAGTTGATGTGGCGGGGGGGTTTCCGTCCACATCCATACAATCCTGAGGTTTTTTTTTTTATAAGTGTATCTCTGAGTTTAGATAGTTTTATTATAGTTATTGGCATTACTTTGAATAGGTATTTGGCGGATATGTAGTGGATACATCCCTCTGTCATATATGGTTATTTTAACTTTTCAGCCCCTTTACAATCACTTTAAAGGATCTTGTATCCAAATTAAACAGAATTACACATTTTTACACATCAACAAAATGTCTGTTCCTTGAGTAGGTGGCACACTCTTGTATTTCATTAGGCTCCCTGAAAGTATTCCACCCTGACTTTTTGGCAAGACACCCTTTATCAGTTGGTGGAGTCAACGGAATAACTTTGGTGAAGCACTGTCATCTTTCCTCTTACTTCATTTGCATTAAATATAACAAACATCCTGACGTTTTATTTTGGTATTGGTTCAACTTTTTTTTAATTATATTTTTTTTAAACTTTTTTAAGTGCATGTATATTAACAAGTTACCTTCACCCACCCCACCTGGCAGACAGCCATGATTCAGAGAAGGAGCTGTTTTTTTCCCTGTGCCAAATGGTGAATCAGTTCTTGGAAATGTCATTAAGTGCCCAGGGTGTTGAGACGTGGATATCAACATTTGAAGCTCGTGCTGACAAGTTCACAGGTATACTATAGCGTGACAGGGGGAAAGAAGTGCCAATTCATCAGGATGGCAGGCAAAATGATGAATCTGCATCCACCAAAAAAAAACCTACTTCTGATATATCATATGTGTAGCATTCATTCCATAACATAAATTGTATATATGTTTTTGTATATCACATTTATTTCAGTATTAATTGAATGAAAGAAAAAAAATGTGTAACTGAACAAAGCATTTGCTACATAATCATAAACTTTTTTTTTTCCAATCATAAACACTATTTTTGACATAGCATATATAAACAAATATGTAAGGGGGTCGGGTTCGGAGGACAGAAGGAATCTGAAGGTTACTCCCGTAGGAATAACCAATGAAACGGAAAGGCTTCCATGAAAGGAGAAGGAGAAAATATGACGACCCAAATAACTCTAGGCTTGAGTGTAGATAGAAAAAGGAAAAAAAATGCCTCTATACAGGAGTGTAAAATAGCGAGACAAACGAAAAGGCCTCTCACTTTCAATAAAGAAAGCAGATAAGAGAGGTAAACAAAGGTACAACAGAAGGCAGAACTAGAAAAAGGCAAAGGAAAGGAAAGGAGATCCTAAGATCTAAACCTAACTAAATTTGCCTGCTTTGCTTATTTGAAACAACAAGAAACACAGTGTCCCAAGTCCTATACCTTACCGGCTAAGTGAAGTCGCAAGACAACAACTAAGCACCAGAAACAGGAAACACTGTGCTTATAAAGCCGACCGGTAATAAGGAACAGGTGCGGGAAATTAGGGAAAGAAAGAGCGAAGGCCCGGAACGGAAGACGAAAAACACGGCAAGAGCACCCTCACGCCGCTCCGAGGATGCAGAAATAGAAACGGGACTGAGACACCATGACACAAATACAGTATATACTTAAGAATAATATTGTTGTGTGTTAGGGTAGGGGACCTGGTTGTAACAGTGTAGATAATATTGAACAGGCATATCTGGCTGGTGCTCTGAAGAAGCAGCTGAGCCTCAGTAGTGGCTGGATTAGGTTGATCCCACTATGCTTGTGGTAGGCTCATCCCTGCAGCTTCACAGAGCTCACTGCCTCTGCACCGGAGCCATCATCTCCTACAGATTGCTCAGAATTAAAAACACAAATCCTACCTGGGTCAGAAACGGCGCGTTGTCCACGGCAGAGGGTTTTTGAACTGCCAACATGTACAATCACCATCACACCCAGCAACAGCAGCAGAAAGCTGGCAAGCAGCAGCTTAGCAAGCCTGAGGACATGGAGATGGAATCTCTTAGTGACTGTTTGAGCTGTCTCCGATTGAGCCAGAATCTATTCACCCTGCACCAAATAAGAGAAGATGCAGTGGTCGATTCTCTTGCAGTGGGGGCATCTGGTGTATGCAGCAAGATGGATACCACCACACTATGGCTTGGTCCTAATGATGCGCTGGCTTACATGGACATACCTTGGGTTGGGAGCTAGGCCCAAGGCCCCGCCCTGCTCCACACTGTTTTGCTTATAGCCCTGCGCAATAGTTCATGGCGGAAAAATCAAACTGGAAGGTGCTCCTCCCTTCTTCCTTCATGAGATAATTTTCAGCTTAGCAATAGATATCAGTTACTGGAGAAGCCAGCTTTTTCCAGGCCTCCCTCTCCACCCCCTCAGCTGGAGCACTTCTCCTTGTGCCCCTCCATGGACACTAAGGCTGTGGAGGCAAGTCAAGCACTGCACCAGGGCCCTAAAAGCTTTTTGCTTTCTGGGTGCCCGAGTCTAATACATTAATTCCAGAGTTCCATCGCTACTGCAGCAACACCACTTATCCTCTGCTATAGTTGTCCACGTAGGATTCAATAACATCAGGCTTCAGCAATCTGAGAAACTGAAGGATGATTTCATCACAGGATGATACTCTCCTGGATTCCGGTAAACAGTGCATCATCGTTAGCACACTGCCCTCTCCTCGCTTTGGAAATGCTCTAAGTTCAGCCAAATCTGTCAACTTCACATTTGGCTGAAAGGATAATATGTATATCGAAGTATACCCTTTGTGGATAATTTGTTTTGGTCTTTTAGACATGATCATAGAGCTTGCTTTAATCTCCTGCAAGGCTTTCAGCATCTGATGCCTGGGGAGACTGATCCATTCTCATGCCTTAAATATTTCTGTCTTAACTAAAGACCATATACCTATGTTACGATCCCAATACGGGCTGGACCCAAGTGCAACGACCAGGAGACAGATTAACAGAATGGATCTTTATTTTAAGCTTAGGGGTAGTCCCTAAGCTGTACAGAAAGGAAAACACAGAATTACAGGGGTTAGAAAGTCCTAAACGAACTGCTCCAAGCCGGAGCTGGACTCTTATGAAGGAAGCGGTTCCTCCAAGCCGGAACTGGACTGTACTGGACCGGGGGGTCCACTCAGGAAATGGATCACGGAATCGGCGGGTTTGTTCCAAACCGGAACTGGACTTAAACTGGGGGTGAACTTCACACCGGAACTGGACTGGAACTGGACCGGGAGGTCCAACTGGAACTGGATCACAGGAACAACGGGGTTGTTCCAAACCGGAACTGGACTTGACAGGAGGTGAGTTCCGAACCGGAAATGGACTGGAACTGGACCGGGAGGTCCAACTGGAACTGGATCACAGGAACAACGGGGTTGTTCCAAGCCGGAACTGGACTTTGACAGGAGGTGAGTTCCGAACCGGAACTGGACTGGAACTGGACCGGGAGGTCCAACTGGTACTGGGCTGGATACAGAGGTAGGTAACTGGTAGAGCTCGGTTGGGTAGAGCTGTGTGGCGGAGCTCAGGCGGGACCGGTTGGGGTGGCTGAACTACTGCGGAACCTGGGACCGTAACCGCAGCAATGGGGGTAGCCACGGCCGGACAGGAACCACTGCAGGATAGCGAGGCAGAACACCCAACTGCGGACTCAATGCGAGCTGGAGTTGGAGGTACCGTAACACACACAAACGGAGACTAACAGCTACAGACTGGTAGATGCAGGAACAGCTGGTAATTAGAGGGAGACAGGTTAGAAGCAAACAAGCAGCAATTTGTTAGGGCTAAATAGCTACCAAACTGGAAGGTAGGAAAACTGGAAGCTGAACAGGTATTAACCCGTAACCAAGCATTCAGTAAAACATGACTAGAAACTAGAAGACCAGGAAACACACAAAGTAGTTTCACGAACTAGCACCGACTAGCAGCCAGACGGGGGTTTAAGTAGGGGGAGTGAAATAGAAACCAATGACGAAAACGTGAGGAATGTAACTGAGAGTGATTGATAATTAACCAGGTGCGGGATGAATGCCACGAGAGGGGAAAGAGATAGGTGGAAACCAAAGTGGGAAACCGAGAGAAACAAACAGAGGGGAAACGCCCAGCCTGCAGCAAAGGGGAAAACATGGACAGGGGGAATCCAACATGACACGGAAGGAAAAGGGGAAAACATGGAAAAGGACAGGAAGGGAACGGAACGTTACAATATAAATGTCAATCAAAGTAATTTTATTGCCGTTCAGACTACAAATCTGTCACCAGCAAACAACAACAGTCCATGCCATCTCTTTCACAACCTGTATCTTGTAAACAAACCTGTATCTGTTAGTAGTCTAACTGACCCACTTAAGTTCAAAACCAGAAAAGCCTTAGGTTTATTACACATTAATGCCAGAAGCTTACTCATCAGAAACTTGATCATATAAATATTCTTAATGCACAAACAGATACTGGTGTCTTTATTGTCACTGAAACCTGGCTAAAAAGCACTGATGATTGAACTATAAAAATAAACCAGTATAACATCTATAGACTAAACAGAGTTAATAAAGGAGGTGGTGTAGCCATCTATATAAGGCCATGCTATTTGGTTACAGCCCTTAATTCCAAGTCAGTAGTCAAATACTTTCAATTTATTGCACTGAATCTTGATATATGGCAAAATAAGTAATTGTTGTGAGGCCTCCCCTCTGCCCCAGATGATTCTCTTGAGATGTTATCAAAGGTACTTGTTAACCAGACATTGAACCAGGCATTATCTTGCTACAGCTGGCATGCATGGCTATAGTTGAGTAGCTGGTTCTAGCTAATGCGATCTATACAACATATAACGTTAGCAAACATTTCCTTCTTCTTATAGAACTAGCCGCTGAATGAAGTAACGTTATCAATAAAAGCAACCTAGCTACTATTTATTAGGCTATAGGTAATTACAATTGGCTTGCAAGCAGAAAGTCCAGGTAAATTAGTGTTGAAACTTTCGACCTACCTGTCCAGTAGAATATGGGAGCACCACATCTTTAAACGAATCCGCTCCCAAACATCTCGCCACCTTCTAAAATTAGCACCTATTTACTCTATTTTTCCACCGAGCTTTATCCAATTCCCTTTTCTTTTTCTTTGCGTGAAATAGTGCCGGTGTACTGGGTTGCTTCGCCACCATTGTTGGTGAAATATCTAGCTGGTGAACGTGCAGGTTCAATCTCATTATTGATTGGTTCTCGACGTGAACCAGTCTATCTCTTCGATAGATTTATGTCATGTGCCACTCAGATTTGAAAACAAAAATTTGGGCCGGTTTTGCTGGTTTTAGAATGCAGAATTTGAGGGTATAAACACAGAGTATGGTGCTGGATTTCTCTCACAGCAGTTCTTTCTATGACTGCTACCAACTAAGCATGACTGTACCCCAATATTTTTCAACAAAAAAAAGTTGTGTACTCCAGCTTTAAAGATGCACTAAATGGGCAAAAGTATATGGACACCTGCTCATCCAACATCTCATTCTAAAATCATGGGCATTAATATGGAGTTGGTCCCCATGCTGGAACATTGCTGTGTGGATTTGTTTCCATTCAGTCAGAAGGGCATTAGGGCACTGATGTGGGGCTATTAGGCCTGGTTTGTAGTCGGCTTTCCAATTGATCCCAATGGTGTTTGATGGGTTTTAGGTCAGGGCTCTGTGCAGGCCAGTCAAGTTCTTCCATACCTATGTATCTCGACAAACCATTTCTGCATGGACCTCTATTTGTGCACGGGGGTATTGTCATTCTGAAACAGGAAAGGGCCTTCCCCAAACTGTTGCCACAAGTTGGAAACCCAGAAACATCTAGAATGTCATTGTATGCTGTAGTGTTAATATTTGCCTTCACTGGAACTAAGGAGCCTAGCCTGAACCATAAAAAAACAGCCCCAGACTAAGGGGTGTCCACATACTTTTGGCCATATAGTGTAAGTACACCTTACTTGATCTTATCCTTTGCAACAGACCTGAGAAATATGTAACCAGTGGTGTGTTTGACCTCAAGATCAGTGATCACTGCCAAATAGCTTGCATAAGGTAAGGACAGAAGTCTGTAGAAACTGTTGTTATTGGACATTTGTTATGACAGTTTGCCAGTCAATGATGGAGCGTCAGTGGCAAACTAAAATTTATGAGGCTCCTGAGTCCTGACTTGCCATGTGATACTTTGTGCCTTTTTATTTTTTTTTTTTTTTTTTTACAGCATACACCATTTATATCCAGCTGTCTGGACCTGGCACCTACCGGACAAAATATTTTACTGTTTGCTACTGTGACGCTCTCCTTCCCGTCCCCTTTGTGTCCCGTGTTTTACCTGTTTCCTCACGTGTCATGTTGTTTTTGTATTCCTGTTTGTTTCCCCTCGTGCTGCAGGCTGGGCGTGGTTTTTTCCCTTTCGTGTCACTCTGTTCCCTTGCTCTGTGTCCGCCTATCTCTTTCCTTCTCTCCGCATGCATTCTTCACACTCTCTGCTTCGCTAATCACTCACTGCATACATTCGCACGCTGCACATTATTGATACCTATTAACTCTTGTATTTAGTCTCCCAGGTGTTCTTTGTCCTGTGCCAGTTCGCTAAGTCTCGTTGTAGTAATACTCTGGTCTTGTCTCGTCTGATACTTTGTATCTAGCTCTGTCCTTGCCTTGCTTAAATTAACTCTTGCTAAAAGCTGCGTTAACTCGCCGCTTATCCAGTCTTGCCTTGCTGTCAATTAACTATCCTGTCTGTGCTCCACGTCTACCAATCTGCAGCTGTTTGTGCCCACTCCACGCTGCCCCGTCTCCCACTCCCCGCTCCTCCTCTGCTGCACCTGCCCGGATTCCTGCCACCATCCAGTCCTTGGCCTCTCCCGCTCCCGCTCTACCGCTGCTGCTCCATTACTGGTTTGTCTGTCTAAAAACTCTCCCTATGCTTCAGGAGTTATGGTCGAAGCAATAAATTATTGGATTATTGGAATCCCTTGTGTGTGAGTCGTGCATTTGAGTCCAGTCCCTGCTCGGAGTCGTAACAGCTACACTGCAAAAAACAAATCTTAACAAGCATTTAAATCTTATATTTAGACTTTAGAATCTTATTTCTGTTAGTTTGTCTTATTTAGCAAAAAAGTATCTGCCAGTGGGGTGAGTTTTACTCATTTCAAGATTTGCCAGTGGGGTAAGATAATTTCACTTGTCAAGCAAAAAGTAACTTAAAGGGTAAGTTCGCTATTTTGGACCTTGGACCCTATTTGCGGTCTGTCTTCCATGAACCTGACACATTGAGTCCATTTTTTCGCTGATCGGTCCAGTATTGAGTTCGCTACAGATTTCCTGTAGGCTCTCACTGGGCTACAATAGAAGTCAACGGGGGCAATTATAAATGTTATGGAAAAACAACGATAAATGTGCTTTCATGTACAATAAATGAGACGGGAAGCTCAGGGTGTCTTGTTACCGGTCTCAGTATGCTCCTGTGAAATGTATCTCAATCCGAACATTTTTACGTGCTTGGTATGGCTTGGAAGTAAGCATTTCTCTGTTGCTTGTTTTCGCTGCTCCCCCGCGGAGTACCTACTATGTGTCGGGGGTAGGGGAGCGGGAAGGTGTGCCGGCCGTTTACGAAACTATCTAGGTGAGCAGTCTGCGTTTGTTTACCTGCAGCAACGTAGGCTACACTGCACAAAACTTGGATGATGGATTACTATAATGATTACGAAGACGAAGAATTCGATTTTGACTGACGTTACTGGCTACAGATTTGAGCCAGAATACACGGACACGGAACTACAAGAGATGGATGAGAAGAGAGAGAGGCTGAAGTTGCGCAGGTAATGTTATCCGAAGTCAGTGCGAGGTAGTGCGGTCGGAGAAATAGTTCTGTTTCAAATGGAACTGTTTCAACGTTCGGTTTGCGTTTGCGATAGCCTACATTTCACAGGAGAGCATACTGAGACCGTAAGAATACACACTGAGCTATGAAAGCACATTTATCGTTGTTTTTCCATAACATTTATAATTGCCCCGTTTACTTCTATTGTAGCCCAGTGAGAGCCTACAGGAAATCTGTAGCGAGCTCAATACTGGACCGATCAGCGAAAAAATGGACTCGATGTGTCAGGTTCATGGAAGACAGACCGCAAATAGGGTCCAAGGTCCAAAGTAGCGAACTTACCCTTTAAGAAAGACATTTTTTGCAGTGTATAACAAAGCCCCTACACACAGACTGGGTCTTGACTCAGGACTTGTCAAAATAAGTAGGATATCCTTTGCAAATGTCAATGAAAATAAATAAATGAGGTGAAACAAAAGCGGTGTGAATACTGCCACATCTGATTCATAATTGGTTTGAAAAACACCCTGGCCATACAGTTGCAAAAGCATACATTTTCTCAAGCACAGAGACAAATGTAATTGAATTGAAGCGAATGTTTGACTTGTCATTTTCAACTAAGGTGCAGGCAATGTCTCTGACAATAATTATATACAGCCTTTGCATTGTGCTTGAGGAGCCAGAAACTGCTGAATAACCCTAATAACACAGGGAAGAAGGTAAATTAATCAGATGTAGCGTCTGCACCCATGGCACTATAAGTATGTGTGAAAGATATGTGAAAATTTATGTATTGGAAGTTTACCAAAAGCCTGGGACATGGAGGCGGCAACTGAGCAATTAGATGAGCGCTTGTGGAATTATCTTTTGTAGTCTACACTGAAAAGAAAGCACAGATGGGGAGAAAATTAAGCTTGTTTGTATGAAAAACATAAATGTCTGGACCTGACATGACTTGTACCGTACTGACACAGCCCTCAGCTAACAGTACTGAAGTTGGTGAGGATTTGCATTTAGCAAATTCTGAAAAAAAAATTAACTGATGGCTGTTGAAACCAATAAACATGGGAGGCAGAGATCATGAAGTACCTTCAAAATAATAATAGCCCATTATTTGGTTTTCATGACTGTACATGTGCAGCTCACTGAACTATAGAATCTAACATATTTATGTGCTACAAACATTTGAAGATCTGCCCATTAAAAACTAGTTTCTCATTTTCAGTGCTATTAGGTCCTAATCACAGTAGCACCCTAATCAATGCATCTCAAGCAGTTTAGCGGCGATTGAATTCAGGCTTTAGTTTTCTAGAGTTATTTTTAATTATCTGTCCAACACTGATAACATAATGCCGTATTATCAGTCACATACAGGGGGTGGACAATATATCAGAAACACAAAAACTAAATATCTAGTATCTAATAACTGAGTTGGCCCACCCCTTGCCTTCAAAACAGTTTCAATCCTTCTAGGAATACTGTCATACAATTTCTGAACTGTGTGTAGTGGGATATTGGCCCATTGTTCAAAAAGGACAGTCACCAGTTCTTTGAGGGATGAAGGTGCTGGAAATCTAGTTTGCAGTTTGCGCTCCAGAACTTCCTATGAAGTTTAAGTTATGTTTCGATCTGGTGATTAGAAAAAGAAAGAAACTACAGCACACTGCTATAATGTTAACAAGTGGTAATTTTATTATCTAGCTACATTCGTGAGCAGACAACGTTTCGACCAAATCGGTCTTCGTCAGGTGCCCACTTGGGAGCATTATAGCCAGGGGTGGTGCTAGGGACTGAAGACATCCGGGGCTTAGCCCACACGTTTTCTAGAAATTTGAGACAAAACATCTGTACATCATTGAAGCAAATTATGGTAGTTTAACTCATTTACCCAAAGCACCTCTCAGCAAGGCTGCACATCCTATGTTTTTAATATAATCTATTTCTTCTCTCCTTTTTATCATTCTGGCTGCAGCCACACTTGATGAAGGAGAGCATCTAATAAAATAATGTATTTGGATTTCTGTACAGAATATTGTTAATATACAAAACATTTAAGACATATCTCAGTGTTTCCAGCAGGATTTCAAACTGTGGTGGGTGGACCCTGAACTGTCTAGGGGGGTCCGGGGGCATGCCCCCCCCGGAATACATTTTTGTTAATTTCAACAGCTAAATGTATCAATTTGGTGCTCTTTGAGATTCAAATTTTAAGACTAGATCCACAATTTGTTGTTATTGGAACATGGGAAATGGAACGTGAAATAAATACAATTTTGGTTACCTGACTTTTTTCGATAGACAGCAAGCTAACATGCACAAACGTATGAAAAATGTTCATAAAGTTATGGTCAGCGTACAAGACTATACAGAAACTACCACAATGCATGTTAACCTGTTCTGCCCCGAACCTGCAGCCCTGTCTTAGGTGGGACTGAACTTGAAAACTAGCCTGCAATAAAAATAAATAATTTATCAAACGGCTATTTATCAAAGCGTTTGTAACAATTTTTCTGTTCCTTTCTCTTAATATAATCGACATAACGTTATGTATCACAGTCGGGTTTACATTCATATCGATGTAGCTAGTGGATACTGGATAGATAGTTAAACTTGCCTCAAAAGATGTTGTTTCCAAACTGACGCCTTGACTGGTGTCTCGGTGATGCAGTTGAGATGTTCAAAGTGATTATAAAGTGCCGCTGCTTTCATGTCTTGTCGCGTTTGCGCGTGTGTAAGCAAGGGGTAGGGGCTGACTGCCTGCGAGTGAGAGGTCCTTTGCTGAAGCAACAGTGGAAAGAACTTAGCAATCTTTTATGTTATTATTATGAGAGTAACAAACAAAATGTGGGGTTCATATTCATAAAAGATTCGTGGCTTAAACCCATTAAGCCCACCCCTGGCGCCGCCCCTGATTATAGCAGTGTGCTGGAGTTTCTTTCTTATTATGCATTATTCTTTTTACCCAGCACCTGCACTGAATTTTTGGATGTGCATATGCCTATTCTTTAGATCTGGTGATTGTGCAGGCCGTAGAAGGCATTTGACTTCATCCTTGTGTTCTTGGAACCATTCTTTAATGTTTTTAGCAGTGGGTATGGGGGCGTTATCATGCTGGAATATGGGGACATCATGAGGGAACAGTGTGTGCACCATAGGAATTCATATTGTTTGAATTCAATGTGTAGCACCCACTTCAAATCAAAGTTTATTTATAGAACGCATTCAAAAACAATTGCCACAATACACTTCACAGAAAACCCTGGCCTAAAACCCCACAAGAGCAAGCCAAAGGCAACAGTGGCAAGGAAAAACTCCATGGTGGCAGATAGTAAGAAACCAGACTCAAGGGGGAAAGCCCATCCTCCTCTGGTCAGTGTGTCAGAAGTGTGCTTTTTAATATGCACTGTTTAGCATGCGACGTGCAATACACAAAAAATATCCACCAGACTATTTTCCAACCGTACTGTGGAAGGGTCTTAAGACATCCCATCCCATCACGTGTTGTAATTCAAGGAAAACGTTAGTGCCTCCTTTTTTAAAAACAAAGCTTCACATCATATTTATGCAACCGAAATGTTAGTGTACTTCTTGAAGTGTGCTCCCGAATATACTCAGCGAAACCCCGGAAGTTAGTGTATCGTACGGGGGTTTAAAGTATACTATATTTAGAGAATTTCACCTACTTAACGCCTTTTTCGTTCTGTCTACTTAACAAGCCTACCTAACAGTAAGGAAGGGTGCTGGTTAAGGCTGTCCAAATCAGAACCCCATCTATTGTGCATCCTGTTTACTGTGTGCTAGCATATTGTATACTGCATACTGTCACGCAGTATGCAAAAAATATCCTCCATACCATTATCAGCAAAAAAACATATTTCGCAGAAATAAGCATTTCATCTGGGAATTTTTAACACTAAATTTTCAGAATTATCACATACTTAACAGCTTTAAAAAATAAAAAATGAAGTATATTCAACTGTTATGACCCCAGGGCCGCAACACAAATGATTTAAAACACAAAAACTTACAAAATGGGTTTATTAAAATATCACAATAGACACACATGAAACAAAGGGAAAAGTTGTAGGAAGTATAAGCAAACAAGACAAACATGAAATCGAGAATCCAAAGAGACTTGGACGGTGAGACAGTGGCTGGCGGTTTTGTACTGGGAAGCGTTGGAACCACTGTGACCAACCTTCCCAAATTGAGAATGACCAAAGTCTTCACTTGAGACAATACCAAGTTATCCACAAAACAAAGCCCAGTCAACTTGCCTGCAATGTCCTATGCCTCTGGACCTCCTCAATCGTCACGAGTCTCCGTGTTTACACAATAATTCCTGTATCACACGACAAAGACAAAAGTACTCCACAAAACACAAGTAGTTTACACTGGACAGACTACAACACAGTAAAGTAGCCACAACCTCACAGGCAGCTTACTATCAAAATCTTCCTTATGGAAACAAATATTTTGTCAACATATTTGCATAACGAAGCCACACACAAAAACAGACATGCTTGCACAAAGAAAATTCATAACCGGCTTTTAAAACAGGCAGTCACGCAGAAATACAACCGGCAAATGCACACCCCCACAGCACGACAACATTACGACAAACTACCTACATACAACCTGAAACTAGTGTTGTGTCGTTCGCGAACGATTCGTTCAAAAGAACGAATCTTTTGGGTGAACGAACTGAACTGAATCACTTACTGAAAAGATCCGTTCATTTCTCAGTTCAGTTCAGTTCACGAACGGATCTGATCAGCAGCGAGCGTGCACCGTGCAGGGAGGGGGAGGGACTGCCGCGAGCGAACGTGATTCGTCCCTTGCGAACCAGTTCTGCTGTGCTGAACGAATCATTCGCATTTGCTTCTTCCTATTCCATTTCGGACATATTGTTCTAAGTATTGTATAGCCGAAATGAGTACCGTGTTTGCGTGTTGTATACTAGAAAGTTTTTTTTTCGTTTTTTTCTCTAATTTGTTTCCTAAATTGTTCGAAATAAAGTTTATATTAAAAAAAAAAATTATAAAAAAAATTCACGGGCGGGCGGGCGCCGAGCGAGGCAGCGAGCGTGCAGAGTGGACTGATTCGTTCACTGCGTGACGTGATGTGATCCTGAGTGATAATCAGCGGCTCAAACTGCCAGAATCAGGCCCAGCAAGTTAAGACTTAAGTCATTGAAAACCAGCGTTCACCTCCAATATTGATATTCAACGAGGAAACTTTTAAAATATCAAGATTTGTAAACGGAGTTTGGCGCATTTGTCAAAGCGACAGTACTTCCGCATGAACTGTTCGGCCGTCAGTTCACTGAGTGAACGAACTGTGACAACGGTGCAAGTTCAGTGATCCGTTCACTGAGTGAACGAACTGTGACAACGGTGCAAGTTCAGTGATCCGTTCACTGAAGCTACTAGACACAGTGAGTTAACGTGACGTGATCCTGAGTGATAATCAGCGGCTCAAACTGCCAGAATCAGGCCCAGCAAGTTAAGACTTAAGTCATTGAAAACCAGCGTTCACCTCCAATATTGATATTCAACGAGGAAACTTTTAAAATATCAAGATTTGTAAACGGAGTTTGGCGCATTTGTCAAAGCGACAGCACTTCCGCATGAACTGTTCGGCCGTCAGTTCACTGAGTGAACGAACTGTGACAACGGTGCAAGTTCAGTGATCCGTTCACTGAAGCTACTAGACACAGTGAGTTAACGTGACGTGATCCTGAGTGATAATCAGCGGCTCAAACTGCCAGAATCAGGCCCAGCAAGTTAAGACTTAAGTCATTGAAAACCAGCGTTCACCTCCAATATTGATATGCAACGAGGAAACTTTTAAAATATCAAGATTTGTAAACGGAGTTTGGCGCATTTGTCAAAGCGACAGTACTTCCGCATGAACTGTTCGGCCGTCAGTTCACTGAGTGAACGAACTGTGACAACGGTGCAAGTTCAGTGATCCGTTCACTGAGTGAACGAACTGTGACAACGGTGCAAGTTCAGTGATCCGTTCACTGAAGCTACTAGACACAGTGAGTTAACGTGACGTGATCCTGAGTGATAATCAGCGGCTCAAACTGCCAGAATCAGGCCCAGCAAGTTAAGACTTAAGTCATTGAAAACCAGCGTTCACCTCCAATATTGATATTCAACGAGGAAACTTTTAAAATATCAAGATTTGTAAACGGAGTTTGGCGCATTTGTCAAAGCGACAGCACTTCCGCATGAACTGTTCGGCCGTCAGTTCACTGAGTGAGTCGGACTACGCAGTACGCAGTCGGAGCTCCGCCCAAGCACTGAACGATTCGGTGAACGAATCTTTTGAACGAATCTTTTTAATGAACTGATTCTAGTGATTCGTGTCACTGAAGTGAACTGTTTTGCCCATCACTACCTGAAACTAATCTTCTTCTTCTTCTTTGGGTTTTAATGGTGGTTGGTAAACCAGCTTAAAGGTGCATTACCGCCACCTACTGGACTGGAGTGTGGAACAGTAAATTGGCAGAAAACAAAACAAAACAAAAATCAAAACAAAACTAACCAAATCTAAACTAAATTCTCTCTATTATTCCTGTCACTCTTAAGTAGTTAATTAGATGATTGTGTACTTTCCATGATGTCTTTCCTAGCAGATTTCCCAATGTGATTTTGAGTTTTTCATCATTTAGTGCTGATATTAATTCCCTTCTTCCTCGTGCCTATTGCAATCTATCAGTACATGTTTGACTGTTTCAGGTTTATTACAGTGTGTACATAATCCGGTAGGATGTTTGCCTGTTCTATGGAGTGTTTGATTTAGACCTGTATGACCTATTCTCAAACGGGCAATAACTTCCCTTGGGCTCCTGCCCCGTATTCCACCTACACCAACATGTTTTTGAATACTGTGAAGATGTCTCCCTGTGTCTATTAGATCCCAGTATTCCTGCCAAGTTTTACGCATATAATCTTTTATGATAGTTTTAACCTCTGCTTTACTTAGTGGTATTTGTATTGTGTATGAGTATGGTGTCCATACTCAAAACAGATGTAAATGCATTGTTAGACCCACTCCAATTTGCTTACAAGCATGGGCGGGGGACTGACGATGCCATTAAAACATCACTCATCTCATTGTAAAGCACCTAGAAGACACCAAGGCCTATGCACGCCTGCTTTTTGTTGATTTTAGCTCGGCTTTCAATACTCTTCAGCCCTCTTTGCTAATCAAGAAAATGAAACAAATGAATGTCAACCCTTTTATCATAAAGTGGTACTTTTCCTTTCTGACTAACCAAAACCAGTATGTAAAGGTTAATAATACCCTCTCTGAACCAAAAACTATCAGCACAGGTGTCCCACAGGGCTGCGTCAGCTCACCTGTCCTTTTCACATTATACACAAATTAGTTTACAAGCAGTCACCCCCAAAATGATTTATTTAAGTTCTCTGATGACACTGCTATTCTCAGCTTACTGCACAGAGACAATGATACATCAGCCTATCACTCTGAAATAGAGAGCAATGGTGTGATGTTAACCACCTCATCTTAAATGTTAAGAAGACTGAGGAAATGGTATTTGACCCTAGGGCAGTGGGCGATAATCGGCCTGTGGTCATCGACAGTGTTCTATTAATCAGGTTTCCTCTTACAAATACCTTGGTGTTTATATAGACAATACACTTAGCTGGAAGGCCCATGTTGAGAGTTTGTGCTCCCGGCTTCAGCAGAGGATGTATTTCTTGCGTAGACTTAGGGTGTATGGGGTGGATCCAAAGCTTATGTTTATATTTTATTAAGCAGTTTTAGAGAATTTAATCAGATATGGGATATCGGGATGGTACGGCAATCTCTCAGCACAGCTAAAAGCCAAGCTTGCTTGTCTGGTACAGACTGCCATGAAAGTCATGGGCAGGAAAAAAAACCCAGTCCCTCCAGTCTGCTCTCAAAGGAGCACAAAAATACTGTCTGACCCATCTAATATCCTCCACTCAGAGTACAAGCTTTTGCCCTCTGGCAGACCATACAGAGTCCCCAGGTGATTCATTTGTGCCCACTACAATCAAAATTTTAAATTTTTAACAGTAATGGGACTGTGCAATAGTTTGGATGGTGCAATAAGTTATATGTTATAAGTGACAGCACTATGTGCCTAGTTAGGTCTGTTATAGGGGGGATGGTGCAATAAGGGTTGTGCAATTTGATGTCACGGTGGGGTTGTGCAATATGATGCTTTGGTTTTTATTGGCAATATTATATATGTATATA
The DNA here is from genome assembly GCA_029718625.1 of Synaphobranchus kaupii. Taxonomy (NCBI): domain Eukaryota; kingdom Metazoa; phylum Chordata; class Actinopteri; order Anguilliformes; family Synaphobranchidae; genus Synaphobranchus; species Synaphobranchus kaupii. The sequence goes on along the minus strand of CM056378.1, from coordinate 105,718,618 downwards.
TTGTATAGGTATCAAGCAAGCCTCAAACCTCTGCTGCCAGATATGCAGTAGATATGGATGGATCACTTTAAGGGTTGTTTCTCCTGACAAATTTTCCTATTGAACTCTATGGAAAAATAAGTCAGGAGAAGAAACCCTTTAAGTTATCCATCCATATCAACTGTGTTTCTGGCAGTAGAGTGATGATTTAAGGCTTGTTTGATATGTCAGACCCTTGAGGACTTAGAGCCATTTAGCCAACTATGTGTTTCCATACTGTTCCAGTGTAATTTACAGCTAAATCTTGTCCCACCCCCCAATTCCCATCGAGATCCATTCAAATGCAGAGACGTAGTAGTATCGCTTGTAAGAGTACCAGAAAATAAGATATCAAGAGTCTTTATGTTGTTGGGTCACAGACATCAGGAAGTCATGGCATGCAAAGGTATGTGACCAAATATAAAAAATTTAAAGGCACAAATCAATTTAGTGTATTTAAACTTCTGACCCACTGGAATTGTGATATAGTGAATTAAGTTAAATAATCTGTCTGTAAACAATTGTTGGAAAAATTACTTGTGTCATGCACAAAGTAGATGTCCCAACTGACTTGCCAACACTATACTTTGCTAACATGAAATCTGTGGAGTGGTTAAAAATGAGTTTTAATGACTTCAATCTAAGTGTATGTAAACTTCTGACTTCAACTGTATGTAAAATGTGTATGAGATTTGTCATATGTCTGTGCAATTATGTCTTCTGTAATGCTGCAATGAGTGAGTACAAGAGAAATTTCCCTTTGCTTAAAAGAAAGCAATGGGAATCATTTTCAAATATACAGTACATAAGTGAATGCCAAGCTTCACATATTTAATGTGGTCCTAGATATGCACAAATATTATAGAGTACTGATGTCCAATTGTTTGGTACAATAAAGTACATCTTATTTTATATGGTGATAAGTAGGCTAGAGTTGTCGCTTCCCTCTAGAAATGAAAGCGTAATACTAGGCTGATGTTTGTGTGTGTGTGTGTGTGTGTGTGTGTGTGTGTGTGTGTGTGTGTGTGTGGGTGTGTGGGGTGTGCACTGTATTTGCATTCTTGTCATTATATGATTGCTCATTTGTCCCTTGCTTCTGAAAACGCTTCCGAAACGCAGCATTAACGAGCATACGCTTGTTTACTAAGTGTTAGAATGCGTGCTTGTTATGTGTGGTTTCTAACTATAAAACATTGTGTTATGTAGCCTACAGTGGTATCAAACGTAACTTATCTGGTATACGGTATATTAGTGTGTTGTTTGCTGATTAATGTTTTAGTGCTATTCCTTCAGTTTCCTAGTGTATTTTGAGAAGCACATGTTCTATTGATGCTTATTTATATGCATTTAATAAACTCTCGTATTTTTATTTAAATGTTATTGGTCCTTTCCCACGTCGGACCTTCGCACTTATCTAAGGTAGCGGCAGCACTTACTGAAGGGTATGCTACCTGGGTTTAGAAGTAACATCCAGTAAAAGATATCGGACAATTTTAATTTGCTCTCAAAGCCAATTGAATAAACAGCTAAAGCGGTAAAATCGTGTTTCTTCTGTTTCGAAGCAAAACAAACAGCTTTTGAACAGAACACATAATTTAGGGGAAGCACAACTGATTATTTTTCTTAGACACCACACAAAGCCTTTTCCATGCTGTCACTAATATTAGGGATGGGCTATCCGTTTGAAAAGGATAACTTCCTGCATTCATGTTTCCAGGCGTGTTTTGTTGCCGCACAAGTCTAGCTGTCAGCACCCAGCTACTAAATGAAAAGAGCATTGCAAAGCTAGCCTACATGCACTGTTACTCGAGCTTGGAAACGGAAGCATGCAACAGCTTTGGGAGTTTTTCATGATACCGATATTTCCCCCCCCCCATAAATCTGACCCCGTCACATCAATTTTTGACTCACTGAGGACACAGGGATAACTTGCTTAACATGAGGCGCTACATCCTTTTACTTCTAACTGTAAGTGCCGTATACAGTGTACTAACTTACGTAATTTTTTTCTCACAATTATTACTGTAAAGTTGATCTACTACTAGTTGAAGTTCCAATAACTGTCTGCCGGTATAAGTACAATGTTTATGCGTAGTATGAAATTGACAGATCTTAAAAATGTGTTCCAAAGCAAGATAAAGGCAGGAAAACCAATATATTATCTTAATATTTAACATTTGATGGTTTCAATTGTTTTGCAGATTTGTATGGGGGAATTAACAATTAAATGTAAAAATTGTTTCCACATTAAATTATGTCCTCATTTAATTATTTCCATATTTAATTATTTATTGACCTTTACTTTCTTTCCATATTTAATAATTTCAGGTTTGTTTGTGTATGCGTGCAATAGAGAACTAATTTAATCTGTCAACATCACCAATCAAAGCCGTTGGGCAGAGTCTAATATCCGGTTGGTTGAATTGTATAGACCCACCCTCGAAAACCCGTTCAGTCTGGATCAGTAAATATGAAAATAAATAATTAAATGAGGACATAAATAATTTAATGTGGAAACAAATTTGACATTTAATCATTTACAGTGAGCACCATAATTCATTGGACAGTGACACATTTTTTGTTATTTTGATTCTGTACTCTAGCACTTTGAGTTTGAAAGGATACAATGACAACGAGGTTGAAGTGCAGACTGTCAGCTTTAATTAATTTGAGGGTATTTTAATTTCCATATCGAATGAACCGGTTAGAAATTATAGAACCTTTTGTGTGGTAGTAGGACCAGAAAATAAGATATCAAGAGTCTTTTGATATTGTTGGGTCACAGACATCAGGAAGTCATGGCATCCAAAGGATATGCGACCAATATTATAACAATATTAACAATATAAAAAATTATGACTTTATTCTACATTATGTTAAACTGTCCAATATTTTTGATGATTATTGTTATCCTTTGCCATCCATTGTGTCCTTTCAAACTCAAAGTAGTACAGAACCAAAAGAACAAAAAATGTGTCACTGTCTAATTAATTATAGTGCTCACTGTATGTCAACCTTTTACTATTTATTTAATTAATTTTGGCACAAATCATCCTCCTTATATTTCTACACCCAACATGTAATACTAATTTCAGCATGGAAAATGCTTTTTCTTATGTCTCCCAATGTCTCCTGAATATTCTGAAATTAAATTTTAGAAAAATGTTTAATATATATGTCTGTGCTTTGCACTTGGTTTTGTTGTGTAAAAACTTGATATCTCTATGTAATATTTTAAATGCAGCTCATGTTTCATGTTATACAAATTTCTAATTATTTCAGTTACAATCAGATGGGACATCAGTACTCTATAATATTTGTGCACATGTAGGACCACATTAAATATGTGAAGCTTGGCATTCACTTATGTGTATTTGAAAATGATTCCCATGGCTTTCCTTTAAGCACAGGTTTTAATATCTGTGAAATATTACGAATTCACAGAACAGTGTCTAAAGACAACACCATGTACACCTCATGATGGTGTTTTGTAGAGGTAGTTTATGAACTTGTTTGTGAATGAATAAATGGCAATGGTGAAATTTAAATGCTATATACTGTACGTTATACAAGAATTATGACAAGTGAAACTTGATGAATTCCAAACTTTGGTTATTGAACATTTTGTGGAGTGAGTGAGAAGATGTGCAAGTGACTCATTTTCACTGTAAAATATTTTAAAATTTACTGACTCACAGGAAAATTAGAAAAGGTTTTTAACAAGGCTAATAATCATTCACTGATTCGTCTTCAGGTTTTCTGAAGCAGTAAGCTTGGATACTGGCCACTGTCTTTGGAAATGAACCCAAGTCATGTTTTAAGGAATTAATACAATTACTCATTTGTGGTTTATTGCTTACTTCCATAATACAGTTTTGTGGTCTCGGGGTTTAAAACAGTTTAAAAAATCTACCCAACATATATGTTTTATACAAGACGATGAGGATTTGATGTAAAAAATAAAATAAAAACTGTAGTTAATGAATAAAAGGAAGGTGATATGTATGAACACTGCAAAAACCAAATGTTAATAGCATTTTAATCTTATATTTAAACTTTAGAATCTTATTTCTGTTACTTTTTTCTAAGTAAGACAAGGATTGCCATTGGGGTGAGATAGTTTCACTCATTTCAAGATTTTCCAGTGCGGTTGGCTTGACAATTTCACTTGTCAAGCAAACTTAAAACAAGATAATATTTTCCACTTTAGAGAAAAAAAAATTTCTCATTACAAGACAGTGCAGTGAAAAACTATATTGTGTCTGGATCCGTAACAGAAAGTTACTGCGAGAGTTTCTACTGAAAAACCACATAAAATGTCAAATCAGGAAGGTCTTGATTGCAACTTGCAAATCAAATCTTTAAAAGCAGCTTATGCTTTGGTATGTAGAGGTAAACAAGGCAGCAGAACCTGTTGTGTGAGAGAAATCAAATAATGTCCAACCTAGACAGGGAACAGACACAAATAGCCATACACCTGTAATTCCACTAGTGAATATCAGCTAGAAATGCTTACTACAATTAATGTTCTAGTTCTTGTTTAACTGATATTATTTATTAGACATACCAAAGGAAAATCACCACTATACAGGATCTCTAGAATGAGAATTAATGTATTGATTATAGGTGAGAGTCTAAAATGATAAGACAGGTGTGGCAGCGAGCAGATTATACTGGGTGGTAACAACTGCAGAGAGAAAGGGTGAGAAAGAGAGGTAGGAGTGGACAAGAATGTGAATAATGATGGGGTAGGCATATTTCTTTGGGTTTTAGGAAGACAGGTAAGCATGTGTGACTGTCAGAAACCCCAGGAGGCATCTGTTGAAATGGATGGATCACTTTAAGGGTTGTTTTTCCTCACTCATTTTCCTATTGAACTCTATGGAAAAATACGTCAAGAGAAGAAACCCTTAAAGTGATCATCCATATCTACTGCATATCTCACAGCAGAGTGATGGTTTGAGGCTTGGTTGATACCTCAGACCCTTGATGACTTATAGCCATTTAGCCAACCATGTGATCCATACTGTTCCAGCGTAATTGACCCCCCAATTCCCATAGAGATCCATTCAAATGCAGAGAGGTTATAGTAACTCTTGTAAGAGTATCAGAAAATAAGATATCAAGGGCTCTATCTTGGCGATCTTGGCGCTTGGTCTAAGCGCATGGTGTAAAGTCCATTTAGGGCGTGTCCAAGTCCACTTTTGCTATTTTAACAGCATGTTTTTTGGGCGCTAAGCACGGCGCAACGTCCAAATGGGCTGAACCTAGTCTCTTCATTAATTATAGGTGTGTCTTGGGCGTGACATGCAATAAACCAATCAAAATGTCATATCCCATTCCCTTTAAAAGCCTGCTTTTCCACCTTGGCGGATTGCTTATGATGGCAAACAGACATGCTCGTGCGTGTTTAGTGCGATCAAGGAATAGGCTATATGGATCAATAGTAGCCTATTATCAATATTATTCGGGCTAACCATTATGAGTTCCCGGTAATTCCTGACAGTGCTGTTTACAAAATATATGCGGTTAGATTTCATTAAAAGCACCTGCAACAGCTGAGAATAAGCGACCAATTGCTTCCGGCTCACCTTAGAAAACGCCAAATTAGCCTGCTTGTTTAACAAATTTTGTTTGATTATGCAATGAACTCATGTTCAAGCTTCATCCGAAGTTCATTAGGCTACCTGCATTCTAATTTTGATTAATAACATAAATAATGTTATTTTGCCTTAATGATGACACTAAATACAATAAATCTGTCAGGTTGGCAACCCATAGGTTCACCATATTTTCCCTTGTTTTATAATGTCCTTCTTATGGAAATGTGACCAACCTGTTTTACTGGTAGCGTAATGCTTTAAAACGATCCACTTTCCCAGGAAGACCGTGAAAAGTGTGATTTACAGCAGGGGAAACAGACCTGCTCCTGTAAAGCGCACATGCAGATAATGACATTAAAATTAATTGTAAATTAATTGTGTAACGTGCTGCAAATTTTGTTTCTAATTAGGCACTTAGTTCTCTTTAAAATCTTTTGTTCAGTTATGGAATAACAGGTGAAATCAGCGGGGTTTTAATAAGCTGAGGGTATGGAAACCTTGTCACTGTAATTCAAAAAATATGAAGGACGAAGAATAGCTAAGGTTACAATTCAGTTAACATGAAGACATTTATCTCCGTTTTTGAACCATAGGCTATCGAAAAATGCACAGTGCACAGTGATTCCGCTGTAGCCTAGGTTATTTGAAAAACAATAAAAGCAATATTCACTGGACAAGGTTTTGTACTTTTTTCAGTCACAAACCATTCTATTTACTTACAGGCTGTATTCCTAGATAAACAGAGCTGTATTGTAATGACATCTGAAGTGCATTTTCAGAACTCAAATGTCCGTCTATTGCAGTGCGCGAGTTTTCCATTGAATGACAATTCACGCATTAGGTGCAAATGACAATTTGTGCATTAGGATTGATATAGGTGTTATCAGCTCCTTTTTAATGGATAGCCATTGTCCCGTACCATTGCACATCGCCTGGATGTTGATGGAGTGGGCTGAGAGCAATGTAATGTGGCATTCCCCTTCGCTGAGGGAAAGGTATGTGGACCTATGGAACCTTTTATTATTATGCATTTTTGATATAGCCTACACAATAATAATATTTCACATTGTGATCTAGATATTTTACTCATGCTTGTGTAACAGACAGGAGGGTACGCGCGTTGTGCACACGCCTATGTAGATGCACTTATATGCGCCGTTAAAATAACATGTAAACTGCGACATGACTTTAAACCATGTTTGTGGTGGTTCTAGCGCAAGCGCTTTCTGCTGGCTCAAGATAGCAATACGCCAAAAATAATCCTGGCCACTCCTCATCTGAAGACCAACACGCCCAGTTCACTTGCAACGGGCGCAAGAATACATGGTAGTTAAACGACGTAAGCACTAGGCGTTATAAAGAACCTAGCGCCGGGTGTAAGACAGCAAAGACACTTGCGTTTGGCTTAGCGCCGCTTTGCGCCGGGTGTAAGATAGGGCCCCAAGAGTCTTCTGAGGTCACAGACATCAGGAAGTCATGGCATGCAAAGGATATGTAACCAAATATTAAATATGAGGACTTTATTTAAGTTTATGTTAATTTGTCCAATTACTTTTCGTCCCCTAAAATGGGGGGACTATATATAAAAAGGGCTACAATTGTTACACGGTTCACACGCTATGTACAGTTGAAGTCGAAAGTTTACATACACCTTATCCAATTAAACTCAGTTTTTCACAATTAAACACAATTTTCACAGAACATGAAATGTCAATTATTTATTTCATCTTTTATGTCTTACATCACATTCCCAGTGTGTCAGAAGTTTACATACACTCTGTTAGTATTTGGTAGCATTGCCTTTAAATTGTTTAACTTGGGTCAAACGTTTCGGGTAGCCTTCCACAAGCTTCTCACAATAAGTTGCTGGAATTTTGACCCATTCCTCCTGACAGAACTGGTGTAACTGAGTCAGGTTTGTAGGCCTCCTTGCTCGCACACGCTTTTTCAGTTCTGCCCACAAATTTTCGATTGGATTGAGGTAAGGACTTTGTGATGGCCACTCCAATACCTTGTCTTTGTTGTCCTTAAGCCATTTTGCCACAACTTTGGAAGTATGCTTTTGGGTCATTGCCCATTTGGAAGAGCCATTTGTGACCAAGCTTTAACTTGTCATGAGATGTTGCTTCAATATATCCACCTAATTTTCCTTCCTGAAGTGCACCAGTCCCTCCTGCAGCAAAGCACCCCCACAACATGATGCTGCCACCCCCGTGCTTCACGGTTGGGATGGTGTTCTTTAGCTTCACCCTTTTTCCTCCAAGCATAACGCTGGTCATTATGGCCAAACAGTTCAATTTTTGTTTCATCAGACCAGAGGACATTTCTCCAAAAAGTAATATCTCTGTCCCCATGTGCAGTTGCAAACTGTAGTCTGGCTTTTTTATAGTGGTTTTGGAATAGTGCCTTCTTCCTTGCTGAGCAGCCATACAGGTTATGTCGATATAGGACTTGTTTTACTGTGGATATAGATACTTTTGTACCTGCTCCCTCCAGCATCTTCACAAGGTCCTTTGCTGATGTTCTGGGATTGATTTGCACTTTTGGCACCAAAGCACATTCATCTCTAGGAGACAGAACGCGTCACCTTCCTGAGTGGTATGACGGCTGTGTCGTACCGTGGTGTTTATACTTGCATACTATTGTTTGTACAGACGAACGTGGCATTTGGAAATTGTTCCCAAGGATGAACCAGACTTGTGGAGGTCCACAATGTTCTTTCTGTGGTCTTGGCTGATTTCTTTTGATTTTCCCATGATGTCTAGCAAAGTGCCTCTTTGGTAGGCATTAAAATACATCCACTGGTACACCTCCAATTGACTCAAATAATGTCAATTAGCCTATCAGAAGTTTCTAAAGCCATAACATCATTTTCTGGAATTTTCCAAGCTGTTTTAAGGCTCAGTCAACTTAGTGTATGTAAACCTCTGACCCACTGGAATTGTGATATAGTAAATTAAAAGTGAAATAAACTGTCTGTAAACAATTGTTGGAAAAATTACTTGTGTCATGCACAAAGCAGATATCCTAACTGACTTGCCAACACTATAGTTTGCTAACATGAAATCTGTGGAGTGGTTAAAAGTGAGTTTTAATGACTTCAACCTAAGTGTATGTAAACTTCCGACTTCAACTGTATGTAAAAACCCTCAAATTGAAGCTGTAAGTCTGCACTTTAACAACCTGGTCTCACAGCCGATTCTTATCTATTCTATGAAAATTCCAGTCCCCGAAAATTCGTACTTATTTTACGAATCAGCGATTACACACCACGTAACTTTACGATTTTCTCCGATGAATTACGAGACAAAACGGAGATCCACCATTTTTATTTCACGGTCAAATAAAGCGAATGGGTAAGCTGCCGGTATTGTACTTATAGTTTATACTTATAGTTGTAGTACATTCATAGAATACCTTTCTTATTTTGTAATTGCATTTTAATGCAATGTGATGTATAATTCTCGAGCTTCTTCGTCTCTGCTTTATCTGTGTGGGTTGCTATTTATAGGCTAGTCTTGTAGGCTATTACTTGTATTATACTAGCTGAAGTTAGCTAGGCCTGTTCAGATCAGTACATACTGCATAGGCTGCAATATGATTATTAATGGATTTAGCTTGTGAGCTAGCCATCAGAGCGTGTCGTTTTCGGTTCTTTTGAGACGTATAACATGAGAAAACCGAGCATATCTGTAATGGAAACAACCGCGTCTCCCCGTTAACTTCTGTAATGAACTGCGATTCCCATGATTCTGTGCTGTCTGTGTGTATTGCCCATAGACTGCAGAGACGTGACGGGTTGACCACTGAATTGGCTTCGTGCCCCAATGAGCAGCTCCCATGGGAATCCATGGAACTGGTAAGCGGAAGCTGCCTCCAGTTCTTTTTTTATCTTGATGGTTGAACTTCATTCATAAAACCAACAAAAAAAAGTCTACCCGTCTGCAAATAACAGGATTGCTAAATGCTATATGCAAATCCCATATGCAAAAGGTCTGTAAAAATCTTTTAAAAATCACATATGCCATATACAAAACTTAAATAAAATAAATATGTGGTAGAGAGCTAGCATATACATTTCATGCTAAAATTAAATAGTTCCCTAATACATGGTACTCCTTATAAAAAAACATTGAGAGATATTTGCAGACTGGCAGACTTTTTTTTGTTGTTGTTAGTTTAAGCCAACACAATCTCTCAAGCATGGTACACAGCAGATATAGAATGTACAAAATACGCACTGTTGTTATTTATAATAATAATAATAATAATAATGCAATTTTATTTAAAGCTTTTTTTTACAGCAAAATCCTATTACACAGTTAAAGTAAAATATATAAAAACAATGGATAAATAAAACAAAAGACTTATTAAAATGAACATGAAAAAATTCTCAAATCCAGAAGCTTGAGAAGCAATGCAATAATAATGGTATATAATGTAAGGAAGACTTAAATTTCAGTAATTAGACTATCAGTTTCCTTTTCAATTTAGAATTAAACTAATTTTGTAGGCTGATAACAACAACGATGATTTTCCATGCCAAATAAGCGTTCACGCGCGGCTCTCAAGCCTACAATACTTCGGCATAACCAGCAGGTAATGTGCGTATGTCAAGTGAAGACCTGACGTGGAGCTACGACCATTTCCACGGTCAAATGGAGTCACGTTGAAATTTTATAAATCACTACGTTGTCGTGATTTTTTACGTACGCCACACGTAAGATCAAATTTGATCGAAACTACTTTTTATAAATGAGGCCCCTGGTCTTGGCCCTTCTGCCCATCTGACCATCTTCTAGTGTAGACTCAAGACTCGCCTGTTTAGATTGCATCTTTGCTCCCTGAATTAATTGTTAGCATGCAAGTCTTGCTTTTTGAAATAGCATTTTAGGGGCATGTTAACAGTGATTTATACATCAACACTTGCCATGTTACTGACATTTTGGTTAATGTATTATTTAGACTTGTACTGTTTTTTTTTCAGTATACCATTGTTTTTTTATTGGACATTTCTCTTATATAGCACTATTTCTCATTCCCCCTCTACCTAACAGGTTAAGGAGAGGATATCAGCCTGCCTGGCTGACATTTCAATGTGGATGGCTACTCATCACCTGAAGCTCAACCTTCACAATACGGAACTGCACTTCATACCTCACAGGACCTCCCCACTGCAAGCCCTCTCCATCACCGTCGACGGTACTATGGTGGCTGCCTCCCGCTCTGCAAGGAACCTGGGGATGGTCCTGGATGACCAGCTGGACTTCATGGAGCACATAAGGGCAACAGCATGGTCCTGCAGGTTCCTCCTGTACAACATCAGGAGGATTCGACCATACCTGACCACCTACTCGACCCAGCTTCTCGTCCAGACCATCTCACACCTGGATTACTCCTCCCAAAGTTTTCACACATCACCCCCCTGCTGAGGTCAGTCCACTGGCTGCCGGTCGCCGCCAGGATCAGGTTCAAAGTTCTGACCCTGGCCTATGCTGCAGCTGAAAGGACAAGCCCTTCCTACCTGCAAGACATAATACAACACTAAGCTCCAGCTCGACCACTTCGCTCTGCTCGTCCGGACTGTGGAGCTTCTCCATCCTAGCTCCCCAGTGGTGGAATGAACTGTTCACTCCTCTACGTTCTGATCAAACACTGCCTGCACACCTCTTCAGACTCCACCTTGACTGTTTTTAGCTTGTTTCCTGTTCCTTAATTCTTTGTTGATTTTATAGTTTATAATGTCTTGTTGTCTTAGCCATAGCTTACTGTGTACTATACTCAATGTGGATATTATACTATGGATAGCTGCTATGTTATGATAAGAAATTAGCTCTATCTGAACTGATGTCATTGACCTTCAGTATGGACTTATTGTGCGTTGCTTTGGATTAAAGCATCTGCCAAATGAATGTAATGTAAATAAAGTTTATTATTATTATTATTATTATTTTATGCAAACTTATGCACTTTTTGCCTTGTAAGTCGCTCTGTATAAGCGCATCTGCCAAATGAATAAATGTCTGTATTGATACACTTCTGTAATGTGATGGACCCTTTCTAGATTAAATAAGATAAATGTCTAGCTAATAAAAGCTTGAAGATGCTGAAGTTCAATTAATACAAAATTTATTTTACAGTGCATTGTGTACGCTATATATTGATGTATTGTAAATTATCTCTTCTCTTTCAAAACCTGATGGCCAATATACAGCATATAGTAATAATGTTTATCATTTTAGTCATATAAAGGTTAGAAATTGTATATACCACAACATCTGATATTGATTACAATGAAAACAATTTAAAATGGGTAGAAAATTATTTTTATATAATTACTAATAAAATCTCAGATCATGGGATAGACTACATTAAAAACATTTTTTTTAAAATATATATTTTTCGTTACATACAGCTGACACCCTTGTCATTTTTATGTATTTAAAGGGAATGCTTTCATTCCTACAAAGCTTTCACACTCGGCTACTACATGCTGTTCACTACTGTCTGCTTATTAATTATCAACCTGCTGGATTTGGAAAGCATTATAAATGTCTAGAAGTATCTAAGATCTAAGTATTAAAAGTTGGTTTCATGTGAGTAGCATGATCCCATTCGCAATAAACGGAGGACATCTTCGTGTGTGTTTACGGTTGTATCAAGCGGAAATACATTTCGGCGCCATTTTATTGCTTCGCGCTAAGGAAAGTATTGCTGGGAATTGTAGTTTTCTGTGCAAATGTATTCCCTATATACGTAATTATCTAGGAATTGCGAATGTATTATCTAGCTAGCAAGCCAGTTATGCTAGCTACGCTAGATACTGCAATTTTCTGGCATGTTGACCACCCTGACATGGATTAATTAGAATATAAATATACCCAAATTGGAAACTATGAAATTAAATACAAGAGCTATGGAAGGGTCAAAGGTCACAACAGTAGGATTAGGGTTATGGGTTCCTTAAAATCTAGAGGCTTGAAATTCGGAACTATGAATAGATCCATGGCCTACATTGCATAAGCAAAAGGACAGACCCCTAGCACACATAGACGCTCTATAGCACCACCTACAAATCTCAATTTTAAAAAAACTTTGACTCCTCCTACCTGAAGCACAAAGGCAGCCAAGCATCCCAAATTTAGTATACAAGGACAACTCAGCACCCCCTGTGACATATATATGTGCATGTAAGCATAAATTAAACTTTTCCTATTTAATTTGACTAATGATGAAAAATAGGTCTATGAAGGCTGTTAGAATGTTCATAGGTCATTTTGGGTTACTGCTGAACACTGCACTCAGCTTCCCAAAATCGTAGAAGCATGAAATTTTGCTAACTGAGTCTCCTCAGGGCCTCTAGCATGTACACAGACTCTGTAGCGCCCCCTTGAAAATGTGATTTTTGAACATTTTGGGCACTCGCCATTTGTACACCGAATGATGTATCATGCTGAAATTTCGGAATCTAGACCACCTCTAGACATACTACAAATAATATCAGAACCAGATCTCTAGCTACAAAAAAAGTGCAGTATATGCTTTCAACAGGGGGCGCCACTTAAATTTCCGAATTAATGTACAACACCTTCCGAGGTGATTCTTAGGATCAAGTCGAGTCAGAAAACATCAGTCATAAGAACATTTCAGTAAAAATGACAATATAGGACTGCCATCTACTTTTGACTATTAATATTAATATTAAGCTATTAATATTGAAAATTTATATCCTGTCTACCAGCAGCTAAAACAGGCGTAGCTAGCTAGGTACCTAGATCTGGTTGAACGTAGCTAGCATAACTGGCTTGCTAGGTAGATAATACATTAGCAATTCCTATTTAATTACGTATACAGGGAATATATTTGCAAAACAAAAAACTACAATTCCCAGTAATACTTTCCTTAGCGCAAAGCAATAAAATGGCGACGAAATGTAGTTCCGCTTGATACAACCGTAAACACACACGAAGATGCCCTCCGTTTATTGCGAATGGGATCATGCTACTCACATGAACCCAACTTTTAATACTTAGATAATTATCTTAACTACTTCTAGACATTTATAATGCTTTCCAAATCCAGCAGGTTGATAATTAATAAGCAGACAGTAGTGAACAGCATGCAGTAGCCTAGTGTGAAAGCTTTGTAGGAATGAAAGCATTCCCTTTAAATACATAATGACAAGGGTGTCAGCTGTATGTAAAAAAAATATATATTTAAAAAAGAAAATTGTTAATGTAGTCTATCCCATGATCTGAGATTTTATTGGTAATTATATAAAAATAATTTTCTACCCATTTTAAATTGGTGTTTTCATTGTAATCAATATCAGATGTTGTGGTATATACAATTTCTAACTTTTATATGACTAAAATGATAAACATTATTATTACTATATGCTGTATATTGGCCATCAGGTTTTGAAAGAGAAGAGATAATTTACAATACATCAATATATAGTGTACACAATGCACTGTCAAATAAATTTTGTATTAATTCACTCAGAGACGTATTGAACTTCAGTGTCTTCAAGCTTTTATTAGCTGGACATTTAGCTTATTTAATCTAGAAAGGGTCCATCACATTACAGAAGTGGATCAATACAGACATTTATTCATTTGGCAGATGCGCTTATACAGAGCGACTTACAGGGCAAAAAGTGCATATGTTTGCATAAAATAATAATAATAATAATAAACTTTATTTACATTACATTCATTTGGCAGATGCTTTTATCCAAAGCGATGCACAATAAGTGCATACCGAAGGTCAATGACATCAGTTCAGATAGAGCTAATTTCTTATAACATAGCAGCTATCCATAGTCATGAACATTGAGTATAGTACACAGTAAGCTATGGCTAAGACAACAAGACATTATAAACTATAAAATCAACAAAGAATTAAGGAACAGGAAACAATCAAAAAACAGTCAAGGTGAGTTTCTGAAGAGGTGTGCAGGCAGTGTTTGATCAAAACGTAGAGGAGTGAAGAGTTCGTTCCACCACTGGGGAGCTAGGGTGGAGAAGCTCCGCAGTCCGGACAAGCAGAGAGAAGTGGTCGAGCTGGAGTTTAGTGTTGTATTATGTCTTGCAGGTAGGAAGGCCATGTCCTTTCGGCTGCAGCGTAGGCCAGGGTCAGAACTTTGACCCTGATCCTGGCGGCGACCGGCAGCCAGTAGACTGACCTCAGCAGGGGGGTGATGTGTGAAAACTTTGGGAGGAGTAATCCAGGCGTGAGATAACCAAGGTCTGGACGAGAAGCTGGGTCGAATAGGTGGTCAGGTATGATCGAATCCTCCTGATGTTGTACAGGAGGAACCTGCAGGACCGTGCTGTTGCCCTGATGTGCTCCATGATGTCCACCTGGTCATCCAGGACCATCCCCAGGTTCCTTGCAGAGCGGGAGGCAGCCACCATAGTACCGTCGACGGTGATGGAGAGGGCTTGCAGTGGGGAGGTCCTGTGAGGTATGAAGCGCAGTTCCGTATTGTGAAGGTTGAGCTTCAGGTGATGAGTAGCCATCCACATAGAAATGTCAGCCAGGCAGGCTGATATCCTCTCCTTGACCTGTTAGGTAGAGGGGGGAATGAGAAATAGTGCTATATAAGAGAAATGTCCAATAAAAAAACAATGGTATACTGAAAAAAAAACAGTACAGGTCTAAATAATACATTAACCAAAATGTCAGTAACATGGCAAGTGTTGATGTATAAATCACTGTTAACATGCCGCTAAAATGCTATTACAAAAAGCAAGACTTGCATGCTAACAATGAATTCAGGGAGCAAAGATGCAATCTAAACAGGCGAGTGTTGAGTCTATGCCAGAAGATGGTCAGAAGGGCAGAAGGGCAGAAGGGCCAAGACCAGGGGCCTCATTTATAAGTACTTTTGGTCAAATTTGATCTTACGTGTGGCGTACGTAAAAAATCACGACAAAGTAGTGATTTATAAAATTTCAACGTGACTCCATTTGACCGTGGAAATGGTCGTAGCTCCACGTCAGGTCTTCACTTCACATACGCACATTACCTGCTGGTTATGCCGAAGTATTGTAGGCTTGAGAGCCGCGCATGAACGCTTATTTGGCATGGAAAATTATTGTTGTGGTTATCAGCCTACAAAATTAATTCTAAATTGAAAAGGAAACTGATAGTCTAATTACTGAATTTTAAGTCTTCCTTACATTATATACCATTATTATTGCATTGCTTCTAAAGCTTCTGGATTTGAGAATTCTTTTCATGTTCATTTTAATAAGTCTTTAGTTTTATTTATCCATTGTTTTTATATATTTTACTTTAACTGTGTAATAGGATTTTGCTGTAAAAAAAGCTTTAAATAAAATTGCATTATTATTATTATTATTATTATTATTATAAATAACAACAGTGCGTATTTTGTACATTCTATATCTGCTGTGTACCATGCTTGAGAGATTGTGTTGGCTTAAACTAACAACAACAAAAAAAAGTCTGCCAGTCTGCAAATATCAGGATTCCTAAATGCTTACGAAGGTAATTCCATATGCAAAAGGTCTGTAAAAATCATATATGATCATACTTGCAAAGTTTTTATAAAAAAGCATGTTGATTAGTAGCCTATTATATTATATATTTCTATAATTGTTATACAATCTCTCAATGTTTTTTTTATAAGGAGTACCATGTATTAGGGAACTATTTAATTTTAGCAAGAAATGTATATGCTAAGTTTTGTATATGGCATATGTGATTTTTAAAAGATTTTTATAGACCTTTTGCATATGGGATTTGCATATAGCATTTAGGAATCCTGTTATTTGCAGATTGGCAGACTTTTTTTTGTTGGTTTTATGAATGAAGTTCAACCATCGAGATAAAAAAAGAACTGGAGGCAGCTTCCGCTTACCAGTTCCATGGATTCCTATGGGAGCTGCTCATTGGGGCATGAAGCCAATTCAGTGGTCAACCCGTCACGTCTCTGCAGTCTATGGGCAATACACACAGACAGCGCACAGAATCATGGGAATCGCAGTTCATTACAGAAGTTAACGGGGAGACGCAGTTGTTTCCATTACAGATATGCTCGTTTTCTCATGTTATACGTCTCAAAAGAACCGAAAACGACACGCTCTGATGGCTAGTTCACAAGCTAAATCCATTAATAATCATATTGCAGCCTATGCAGTATGTACTGATCTGAACAGACCTAGCTAACTTCAGCTAGTATAATACAAGTAATAGCCTACAAGACTAGCCTATAAATAGCAACCCACACAGATAAAGCAGAGACGAAGAAGTTTGAGAATTATACATCATATTGCATTAAAATGCAATTACAAAATAAGAAAGGTATTCTATGAATGTACTATAACTATAAGTACAATACCGGCAGCTTACCCATTTATTTGACCATGAAATAAAAATGGTGGATCTCCGTTTTGTCTCGTAATTCATCGGAGAAAATTGTAAAGTCACGTGGTGTGTAATCGCTGATTCGTAAAATAAGTACGAATTTTCGGGGACTGGAATTTCGTAGAATAGATACGAATGGGCTGTGAGACCAGGTTGACTTTAACCTCATAGTCACTGTTCCATTTCAAATCCAATGTTCTGGAATACAGAGCCAAAACAACAAAAATTGTGTCACTGCCCTCAAACTTTTGGTCCCCACTGTATATGCATGGCATGCACAGACATGATATAGCCACAAATCACCTACTAGAAGTAGAAAGAGGATAACCTGAAAACAAAAATAAAATTTGCTCTGAGATATGGTCATAAAAGATTTATTTTAGAATTTCACTCATGTTTGAAAGCCCCTCTCATTAATTGGGTATTCCTAAACATCAAATACATCATCAAAAAACCTAACTGGAGTGTCCCTCTATGTCTTTGCTAAGGATGTCATCGTTTCATTTCTTCATAATATTTAATTGGTTTAAACAGTACTAACGTCAATGAAGTGGTTCATCACTTGGCGGCCAAAGAAACAAGTGCAAAGACTGGCTGAGAATTTGACTAATGACAGTAAGTATCAATCGCATAAACAAGCTTCCTATAACTGTGCACTTTCTTTGTCATCAGCTCTCTGCCACGATGGCTTTGGAGCACAGGAATAACATGCGGAGTCCTCACAGGGAAAAGAGGGTTTGTACATTGTCATTTACAAATATATACTTGAAAAACAAATCCAGTTAATGTTTTAATAATTTGGTGGCAAATGCTTTTTCTATTCTCAAAGGAGTTGTTGAGGCGTGCAAAAAGAAGGTGGGTTCTGTCAACCATAGAAATCACAGAAGAAGATAAAGGCCCCTTCCCCAAAAATGCCACAAGAGTAAGTGCAATGTTCAGATATGTGAAATACTAAGTTTGATTCCTTTTGATCAGGATGTAATTGATGTAATGCCCCCCCACCCCTTCTTCTCCACAGCTTTTCAATGATCAAGGACATGGTAAAGAACTGTTATATGCAATCAGTGGTCATGGAGTTGATGAAGAGCCCCTGGGGGTTTTCACCATTGATCCTGTCACTGGCGTCGTCCAGACCCACAAATCCATAAATCGAGAGGATAATAAAGTTTTCCATGTGAGCATCTTGGTAGCGGCTGTGGTATATCTGCTATGTTTTTAAACCAGCCGTGTACTGTATGTTGAAGAGTGTAATCAGCAGACACTGTGGGTCGATTCCAGTGTGCCTTCAGTTTTTAGTATGCTGCTGCATATTAACAGGGTTTCCAAAGTGCCATACTAACATGGGACTTGCTGTGTATTAAGTTTAGGAAGGTCTTGATTGCAACGTGCAATTGGAGTATCAGCTGATCCCCAGAAAGTCTCTTTCTACTCCCGAAGATCAGTGTGGCCGTGTTCGACTCAGCACATTTGCCTACTATTGAGTATGCTAGTATACTTTAAAAAAAAAAAAGCTGTTAAGTATGCAAAATGTCTGAAAATCGAGTATTTAAAAATTCCCGGATTAAATACTTATTTCCGCATTTTCGCTGAATATTTCAGGAGCATACTATTAACTACTACTTTGGTCCCTTAAATATGACATGCAGCTTGACGTCATATTCCATCAACAAATATACACAGGTGGCTGCAGGAAATTTAAATGCAAGTGATGCGGGGACTGTGTATAAATGTATGCAGTTACTTTTTATGATACTGAGTTAAAACTGACTTCACACTGTTTACAGAATAGCTTCGAAATGGCTTCTTGTCGCCCCTGACTGAATCGGAGTGTAAACTACATAGGTGTGGGACGATTTATGAGTATAGTATTTTTCGCATATTGCCCATTACACACTAAAAATGATGCACTAAAAAGTACACAGTAGTTAGGAGGCTAATTCAGACAAAAGCTTTTCCCCCGGTTGTGTTGAGTGGTGTTCAGATTTAAAGGCATAGGCACAGTTCTGTGGTAGGTGTAGAGAAAGTGGAGAATGGGAAAGTTTTAATATTTTTTCAATTGTGGAAACATCTGCGATTTTAGTGTTTACAACACAGAGCTCATATAGACACTGACTTAAAATCACTTTTAAGATACGCTTGCTAAACTTTCTTCTAAATAAACTGTTATAAAATTAACATTTCCTGGTTTTACGTCCTAAATGTTATAATCGTAATGTCAATATTTGTGTCCTAACGTATAATAACACATTAAATGCTATAGTTAATACTGGTGACTTTTAACGGAATATATTTATTCAATAATCAGTACAAGCTGGTTTATTTATATTTTTATGTTAATACTTTGTGTAAAAATTGTCTACTAGCCAGTTGCAGGTGTGTGTTGAACGATGTGGATTAAGTAGGCTATAAAGAGTTGTGCACTTTGATTATTTTTCTCAATGAATAGCCCTTCATACAGAAAAATAAAAATGTATTTACTCTTGTAAAACCTAGTCAGCAGCAGGGTTATGAAGTTTGCAACATTAGTATCCTCTCGGTGGCCGCCACACTGCAATCAGTTTTAGCATGGGACTATACTAACGTATTAGAGAGCACGCTGTAACTGAGGCAATTTGGTCTACATCCATGCAGGAAATACAGAAAGTCTCAAGAAAATCCTGTGCTGCAATCAACCCTTTGAGATTTCCTTTGTTAAAAAGATAGTCAGGCTTGTAAAAATCCATGTCTCATATAAAATACGAAGTGAACAATCTACTGAGAGTTTTTGCATTTGTTATGGTGAAATCTTTGATAATTTGATAACACATTTACCACATTAACAATATTTTTCTAAAAATTTTTCTATGAGAGTAGATCATGCAGTCTTATTTCATAGTTGATTAACAACAAAAAGGTTATGCAGTTGGTAAAGTAAGGAATAAAGTGTTGTTGCACAATTTGTCAACCATTCACACGTTTTGTAATTTTACTATTCATGTGTTTTACTTTAAATGAACAGATCAACTTTGATGTCACTAACAAGCTAACTGGAGAATCTGTTGACCATCGACTTTCATTTGATGTACAAATAAACGATATAAATGATAATCCTCCAGTGTTTGACGAGCCTCTGAAAAAAGTGGGTGTCAAGGAAAGCCAGCCGGAAGGTGAGAAAGTTTTCTATTTCTAAAATTAGACATATCTGACATTAAGGGGGCATTTACTAAAAAAAAAAGTTAAATGGTAGGACAATACTCTCATTTAGAATTTCTCCAATTTCTCTTGAAGCAACTACACTGTCTGGCCAAAAAAAAAAAAATTTGTTTGTTGAAATATTTAGTTGGACTGTCTTTAGCTTTGATTACGGCACGCAATCGTCATGGCATTGTTTCAACAACCTTATGCAACGTCACAACATTTATTTCCATCCAGAGTTGCATACATTTTTGGCCGAGATCTTGTATTGACGACGGGAGAGTCAACCCACTCCGTAAAGTCTTCTCCAGCATATCACAAAGACTTTCAGTGGGGTTAAGGTCAGGACTCTGGTGGCCAATTCATGAGTGAAAATGATTCCTCATGCTCCCTGAACCACTCTTTCACAATTTGAGCCCAATGAATACAATTATTTCGCAGACGCTTTTATCCAAAGCGACGTACAATAAGTGCATATTGAAGGTCATTGACGTGACTACAAAGCAGATCCGACAAAGCATAACTTTCTCACAGCGTAGTAGCTATCCCTAGTAATTCTGAACTATAAGATAACCCCAAATAAACAAAACACAAATTAAATAGAAAACAAGCAAAAAAACAGGAAGTGAGTACTATAGAATGGCCCTATATAGGTAGTTTAGTCGAGGTGGAGTCTGAAAAAGTGTGTTTTCAGACCACGACGGAAAACAGACAGTGTTTCAGCTGAGCGCAGCAGTGTGGGGAGTTTGTTCCACCACTGGGGAGCTAGGGTGGAAAAGCTCCGCAGTCGGGTTGAGCGGGAGCCGTTAACACGGAGGGAGGGAAGTGCAAGTCGCCCTGCAGTAGCAGAGCGAAGTGGTCGAGCAGGAGCGTAGTGCTGGATTAAGTCCTGTAGGTAGGAGGGGCCTGACCTTTTGGCTGCAGTGTAGGCCAGGTTCAGAACTTTGAACTTGATCCTGGCCACGACCGGCAGCCAGTGGAGTGACCTCAACAGGGGGGTGACGAACGAGAACTTCGGGAGGTTGAACACAAGCTGAGCAGCCCCGTTCTGGACCAGTTGTAGGGGCAGAATGATGCAGGCTGGTAGGCTTGCGAGAAGGGAGTTGCAGTAGTCCAGACGTGAGGTGACCATGGTCTGGACAAGAAACTGGGTGGAGTAGGTGGTCAGGTACGGCAGAATTCTCCTGATGCTGTACAGGAGGAACCTGCAGGGCCGTGCTGTTGCCCTGATGTATTCTTTGAAGTCCAGCTGGTCGTCCAGGACCACCCCCAGGTTCCTTGCAGAGCGGGAGGCGGTCACCATGGTTCCGTCGACAGTGATGGACAGGTCTAGAAGTGGGGAGGTCTTGTATGGCATGAAGAGCAGCTCAGTCTTGTCGAGGTTGAGCTTCAGGTGATGCTAGACATCCACACAGAGATGTCAGCCAGGCAAGCAGATATCATCTCCTTTACCTGTGGGGTAGAGGGAGGGAAAGAGAGGAAGAGTTGAGTGTCATCAGCATAACTATGGTAAGAGAAGCCATGTGAATTAATAACCAAACCAAGAGACTTAGTGTAAATGGAGAACAGCAGAGGACCCAGTACAGATCCCTGTGGGACTCCTGTAAAAAGTGGATGAGGTGCAGAGACAGAGCCCTTCCAGGAGACTTGGTAGGATCTATCTGTGAGATAGGATGTAAACTAAGAGAAGGCAGTTCCAGAGATGCCCATCTCAGCCAGTGTGGAGATCAGGGGTTTATGGTTGACCGCGTTGAACGCTGCAGACAGGTCAAGGAGAATCAGGAGGCTCTGGCAGTGGCGAGTGCCTCGGTCACAGCCAGGAGCGCAGTTTCAGTTGAGTGCCCGGTTCTGAAGCCGGACTGATGAGGGTCAAGCAGGTTGTTCTGGTGGAGAAAAACAGACAGTTGGTTAAGGGCAGCTTGTTCAAGAGCTTTGGACAGAAAGGGCAGGAGAGACACAGGACGATAGTTTCTGACTAAATAAGGGGTCTAAGTTAGGTTTCTTAAGGAGTGGGGTAACACGGGCAGTTTTGAAAACAACAGGAACATAGCCACAGGTTAAGGAGTTGTTGATAATGCAGGGCAGGACAATTTGTTCAGTCTGATAGCCTCCGATGAAGATGAACGCAATACAAACAATTCAAAAATATCGATGAGTGTGTATTTAAGGACCTCACCGGATATAGACTGGAGGACTGCCGAAGAGATGGGGTCCAGTGGGCAGGTGGTTGCACGCTGGTGTGTTATAAGTTGGAGTACATCTGCGTCCTCCAGAGTCTAAATAAATGTAATGTAATGTAATGTCTTAAAGGACGAAAGTGTAGCGGTGGCAATGAATCTTGGCATTGTCATCCATTGTCGTCCTGGAAAACATAACCTGGTCATTCAGTACATTCAGGTACTCAGCTGACTTCATTTTATTGCTGCATAACGTTGCTGAGCCTAGACCTGACCAATTGAAGCAACCCCATAATACTGCCTCCAGAGGCTTGTACAGTGGGCACTATGCATGACGGGTGCAATGGCGAGTTTTTTTTGGCCAGGCAGTGTACATGCAATTGCAAAACATTATCAGAGTGTTAAGTGGTGTCTTACATGTATCATGCTCTGGGTGTATGTATTATTT
This sequence comes from Synaphobranchus kaupii, assembly GCA_029718625.1. Classification (NCBI taxonomy): domain Eukaryota; kingdom Metazoa; phylum Chordata; class Actinopteri; order Anguilliformes; family Synaphobranchidae; genus Synaphobranchus; species Synaphobranchus kaupii. Next base: position 105,695,801 of record CM056378.1, on the reverse strand, counting down.
TTATTGTAAATATGTTTTTTATGTTTTTGATTGAATTTTTCCATTTAAAACACTGGCTTCCCTGGGTGACATACTGTATACCAAAACCCCTTTTTTGTAATTATGCAGAAAGAAATACACAGAAGCAAACCTTGTAAACAAAATAAATACACTCATTGCATTTGTTTGTGGGAATTGGGAAGTGTGAGGATTTATGTAGAAGTAAATATTTTATACTTTGGCAAGAATTTATTTTGTAGGAAATAACCAGCTTCACATTGTATCTGGGTTACTTGCAAAAAACCAAGTACTTAGCATTGTATGCTTCTATTGAATAGAATTTTCAAGTGTCATCATTTTGTTTGAGCCATGACGTCCTTACAAAATCACAGCCTTAAAGGCACACTGAACTTTGTTAGATCATAATATTGTATAGCTACCTGGTCCCAATATGAGTAGTATTATTCACGCTCATCTTCATGACTTGCTCCACTGGTCAGCAACTGGCCAATGGAGAATGATGTTTTTTCTTTCTCAATTCACTCCCATTGCATGGCGAAACAGGTCTCAAAAGCACACTTTTAGCACATAAATGAATCCAAACAACACGGATTATGCCGATATATAAAATCACGACATCCAGAACCGAACGTTTGAAAAGATAAAACGCTCCATTCATGATATTTTCCACTTTTTCCAAACAAAGGTTTGCCAAGAAGATCCGGTTGTTAGCTTATGAGGAACTTCCTTGTTTCGTTTTTGCACCAGTAACGGTCCCACTTTCTGAAGCGTCAGTTAGAAAACAAATAGAGCGTTAGAGAGCAAGTTAGCAAAGAAGTTAGCAACAGTTCCTAGTTTTCTCAGAAAATAGTTCTTCAAAATCAAATCAATCAAAATTTGTTTCAAAAGTTTCAAACTTTCCTTTCTGGATGTCATAATTTTGGCATAATCCGCATTGTTTGCATTCATTCAAGTTCTAAAAGTGTGCTTTTGAGACCTGTTTCGCCATGCAATGGGAGCGAATGGAGAGAGAAAAGCACGTCATTCTCCGTTGGCCAGTTGCTGACCACTGGTGCAAGTCATGAAGATGAGCATGAATATTACGACTGATATTGGGGCCAGGCTCAGTATGCCTTTAACTTCATCCAAATCTGTGTCCTATCGTAGGTACCATATTGTTCAACACTCTGAGACCCCATGACTCCCTTTCACTCAGTGACCAACAAGTTAACAGGCTCATTTCTATCTGTCTCTTTTTTCTTCTCTTACTTCAAAATAGGTCCGCTGCCCTTCAGTCTGATAGCCTCCGACGAAGATGAACACAATACAAACAATTCAAAAATATCGATGAGTGTGGTTAAGCAGGAACCAGCTTTACCAAAAATTTGGATCAGCAGCGCAAGAGGATCAGAAGTATTCCAACTGAGTTTCACAGGGTGCTTTGATTATGATGTGAGTTCACTTTGCTGTAACACAATGTACATTCATTGCACAATGTAAGATGCCCATGCATCACTGCATACGGCATACTGACAGCTAAAGGTCAGGGGGCTCTACTGCTAAACCCTTTCCCCATATTTACAGCCGAAAGTAGACACAGGATGCAATAAACTTAAATGGGAACGCCGGTTTATTTCTTAAACTTCTATATCGATTTTATATGTTTAATGTGAGTCTTGAAGCTTACCTCACTAGAACTGTGCCTCCCGGTTCCCTTGTTTCCAGCTTGTTTCCAGGCGCGTTGCGTCAGTGGTGGTTAATTCCACCTGCAGGTCTATACTGGAAGGTTAAAAATTGAACAGATTTGCTGATAGATAAAAGTCTGATATGACTAAAGCGATGTCATCCTCTTTCTTCAGGTTCGTCCGAGTTCTGTGATGTATAATTTAGCTATGAAAATCAAAAACATTGTATATAATATTGCAGTCAAAAGCTTCCGAAGCATTTTCAGTCACAGCCATAGACTACTTATTTTAGAAATTATTCCTCTTGGATCAGAGAGAATGCTACGATTTTAATATTATGAGGGAACTGAGGTTTGAGTGGCGTGGTGAGTCTGGATAGCTGACAGCAGTAGTGACAGCAGCCGTGCAGCTGAAGGTACAATTTCGATACTTTTGACTGCAATATTATATACAATGTTTATATACAATATTATATACAATACAAGCTAAATTATACATCGCCAAACTCGGAAGAACCTGAAGATAATGAGGATGGCATCCCTTTAGTCAGACTTTTATCTATCAGCGAATCGGATCAATTTCAAACCTTCCAGCATACATTATAGACCTGCAGCTGGAATTAACCACCACTGACGTAGATCAGCACGACGCAGCGCGTCTGGAAACAAGCTGGAAACAAGGGAACCGTGAGGCGCAGTTCTAGTGAGGTAAGCTTCAAGACTCACATTAAACAGATAAAATCAATATAGAAGTTTAAGAAATAAACCGGCATTCCCCTTTAAGTGAGATACATTTTAAGTGCCAGGAAATCTTTTAAATAATGTGAGAAATTACATTGTAATTATTTTACTATGATAAAGAGAAATACTAAATAAAATGATACATAAAGTAATGAATGATGAGGATGATGAATGATGATTAGATGAGGTATTAATGGTGAACAAAATGTTTTTTGTATCCTTTATTTAACAAAACACCTGGCCAAGAGTGCATCATGCAATTACTCAACAGTACATCAAACCAGAAATTATAGCTTACATAAGTTCCTACACAGTTCATAACGTTTTAAATATAAATGAAAATTAAATTTTAGAACAAATAAGTCCTTCCAAGCTCACAGCAGGCATTTGGGATGTTGTGAATTACAAAGCCCAATTCCAAAAAAGTTGGGACAGTATGTAAAATGCACATAGAAGCAGATAGCAGTGATTTGTAAATTATCTTGTACATATATTTAATTGAAAACAGTACAAAGAAAACATTTAATGTTTTACCTTATCAACTTTATTGATTTTTGTAACTATACGCTAATTCCAAATTTAATGCCTGCAACACTTCCCAAAAAAGTTGGGACGGGGCAAAAAAAAAAAACCTGGAAGTTAAAAAAACCCATGGTTGGCTAAATGGCTGTAAGTAATCAAGGGTACTGCAGACCCTTGATGACTTATAGCCATTTAAAAATAAGATATCAAGAGTCTTTTGATAGCCTTTTATACCCAGTCATGATAGCATCACCTGTTTACCTGTGCAATGTTCCAAACAGGTGTTCCATACGTAATTTACAGCTTAATCTATAGACTCCCTTAATCTATATATCTAAACCCCCCAATTCCCATAGAGATCCATGCAAATGTAGAGACATTATAGTATCGCTTATAAGAGCAGCTAAAAATAAGATATTAAGAGTCCTTTGATATCCTTTTATACCCAGTCATGATAGCATCACCCGTTTACCTGTGGAATGTTCCAAACAGGTGTTTTTTTTAACTTCCCAGTCTTTTTTTGGCCCTGTCCCAACTTTTTTGGAACGTGTTGCAGGCATCAAATTCGTAATTAGCATGTATTTACAAATATCAATAAAGTTGATAGGGTAAAATATTAAATATATTGTCTTTGTACTGTCAATTAGGTATATGTAAAAGATAATTTACAAATCACTGCTTTCTGCTTTTATGTGCATTTTACATACTGTCCAAACCTTTTTGGAATTGGGGTTTGTAGAATTCTGGGAGTGTAAACTATATAATTAATTAGTCTTTTCTGAGGACCAAGTCTCCCTGCCTATATAATGTACAATGATGAGTTGGAGTTTGTGATGAGTCTAAGGAAAAACTGTATTGCTAAAGATAAAACCATAGATCCAGCTTTAATTTTCCTAAAATTGAATGGGATCCATATAAATTGTTAACGCCAAGGATTGTGCCTTTGGTACACCTTTGGTAAAAGAATATCAAACTTTTGAACACATATTGTGTGATAATCTTATATGCATCAGTCTGACATCATATGCAGTAACATATTATGCATGATCAATTGTGTTAAGAGGCGGATCAATACATAATATGTTACTGCATATGATGTCAGACTGATGCATATAAGTCTGACATCATATGCATCAGTCTGACATCATATGCAGTAACATATTATGCATGATCAATTGTGTTAAGAGGCGGATCAATACAGCACAAAACACAGTGGTGTTTAGCATTGAGAGTATTTATGATGTAATATACAACCCCCATAGCTGCTATAGTGGTACTATGCTTTTTTCCAAAATCAGACAGAGGCTTGTTTAAAAAATATTACATAAGAATTGACTTGATTAACCAGTGTGTCAAAGATATTGGCAAGTGCACAATGTTACTTACTTCAATAACTCTACAATAACTGGGATTTATCTTTTTTTAAATACGTAAATCAATCTATAAACAGATAAGAATGCAATGAGAGATTCAGAGTCATGCCTTAAAATTCCCAAGGAATTGTGTGAACATGATATTTTGATCTGTTTTTACAGAAAGTAAAGGAATATAAAATCCTTGTTCGGGCAAGAGACTATGGAAACCCAATATTGTCTTCAACTGCAACTGTCATAATGAATATTGAAGATTCCAACACTCACCCCCCAGTATTTAAAAAAGCACAGGTGAGATTTTGCCACTTTTACATATGGAATTTATAGGTGACACTATTTATTATTGCACAGTTTTATATAAATGGCAGTTTTTATTTTATAGTTCTGATTGTGCAACAGATTGTGAATTTGACAGTGAATTCATTTCAACACTGCTTGATTCATATTGCTTATATGATATTTTTTTAAAAAGAGAAACAAACATGGGCATATCAGTCCATTCCAACCTATGATGAACACCCAGCATCCCCATCCTGGCCGCCCTGGTAAAACTCCATTCATAGTCAACAATCATATTTTTCAGGTGTTGTCTTCTGGATCTACAATAAAAGCTGTAACTTCCAAAAACCTAGTTCTCTCTTACCAAATGCTGTAACTGAAGGCCAATCTCTCCCAAACTGTACACAAACTGAGCTGAAGGTTATCAAGCATCTCCTTTTGTCTGCTGACTCTCTATACTGTGAACATTTTTTATAAGTGTGTTATGTGTGTTATAGTTTCTAGTTTCTTGGGAACCACAGGGATTACTTTGCTACCATTGGAAAAGACCTTGTGGTTAAAACCTTATCTAACAAAGTGGCATTCCTGTCTTTCCCACAGGATTCTGCATTTTACTATAAATTTAATGATGAGAAAATAAGTAATATGCAAGTAATAAGACTTAGCTGATACTATGCCGTCTCAACAAAGACATAAGAAATGCAATCGTTTTTTCCCCCAGCATGCGGCTGAAGTGATGGAGATGTCTGAAAACCATGTCGTCCTGAAAATGGCAGTGACGGATAAAGATACACCCAAAACACCAGGATGGAGGGCCAAATATACAATCCTCAAGGGCAATGAGGCTGGAAACTACAAGGTTGAGACAGACCCGGAGACCAATGAAGGAATCGTGACACTCATTAAGGTTAGCCTCCTGCACTACTGGGCATGTTTTTTGTGATCACAGCAGTGCCAAACTGCCAGATTTCTGAAGAATGAGAGATATTTAAAGGTTTTGCATTATCTTTAGTAGAAGTAAAAATAACAACAAGATTTTTAACGATGACAATGATTCTACTATTGCTGCTGCTCCTACTGCAACTGCTACTACTGCTGCTAATGTTATTGCTACTACGTCTCTACAACATACACAAAATTCTCCTTACTACATATGCTACCCAGCTCATTATTCAGGCCCTCGTGCTGTCCGTACTGAACTTCTGCAGCTCTCTCCTTGCTGGCCTCCCTGCAGGTGCCATCAGGCCTCTCCAGCTCATTCTGAATGCTACTCCTCATCTACAGTCAGCCTAAATACATACATGTCAAGCCTCTCCTCATATCCCTTCACTGGCTATCAGCGGTGCCCTGAATAAAATACTGATTTATATTGCTGGCCTATGGTGCACTAGCACCCTCTTACCCACAATCAATTATGAATCCTTACCCTCTTGCTAGGCCGCTCTGCTCCACATCCACTGGCTGCCTTACTGGCCCCTCCCTAAATGGACCCTTCTCTACGATTACGCCTCTTCTTTGTCCTGGCCCCTCAGTTGTCGATGGGGAGCTCCCCACTACAAACGGGACAGCAGAGTATCAGTTTCATAGCCATACCTATGCTTAATGTAAGACTATATCCCCAGAGCTTCACTTGAAGTCGTCCACTGTGTTCTCTGGGATGTCTAAGACGACATGGCCATCTGGCATGGTCACTTTTTAGCAACTCAAAAATGGCCTAGCTCAACTGGATAGTGCATGGCACTAACATGGGTTTGATTTTCACAGGTGGGGAAACAAAATCCCAGGGGTGATGATGGGTTTGCTTCACCAAAAATTCTGGTCAGCAGCCGCCACTGCTGCAAACTCATTTGCCTCCTACTACAATAACTTGCACTTACTATGGCACCTAATTTTATGTTGTAAGATTATGCATTGACTACAACTATTGGTTGTCACTCTGTGTAAGACTATCTGCAAAATGGCTAAATGTAATAGTAATAATAATAATAATGTGGACACATACTGTACATTCTGTTACACAGTTAAAACTGGAGTACACAACTTTTTTCAGAAAAATATCAGGGAACGGTCATGCTTCGTTGGTAGCAATCACAGAAAGAACTGCTGGGAGAGAAATCCAGCATCATACACTGTGTTTATACCCTCAAATTCAGCATTGTAAACCCAGTGATTCGGCACAAATTTTTGTTTTGAAAACAAAGTAGCTGATGACGTAAATCAATCGAAGAGATTGACCTTGCGTGTTCAACAGGGACTCGTTATACCGCCGCTATTTCACGCAAAGAAAAAGAAAAGAGAATTGGATAAAGGTCGCTCAAAAACTAGAGTAAATAGGTGCACATTTTAGAAGGTAGCGAGATGTTCGGGACGTGGAGCTCCCATTGTTTCTTCTGGACAGGTACGTCAAAAGTTTCAACACTAATTGACGTGGACTTTCTGCTTGCCAGTCAATTGTAATTCGGCTACCTATAATGAATAGTAGCTAACCATATAACCATGCAGGCCAGCTGCAGCCAGATAATGCCTGGTTCAGAATAACATTACACAAACTCGGTATGATGTGCCTGCCATCTTAGCAAAACCATCACTTCCATTAGTGAGTTTGGTGACTAAATGGTAAATGTTTCATTGCATTATTGTTAAACTCTTCAACAACAGAAAAGATTCCATTGTTTTACCTGATGGACTCTTGTAGCTGACATTTTTAGCTATAACTACCAGTCTGTAATCCTGCAATTGTGTCTAGAAAACTTGGATGCACATTCATGACGAGGGGCCCTATCTTACACCCGGCGCTAAGCAGCGCTAACCCAAATGCAAGTGTCTTTGCTATCTTACACCCCGGCGCAGGGTTCATTATAACGCCTAGCGTTCACGTCGTTTAAATATCATGTATTCTTGAGCCCTTTGCAAGTGAACTGGGCGTGTTGGTCTTAAAATGAGGAGTGGCCAGGATTATTTTTGGCGTATTGCTATCTTGAGCCAGCAGAAAGCGCTTGCACTAGAACCACCACAAACCTGGTCTAAAGTCGTGTCGCTGTTGTTTACATGTTATTTTAACGGCGCATATAAGTGCGTCTACATAGGCGTGTGCACAACGCGCCTACACCCTCCTGTCTGTTACACACAGGGGCATGCACAAGCATGACTAAAATATCAAGATTACAATGTGAAATATTATTATTGTGTAGGCTATATCAAAAATGCATAATAATAAAAGGGTCCATAGGACCACACACCTGTCCCTCAGCGAAGGGGAATGCCACATTAAATTGCTTTCAGCCCACTCCATCAACATCCAGGCGATGTGCGATGGTACGGGACAATGGCTAGCCATTAAAAGGGAGCTGATAACACCTATATCAAGCCTAATGCGCAAATTGTCATTCAATGGGAAACTTGCGCACTGCAATAGACGGACATTTGAGTTCTGAAAATGCGCTTCAGATGTCATTACAATACAGCTCAGTTTATCGAGGAATACAGCCTGTAAGTAAATAGAATGGTTGTGACTGAAAAAAGTTCAAAACCTTGTCCAGTGAATATTGCATTTATTGTTTTTCAAATAGCCTAGGCTACAGCGGATTCGCTGTGCATAAGGTTTTTTCGATAGCCTATGGTTAAAAAACGGAGATAAATGTCACCATGTTAACTGAATTGTAACCTTAACCTTCATATTTTTTTAATTACAGTGACAAGGTTTCCATACTCTCAGCTTATTAAAACCCAGCTGATTTCACCTTTTATTCCATAACTGAACAAAAGATTTTAAAGAGAACTAAGCGTCTAATTAGAAACGAAAACTAATTTGCAGCACGTTACACAATTAATTCACAATTAATTTTAATGCCATTATCTGCATGTGTGCTTTACAGGAGCAGGTCTGTTTCCCCTGCTGTAAATCGCACTTTTCACTTCCTGGGAAAGTGGATTGCTTTAAAGCATTACACTACCAGTAAGACAGGTTGGTCACATTTCCATAAGCAGGACATTATAAAACAAGGGAAAATATGCGTGAACCTATGGATTGCCAACCTGACAGCTTTATTGTATTTAGTGTCATCATTAAGGCAAAATAACGTTATACGTATATGTCATCAAAATTAGAATGCAGGTAGGCCTAATGAACTTCGAAAGAAGCTTGAACATGAGTTCATTGCTTCATTGCATAATCAAACGAAATTCGTTAAACAAGCAGTCGTCAATACAAGATCTCGGCTAAAAATGAATGCAACTCTGGATGGAAATAAATGTTGTGACATTGCATAAGGTTGTTAAAACAATGCCATGACGAATGCACTTAGGTGCTTTTCATGTTTGGAGGAATTATTCGCCCACTTAAGACACATTATGTCAGAAATAGCTATGCATGCCATGTAGAACAAACTCCCCATGTTCACATTGTGCTTATTGTGCTATATTGCAACAATTACATAAGAAAAGGTTACAAAATAATGTATTTTCACTCAAATGAAAGAGTGAAGTGAATCAATAGGCTCCTAATTAGGTTGTTGAACACATGTGTTTAACTCAATTTTTTCTTTAAGCTTAAGACAATGCAGGTTTGGCTCGTTATCATTTGCTTTGTGTTTGAATTCTTCATTATCTACAAAATGGTTAATTTTAGTGGCCATGTGTCCACACTTTCACCAATTAGGAGCCTATTGATTCAAATCAGTCTTTAAATGGATCTGTTAAATAATTTTCTTATCTTTTTTAAATAATATAGCACAATGTGAACATGGGGTGTTTATTCTACATGGCATCCATAGCTATTTCTGATATAATGTGGCTTAAGAGGGTGAATAATTCCTCCAAACATGACAAGCACCTAATTAAGAAAAATTAACAGCTTGTTAAAATTCTGGGATTGCAACTGCGGTTGCAACGAAAGCCAGCATACACAGGGGTCCCCCAGGACCAGGATTGAGAACCCCTGCATTAGAGGGCCACAACCTGACACAAAAGTTAAAAATGTTTATACAAAGTCAAGTTATAAAGGCCTTCCTAAGAGTCCTAATGCCATGAGAAACATACCATTGTTTATGTTTATCAGAGCTGACAGACCTACAGAACAATGGTAAAATGATTAATAATAGAACCACATTGACGTAACCCTTTAACTTTAAAAATACATTCATGTAAAAACAATTTTTCAGAAAAATGATTATGAGGCGACGAAAAAGACCAATCTGGTGATTGGGGTGGAGAATGAAGAGCCCCTGTTTGTGTGTGGGACCAAGGGTGCCGCAGGAGGGCCAGCTCCCCAAACCACAGATGTAACCATCACTGTGATCGATGTCAACGATGCGCCTGTGTTCACGAATAAAGTGAAACCTATATTTGAAAAGGAGGAGATGGAGCCGGGCAAGGTGCTTTACAGACCCACGGTCACTGATGTGGACTCAGAAGACCATAAGATCAGGTGTGCTTAGCTACCAGGCTCACTTTACAGGGGCCATGTTAGTCAACTTCTGATTTTATGACTGGTGTATTGCTCTTATAAATTACTACATGCTATTGTAAAATTATTAAACGACAGAAATCTCAGGGACGGACATACTGATGTCTAAATAGCTTGCTTATGTTTAATGAGTCATAAGGTTTAAGTTTAATTATTAGGATTGAAGTTTAAGTTTAATGATTAATAATTAATTAATGATTTGTCATATTTTATTGCCTGTGAAGCTGAGGTATTTCTGTATTCCTTTCTGATGTGATAAGGTATGAATTAGCTCAGGATACAGCAAAGTGGATGACTATTGATCCAAAAACTGGGGTTGTCAAAACTGCACAAAAGTTGGATCGTGAGTCCAATCATGTCAACAACAGCATTTACACTGTCTTGGTCCATGCTATTGATGATGGTAAGTATCTTAAATGATTAAATGCTAAGCACTTTTAATAATACTAATAATACTCATTTTAAAACATTTTGATACACTAAATAAAAACAACAAAAGAGCATGCAACAGGGTAGTACCTGTCAACTTGGGATCTTAGCCCTCAAAAAATAAACTAAATGGGTTTCAGTTGCTATCCATGTGAAACATAAATGCAGAGGCGTCATGCACCCATATTTGTTAAATAACTTTAATAGCCTGTTTGGTATAAGCATATAGAGCATACATTGCATGTTGCCGTTTAAATTTTTTTAAGTAATGATTTAATGATTGTAGTTCGGTTTGTAGTCCATTACTGCAACGCACGGGTGGTTCTCGACCAATCAGATATTATCATGTCGTCTGGAAATTTTTGGCAGTGCATACCACCTTGCTAATTTGGCTATTTTACCTCATTGAACCAGGGGAATTATGGGACGTCAAGTTTTTAAACAGTGCCAGCGCTAGTATATTCACAAAAAAATACTAAAATGTTAAATATACTCGAAGCTGGTCCAGAAAAACTACATATTTTGCAAACAGGCGTTATATTAAACAATCCAGGGAATTGATGGTAGGACATAATCACTAGAAATTGTTTAAAATAAGTTTTAATTAATGTATATGGTTTAAACGAATGGCAAAGTCACTTCCGAGTACTCTATGCCTCAAGTTTTAGCTGATTTTGTGAGTATTCCATTTACACACATGGTATTTAGCCTACCATAGGCTAATTAGCCAAAAAAGCTGCTACATCAACATCAACTTTTTGCCGGATCTTCTTTTTCTTTTATAAGGCAGTAAAACATAAAAATACACCAGATATCAAAACAAAACTTTGATGTTAGTGCGCTTATCGATCTATCATCCTCTGTAGTTAGTTTGTGCTTTAAAACTTAATTCCAGCGAGATCGCAAAAATGAACGGGAAGTTAATTGGGAACCTTACAACCGGGGGGAATGGCGATGCTGTTACCTGTAAGCAGGGACATTTGATGTTGCCAGTATTCACCCTATGCGGAGTAGGCTAATAGATATGGGAAGATGAGTTATCTCAGATCCCTCCCACTTTAAAATTAGTGATTGCGTGGGCAGAACCATTTCTCATAGAAGTAGTCAGCTTTTCTTCTTCTTAGAGGTGGCAGAGTAGCCTATCACCAATCCAACATAATTGATCTATTGCAATCTGCCGCGCAAAACTGTCAATGCATGTAGGCCTACTTCTGGACGTGAGACATGAATGCACCACCGTTCACTTGCTCACCGTGCTCCGTTCACTGCTGACTAACTTCACTGTGTTTAATTACAATCAATGACAGTCAGCAGTAAGAAGCCAAACAGCTATAGAGCTAGGCTATATTACAAAATTTGCGGCAAGCAACCTGGCGATTTTATACAAACGTAGAAAAGTATGTTTTTATTTTCAAGAAAGGTGTTGAATTTCTCTCATTTGCAGTCACGATGATACCAACCTAAAACATTGCTCGTTGTTGACCATCTAACTAACGTAGGCCTACAGTAGGAGAGCTGTTGCAGGACAAGATATGGGTGCATTTCCTGTGAGACTTGTTCAGGGCAGTTGAGCTTTACCAAGCAGATTGTGATCTTGACTATCTATAGTATCTTTTGAAAGGGACCGAGCACACGGGGAAAAGCGGAGCAGAATGGTTACCGAGTTGATATGATGAGCTAAGGAACATACAAGATGTGTTTGATTAGTTTGATTTTAAAAGATCACTAGTGAATTTTATAAGTAGGTTCTGATTAATTGTCCAAGATCTCCGAAAAGTGAGGGAGCACGACGCTTCTGCATGTTTGATCAATTCTGTTGTGAGCAAAATAATGGTGGAAAACAGGGGGATGAAAACAGCTAACAGTAACTAGACACTGCAATCTAGGGGCTAACATAAGAGCCGATGTGCCCATTAAAATAAAAAATAAAACTGGGAACGTGCTATTTGGATTCCATTTTTTAATGATACAATGTTTACAATTAATGTGTAATGGGCTACCTAACGTGGTGACGTTTAAATATTTATTTATATCTGTGCCATTAACTTGCTTCATATTATTAGATAATTTCATCAGTACTGCATGTAAACCCATTGTTGTCCACCCTGAAAAAATTGAGTATATGCAATCCCATATGCTGGTTGATATCTCAGAATTCAATGGGATACACCTACTTTTCAATGAGACTCTACCCCAAGCATGCAACTATTATATCCCCACTTAAGTCACCCGAACCAGGATGCAAGTAGGAAAAAATTTACTTGTGTGGAAATTCTAGGCTGCAAATATATCTCAAGTCAGGGTCAGGCCCTATATGAATATCACTAGATGGAACAGTATCCTTTGACTTACAGGAGAACCACCCATGACTGGTACTAGCACCTTGCTGATCTACCTCACTGACACAAATGACAACACACCTTTCCTGGTGAGCAATGAGACCTATATATGTGGGAATAAGGACAAAAGTGTAGATATCCAAGCGCAAGATAATGACAAGGATCCTTACGCGGGGCCCTTCACCTTCTCGCTGCGTGATAAGTCACAGGAGGAACAATGGATGCTGAATCCCGATACAGGTGAGCAATCTGCATGGTGTGGAGCACCGTTTTTCTGCTCTAAATATGTAACAGGGAAACTCCCCAGCAATCAGTCTTAAAGCTAGCAGAGGGACGTGGTCACCCCTCTTACACACCATGTCTGACCAGCAGCAGCATGCCCGGGTCTGATATGCTAGACACTATAAGCAAAGCATCATCAACATTGTGGTAACACTTTTTTGGAAGTGAGTTTTATGTTACATTCATTTCAACTTAATAAGCACCACATAATGAATTATTTTAATCGTCCTAAGCATACATACAGTATATAAACTTTATAATCATGTAGCAGCTGATCTTTATTGGACCTGTGATATGATGTGATTATGCAGTATAATTATGTTTATCATATGCTTCATAATCATGAGTCAGTTTTCATGATGTTTTTTTATTTAAAATATTGAATGCAGATCAATGAATGTTGTTAGCAAATCTGTTTTTATCCCAAAAGGCTGAAATAAGAGTTGTACATTACCTTTTGAATCGGCTGCCTGAAAATATGGGCTCTGATTTTCATTTGTCTCTAAAAAGTATTAAGATAACCATTAGCATCATGTCATGGATGAAGACAGTATGCTAAAAATGTTAAAAGTTACTCTCATTTTAATGTTTAGTATTTTATTTATTTAATATATTTATTATTTAATTAATATTAAATGTACATTTTTTAAAATAGTTTTTTATTAGCCTCCTCTAGTAAATTCTGTCACTGTATGAAGCAAGCTTGCTAACCAAGGCAAAAAGTGGTGTTGAATTCTAATAACATGGTTAATTGGTTTAGTTAGTTTGTTAATAAAATTTCCACTTGATTTATTTCCAAGTTAGTTTGAGAACAACCTTTTCATCAGGTTAGCCAGTGCTGTAGTCAAGTCACTAAACCACAAGTCCAAGTCCAGTCCCAAGTCACTACTACTCAAGTCCAAGTCGAGTCACAAGTCACTGGTACTCAAGTTTGTATCCAGAATTTGTGGAATATTTGCTTTGTCATTTTTTTTTCTCTCATCTTCTCCTGAAATAAAAAATGTGTTGCTGAACAACAAATTCAAATTCCAGAGGAACGTAATACCCTGCTAAAATAATTTGGTTTACAGTACATCCCCATCAACCTGGGTATATCAGGACAGGGGTGTTCCTGACAACTTCTGTTTCTTCCATTGTTTTGATCCTATGGCAGGGGAGAAAGCCACCCTGAAGAGCATTAAGACCCTGCCCTTTCAGACCTATACAGTTCTACTGACCATTGTGGACCAGCAGGGTAGTTCAGCTGAGGAAGATCTCCAGGTAGTGGTGTGCGACTGTGGGACGGGGACTAAGTGCAAGGATCATCAGGGCAAATCATCAGCGCTGGGAGGAGGGGCCATCGCCACCCTATTTGCTGGCATTCTGATGTTCTTGAGTGAGTCAGCCCACCGTACAAACAAATCATTTTGGGCCTCGCCTATTATCATAGACGGTATACTTGAAGATAGCTCAAAGATGAGGTGAAACCCAATTCTTCTTGTTTATGATACATATGTTTTAACCCTTCCTCCTTTCTGCCAGTTCTTTTGGCTCTGTGTCTCTTTTGTGGAAGCCAAGGAGAAAAATACAAACCCATGTACGTCCAGGCAGAGGGACAACAAACACTGATGAAATATAATGAAGAGGGTGGTGGCTCTGCATATAAGGTGAGACTATACCGGTTTTGTCAAACCAAAATAAGAACATAAGACAACATATGAATACATAATGCAAGTACGTACATGCTATTCAGCCAACCAATGGCTCACCATTTACCTACATGCATCAAGCCTGGACTTGAATACCCAGGAAGTCTTTGCCTATAATATTTGGCCTAGTATGGTGTTCCACACTCTGTTTAAAGAACATATTCTTATGCCTTACCTTTAGATAACTAAATATTAGCTAATTTACCTTTATCTAATTTCCACTTATGTCCCTTTGTTCTGTTGACATAATTCAACTTTGTTAATCCCTTTTATACGTTTAAAAACGTCAATCACAAGGAAAGAAACTCCTTTTGCTAAGTCCGGAGAGATTAAATATCTTTAGTCTTTCCTCTGAACTTTTCCATTTCATAGCAGGAACAAGTTTAGTTAATCTTCATCAATCATGTGCATTGTTATTAATGACTGCGCTATATCCCTTGATCAGATGTAGAATGCACCAGTGTTTACAGCGGCCAGGAGTTATATGAAAATGGTGCATATTTAGTGATAATATCATGCAACAGTCTATGGATTAAGCCCCTCCCCGCTGCTCTCAAGCACCTCCTCTTTTCTGGTTGATTAGGTGCCTGCAATCTGCCCATGTCATCACTTGATCTGCACAGTCCTCCAACACTAGGAGGACTGTGCAGATGGAGTGGTTTATCTGCCACCATGAAGAGGGCAAATAAGCAGCTGGCTGATTACAAATTAACACATGTGCTAGTCCACATCCTCATAAAAACTGAATGAAGGAATTGCAATTACTGAATTAAATGGGACAGCCCACAGTTAACGCTTGAGTATTCCGCTTCTTTGTCCAGTGCTTGTAAATAAATGCCATGGTAACTATTACCATGTAGTTCTGTATTGCTAGATGGGGTGGATGTGCAGAGACAAGGCTAGGACTGGAGGCTTTTCAGTGGTGGAGGTGTTGTTACATCATATATAGATGTTGATACATAGATGTTGATCCTCTTTCCCATAGGCTGTGCCCCCACGTGTCATGTCCCCTGCAACTAGTTATGCGGTCACAGATGGAGTGAAGCTAGCCAGCATACCGGTAGGTATAAGGATGCCCGATCATTCAAATCACTTCTAGATCTGACGCATTGAAAATACATAAATATTACTTGGAGTTACAAAACCACCAGACCGGATTCACTGTAAGATCCTTTGGTCAATCAAACAGTCCTTAATGGTTTTTTATTTTTTATTTTTATTATTTTTTATCCGATTAGTTTTAATATCCTAAAAAGTAGGCTTGACGTCATGTTTCATCAATTTCCCACAGCTCTTGTTTGTCGACAAGCATAATTCATGTTACTCATGTATGACTAATTCATGTATGACTAATGGAGACTGCACTCAGGGAGGTGCCAAACCACATCTGACATGACATTCACTTACAATAATGAGCCTCAAGGTTTTATCTGTAGAGTGTGTTGCATGATCTGCATCAGCTTGACAAACGAGATGAACAGAACCGTTTGTGTCACATGTGCAGGCATGGGGCCTCATTGATCAACATGGTCGTAAAAATGAGCGTATATTTGTGTGCACCAACTTGCGCACGAAAATCTCACGCGTGATTGATCAAACTTGTGTAAATCACTGATCTGACCGTAAGTGTGTTTGTGGGTTGATGAATCAGACTTGATCGTATATTAGGAAGCACATGCACATCATTATGAATTACCACACTCGCCTGCCCATTTACTACCATATTTGGCAGGGCCATCTCCTTTAAAACACATTTTCTCCACTATTATTGGCCATGGCGGGCAACAGGAAAGCGAAGAAGAAGAATTTTTCTGTGAGGGAAAAATTTAAATGCTTATGAATGAGCATGAAAATAAACGTGTGCTTATTGGGAGCGTTAGTCATGGTGCGCAGCCTAGCTCAAAAGCTGCTATGTGGATAAGGATAACCAGGGCTAAAATGCTTCCTCTGAATTGCGAACTACAGCTGAGATTAAAAATTAAAATTAAATTTACAAAAAAAGTACATGTGGAGGACAGGGCATCCCGGACCGCTCACCTGAGGATGGGGGGTATCACTGGGAAAGTGGCCGTAGAAGGACTGATAGAAGACGGCGACTGCGTCTTGATTCCTCAAGACTTCAAGTTTCTCTCACACCGGGTTGCAACGTTTTCTAGGTCTTATAGGCTAATAAAGCATGACTGGTGATGCATAATTATTTTCACATATGGCTGTCTACAATAAATCCTTATACAATAATGATTTAATAATTTTAACCGGCTTATGCTTCATTCCATTTAGGCTCCATGTGATGAGAAACTAATAGCCGTTTCAAATTAAAAATCATCTTATAAAAAATATGATTCAGATATTATTTAAGCTGCAACAGCAACGCGTAGGTCAAGTGCATTTTAAAATATTGCCCAGATACGGCTTTTCATATTTTCATAAATGGAATGCCTTGGACGTTATTGTGCCATTTTTATGATCAGCTACTCATTTAAGACGAAATATGATTTTTAAGCTCACATAACCTATGTTTTCCAAAGAGTACCTTTTTGTTTATCACCTGTTGACTCCGTAGTGCTCCAAACAAAAGTTTTTTTTTTCATTATTTAGGCTGCACAACTATTGTTCCGTCACTGTACATTGCATGCAATGTCGCTGCCTCACCACTGGGATAAAGCGTATGCAAAGTCAACAGCTGTTGTGAGATTTGATCGTAGCGTACACACGCGTTCATTTTGATAAATCACACTTTACGATCAGATTTAAAAGTATGCATTAATGATAAATGAGACCCATGGTCCTCTCTATGGATCGAATTTAGTGCCAATATTATTTACACATGTACTGCAAAACACAATTTCCATGTGTTTTACGCATAGCAAAGCTGCAAATCCTAGTTTGCAAATCTCAAACTACAAGTCGCAAGCTGTGGACACGCAAAATGTGTTTTGCGCATCACGAAACTACAAATCCTGTTTTACAGAATTCAAACTACAAATTACAAATCTCAAGCTGTGGACACAAAAATGCAAATCATTTTGGCACTATTTTTCCTTGTACGATAGGGAAAAAAATCCACACGTATGCACCAATCAAAATAAAGCTACCTACAGCCAATCAATGGAAGAGTAGCTCACAGGCAACTGGATGGCAGTGGAGCTAAAGCATGGCTGATGCACAGGGTTGCAATAAATATAATGTTTTAATAGTTAATTGCTGACCACCTTTATGCAAGCTAGCTATGATTTGGAAAAGTAGTGCTAAAATGATTCATATTTTTGTGAGTCCCCAGCTTGAGATTTGTAGTTTGTAATTTGTAGTTTGATCTGTAAAACATAGGATTCATAGTTTTGCTGTGCCTAAAACATGTGTGAATTGTGTTTTGCAGTGCACAAAACACGCTTGAGTTGTGTAATAAGTGTAAATAATATTGGCACTAAATTCGCTCCATATCTCTCCATCTACTTTTGGAACAACAATTTCTTTGTCTCATTCTTTCAATATTTTACTTGCATCAATGTCATCTTATCCATATGGGTGCATGGCATGAGTCTGCAAAGTTTGAGGCATTAACCATAAGTGCTTTACTGAGCAGTTTGAGCTTAATCAAAGTATTAAAGCTGCATAGTGGTAACCTGTGTTTATAAATCCCATGTATTTACATTACATTACATTACATTCATTTAGCAGACGCTAAATGAATGTAATGTAATGTAATGTAAATACATGGGATTTACATTACATTCATTTAGCAGACGCTTTTATCCAAAGCGACGTACAGTAAGTGCATACAGAGACATCATCAAGATCACTACAGAACAGACAAGACAAAGCACATCCTTCCCATAATGTACACTGTCTCAAACTCATTGCCCTGTAGCGACTACTCATAACACTTTTGGCCCTCTGAGTACAAACTCTGAGCCATTACATTTAGGAAACCAGAATCAAGTAAATGGGTCAGCGCAGTCATACAGTTGCCTATCTTGTTTGCTCCACAGCTCACCAAGATGTCCCCCAGTTATCGCCAGAGTGAGGTCAAAACTCAAGCGCTGGGGATGGGTATGGGGATGGGCACGGAAATGGCGACTGATCCTACTCTGCACCAGAGATCAAAAGAGGGGCATGATTTTTTGGTTGGTGTTGAAGCCACATGATTCATTCCTGGATAGATAAATCAGACACCATTTGTACTAAAGAAATACTGTTTTCTGGTGGGAGCAGTAGGCTATGCCTCAACAAGCTCTTCCCAAGCTGTACAGTCAAGCCGGAAAGTCTGCACACCCCTTTCACCTTCTCCACGTTTTATTACGTTACAGACATATTCTACAATAGATTGAGTTCATTTTTTGTCTCAGAATTCTACACAAAATAGCCCATAATGACAAAGTGAAAACAGGTTTTTAGACATTTGTGCTAATTTATTAAAAATCAAAATGTTAAATATCATATGTACACGAGTGTGCACACCCTTTGATATGACACCCAAAAGTGAGCTGAGGTGCATTTTGTTTCCACTGATACTGCTTGCGATGTTTCTACAACTTAATTGGAGTCCAACTGTGATAAATTCAATTGATTGGACATGATTGGGGATTGCCAACACCTGCCTATATAAGGTCCCACAGTTGACAGTGCATGTCAGAGCAAACTCCAAGCCATGGGGTCAAAGGAATTATCTGCAGACCTCAGAAACAGGATTGTGTCAAGGCATAGATCTGGAGAAGGGTACGGAAAAATCTCTGCAGCTTTACAGGTCCTAAAGAGCACAGTGGCCACCATCATTCGTAAATGGAAGAAGTTTGGAACCACCAAGAATCTTCCTAGACCTGGCCGCCCGGCCAAACTGAGCAGTCGGGGAAGACGGGCCTTGGCCAGGGAGGTGAGCAGGAACCCGAGGGTCACTCTGACAGAGCTCCAGCGTATCCTTGTGCAGATGGGAGAACCTTTCAGAAGATCAACCATCCAGGCAGCACTCCACCAATCAGGCCTTTATGGTAGAGTGGCCAGACGGAAGCCCCTCCTTAGTAAAAGGCACATCACAGCCCGCTTGGAGTTTGCCAAAAGGCACCTAGAGGACTCTCAAACCATGAGAATCAAGATTCTCTGGTCTGATGAAACCAAAATTGAACTTTTTGGCCTGAATACCAAGCGTCACGTCTGGAGGAAACCAGGCACCGCTCATCACCTGGCTAATACCATCCCTACAGTGAAGCATGGCGGTGGCAGCATCATGATGTGGGGATGTTTTTCAGCAGCGGGAACGGGGCGACTAGTCCTGATAGAGGGAAAGATGAATGCAGCTAAGTACACCGAGATCCTTGAAGAAAACCTGCTCCAGAGCGCTCTGGACCTCAGACTGGGGAGAAGGTTTACCTTCCAACATGACAACGACCCGAAGCACACAGCCAAGAGAACAAAGGAGTGGCTTCGGAGAAAGTCTGTGCATGTTCTTGAGTGGCCCAGCCAGAGCCCAGACCTGAATCCAATTGAACATCTGTGGAAAGAGCTGAAAATGGCTGTGTACCGACGCTCCCCATCCAACCTGACGGAGCTTGCAAGGATATGCCAAGAGGAATGGGCAAAAATGTCCAGAAACAAGTGTGCCAAGCTCGTAGCTTCTTTCCCAAGACGCCTTGAAGCTGTAATCGCTGCCAAAGGTACAGCAACCGAGTATTAGGCTAAGGGTGTGTACAGATATGTAACCCCTAAATAACCTATTTTTGTCAGTAAAATAAAATTGCATATTTTCTAAAAACCTGTTTTCACTTCGTCATTATTGGCTATTGTGTGTAAATGTTTGAGGCAAAAAATGAACTCAATCTATTGTACTATAAGTCTGTAATGTAATAAAACGTGGAGAAGGTGAAAGGGGTGTGCAGACTTTCCGGCTTGACTGTATATGCCATCCACCTATCTTTCTTTCCATGTTATGCGAGTGATGCATTGTGGTATACATTTCATAAATATTGTAGTTTTGGGGAAGTAATGGCCCTTTTATGGCCATATACCTCCCTCACTCACTCACTGAGGTAGCTGACCCCAGCTGTGAATGAACATAACTATGTTTACCAACTAGGTGGGCAAAAGGGCCAGGAAAAATTGACACGCATGTTGAAAAGTGCCTGTTTGTTTGTTTGTTTTTTTAGGGCAAATATGATTCGAGCATGACCATGGAGGGACAGTGGAGTACCAGGAAAAGCAGTACCAGTACCAGAGTGAGTGTCGCATTTATTTTTTAGTATGTTTTAGTATTTTTTAAGAAGATTTTAACAGAAATATCGGGCATGATTTCGAGCCCTTTGGAAACGAGAAACGTATACCTAAAGTTGTACAGTTGTTAACACAAATAATACTGAAAACAATAAGCACTGGCCTAAGTTCATCAACATTAATAAAATTTTATTAATCAAAGTTAAGTAATCACCAAAATGTTATAGAAACATGATTTCTGCATTGGGGGAAAAGAGTAGCCTTTGCATTTATCACAAACTCAGTGATATTTTTTTTCAATCCAAGTGAGTTTTGGTTTAATAAAAATCAGGACTGTACCTACTGCAGATGTTTCGCAATGTTTGGCTTTATGCCTTCAGAGTTCATCAGTACTTTTTTTGTGCCATGTCTGTGTGATCGGTTCCTTGTTTGCGGTTTCTTTTTGAGTACTCATTTGTGTTATTTTCAGATGAAACACACCCATCCGCAAAAAACGATGTCAAGCTCAAAGGTTTCAGAACTGATAGGAAGGGTAGGTAACACCCACATGCTGTAGCTGTACAGCACAACTTTGACAAAAAAACAGTTCATCCCTAGTATCTTGGCCTTATTAACAAATATTTCCTGTAATTAGACCCTTGACCCCAGGGGTGGAGTTTTGGTGAGTCTTTAATGTTAACATGTTAAAACCATAGGTAAACCCATATGACATTTGAACGTATATGTAGTTCTTTCTGTGACATGGTAATGCAGGCATACAGGAATGTTGAAAGAACATATGGGCTTGTAGGGGTGTGACACGGAAACATTCTTACGGAAACATTCTTTTTAACCTAAAAGCATTGCATTGCAAACATCAACACAGTTACAATGTGTCCTTGACTTGAAAATACTGAAATGAAAGAAAAAAGGGTCTTTCGACAGAAGGACAACACTTGTACATATTTATATTGCATTGTATACTTACTTGTATATTTTGTATTGGATACTTACACTTACATGTGAACAGTATGCCAAAGCGTAGTTGCCTACAAGAGCCATATTTCTTTATTGGCTAAAAAATCCAGACTGAGCTGATAGCACAAGGGTTGATTGAGCATCAACTCAACCTATCGTGCTGAAACTAGAATCTCTGATAACAGTTTGAAAATGTCTCTGAGTCACTATTGTAATATACATGCAGGGGCAATATTACCCATGGGGATATTTTGCCATAAAGCATTACTTGCCCAAACAATCACTTAAGGAATGGAGAAGAGGTTACACCTACGCCTCTAGTTTTTTTAAATTTTTATATAAATTAATTTAAATGTAGTTATTCTTCCTTTGAAGATTTAACCTTGTTTTACTGGTAGGATTACCCTGCTGATTTAAGAAGCAGGTGCTGCTCTAGCTCCATCTACAGGCCACCAGTGTAAACAGGCTTCCAACTGAGGAATACAGTACTGCATTTAAAACATAACCCAGTCCACATCAAGGTCAGGCTGCATAATAACAACTTTAGCATTGTTATTCAACTTAAACCTTCCTAATCTCTAGAACACAATCAATGAAATAGAGGTGGTCTTGTTTTAAGTCAAGTTCATTCTTGGAACATAGCTTGTGGTGTTTTACACACTAATTGTGTCTCCAGCCATAGTTGAATTGGGAAGAAAGTAAATTGAAATCAAATTAAATGCAAATAGGGACATACATGTTGTTGCTTCTGACTTTTGTGAGGGTGAGGGAAATTCTAACTTGTTGTCTTTCAGAGGATTCATGATCAGATGGAGGATCAGCTGGATTTCCCTCGATACCTCCCCCAGATGTATGCCTACGAGGGGACAGGTAGTAGATGCCAGTCCCTGGATAAGCTGTCGGTAAGCAACTGCGAGGACGAATTGGATTTCCTCCAACACCTGGGCCCTAAGTTCAACACGCTGGGTGGAATTTGCCGCCAGGCAACTAAGGAGAAAGGCCGCGTTGTAAAGTTGTAAAAAAGAAAAAGAAAGAGAGCATGGCTTAATTTACCCCCCTTTTTGTGTCGTGCGGTAGGAGCTCTTTGAAAGAGTAACATAATCTGCCTGGATTTCTGAAGATGATGCTGGATGGTTGAACAATGTCCTTGAAACCTGACTGTCAGATTCAAGACTGGTTCTCAATAATTTTTTTAAGCTTGAAAAGACAACAAATGACATGGACTAAAGATGCCTACCATTCCTTTGGGTACTGTGCTAAAGAAAATAGGTAGGCCTATGCCTTAACCTTTTCCTTGGTTATCTTACAATTAGAGCGGAATCTCTCTACGTGACTGCATTTACACAGATTCATGTTATTGTTACACAAACCTTCAGGTGAATGAACAAAATAATTAATCGTATTTTTACAAATAGTACACCCATATCACGCACTTGCACACATCTGCAGGTTCATACACCATATTTAATATATCAATGAGGGAAAGTAAGTCATAATGTACTAAATAGGTGCCTTTTGTCAAGACGACATAACTTTCGCAAACTGATTATTTCAAACGCAGGCTAAACCCTAACATGACAAATAACAATACAGTTTTTCTGGCTGCCCAACCCTTCATAGCTTTATGAACATTTTTAATTATTACATAATTTAAGCTACTTGCCCTGATACGGGACAAAACTCATAATTACATATTTCCGGATTATCCAGTTATACAGCTGGAGCTTCTCAGGGTGTGCACCTTGCTCAGGGATACAACAGCAGCACCCCAACTGGAACTAAATCCTGAAACATTGTGGTTACATGCCAAGCTCATCAAGAGATATGCCACATACAGTGCTGCTAGAAAGTTTGTGAACCCTTTAGAATTTTCTGTATATCTGCATAAATTCGATCTAAAATGCGATCACATCTTCATCTAAGTCCTAAAACTTGATAAAGTGATAAACTTGATAAACCCAACTCAACAAAAAACACAAAAAACATTATTCTTTTATAATTTATTTATTGAGCAAAATTATCCAACATTGAATGCTTTGTTGGAAAAAGTATGTGAACCCTTGGATCATACGTATTTTTAAAGTAATATTTAATATTTGGTCACATATCCTTTGCATGCTGTTACTTCCTGAAGTCTGTGACCCATCAATATCAAAAGACTCTCAATATCATATTTTTAGGTACTGTGCAAGCGATACTATAACCTCTCTGCATTTGAATGGATCTCTATGGGAATTGGGGGGTGAGACTAGATTCAGCTGTAAATTAAACTGGTACAGTATGGAACACGACTGGCTAAATGGCTGTAAGTCATCCAGGGTTTAAGGTATCAAACGAGCCCCAAACCATCACTCTGCGGCCAAATATGGAGTAGATGTGGATGGATCACTTTAAGGGTTTCTTCTCCTGACTTTTTTCCCCATAGAGTTCTATAGGAAAATGAGTCAGGAGAAATAACCCTTGCAGTGATCCATCCACATCTACTCCGTATCTGGCCACAGAGTGATGGTTTGGGGCTCGTTTGATACCTCAGACCCTGGATGACTTACAGCCATTTAGCCAGTCATGTGTTCCATACTGTACGAGTGTAATTTACAGCTGAATCTAGTCTCACCCCCCAATTCCCATAAAGATCCATTCAAATGCAGAGAGGTTATAGTAGCTATCGCTTGTAACAGTACCTGAAAATAAGATGTTGAGAGTCTTTTGATATTGATAGGTCGCAGACTTCAGGAAGTAACAGCATGCAAAGGATATGCGACCAAATATTAAATATGATACTTTAAAAATACGTATGATCCAAGGGTTCACATACTTTTTCCAACAAAGCATTTAATGTTGGATAATTTTGCTCAATAAATAAATTATAAAAGAATAATGTTTTTTGTGTTTTTTGTTGAGCTGAGTTCACTTTATCAAGTTTTAGGACTTAGATGAAGATGTGATCACATTTTAGATCGAATTTATGCAAATATACAGAAAATTCTAAAGGGTTCACAAACTTTCGAGCAGCACTGTACCTGCGGTTGTGTTTCATACCAATGACCAAATCTGTTAAAATGTCTGGCTTCATTGTGACAATGAAGAATAACAAGCTAATCAGAAAAGGTACTGCACACATTAAATCTCAATGAAAATGTTGTACCATTTAACATGAAGAGATGCTCTTCACGTGATTCTCAATCATAATTGAATTGCGGGATCATGATGGAGCACAGCTTTACCATGGATTGTTGTGTTGTGGGTAAATATTCATCAAAGGCTTTTTGCCTGCCTTGCACAGAATGCAATGTAGAGAACAGCGTATTATCAAACATGATAATGTTTTATTTAGATTTTGCATAAATGTAGATGAATGTGATGCATATATTCATCATTCATATAGTATTATATGCTTTTGGTGGGGTTGGTAAAGGGTATTGGTGGCAAATGTGTTATATTAATTTACAATATGTTTTCCCAAGTGTATGTTGTGATTTGTACAATGTAACGGTTCAAATTTTGCTACTATGGTATGAACAATATACAATACAGACAGTAATATGTTGTTTTTGCACAGATTGCTCGCATGAATCTGACTTGAACAAACACAGTCTCCAGTAGTTCTTAACTCCTAAACCTGTTGTGAGCAACATCAATGACTTGTCTCTCTGTTAAGCAGGGCATTATCTTTGCAATTCATACCCTGTTCTTACCAGTTTGTGGGGTGAGGCTATTTTAATAAAATGCCAACACATTCTCTTATGTCACGTTGCCATAATCCTCAAAGACAGATGGTTAGTGTCAGCAATAAATAGGCCTTTCAAGAGTTCAGACAATGCTGGGAATGCACGCCAGAATGAGAAATATGTCTTTGTAGAGTATGTGTATGAAGACCTTTAAGCATTGATTTGTGACTAATGGGAAAGTCATACACTAACTGACATCACATCCAGCCTTATTAACAACCACAGTGCTGGCCTGCTTGTTAAAGTTGGCGATACTTCTTTGAGTAACGTAACAAGTCTAAAGCGAGTCTACATCTACTCAATTAGACTGAGCTAATTTCCATGTAGAAGATTTTCCTTTCAGCAGTGGGGTCACTGTCAAACATGTTCATATGAAATCATACTGTATATATATATATATATATATATATATATATATAGACGGGTGACAAATTAAAAGACAAATCCCTACAGTAAGGGGGTCCGGTGGCTCTGGTATGCTGTGGAGGGCATTTTCCTGGCATGGTTTGGGTCCACTTGTCCCCCTTAGAGGGAAGGGCCACTGCAAATCAATACAAAGTTATTCTGAGTGATCATCTTTATCCTATGGTGAAACATTTCTATCCTGATGGCAGTGGTCTCTTCCAGGTGGACAATGCCCCCATTCACAGGGCACGAGGGGTCAGTGATTGGTTTGATGCGTATGAAATTATGTGAATCATATGCTATGGCCTTCACAATCACCAGATCTCATTTGAACACCTATGGGAGATTTTGGACCAACGTTTTGACAGCGTTCTCCACCAACATCAAAACATCAAATGAGCGAATATCTTTTGGAAGAATGGTGTTCCATCCCTCCAGTAGAGCTCCACATTGAAGCTATTCTGGCAGCTTGTGGTGGCCTTACTAAGACACTTTACGTTGGTTTTTCCTTTAATTTGTCACCCGTCTGTATATACAGTATATATGCAGCATATTCAGTGAACCCCAAAAGTGTTAGGACAGTGACACATTTTTTTGTTGTTTTGGCTCTGTACTCCAGCACATTGGATTTGAAATGGAACAACTATGAGCTTAAAGTGTAGACTTTCAGCTTTAATTTGAGGTTTTTTACATCCATATTGTGTGAACCATGTAGCAATGGTTTTACACATAGTCCCCGCCCCCCATTTTAGGGCACCAAAAGTAATTGGACAAATTAACATAAACTTAAATAAAGCCATCATATTTAGTATTTGGTTGCATATCGTTTGCATGCCATGACTTCCTGATGTCTGTGACCCAAAAATGTAAAAAGCAGACAGTTTCCATCCTAATTGGCTTAAGGACAACATTTCCAATGTCTTCGACGTATTTGTGACACAGATCAAGAGTTTGAAAAGCAGGCTATAATCTTGTCAGTCCGATTTGCACAGAGAGGCTATAAAACAAAAAATGTCCAAGATTCTTACAAAAAGGCCCAGTCCACCTCTAGATCTGAACTCTTAAGAAAAAGGAAAGAAAATCCTTAGGACGAGAGCAGGTTTACTTTGTCACAGGATACAGTTCTCTAGCAAATCCCATAGAAAGGATAATACACTCAAATTGGGATCTCAAAGTGACCCTATTCTTAGGGAAGTTTTTTCTGCCCCTCCTAAGATCAGTTTCAAGAGGGCCCCTACATTACAGGACAGGTTAGTGCCAAGCCATCTCCCGGTTAATAATAAAAAAACTTGGCTTCATCGACCATTGAAGGGTACTTATAAATGTGGCTTTGGCAACCATTGTGCTAATATAAAGGAATGTAAGCAATTTAGTGACTTTAAGACTCATAAAGTGTATGACATCAAAACATTTATCAACTGTAACACCATGTTTGTTGTGTACCGTTTATCTTGTACTTCTGGTTGCTTTTACACAGGCCGGACAAAGAGACGACTGAAAGCATAAGTATGCTATCAGAAAAACTAATTTGGATTACCCTATGGCTAATCACTTTTATAGTGTGCATAACAGTAATCCAGACAGCCTTATGTCTGAAGGCCTAGAAACATTCAGGTGGTGATCGACTGAAATTATTATTGCACAGAGAAACCTTTTAAATATACCAACTGCAGGCCACAGTATACCCAGGACTAAATGAAAAAATGCAGTCCTTTTTTGTAGTTGTTCCGATGCATGGGGTCTGGGGCCTAAGTTGTTGTAGATGGGTATATATTGTTATTGCTTTCTGTCTTCTTGTCTGTACATACATTTTTTTCTTATTTTGTTCTTATTATTTTTCTTCTATTATCTTTTTCTTCCATCTAGTGGTCATAATTTGCATTTGTCACCTGGGAGTTCATTGGCTTTCTGCTCGGGTGTTTGCAATTATTTTGTATGTACTAAAGGAGAAACTGTGTGCTGAGGGCCGCTACACGTGGGTTGTTACCCAGCTCATTTTTAACATGTATTGTTTATGGTTTTAAGAATTTCACCATGAAATAGCCATCTGAATAAAGGCCTTTAAACCCTTTGCCAGAAGGGTGCCTTGGACCTTTCTTTTTTGAACATTTGTGTTCCCTACCAAAAAGCACCTTCATCACACCTGTTTGAACATCCGAGCACTCCGGACCTTTTCTTTCTGAATGTAAAAAGACTGTTGATATCTTATTTCCAGGCACTCTTACAAGCGACACTATAACCCCTCTCATTTGAATGGATTTCTATGGGAATTGGGGGGTATTATACCCTTAGGCTTTTGGTTAGTCAGTCTGAAGTTCTTTTCATTTTTTCCCAGTGCAGACCATTAATACTTTAACTTCTAATTCAGCAGTAGGACAACTGAATTTAAATCCAAACTGAGAATTGTATATTAACCTTTTATCAAATAAATGAGTAGTGGTGTATTTTTTCCTAGGGTGAAAAACTAGCTACATTATCAAAATTCAGCACAAAGAAACATGTTCAAGTTCAACATAAAGCTGATATTATGTTCACTAGGTGGCACTGTGAGTATTGGTAACATTTAAATAATTCTTTCTTTTCTGTAGATACTTGTTAACTCTTGATGTAGAGCCCTTTTGTGTGCACGGGTGCACAGTGGTGACTCTGGAGGCATGATTGGCTATTGCAAGAAGGAAACTAAAATAAAATGATATTTAGCCCCTCTATTATTTGGTGACCCCTGTTTCAACAGAGCACGGTCACTTTACATGATGTTTTTTTATCTGTCATGGAGGGCAATTTTATTATGCTAATCCAATCATTTTTAGTAATGTGCAATGTGTTGCTAGAAACCCTGCAGCGAATACCTACCGTCTCCCACCCCCCAACGCTGCAGGCAATGTAGCTGATGCATGGGAACCAAAAGAAGGCCTATGGGACGGGTGTGTCCTGCTGAGGGGGTTTTAACAAAAGCCCTCCCCTCAAGTACTACCAGTTCAGTAATATAATTACGCTGATTAATATTCAGTAAGTTTAAAAGTACTTATGCAGTTGCAATTACTGTAATAATGGGTTCATGATTCACGCATATAATTTTAGAATTTGGAAAAAATATTGGGGAAAATCGGGGCGGCACATGCTGTGTGATGAAATTCAGTAGTCACAGAGAATTCTGTATTATTTTGTCTGCCACACAGATCAATGTTTGTTGCTTAAGGACATGGTGCAATTTAATCAAAGCACTGGCTTATGTCAGTTCTTTGCTCTACTGAAGTAAGATGTTTGTGCTACTGAAAATGAGGTTTCATGGAGTTATTGACACCATAGATTGCATCTGGTTGGTCAGAACTGCCTCTTTATAACTAAACCTGTTCTTTGGAGATGCAGGATATTATACTGATATGAACAGACATGATCAAAACATCATATACATTGTATGTACATTGTAATTTTAGTCTAGTGTCTCTAAAAATTTTTTAAAAAAAAGGTCAAATCACTGCTGTTGGGAATGCTGGATGGCTCATTCGGTTACGGCACCATACTGTGGTGCATGGATGAGCCTCATGGATCGGGATCGAATTCAGACTGCGCCAGTGCTGACTGTGGCCATTAGCTCTCCATAGGGCGATGTGCAATCGGTGTTTGCGTCGCCCAGGGTAAGGGAGGGTTCGGTCAGACAGGGATCTGCGTTCATCGCTATCTAGTGACCCCCGCTGGTCGTTCGGGCGCCCGTGGACTGCGTACTGACGCCGCATATGAAAGGTCTTCCTCCGACTCGGCTTGGCTGTAGCCTGTGATGTGAAGAGAAGCAGCTGGTGACACTATGTGGTTTGGAGGAGAAACGTGGACGTCTACACTCCGTCGAATCGACAGTGGGGTTCACGCACGTGCGTGGCTGTGGTTGCAAATGATTGGTCATTCCAAATTGGGGTGGGAAATGGATATGCTCAGTGCCTCAGCCCCACGCGGGGCACAAGTTATTAAAAAAATGTAACAAATCACTGTGGCTGTCTGTACTGTTCTATAGCATGTTGAATAATGAGATGCAGAAGCAGTCTGAAACATTCTTTAAACACTGGGAGTAGGTGTTGGACCACATTCCACTTGATGAGAGAATAAACTGTACTTTTGGAAGGACTTTATGGTCTGGCATTAGCCTGTGATAGTGGCTACCCCATACGCATTACAATCAAACTTCTGTAGAATTATTATTATTATTATTACGTGTGTACTATCCCTAGCAGTCTTCTACACCTACACAAATGAAATCAAGCAAAAGACTATATCTAATATGTGGATCACATGTCACAAATTTCTTGTCTTGCCAAGAATCACCATCAGTTGCTGACCTCCAGTATATCAGGAATCTAGCTAGTTTCAAGCTTCCTTGATGGTAATGTCCACCAAATCAAGCAACTGTCTTTTGGAAAAACACAAGAAATTTCTGAGATCATCAAAATAAAAACGCATCTGGGAAAACTCCTGGGGCCACATGTATACAGAGATTTAACAGTGCTGAGCATAAAAATGCCCTCAGAAAGCTGCGTAAGCGAGTTTCCACGCAGAATTTCAGATGTATAAAATAAGAGAACCTGCGTACCTCTGCACACGCTGGACACTTTGTTAAAGCAGATTTCTGACTTTCTCCCTGAGCATTCTTTTACGCATTATTTTACTCAAAAGTTTTATACATGTGGCCCCTGGATGAAAAATTTACTTTTACTGAGACTAGTCAAAGAAAATATACAAATAAAAAAAAGACATCAGCCCTTCTCTCTCATGAGACTTTGGAATTTTAATGTTGCGACACCCATATTTCTCTCTGTGTACAGATGTCTAATTGAGAGCATAGTGACCTTCCATATTGTGACCTGGTACACAAATCTGACACTGTGCAATAAATCTTAATTTGCATGAATAGTAAACAGTTAAATAATTAAAATAATTAAAAGCACAGCACTGAAGTACCTGTGTTGCCATGCCATTTAAAGCAAAGCTCTCCAAATCATGATTGATCAACTTCACTCAGTATTTCCTCTGTCCCTGTGTTATATGTACCAAGACTGACCTGAAATACAATTTCTAATTCATGGTATGTTTAATCATCAATTAAGTATTCTAATCCTAATTTGATGCTGTTTAACTACAAATCCCAATTCCAAAAATGCTGGGACAACTACGTGAAATGCATATAAAAGCAGAAAGCAGTGATTTGTAAATTCTTTTTTATATATATTTAATTGAAAACAGTACAAAGAAAAGATATTTAATGTTTTACCTTATCAACTTTCTTGATTTTTGTTTATACGCAAATTCCGAATTTGATGCCTGCAACACATTACATTACATTATATTGGGGCAAAAAAAGACTTGTAAGTTCAAAAAACACCTGTTTGGAACATTCCACAGGTAAACAGGTGATGCTATCACGACTGGGTAAAAAAAAGATATCAAAAGACTGTTGATATATTATTTTCAGGTACTCTTACAAGCAATACTATAGCCTCTCTGCATTGAATGGATCTCTATGGCAATTGGGGGGTGGGACTAGATTAAGCTGTAAATTATGGGAATAGTATGGAACCCATGGTTGGCTAAATGGCTGTAAGTAATCAAGGGTCTGAGGTATCAAACGAGCCTCAAACCATCACTCCGCTGCCAGATATGCAGTAGATATGGGTGGATCACTTTAAGGGTTGTTTCTCCTGACTCATTTTCCTATTGAACTCTATGGATATCCTTTTATACCCAGTCATGATAGCATCACCTGTTTACCTGTGGAATGCTCCAAACAAGTGTATTTTGAAGTCTTTTTTTTTGCCCCAGTCCCAACTTTTTTGGAATGTGTTGCAGGCATCAAATTCGGAATTAGCATATATTTACAAAAATCAATAAAGTTGATAAGGTAAAACATTAAATATATTTTCTTTGTACTGTTTTCAATTACAATTTACAAATCACTGCTTTCTGCTTTTATATGCATTTTACATACTGTCCCAATTTTTTTGGAATTGGGGTTTGTACTTAAATTTGAGGGCACATCTCTCGTGTAGTTTGCCTGAACCTGAACTGGATTTTCTTACAGATGCAATTTTCAGTTAACCCTGATTAAATATCAAACTGACAAGCCTTGTGTTTATTTAGGGATTACCTGCAGCGTACCCACCCAAAACTATATTTAATCAGACCAGCAATGTGTTTAATGCTGACAGTTGCACAAGATTGTTTGCTTTTTCACAAGAGTTCACATTAGTTTCTCAGCGTCTCAAACAAATAAATAGTTTGAACTGTCACTCATGAATGACGTCTTCCTTTAGTTTAACATGGGTCACTGCAAAATCAAACATATCAAACATTTTGTGTCATTGCCTGTTCTTTGTGAACTGAAAAGGTATACTTTGCGTATCTGTAAAGTTACTGTTAAATCCATACCACTGGCAAGTGAACAACAAATACAACTGGGCGTGCTCCTTCAAGATGTTAATATATCCCGAGCAACAGGGCCTTTCTTTGAAACCTTTGGCTCTTAAACAGGGTTGTTGGTTGAATCATCGTCATTGTCTTTTCTTGACCAATTTTTTGGTAAGCTATTTATAGTTTTTAACATTTTTTAAAGAGCCACTGGTGGATCCCTTATTGTTCAATCGCCAGTACTCTCATGGAGCAGTAGAGACTCCTGTGGACAACTGGGTATGAGATCTGCTTGGGCCAGCTGTAGCTCCTGTGCCAGCACTGACTATGCAGCTCAGGTGGTGGATAGCAGAGGTTTAAAAACGTGGCTGGCATTTTAGAGAATATATTCTAGTCACCCTTCCCTGATTGATGAAGGTTGTTGCAGCAATGGAACTGACCTCTTGGCCTTTCCAAAGAAAATATACGAAAGAAAATATATGCTTGTAAACAAAAATAGTAAAAATAAATAAAATAAGGGTTGCAAGCTGCTTTGCTAATGATCTGCAGCACTTGATACTGCAGATACAATTTTAGGAATGGCACCTTAAATGAGGAGCTATAGATAAGTGTGAGAACCCTATCGCATGCCCTTGGAGAGTCAGAGTCTCTTAATTATTTTCACATGAAACTCAACAAACAATTAAGTGTTGTGACGAGGGAGAAACTTACATGAGTGGCACGTGATCTGAACTGCCAGGCGGAGGTAGGTTGCAGTGGTATTCCTGTGAACCAATCAATGCCCAGCCATCACCAGAGCAGGAGACGTATTCTAGAAGCATTCTAATCCTAATTTGATACTGTTTAAGTACAAACCCCAAGTATGTAAAATGCACATAAAATCAGAAAGCAGTTTTCTTTTACATACGTATATTTAATTGAAAACAGTACAAAGAAAAGATATTTAATGTTTTACCTTATCAACTTTATTGATTTTTGTAAATATACGCTAATTCCAAATTTGATGCCTGCAACACGTTCCAAAAAAGTTGGGACAGGGGCAAAAAAAAAAAAAAAAGA
Organism: Synaphobranchus kaupii; assembly: GCA_029718625.1. NCBI lineage: Eukaryota > Metazoa > Chordata > Actinopteri > Anguilliformes > Synaphobranchidae > Synaphobranchus > Synaphobranchus kaupii. The sequence continues at coordinate 105,662,278 of CM056378.1, read as the reverse complement.
CTTGGAAGTTCAAAAAACAATCAATGCCCAGCCATCACCAGAGCAGGAGAAGCTGACCTGCATAGCACAGTGATGAACACGTGTTCCTCCAGACCACTCAGAGTGGTGCGGTTCACCACAGGATAATTCCGGTTGAGTGTCAGGAGCAGCCGGGAGGCTGGGGAAGTGCAGGCCCAGCAAAGACTCCTGGCGCATGTAGAGTAATAAAACTAGCACAGTTTGAGCATGCAAGAGTGTATACCACTGCCTTAAATTAACATTTTCACACTTCTCTGAACGTCACAATGTAGTAATTACTTCACAGGTGGTCTGTGCTGCCTTGCTGACCAGCGATCGAGGGAATTGTGTTCATTTGCCCATAGACCACAGCAGCCTCAGCCTCCATCTTATGATCTGATGAGGAAACATGCATTTTGTCAGCACAAGAGAGATTGCTGCAGTGTCTGCCCTATTTTCACTGTCTAACCATAATGGAATAACTTACACTCCCACATGCAGAAAGGTAGCCTTTGTATTACCATTATACAGAACAGTGCCTACACATTACTGACAAAACATTGTTTTGTCCATGTTAATATTGTGTGTGTGCGTGTGTGAGAGAGCGAGAGAGAGAGAGAGAGAGAGAGTACTTTGTGTTTCTAGACTATTTTTTGCAAATAAGGTGGGGGTGCAAGCTTGAACAGTTGTATTTCTTTTGTTAGCTGAACAAAAATGCAATAAAACTCCTTATTGAAGCAGAACAACAGATGTGCTACAGCAGCTGAAGGTGGGACAGTTCCCACATATTTAAACAGGCTGTGACAGGAGGTTTATGGTAAATAACATGCTCCACAACCCTTACCTTTTTACATAATAGCATAATACTATAACACAACGCACAAAGAGCAGTTATATGGAAATTGCTGGACTTGCCCAGCCAGTTTCGGCTGACAAAAAAATGGCTGACATCCATTTGTGAATCCATCTTGGCGCACTTAAATGTTTGGCACTCTGTCAATTATTTCCCGAAAGGGTAATTTTCACACGATGCTGGCACAACGACACTGCATAACCCACACTGCATAACCCTCCTCCTCATACCACATTGTAAATGGCCATTAGTAGTGTCATAATACTTTATTACTTTGCATAATGCGCAGTATGCCCACTGAAAGGATAATGGACACAGAATTATGCAGTGACTTCTATAGGGACCCGAAATGCAGAACCGTAGCAGGCCCCAATGTTACATGAGAGGTGTATTAATTTGTGTGTGGTTCAGGAGTTATCTCCAAATACAACACTGGGAAAACTGGAAATACACTAATCACCCCTAGAGAATATCAATTATAGCATTATGAATTAAACACATTTAAAAAAAAAAAAAAGGTGTCACTATTCTCTCAAGTAAAAACCTGCAAAATCTTTCTAGGAAAGAACCATTTCTAATTTACCCTGAGCATGTAATGCTTTATTAATCTGTCATTTCTCCCTTGAAATTTAGCATTATTTGCTTCATATACAGATCCTTTCCAAAAGATTTGAATATCATGGAAAAGTAGTTTTTTTTCCATAATTCCATTCAAAAAGTGAAACTTTCATAGATTATAGATTCATTACACACAAAGTGAAATATTTCTAGCCTTTATTTGTTTCATTTTTTATAATTTTGGCTTACAGCTCCAGAAAACCCCCAAAACAGTATTTCAAGAAATTAGAATAGTCTGTCGAAAATCAGCATTTACTTCAGTTATTTCAGAGAATGAGTGGAGTGGCTTGACTCGAGGAATCCGACAGTTGTAGCCCATGTCCCGGATACGTCTGTACGTGGTGGTTTTTGAAGCACTGACTCCAGCCTCAGTCCACTCCCTCTGCATGTCCGCCAAATTTTGGAATCGTCTTTGTTTGACAATCCGCTGAAGCCTACGGTCATCTCTTTTGCTTGTGCACCTTCTCCTGCCACATTTTTCCCTTCCACTAAACTTTCTATTGATATGCTTGGACACTGCACTCTGTGAACAGCCAGCCTCCTTAGCGATGACCTTTTGTGGCTTACCCATCTTCTGGAGGGTGTCAATGATGGTCTTCTGGCCAATTGTCAAGTCTGCAGTCTTCCCCATACTGAACCAAACTGAGATAAACTTTGCAGGTGTTTTGAGTAAATTAGATGATAGTGTGACACTCAGTCTAATACATTCATTCTCTGAAATAACTGAAGTAAATGCTGATTTTCAACACACTATTCTAATTTCTTGAAATACTGTTTTGGGGGTTTTCTGGAGCTGTAAGCCAAAATTATGAAAAATGAAACAAATAAAGGCTAGACATATTTCACTTTGTGTGTAATGAATCTATAATCTATGAAAATTTCACTTTTTGAATGGAATTATGGAAAAAAAAAACTTTTCCATGATATTCTAATTTTTTGGAAAGGATCTGTATGACATGTTTTAATATGCGAATGCCTACATTTTCTTCTGCTCCTTTATTAATGTAAATGGCATACAGTTGTAAATATAAAATGAATTAGCAGTGTCAATAAATAGGCTAGCTCTCACCAACCTCAGTGGAAAAAAATGAAGGACAAAGTAAAAAACAAATCAATGGTTCTACCCCAACGGAAAGGAACACATTTTATCAGGCCCTGAATATCTCTATTTTTTTGTTTAATTATCCACAATAGCAGAACCAGGACTGTGTGCAGAGTTTCTTGAGGACACAGACTGAATCATAAAAAAGAAATTGCAGAAAAAAATAATTTGTTCTCACATAGGGCTGCTATGAAACTGAAAAGTGTATTTGCATCAGCAGAGGTCTCGTGTCAATGAAGACATGAAACGATGACAAGCTGGAAAAATACCAACCAACCAAACTGGACCAGATGTGATTACTGTAGGGTAAAGGGCACTATTAGGTAGGGCAGAGCTTTTAAATGTACATGTGTCTCACAGGGACTGTGAGAATATGTTTTTTTAAGTTGGCAAAAAAGTGCAGTTTGGATCTTTGGACAAAAAAGAGCACTGGATAAACCAATCAGCTGTGCCGTTTCATGTATCTCTGACACACTGGCAGCAGCACACTGTTTATCCGGTTTTTGACAGGTACACCCAAAGATAAAAAAATAAAATAAATTGCCCCGCCTCCCTGGTCCACGAGTGCAATTTGCCCTGCCATCCCATCCCACCTCCCTTCCTGTGATTGCAATCAGTCCTCCCTCTCCCTACCCGTTCTGTAACCGCAATCTGAACAGAGCAAGCTCAGTTCTTCAATTAAGCCAGCGGTAGGGAACCTCATCTGCAAATGGCCGGTGTGGGTGCAGGTTTTTGTTTTAGCCCAGCACTAAGACACCTGATTCAACTAATTAACTAATCACGGTCTTCTATCAAAACCTTGATAGGTAGAATCAGGTGTCTTAGTGCTGGGCTAACACAAAAACTTGCACCCACACCGGCTCTTTGCGGATGAAGTTCCCCAACCCTGATTTAAGCCTTTGAGGGATTTTGTTTTCAGGAAATAATTCTTTTTGCTTCCTGCATGGTAGAAATAGAGGATTTGCATCTCTATTTTTGATTGATGTACTACTTTAGATCACCTGGTAAGTAACCTAAGGTACCAACTTCTAACTAATTGTTAAAAAAATTGGGAATTGGGTTTATTTATTACCTTGGCCAGGTTTTTTTTTTTACTTTTATTTTTTTTAATTTTTTTTTAACCTTTTTTCTAATATATTTACTAGGGATAGCTGCTACATTATGGGAAGGATGTGCTTTGTGCTTTGTCTTGTCTGTTCTGTAGTGATCTTGATGATGTCTCTGTATGCACTTACTGTACGTCGCTTTGGATAAAAGCGTCTGCTAAATGAACGTAATGTAATGTAATATTAATATATTTCCAATCTTCCCTGTGATGAATCAACATTATCAATAACAATGGGATGTAGTAATAGTACACATAAGAATGCATTCCCTTATGGAAATGTAATATACTGCAGTATATTTTAAATATATTGATATATTTACAATATACTGCAGTATATTATTTTTCCATAAGGATTTCTGGAGTCTGGATTCATAATTTCAAACAAACTATTCAACTGGATTAGCATTTATCTTTTTCATAAATAGACTTAAAGGTGCAGCATATCTGTTATATCAGTGGCAGCATAATATTGACCTTCCAGCATTTTCACCTTTTCAGTGTGCTCCTGGGTGGGGTTAGATTGCATGGGTGTAAAATGACTGAACCAATTTCCACCAGTTGCACAAGGTCACTGAACCATTGCCTTGGAAGCGTTCCCTTTCCCGCAAGAGATTAGCAAGCCTCTCAGTGGCCTCAGTTTGACACCATCACATGGTTATTTGAAAATGAAAAAAATTCAGAATTGTTTCACGTGCAATCAGCCATCAATCAAAGCCCTACATCATACGTACGTCATCTAACCACCAGGTGTCCATTTTTTTAAAACTTAAAATGTATGGTATGTCACGCATATGCTGTCATTCCATTTCACTAATGCCCTCAAGTATATGCTTTGCAAGGGAGCTAGACAACACATTTCATATGCTACCATGCCAAAACATAGAAAAGTTAACCGAACACTACAAAAAATATATTGTCTTCATTGAATCAGTTTATTATTTATCACATACTGACAACACAAGTTCAAACATTTCATTCTATCAGACCATCATCAGTGGTGATTGCAAATATAAATAATATTATTGAAGGATTAAAGTTTGGTTGTGTTTGGGAATAAATTAGAATTTTTAACTTCAGTTCATCAGCAGGTTACCAGTGATTTTTATGAAGAATGTTACCTCTCATTAAGATTAACAGTAAGAATACTTTATTGTCCATTAAATATGACAACATTTTCCCTTCAGACTAATACTCTTTATAAAGAACAATGCATTGGCAAAGAAAATATAACACCGGTTAAAACAATATTACACATATAGCCATAAAAATCCTGCCTGTAACATCTCTTCGCCAGTATCAGTTACAGCCTCAACATGTCCAAATCCCTGATCAGTCCATTATTGAGGATGGTGATTGCAGAGGGGAGAAATTGTTTTTTTCCCCCTTATTGTCAGTAGGACCTTTGATCTACCGGAGGGCAATTATGAAAGACTGAGTGAAGTTAGGAGCTTTTTGGTGGTTCACTGACAACACTCCGTCTTTCTACTCCAAAATGTTGGCACAAGTTCATTTCACAGGGCATGCATTCTCTGTTGAAATCCTTTTTGACAAACCTATCATAAAAATACTTGCACTGAATTCTGGGTTTCTGTTTTCTTTCTATCATGTTATTTAAACCCTCCTAGGTTTCCCTTATACTGCCCTATGTGAACTGCTGTTTAAACATTTGTATTCCAATTTGGCTATTTTTATCATATAGTAGGCCTTTATGTCAAGTTTAAAATGTTTAAAATGAATTGCTGCATCATAATATTGACACAAGTCTAATTGATTAATTCAGCTCTCTGCTAATGTAATCTATTCCCTGCCATTGTATGGCTTACCTTAGGTAATAAGCTTCTCAGAATGGCATAACTGCAGGTGTAACACTGAATATGTTCACACGTGCAAACATGATTAACCACACCCCAAACAACGTCATCAGGAATCTTGCAAGTGTTTTACTGGACACGTTTTACTTTTAATCAAGCATTTAAAGCTCATTTGAAAACAAGGTTGAGATCTTTACAGCAATAAATCAAATCAAATCAATATTTATTTATATAGCGCATTTCGCAACAAGTTGACACAATACGCTTCACAGAAAAACAAAGCCTAAACCCCCACAAGAGCAAGCCAAAGGCAACAGTGGCAAGGAGAAACTCCCTGGTGTCAATAGGAAGAAACCTTGGGAGGAACCAGACTCAAGAGGGAACCCATCCTACTCTGGTTGGCTCAGGGTCTAGGTCTTAATGACCAGCATGGTTAAAACAGCCAATGTTCATGTTAATAGAATTAGCAGCAGCTAGATGACAGTCCAGGGGACACATGTATAAACAGTGCTGAGCAGAAAAATGCCCGCAGAAAGCCACGTAATTTTCCACGCAGAGATTCTGATGTATAAAATAACACGTGCTGTGAGAATCTGCGTACCCGATGGACACCATACGTATGCAATGTTTGGAGTCTGTATGATATGGCGACACCGTGACAGAAAGGCAGAGGTAGAAAATGCTAAACTTTTTTTAAGCAGATTTCCGACTTTCACCCTGAGTGTTCTTTTATGCATTCTTTTACTCAGAGTTGTATACATGTGGCCCCAGATGTGGCAGCAATGATGGTGGGGAACCGGGCGGCGATGGCGGCAGGAGCAGCGGGCAGTGGAGGTGGGGAGGGGAGGGGCAAGCGGCAACGGAGAGGAAGCCGGACAGCAGTGGTGAGGGAGTCCAGTTGACAGCAACTCTCGAGATGTGGGGCATAAGCCCCGCCGGCAGAATGTAGAAAAAAGAGAGGGAGAAAAAAAAAACAGTTAGGGAAAGTGTAACAGAGCAGCAGGAGCACCAACCGCCAGGAGTAATCTATAGCTGCATAGCTATGAAGACAGAGTTTGAGAACCCATGTCGTCATGAGAAGGAAAACAATCCTACCCACCTATCAAGAGCCAGCCCAGGAAGATGGGGTCACAGCTGTTGACAGGTGACAGTAAGGAAAGGATGCCACCCCACATAACTCTATAGCTAAAGGCTTCTCTGGCCCTGTCTCCAGACTACAACTCATTATAAGCCTGATTCTAGAGGTGCATATTTAATCTACACTTAAATATTGAGACTGTGTCTGATTCCCTTATACATTTTTGTAGGGTGTTCCACAGTAGTGGTGCTCTGTAGGAGAAAGCTCCACCACCTGTAAAATTTGTAGATATTCTAGGGACTACTAAGTAGCCTGCGTCTTGGGAATGAAGTGATCTTTTCGGTTTATAGGGTAAAAGCAGAATACACTGGCGCAAGTCCATTCAAAGCTTTAAAGGTCAGAAGCAAAACCTTAAGGTCTATCCTATACTTAATTGGTAGCCAATGAAGTGATGCTAGCACTGGGGTAATATGCTCATACTTCTTAGTTCTAGTCAAAATGCGAGCGGCTACATTCTGCACAAGTTGGAGATTATTTAGCAAGGATTTAGGGCAGCCAGATAGCAGGGCACTACAGTAATCAGTAATCTAGCCTAGACGTAACAAAAGCATGGATCAATTTCTCTGCCTCCCCTGATAGGAAGTGCCTAATTTTAGCTATGTTCCTTAACTGAAAGAATCCTACTCTGGATATGTTTTTTATGTGTGAGCTAAAGGTTAGATCTGGGTTTATAGTAACACCTAGGTCTTTCACAGCTGAATTTGGAAGAACTGAACAACTATTAAAATTTTAAGTAGATGTACACAATTTCTCCCTTTGTTTGGACCTAGAACCAGCATTCCAGTCTTCTCTGAATTTAGGAACAGGAAATTAGAAAGCATCCCAGCTTTAATATCTGCAATACAAGCCTCTAACCGAGAAAGTGGTAGCGCATTGCCGGGTTTCATGGAAATATATCTGCGTATCGTCCGCATAGCAGTGAAAATCTACCCCATGTGCCCGAATAATATCACCAAAGGGTAGCATATATAATGAAATGAGTACTGGACCTAGCACTGATCCTTGTGGAATACCATATTTCATTACTGACTAACTAGATACTTCTTCATTTAATTTAACAAACTGTTTCCTATTGCATAAGTATGATCTGACCATGCAAGTGCCTGACCATTAAGTCCAACACAGCCCTGGAGTCTATCCAGTAGAATCTCATGATCTATTGTATCAAAAGCTGCACTTAGGTCAAGGAGTACAAGAAAAGACACAGTGTTTTTGTCGACTGATAATAGTAAATCGTTAATAACTTTAACAAGTGCCGTTTCAGTGCTATGGTAGGGTCTAAATCCTGACTGGAATATTTCATGGATATGGTTTGAGCTAACGTATGCACCAAGTTGCTTCACAACAGCTTTCTCTAATATTTTTGACAAAAATGGAAGATTTGAAATGGGTCTATAGTTTTCCAGTTTGTCAGGTTCGAAGTTTGGTTTCTTCAGTAATGGCTTTATAATCGCCATTTTTAGTGACTCTGGTACATATCCTGCTACTAAGGATGTGTTAATGATTTTTAACCTGTGCTGGCCTAGTACGGGAAAAAGTTATTTAACCAATTTTGTTGGAATTTAATCAAATAGACAGGTAGTCGGTTTTGAGGACATAACCAGTTTAGACAGCTCTTCCATGTAATTTGGCGTAAAACAGTTTAGTGCCACTGTTGATACATCTTCCTGTGTTGACCAAGATCTGGGCTGTTCATTGATTCTGGGGGGAGTGATGCCTAGAGGAGGAGGCAATTTGGAGATCTGGACTCTAATAGCTTCAATCTTCTGATTGAAAAAATGTATGAAATCATTACTGCTGTAAACGAAGGGGTAAGTTGAAAAGTCTGATGATTGTTTTTTAGTCAAATTGTCCACAGTGCTAAACAAAAATTTAGCATTTGTTTTGTTCAATTAATTTAGAGAAAAAGGCAGATCTAGCAGATTGTACTGGAGAAGGCTATCTTTCCATGCAAGATGAAATACTTCTATTTTAGCTGACAACCATTTTTGCTCCAGTTTTCTTGTGGAGTGCTTCAGGGCATGGGTAGTGTCATTGTACCAGGGATTACGATTTTTCTGCCAAAACTTTCTTCTTTTTAGAGAGACAACCATATCAAGGGTGCTTCTGAGAGTTAAACTGATTAATCAATTCATCCAGCGATACTTCAGTGGTATTTTCTTTGCTTGAAAAGAATGACTCCAGAAGCATATTTATGAACTTATAATAGTTCCACTGAAGTAAATCTCTTTTATATGACAGCAACAGCATACCTTGGCCATGGAAATATGTTGCCTCTTGCTTAACTTGCTTTTTCACAGTATGTGCTGTTTGACTTAAGGCCTGTCATTTTGTTGAGCCTGTCATCTATATGAGGGCAACTAAGAGATACTGCAGTATATAATGAGCACTCATCTATGACTACAGAAAATATAATCCAGTGGATCACAACGTATTACATATATGATATATAAAATTGGACAGAAAAATGTACAAATAAAAAATTTGGCACAGGATACTTTTACTTTATTTCATAATTACTAGTAAAGCTGATGACAAATATTAAGTGGTTGGCTCTGTCTGTGTCCACTGAGATCAGTTAGTGGTGAATGGTCCTAGGATATAAACACTTTTGGGCTGCAATATATTCTAAATAAAATGGCAGATGTTTTAAGTATGTATACATTACTATGGAAGTAAGTTTTAATGATGAAATTAATCTAATCATAAGAATTAAATGGTTCATTTAATACTTTGGGTCCAGTTATTGTAATTCCATTCAACAAAATTCTTCTGGATAAATAGTGGCACTAATTATCATTTGCACATGAGCTGTGATATGTAATCTATGTGATCTTCATTTTGCCTGTAGCTGTGTTTCGCAAGGCACTGGCATTCCCCCTTGCCCTTGACCTGTCACAGGGAGCCTGGTTCTTATTTTCTCTTAAACATTTTTGAATTGATGATATGTGAGTTGTTTTTTGTCAAATTTGGGTTTTAGGGTTCAAATTAGGTTAGTCTGGCTGGTGTGTGTATGCAGGTTTTTGTTGTTGTACACTGGCCAAATTAACGAATTAGCTGAATAGACTTCTGCTGGTTTAAACATTTAAGAAAACCAGAAGTAAAAACAAAATAATTTTAGACAGAGTGTATATGCATGTCTATGGGACAAGAGCGGGACATATTACAAACTATTTCCTAACTAGTTGGGAAAGTGTTTTGCAGGATTACTTTCCCACACTGCATGCAAAGTTAGGGGAGAGGGCACATAGTAGAAAGGGGACAGGGGGCCTGGAACAGGGATCATATTCGCAGTGGCGTTGCGCAATATTTCGGGGCTCCCCCGCAGGTCGGACCATGGGGCCCCTCCCCTAAATCAATAATAGAGTGACAATGGATAGACATCGCGGCCACTTAAAGCTTTTTAAAAAATGTTTATTTTTTCAGGCATCATTGACAAATACAAACAAGTGGCTTTGTATTTTTTGTAACATGAAGGTATTGTAGAACATTCGTTATAGCCTATCATTTGAGTTCACACAACGGAACGGTTCACATAACATAACATTCTGTATAAAAGAAAAGTAGCCTACAATGTAAAGAAAAAAAATCTAGTGGGGGCGGGGCCTCCTAAGCTCCGGGGCTCCCCCGCACCGCGGGGGGTGCGGGGGCCTCCGCTACGCCACTGCATATTCGGTCACAGCCTCAGTCTTCAGATATCATTCATGAACTTTTCAAGGACAGTAGCTAAAATATCAATTACTAAATGGCCGGGCTAATTAAATCATTAGGAGCAGACGTTGGCGTAAAATCCAGAAACAGATACGGCCCTCCTTGGACGCCTCTGACTTAAAGAGTATGCCAAATATGAAATGGTAAATTGTATTGGGCCTCAGAAGATGTGCATGAAAACTGCAATTTAGTATTTTATGCTTTTTTTCAAAAGTGGCAGTGGTGCTTAGGCTGATATTATTATTATTAATAATAATAATAATAATAATAATAATAATAATAATAATAATAATAATAATAATTATTAGTATTATTATTATTGACAACCTATAAAAGCCCTTTACAGACAAAAAACTTGTCTTGTTATTCCTGCTTCTAGATCTATGGGATTAGCAAGGAATGGTGAAGTTGTTTTTGGGGGTGTGTCAGTTTTGATCTAATTGGGCAGGATTAAATATGTTCAGGTTCATAGGCAGCTAACTAGTGATGGGCAAAACAGTTCACTTCAGTGACTCGAATCACTAGAATCAGTTCATTAAAAAGATTCATTCAAAAGATTCGTTCACCGAATCGTTCAGTGCTTGGGCGGAGCTCCGACTGCGTACTGCGTAGTCCGACTCACTCAGTGAACTGAAACGGCCGAACGGCTCATGCGGAAGTGCTGTCGCTTTGACAAACGCGCCAAACTCCGTTTACAAATCTTGATATTTTAAAAGTTTCCTCGTTGAATATCAATATTGGAGGTGAACGCTGGTTTTCAATGACTTTTAAGCCTTAACTTGCTGGGCCTGATTCTGGCAGTTTGAGCCGCTGATTATCACTCAGGATCACATCACGTTAACTCACTGTGTCTAGTAGCCTTCAGTGAACGGATCACTCAACTTGCACCGTTCCCTGGCAGTTTAAGGATCTGAGACAGTCTCAGCCACACGTTTTTTTTTTCTTCCATATTGCAGGTTTAACCACACATTGTAAACTCGAAAGGTGGTGAGATTTTAAAAATCTGTAATGTGCATTTTCCCTGTCAAATAAACAAATAAGGTGTAGGCCTATGCAACTAAATGTCGGTTTTTTTATTATAGGCTACTGAAATCAAAACACGAAATTATAAAAGTAGGAAATATAAATTAGAGTGCAAATAACAATATCAACACAATCCGTGCACACTGTTATAATTTTCCCTCCCAAGGTGTTTATTTTCACCAACAGATCAAAGCAGGATCGTCAGTACTAAAATGAGAGGGAGCTGGCCCTGTATGCTATGCCCTTGACTGGGCTGAAATGAAAACAAGAAATAATAGCCTAAAAGTAGGAAATATAGGCATTACAGTGCAAATAAAAACAATATTAACGAGAAAATAGCCTATAGGAAATAGACTACAACTGCAGTGCAAAATAAATATTAAATCAAGAGCAAAATAGAAGCCTAATACAATTAACAATGTAGCCTAGGCTACATTTATTAAGAAGAAAATATAACTTAAATGTGCAATCGCTCGCAGAAGTCCACTCTGCACGCTCGCTGCCTCGCTCGGCGCCCGCCTGCCCGTGAATGATTCATTCAGCACAGCAGAACTGGTTTTGCAGGGGACGAATCACGTTCGCTCGCGGCAGTCCCTCCCCCTCCCTGCACGCTCGCTGCTGATCAGATCTGTTCGAGAGCTCAACTGAACTGAGAAATGAACGGATCTTTTCAGTAAGTGATTCAGTTCAGTTCGTTCACCCAAAAGATTCGGTCTTTTGAACGAATCGTTCGCGAACGACACAACACTACAGCTAACTTCAAATAAACCTGCCTTGGAACAGGTCTGAGATTAGAGAAACGCTGCTATGGTGACATATTTATCGGAGAATCTAAAATCTTGTGCCTGTACAGTACAGAAACTAACAGAGTTATCCACTTAAGAAGAACAGAAGCCTGGTTGCAGAGGCTAGATCGTAAGTTTAAAATAATCGAGGGCCAAAAACATTGCTTTAAGCTTGCACACTCAAATGAGAAAAGTTTAAAGATCGACCTTCAGAGGAAAAAAACGTTTAGATGCAAAAAAGTTTATCAATAAAAAATAGAGCGAACGACGTGCGTTTCGACGTATCTTCGTCAGGTTCGTTCGTGAAACAAGCTTAGACATGGGTGACTCATATCATGTTGTAGAAACAATTAACACTTAATATCAATTAAGTTATAGTCATTCACAATATTGGTTACAATAGGAAACAATTAACACCAATTAACACTAACCAGTAATGGTTACAACAGGAAACAATTAACACTTAATATCACACTTAATGCATTGTATATTTTCATCCTATTTTCTCTTTTTTCATGTTTCTTCATCTTGCCGACACCAGCACCTCTTTGATGGAGACATGTTTGTGCACAATGCTTTTCCCTTTTTTTCTTATTGCTTTAAGCTTATTTTAGTGATCCTCAACCAATTTTTGATAATTTTGCATGGACATGTGTGTCAAGGCCAGTATAGTTTTCGTACAATTAAAACGAATTCAATCACATCCATCTCTTTCTCACAACCAAAGATATTTCATGTCTATACCACACTAGATACAATCAAATATAAACTATAAAGTATATGACATTTCAGACAGGTCCATTTAAATGTTATAGGTCATTTAATCTGTCATGATGCTTTTGTAATCGCTCCTGAAGGTAGCAGGTTAATGTAGCAGATAAATGAAGCTGCTAACCTAAGGCTATTAGTTTTAGTTTAATTAATTAGTAATGTGCAAGTGCCAAGCATCATGCCGAGTGTTGTAAATTGCTGGCAACTTCTGGGCAAGGCTTCAACCTTCTGAGCAAACACAATAAAAGCAGGTGTGGTGACCAGCCCTAACACCATGTGCCCTTCAAATGTCAAACCTCTGAAACAAATTGGGATTGGGATTGGGTTTGGATAATACTTGAATGAGAGTCTACCTGGGAAAATAAATGTCAAATGATCAAATTCCCTCAAGTTGGCTTTCTTCATATAGACAACTAATTATTCTGATAGACTACATAATCCCGTTGTTTCCCTATACTCACCTTGAACCCCATGCTCACAGTCCCTTGCATTCCCTACCTGAAACCTCATGTTTACTGCAAATGACATTGCGTTTTCAGCTGACATATGTGGTTAAATAAAAATTGAATTATTAAATATAATTTCCATAGTAGCCCAGTTATTGCTCAAGACTGTTATTGCTTAAGCTATTGCAAACTGAGATCAGTTATTTTCACCATTGTATGCGATCAAAAACAAAATACCCCATGTAATTCCAGTTCTGTGTAATAAGATGGTTCGGTGGAGTTCAATTCAACGGGTACTTTATTGTGGAGTTGTGTATCTTTTTGGAGAGAACAAAATTAGCGACTCAAGTCAGCAGATTGTAAACATCAGGGCCATTGCTGTGCATAAATTCATGACTCTTGCCTATTGATTTTGTTTTAAACAAAATCAGCACAATACAATAAAATAGGCAGCTTATAAAAGGCTGTGTCTAACCTGCCCATACTACTTAGAGCCTTAGTAAAAGTGTTCAGAGCCAACTGCTCCAATACCTTGTTGATATAACTTTACATTTCCAAATAAATTAACTAACCTTTATGCCAGGTATACCATTGCTTTGACTAATTCCAAGAACAAATATAAGGTGAGTACACACCTGCATTTTCATATTACCTCACTACATACTTTATATGCATTATGCATAGTTGTTTGTTTAAAAGGCGTTGGACTCTAAAAAAAAACAACATATACATTTCTTATCAATGCAATATAAAAAAACTATAAATACCACACCACATGTCATGGATATATGTTGCACTGTTGCACTTGCCTAAACATGGAGTTGTTTGCCATTCCTTGAATCCGCATTACCCTGAAAGGGTTTCATTGTTTAGTGATTTTCCCTCTCTTACCTCATATTGCTCAGTTCATCTTTGATTTCTATTCCTTTTTCAAAACAACATTAAACATATTTGTGCTATCGTTCTATATTTCTTACTGTTTTAATATGCATTTTATGTCTTTTTTCCTAACCAACACAGCTTTGTTTGTGCTAGCATTGGTTTTTGCATCCTCAAAATAGGTTCCTCAGGCTTTTTTTGTGTACTTCAACACTTATCAGAGTGCAGTGTGGCAAACTAATGTACACTGTTTATTATGTTATGTTTATCAGCCAAAGCCTAGTCTACACTTGAGCTGACATCACAGAGTCCCCTCTTTGGGACGGCCTTCCTGCACATAAATAGCCAATCCCCCTTTCACTCCGCTCTGTACAGCAGAGTAAGCGTGCTCACAAGACACCTGACTGCTCTCTGACGATCTGGATTACTTTAGCAAAAATGCCGCCTGTCTACACCATAAAGACCGTCTCAATAATTCTTCTTGTCACTCTGGTAGGTATGTTTATGTATGTGTTAATTCTTAGGCTAACTATCCTTGATAAAAGAGAATGTTATTAGACATCACAATGTAAACAATGGCAAGTATATGTATATATATATATATATATATATATATATATATATATATATATATATATATGAGATTGTGTTTAATACATTTAAAGTTTTATCTGCATTGTGTGTGTACATTTTATGTTATAATGTAATCATTTAATGTTTATGTATATGTGTGTGTATTAGTATCAGTATAGGTATTCAGAGGATGTAGGTTGTCAATGTTGCCTCACAAATCCCAGAGTCAAAACAACATAGTCTTTAACATAATAGTGGAAAGATTAAATTAATGAATTATGAATCATTATTTCTAGTACCTAGTACACTTCATGTTAATATTATCTGTATAAGGGCTAAGCTACTATTTTCTGAGGTTTATACTTATCAGTTTGTCTTGGGCAGATCATATTCACATACATGTAGTGTATCCTAAATCTTTGCATGTCCTGCTCATGTCTACCCACTTTCTGTTATGCTTAAAAACATTACATTTTCAGTTCCATGACCATATACAAAGGATATTGATGGTTATACACAGACTGCTGGTACCTATATATGGGGCTGATTCATTTCAGAGCATGTAATCTCACAGCTGGGTTGTTTTGCTGGTTTGAGGACATGTGTGTGCCCCACAGTCAAATACAACTACAAATACAAAAACAAATACAATTGAAATTTAGCAACAGTGTTGTTTCTAAGCAACAGAGTAATTGAGCAGGAGACTACGGAAAGCCAGCTCATGTTACAGCATAGGAGTCTACAAATGGGAAAGTGTACAAAAGCAGGATTTGATTCTGGATCATCAATGTCAAAGCCTGGGATTCCATGAACATTTTACCTTAAGTTTGACTAAAAATTTAAAGTTTATAAAATGATAGTTTCGTGGATTCAACATTCTTCAAATCTAACTCGCTGAAAAGAGTTTGCGAAGAAAAAGTATAACGCAAATGTTGGACAAATGTTGACAAAATACAGGCCGTAGTCTATTATTGTCAGGGATGTTGTAATTGATATTACAAAGCCAACAGTTTTAACAGTGTCTGAAAATGTCAACAATAGTAGCAATCTATATATATAGATTTCCAACTGTTATAATGTGGCAGTTATGTTACAGGCAAAAGCCTTTTTTCATGTAATAAGTTTATTTAAATTATTAATTTGCATAAAAGTCAAATAAATTGAGAACCAGGAACTACACATAATCCCACATGTGTCATTGTGAGAAAGCATTTTAACATTCATTCGATGCCTCTTTACTATTATTCTTCCATTACTATTCTCAAACATATATTTTTCCTGAGATTTGAAAGTTACAAGTATACAAAGAAAATTGAGAGAGTGGTTAATTGAAAATCCAATAATTAAGTTTATGGCAAAGTTAAGCTATTTATCAATAGGAATACACTGAGCAGCCAAGATGAACCAACCTAGTGACGTTCCAAGGATACCGAATGCTTCATGTCCTTTAAATAGCTCTACTCTTAAATGCACTGTGGTTTGGGGGCCATATTTTCACTTGACAGATGTTACCTGTTTTATGTAAGGAGAACAAACTGTCTCCTCGCATACGCATACATTTCATTACTTTTCAATAATGAAAAGTAAGTGTATGACTCAGTGGTTTATCAGCATTATGACTGTTTGAAAAAGCATCTGGTTTCATTATATAGGTATATAGATGTATCAAACAACAAGTCTTAAACCATCACTCTGCTGCCAGATAGTTGATGTGGATGGATCACGTCAAGGGTTTGTTCTCCTGACTTATTTTACATAGACTTCAATAGGAAATGAGTTAAAAGAAACAACCCTTTAAGTGATCCATCCATATTTACTGCATATCTGGCAGGTTTGAGATATAAGCACCAATCTTGTGGGTGGTCAGGGGCCCGGGCACCCACAGGCCAATCGTAGGCTATTGCAGGGTGAATCCTAGGCTACTGCAGAGTGAAGTTATATTACGGGTGGTTTAACCTGGTCCGATGTACACATGAAGCATGTGAAATAAACGAGAAACAAGCAACCAATAAAAAGTGTTCTTTGTTGAGGTATGCTACACAGTAGGCCCTACTAGCTCTCTAGAGATACAAGTTTGTAATAGAAATTTAACCCAAAACTCACAGAATTAAATATCAAGCCTGTCAAACGATTCTGAGGGAAGTAACCTTAGCAGCACAGCTTCAACATCTGCCTCCCAGTGAACATCTTTGTGTTGGTGAAACACCGTCTCCTGTTCAGGTGAAAAGCCGGCTAAAATTGGTTATAAAGTGAAAAGTTTTTAACCGGCTAGAATGTAGCCAGGCTATGTCTGGGTAAAACCTGAGCTAAATTGACACGTTGCTTATGTTGAACATAAATGTGTGAAAACATCTCTTAACCTAGATTTCCACCCCTCATTCCAGTTGCTTAATTTCACTCCTTGCATCCTTTCTTAGCTCCATCCAATGGAGGATGCAAGGAAGACATGAGAGATGAGATATGAGAACCGCTGTATCACCTGTTAGTGTGCTTGCAACGGTTTGTTCTGTAGGCCTACTCTATTGTTGTCTCAGAGCTTGTTTTTGCACAGAAAATGGAAAGTATTATTGAACGCTGTATTTCAAACATGAAATATGTAGCCAACAGTAAATGATGCAAAATAGTAATAGCCTAAAACATATGAATTAGTTATTTGCTGGATGCATTCAATGAACATAGGATAAAATGTGACATAATGCATAGGCTACATACAGCAAAATTAAATATTGTTTTTAAAGGACTGGAGTTAACGTTAAGCATTGAAGGTTGTGTTTGATGCAATAACAAAACAAAAACATCAGAAATATTATACTTACGTGCTTAACTAGGCTATAATCTTTTTTAAAATAGTTTTTTGCCTGTGGTTGATTTTTTTTAGGGCACCCCCTGGTAAACAATAAACCCAGTGCCTATGGTTTGAGGCTTGTTTGATACCTCAGACCCTTGAGAATCAGATGCTTTTAGACCATGGCACATTTATTGAAACACTTGCAATCACATGTGCTAGACCAAGTAACGTTAACAGTAACAACAAATTACTCCACCATTAGCCACCGCCACACACCAAACCACTGAGGTAAACTTGTTCAATCGAGGTAAACGAAATACAAAAGTTTACCAGCAGCATCCAAACTCTATAATCTAAGACATTTTCCAAGGAACAGCAGGCAATCTTGCAGGTAGGCTTTTTTCTATCTCGATAAACAGCATGAACAGTTTCTTTCAAAATAAATAACATATCCAAATCTATTCAAATATGGGGAGGACAATGGACTTTCTTACAAAATCAGTATAGTATACTCATAGCAAATGAAGTAGCAGTACAAAAGGCAATTGTCAGTTTAGCCCAGGAATAAATTAATCAAGAAATGCAGTTTTGCAAAAAAAAAAGAAAGAAAAAGTTTGCTACGTGCATGATATTGATCTACATGTTCAGAATCTGGACCATGCCAGTCTGACTGTGGTCAGCAGCTCCACAGGGTGAGGCACAATCGATTTGATCCGAGGCCGTGAGGTTCATCCAGGCACGGGTGCCTTAACCGAATGAGCCATTCAGCAGCCCCATCCAAACAATTTTCAAACCTTGCATCATGGCCAGAGCTCTCCATTCCGCAACATTGAGTTGACTGGTTTTCACCTCCCTGCCTGGTCACTTCTCCCAATCGTGATGCCTGTCTGTACAGACCCCCCCATTCGAGGAACTACCCACAGTGTTTAGGACAGCAGAATCATTGGCTATCTTTCTGACTGAAAACTCACCACTTCAGCCTATATCTTGGCTCTGTTCCCATTCCCTCCTACCCTTTGTACTTTTGTAATTCAGTTCATGGTTTTTTATGGTTTTAGATTTATGAAATTAGCTCTGGATAAGAGTGTTTGCTAAATTGATGTAATGTAAGTTAAATGTTCATTTATACATGACCCTTCTACCAGCCCCTGGAAATTCTTGGTGCCACTTCCTCCAAGGAACATATACGCGAGAAGAGAGCCTGGATCATAGACTCGTTCATCATTGAGGAAGAAAACCCTGGTCCTTTCCCATATGTGCTTGGGAATGTAAGTTTAAAAAACTGAACCATTGCGACCCAAATATTTGGGATTTTGACGATGTAGAACAGGGGTCTGAAACTGATTTTAAAGGGCCACTGTCTCTACTGCTCTTTGTTATTTCCTTTCAATCAGCAGCCAATTTAGGCTTTGTAAACAAGGGGCCTCATTCATGAAACGTGAGTGTATTTTGGCATTCATCAACGTTTTTGTATCTGATATTTGTTCGCACATAATAACAAATTTTGCACTTGCTCAGGACCATGTGTACCACGTTCGTAAATTCAGAATGCTGCTAAATGTAGCTTCTGAGTGATATTTTGGCCTAGAATATGAATTTATTTTCATTTTCTGTTAAATTCACAAGACTAAATGTAGCCTTTGAAATGCACATTGCAAAGGTAATTTTGCAATGTGTAGGTTATTAAATTGTTTAATTAGACCCATAACGTAGACTAATGCTCCCAGTAGCCAAAAGTTTTTCTAAATTGCTAAAAATTTTAATTCTACATGACCTTACATAGGCTATGCTAATAAAAACACAAATGAACAAGATTTGCTTTAAAGTGGCTTACATGTCTGTAGCCAGGGTTGCAATTGTGGTCAACAGCTTAATCCAGCTAATGCCAGCGTACATTTGTATGAATAACGTTTAATTCATTTCCAGGCTGAGATAAAGCAATGCGTTCGCTCGTCCGATGCAGACGTAGATGCACAGCTATGCGTTTCCTCGCCTCCAATTTAATGTCAATCCATTTATTTTTTAATTTTACTAATTTAACAGTTTGTGTGAGGGGTGATCCTGCATTGATGTTAGCCTACATGTTATCTCCTTCTAGGCCTTTACTTCACTTTTACTCCAGTTCATGACACAGGTACTGACAATACTAAACTATTATTTTTTTCCCTTGATTGAACATCTGCTAATAAAACTTTGATTTCAGTGTCGGAATAATTATTTCCTTTGCTTTTTCTGGGTCATTTTGACTAGTTATGGACGTTTAAATGGAAATGATAGCCTCCATGTAAGGCAATTCACGGGCGTGGAAAAATGCTAATCACAAATTATCGTGGACACGCTTCGTACTTAAATACGAAAAAATCTGCCTTTCCCACATGGTTTGATGGATCCGGCCTAAACTTATCATACCAACTCGTTTCGTACATATATTTACGCGCATATTTAGGAACACTTTATGAATGAGGCCCAAGGTGTGCAGACTCTTAAGTGTAGGAACCAACCCGAAAAACCAGTAGAGATAGCAGCCCTTCAGGATTTGAGTTTGAGATCCCTGGTGCAGTACATTCATTATAGAATTTAAAGAATGTTCATTTAAGAAATATCACGAGACAGAGTGCAGTTATACTATATATCAAAACGGCTGTGATTTGGTCATAGGTATGAGGCCGCAGGCCGAGTGCCGAAAATAATTACCCAACTGGAAATAACTGTCGTATAATGAAATGTGTCACAATTGTACAAACCCCAATTCCAAAAAAGTTGGGACAGTATGTAACATGCTCATAAAAGCAGAAAGCAGTGATTTGTAAATTATCTTTTATATATATTTAATTGAAAACAGTACAAAGAAAAGGAATTTACCTTATCAACTTTATTGTTGATAAGGTAAATACTTCATTGATTTTTGTATATATATATACGCTAATGACAAATTTGATGCCTGCAACACCTTCCAAAAAAGTTGGGACGGGGGCAAAAAAGACTGGGAAGTAAAAAAAAAAAAAACACCTGTTTGGAACATTCCATTTTGATATCTTATTTTCAGGTACTCTTACAAGCAATACTATAACCTCACTGCATTTGAATGGATCTCTATTTGATTAAGCTGTAAATTACACAGGAATAGTATGGAACCCATGGTTGGCTAAATGGCTGAGTCATCAAGGGTCTGAGGTATCAAACGAGAATCAAACCATCATTCTGCTGCCAGATATACAGTAGATATGGATGGATCACTTTAAGGGTTGTTTCTCCTGACTCATTTTCCTATTGAACTCAGGAGAATCAACCCT
Source organism: Synaphobranchus kaupii (assembly GCA_029718625.1). Lineage (NCBI taxonomy): Eukaryota > Metazoa > Chordata > Actinopteri > Anguilliformes > Synaphobranchidae > Synaphobranchus > Synaphobranchus kaupii. The sequence continues at coordinate 105,641,382 of CM056378.1, read as the reverse complement.
TCAAATGATCCATCCATATCTACTGCATATCTGGTAGCAGAGTGATGGTTTGATCAAATTCGGAATTAGCGTCTATTTACAAAAATCAATAAAGTTGATAAGGTAAAACATGAAATATCTTTTCTTTGTACCGTTTTCAATTAAATATATATAAAAGAGAATTTACAAATCATTGCTTTCTGCTTTTACGTGCATTTTACATACTGTCCCAACTTTTTTGGAATTGGGGTTTGTATGTAAACTCAAGCACCCATTGATCATGGATTCTACAGCTTAATACAACACATCAAACATGAATCAACACATGCTGTTATTATGACAATCCCTTTCTTGATCGCCTTTTTAAGTCTACATACTGTTTTACAGGTTGAGGTTGAGCGGGATTACAAAGTAGGTTTTTCACTGCGTGGAAAGGGGGTGGATCAGGAGCCCAGGGGCATCCTTTCCATTGACAAAACCTCTGGTGTGATTTCTGTTCATGGAAAGGTTGACTATGAGCAGCACAAGAAACTCAAGGTAAGAAGAAAACTAAACAGTGTTATAATATTGATGCAGCAAGTTATTTCTTCAAAATACAGTATATGGTTGTGTTTTATAAATAGGTATATTGTTTGATACATAACATATATGTTATATGACACAAAAGGTCAATACTTAATTAAAATCAATGACTATATAAGACATGTTCACATTTGCATGTTTCCTATTAAATCAGTAAGCCTTACAATGCACTTTCAGAGGTATAAAGACTTTTAAGGGCTGATAAAAACAGGTAAATGGTTATCTGTTTTGCAGCTTGTTTTTGAAGCCAAAAATATGTCCAACATGAAGGTGGACACAATGCTTGGTGTTGAAATAACCATAAGTGATATAAATGACCATGCTCCAACATTCCAAATGGATTTGTATAAATCTTCTCTTGAAGAATCTACTTCACAAGGTAAATTATGGTCAGATTTGAATTTTTTTTGTTCAATAGTTGCCCATTTTCAAATATCGTTTTTTACACTGTGGTTAGACTTCACACTTAGTATACATTCCTTTGGCCTTTGTGATGCATGCATAATAACTTCCTTATCAGAAAATAACCATCTTCACAAAACAACAGATCTGATGTAACATTGTGTGTCGCAGGCATGCCATATACTGTATGTCCATGTCAAAAAACAGCATGCCAACGTATACTTGCAGTGGACCATTTTATATTTTAGAACACTTAAAGTAAAATAAAAGTGTAAATAATTACACTTAAAGTATGCTGAAGCATACGGTTTTTTCACTTGGTTGGGTGAAGCATTTTACATAACATTCTACACCCTCCCACCCAAAGCACTGCATTAATTCAACAACAATATTATATGTTAATGAAGCTATTATACACAATCTATGAAGGCTGTAGGCCAATGCAATTCATGTAGATTGTAACCTGGAGTGCAAAATATTATTTTAAAAACTCTTTGCCTTCACTTCCACCAACAGGAAAAAATGTTATTGTACTGTTTGCCATTGATAGTGATGCACCTAACAGTCCAAATTCGACCTTTGATTACAAGATTGTCTCTGTGGAACCCAAAACGCCTAATGTGGAGTTCCATATTATAAAAGATGGAATCATCTCATTCAAAGGATGTTTGGACTATGAGGTGAGAAATCTCTAATGATATAATCTTGCATGACGAACATCATGTGACCATTTGATTCATTATTATCATTAGTTTTGAAATTCTCCAAATAACATGTGTGGAAAATTGACATCAGTGAATGGTATTTGTGCCTTTTTAAAAACTGAAGTTTAGATTGACCCTGTAATTGTTATCACATTGTTATTTAATGTCAAGTCAAAAACAAAGAATGTACAAAAGGTACCACTTCCACAAAATCACCATTTACATGTAAGGCCAAATCAGCCTGTGGTCAAGATAAATCCCCAACAGATTTATCTCAACAATGTGCATATTAACATTATTCTTTCAATCTGATACGGTATCAGATATTACTTGGTGCTTCACTCATTCATTTCCAAACAGCAGTAAATTACAGCCTTGACATATGTTACAAGTTTCTTTTGATTAACATTGAATGCATTCATTGTAACTATGCAAGACAAAAAGTCAATATTTAAAACCATTATAGGCATGGGGACCCATCCATAAAGGGGACACCGCAGCGCACTCAATGGTCAATATTGTGAAGCTGTCAAGTTTAAAAAAAAAATGGAAACAATATATTTTCCCTAAACCTATAATAACACCCTTCAATTTTCATCCATAGAAGGGGCAGTCAGGATAATTTTTTTGAAAGGAGGCAGATTATGGATACCGGTGATAATGATTATCAAGAGTAAAAATGTCAGATACTGAAATTTCTGGGGAAAAGAAAAAACACAGCAATGTACATCCTGTCATTACTATGACAGTAGTTTTGTGCCTGCAAAACAGAGGAGGGTGCTTTAAATGCATCTTGCATCTTAATGCTGCTGGTGTTTGCCTGGGGCCACCCGGTGACTGATGTCACCACTTCTTAGTCACACTTATTGCTCTCATATTTACATTGCAATGGTTAGACAGTGAACATGAAGCAGTTAGTATATATGAAACTAGTACTGAAACTAAATTGAGATGGACTGGATCTGTGATTTCAATTCAGAAAGCATCCAAATACACTATCCTGGTGGAAGCGAAGGACCGTGGTGATGTGATACAGCTTTCAAGCACTTGCACTGTCGTGGTTGACATCATAGACAAAAACAACCACCTCCCCACCTTCATTGGCCGCACAGTAAGTAGACTTTTCTATGGTACGGAAAAACACTTGAATTATTTTTAGAGGTCATCAACAGGAGAACATGCATTCTTTTCTTACGTGTTTCTTTAGGTTACATTTTGTATATAATATGGAAATTATTGCTTTTGTGCCCAGGGGCGTAGCATGAAATTCTGGGCCCTGTGCAAATAGTCTCTGTGGTCTCCCTTCCTAAAGCAAACATTTCAGGCCTTCTGATGTAGGCTAGTGTGTGTGTGTGTGTGTGTGTGTGTATATATACATATATATATATATATATAGATATACAAACCCCAATTCCAAAAAAGTTGGGACAGTATGTAAAATGCATATAAAAGCAGAAAGCAGTGATTTGTAAATTCTCTTTTATATATATATATATATAATTGAAAACAGTACAAAGAAAAGGTATTTACCTTATCAGCTTTATTGTTGATAAGGTAAATACTTTATTGATTTTTGTAAATATATGCTAATTCCGAATTTGATGCCTGCAACATGTTCCAAAAAAAGTGGGGAATTTTTGTGAAATTCTTTTGGGGAATTTTTGTGAAATTCTTTTGGGCAGTCTCACACATCTGGTTTAAACACTCAGCATGAAATCACAGTGAGCTGAGTAGTATGATTGATATTGTGTTTGCTTTGTATAATATCAAATGGTTTTCTCTCCATTTTCTCACCAAAATTGATGATGATGGGATTACAGGTGTAATTCAGCTAATGCAAGTTACCTGCAAGGGTGCTATGATGATGTTGTGTTTCAGGGAACAGGTAGAGTGCATGAGAGGGAATTTGGGAAGCCAATTCTCCGATTACAAGCAGAAGACAGAGACGCAAAAAATACCCCGGCTTGGAGAGCAAAATACATAATACATGGAGACAAGGACAACCACTTTAAGATAGAAACAGACCCAAAGACAAACGAGGGAGTCTTAAGTGTACAAAAGGTAAGTAAATGGTGTATTTCTTCATTCTCTTAATTAATTCCTTCTTGAGAACAAGGGCAATCCTCCCCTAGGGATTTCCTGTACACAAATTTTAACAATGCCATCAGACAACTCTTCCTACGCAAATGTGTTCATTAAAAACATTTGCATACCTTGTCAGCTATACAAGAGATAGGAGAATGAACTACAAACCCCAACTCCAAAAAAGTTGGGACAGTATGTAAAATGCACACAAAAGCAGAAAACAGTGATTTGTAAATTCTCTTTTACATATATTTAATTGAAACCAGTACAAAGAAAATATATTTAATGTTTTACCTTTTCAACTTTATTGATTTTTGTAAATATACGCTAATTCCGTATTTGATGCCTGCAAGTCCAAAAAACCTATGGTTGGCTAAAAGGCTGTAAGTCATCAAGGGTCTGAGGTATTAAAATAGCCTCAAACCATCACTCTGCTGCCGGATATTCAGTAGATATGGATGGATCACTTGAAGGGTTGTTTCTCCTGACTTATTTTTCCATAGACTTCAATAGGAAAATGAGTCAGGAGAAACAACCCTTAAAGTGATCCATCCATGGTTTCCATACTATTCCAGTAATTTACAGCTTAATCTAGTCCCACCCCCAATTCCCATAGAGATATTTGCAATTACATACTGTATGTAAAAGAGAATTTACAAATCATTGCTTTCTGCTTTTATGTGCATTTTATATACTGTCCCAACTTTTGGGTTTGTATGTAAACTCAAGCACCCATGGATCATGGATTCTACAGATTTTGGAATTGGGGTTTGTAGATCCCCCACAATGCATCGTACAGAACAATCTCATTTTCTCTTCTTCTCAATCAAAAGATTAGCTGTGATCCATGTTGCTGATTCACACATGCTTGCCTCCTCTCACCCTGCTCTTGGTGTGACCTCAGCCCCTAGACTTTGAGGCGGGTGCAGAGAGGAACCTTACCATCAGTCTGGAGAATGAGGACCCGTACTTCTCCTGTGCGGTAAAGAGAAAGACCAAGACGGGACTGTGGCAGGTGGTCACTGCTGACGGAAGGAGTGGCACGGGCCTGATCCCTGAACCTCGCACGGAGAAGGTCACCATCATTGTAGAGGACACCAATGATCCCCCAGTGTTCACACACAAGGTGAAGAATGTCATGGTGGAGGAGGACGTAGCAGTTGGACACCCACTCGAACAATTCACCGCGGTGGACTTGGATATCAAATTCACCAATGCATTTGAGTAAGACTGTGAACATTGATGGCTTTCATCTCACATTCCATAGTGATCTATTTGTATGTAAATAGAAAATTATTAATATGGCTGTATAAATTAACATATTAATTGGTCCAATTAATCAACTAATGCCAACTCAGCTAGAAAAAAATGGCAGTTTTGTGCAATGCAGTCACTGTTATCCGGCTAAAAGGAAGTAGCGTAAAATCAACATGCAGGTAATTACATCTACTAGCATCCTGTTAGTTGCTGTCTGAAAACAGATGGTTAGCAACACCTCAAGTGGAATTTCCATGGATATTTTGATTCCAAGATGTAGAGGTAAAACCTTTTAAAAAAAAACAAAAAACGTTAGTGTGACTATAGTATAAAGCATTAGCTACATGAGTGTTTTTTTCTCCCCTACCGGGGAGTTTTTTACCTCATTTTGCTGGTTGGGGGCTAAGGCCTGGTTTTTTGCTCAATTTTCCTTCTGTTTCCCTGTGCAGCGTCTTTGTGACAGTTCTCTGTAAAAAGCGCTATACAAATAAAATTGAATGGAATATCCCTTCATCGCTACCATTAGTAGCCAGATAAAGGAAAATGGTGATGGTCAAACTTCCAACAACCCATCTGACTCAGCTAGTCTCACAGCACATAACATTAATTAAATTCAATAAAATTGTATTTGTATAGTGCTTTTTACAGAGGACTGTCACAAATATGCTTTACAGAGACACAGAAGGAAAATTGGGCAAAACCCAGGGCTGAATCGCCAAAAAGCAAGCGAGGTAAAACTCCCTAGTGGGAAGAAAAACACTGAAACGGTGGCGAGAAAAAACTCCCCAATGGGAAGAAATCTCAGGAAGAACCTGGCTACGAAGGGGAAGCTCATCCTAGGCTGGCCAGAGTAAAATAAATGTAATGAGGGTTTTGTCACAGAAAATAATAAAATGATTGATCAGGTTACATTCTGAGGTATTAAACTAACACTAAACAAACAGTTCTAGGTTTAACGTTAACAGCACTGAGTTTATCACAAGGAAAAGCACTTAACATCTCATTTTCTGGTCTGGATTGCAGCAAATGACATTTCTACATTTTTATACATATTGTATATTCTTTTTGATGAGCTAATATATCAGCAATCATACACATAGGTTTGGGGGAGACAGTGAGACATGTAACCCCCAATATTTTCATATGAATTAATAGCTAGACTAGCTTGTATGCTTGTTTGACTACACAATATCTCAGCAATCATGAGCCTTGTATGGTAGATTTGGAATCTTACACTTTGCATGTTTTCACCCTCTTCTTTATAATAGATACAGTAAAGGTGATGATCCAGATAACTGGGTTACTGTGGACCCTAAAACTGGTCAGATATCAACGGCAAAGTTCCTGGACAGAGAATCACCCTATGTGGTGAATAATACTTACATTATAACCTTGTTCGCAATTTCTAATGGTAAGAACCAGTTAAATTAGCAAATTACCTACTACATTATTGACATTCATTTTGTATAGGATATTATTATTCAATTTCCAAACTTAAATGTATGAATATTACAATGTTTTAGGGTGAATTTTTCCTACTTGAGGACTGTCTATTTCCAAACCAAGCTTTTGACATATTTGTATAATGTAGGCTAATACACTCACTCAGACATCCATTACAATATAAGAAGGATTTTCACTTTAGACCCAACTTTTTTGAGGAGGGAGTTCATTCCCATTTGAATACAGCAGAAGCAGAAAAGGCCTTCATGTTCTGCACTAGACTGCATTGGCATGACTACTTTTCTCACGCGATGACAGGTGAGACCCCGATGACTGCGACCGCTACACTTACCATCCATGTGAAGGACACAAATGACAACCTGCCCCATTTGGAATTCCAAATGATAGACATGTGCCTGTCAGACAGGGCCACATTTGCTAACCTTACTGCCATCGACCTGGATGAAGCCCCCTACGGTGGACCATTCCGTTTTGAGCTACTGGGGGACGTCAAGAACAAATGGCACCTGGACCCAAATTATGGTAAGGAGAAAATAGCTCTCTCTCTAGGCTTAACTTCTAGATATCAACAATTATTGCCAGCTGAACTTGTGAACTGCAGTAAGAACCATAACTCTTACATGTGTCCTTAAAATAAAATGGCAAAGTCGCCAAATGGTGATTGGGAAAACTTAATGGTAAAAAAAATATCCATGGAAAATATACCTAATAATAAGTATATGATATTTGCATCCCCATCTCTTCAAATGAACAACATCTTTGAATGATGACCGTTCCCCTATATAAAACAAGCTGTATGTGTTGCATTACATTGTTATACTGTATTGTTTTGAAATTGTATATGTCTCCTTGTTTAAAGGAACCACTGTAAACCTAGTGAAGGCAAATACGGTTTATGCTGGACAACATAAGCTGATGATGAAGATTTATGACATGCAAGGAGTGTTCTCCATACAAAACCTCACTGTTACTGTGTGTGAGTGCTCTGTCATGCCAAACTGCCAGGTCCGCAGCTCCACCAGCACCCAACTGGGCAGCGGCGGCATTGGGATAATGATCGGTGCATTGCTGTTACTAATGGGTAGGACACTAGCTGGAATTACAAGTATGCTTCATTTCACAAGACTGTACACACACATGACCCACTGGCCTATTACCCTGTAGACCAGGGTCCTGACTTACTGTGGTGGTTTTAATAACCTATAGCTTTGCTTGCAGAGTAAAAGCATTCTCAAGTGTCCCGGCCAAAATCCTAATCTAGTTCTTTTAGTATAGCTAATTAGGCATCATTTTATTTGTTTAAATGAATCAAAAGCTACCCAACAAAAGCTAAATAACAGTAACTCAGTGTTTGTAATTTAAATTATTCTTTAACAAAACATGTTTTACAAGACCAATGTTTGTGTCGGTGTGCATTTCCAGACACTCACCCTGTACATTATTAAAAAGTCTGACAATACCATCTAGTGGTCGAACACATAAAAGGAATTTGAATATACCTTCAGTTCTGAGTGATATATCCTAACAATGCTGGTGTAATACATCACAGCCATTTTGTACGGATAGAAGTAAAAGTATGTTCATTCTTTTTTCTCCGTTAAGGTTTCATCCTCTTAGTCTTCCTATTATCCTGCAGAAGGAAACAATCAGGCATCTACATTGACCCGGGCTCTGGAGAGTACTTGATTCCATCCAATATTGAGACACCAGGGACTGACTGTCAGGTGACTATGTGATAGTGGATTATTCAGTGGATTAACACCCTGTGTACTGTACACTATCTGTATATATTCTATTTTATTTAGCTGAATAATTCATTTGAGAGTCAAGTAACTTTTAGCGACCATTGTGGGCACTGAATATACTGTATTTGGATATATTCATTTAAATATTTTGTCATCCATTGATACAGGTTCCTTCAGGATTACTCCAAGTAGAGAAAGATAAAATGGAGGCAAATCATATTTTAAGCGCGGAAATTCCAATCCAGATGGCTCAGCAGGTGGGAGAACGCTGTCAATACTCAATTATAGGAGACTGCCACCCATTTCTCGTCCTTTTCTGTGAAAAAAAGAAAATGAGTGAGATAAGTTAAATTGATACCGAGGGTCTTTATTACATCTGAAAAATGTAACATTTTCACAGAACACACTACAATCAAGTTTTCAAGGCATGTCAAGTTATTCTCAAAGTACCAGGCCATCCCAACAGTTCCAACGTGGAAATTTCATGTATAGGGTAAGAGCATGCAACTAAACATTCTCATCATATGATTTGAAAATTTGAAAATTGAAAATTAAGGACATATTAGTTGAATCCAGTGTGTTACTGTTTGCTCTTTGTTTTTTAGAGCTTGCCAATACGGTCGCAGAGCAGAAGCAGCCAGTATCAGGTAAATGGCAACACTTAACAACCATACCTTTCTTTAGCAAAATCACCTACTTCTCAAGCTGTTCTTAATTAAGTATATTTGTGTAGTCCAGATACTGACAAGTGAACTACAGATGTTATTTAACATCTCCACTACATTTTTATGAATGTGTATTTTTGAATATTGGACAGGGATCAACCTTCAACAGATCATATTCCACATCCAGAGGAGATCTCATGCAAAATGAAGCCCTCAACTCTTTGCTTGGACAGGTATAAAAACATTTGTTTATCCAACATCTACAAACAAATAAATTATTTTTTACTCATTTACCAGTAATCATGCACAAGGCAGTTCTTGACATGTCTTGCTACGACTTTCCATTGGTGGTCCTGTAGTCTTTAAAGGTGCACCATGCAGGATTTTTAGGCTTACTCTGGTCCTGTATTTACAATCAGAGTAGTCTCCTCCTCTGTCTTCAACCCCGCCCACTCAAGGTACCCAACTTTGGCCATCTAGTACCTAACGTAGCTAGCTGGATAGCTACAGGTAACATTACTTACAGATTCAACAAAAAAACACGCCAACTCCGTGCCGCTTTTCATCCCCATGCTAAACTTAAGCTGTCGCCATTGAGGCAAAGCAAATAATAGGTTGACTCTGCTTGTTGAACGTGCCCTGCTGCCTTGTTGATTGGCTTCGCTGTACTTGCGCTTCGCACCTCCGCCATTGCAGCAGCTAGCTAGCTACAAACGCTCTGCTGAAGCAGCTGATTCCACCCCACAGACTCTGTAGCCACACCCACCCCACACAGAACAGAGCATCACCCCCAGAAACATTCCAAACACATCTTAGAATAATAAATACAGGCAGAGGAGCACGGATTTGGCAAATGTGCGCAAAGACAGAGATTGCAATTGCATCATAGATATGACTGAGCACTGTTATAGTGCACCGTTAAAACAAGACATTAAAAGTTTGATTTTCTTGTTCTCATTGTACTTTAAACGTTTTCTGCATGCAGAGGATATTTTCAATCCAAGCACCCGATCAGGAGCTGTTCGATTATGAGCCCTGCGTCTACACCTGCGAGGAGGATGTAGTGACTGACCCCCAATTGGATGCCATTTCCATCCCTGAAAGCGACTTTGTACCAGACATGCTGCTGGAGTTAGGACCCCAATTTCATACCCTGGCCACAATCTGCAAGCCCACCCCAACAGCACATTAGGACAGCCCCACTGCAAGAGAAACGCATGGATTGATTACAGCCAGCCTAGAGGATCTGATGAGGTTGCCTCTAAGGAATAGAATCCATGCTAATTACTGTCCAAACAGGGCAAGTAAGCTTTAATTATGGATGTCAGTAAATAAGGGTCACATGTTGAGCTAGGTTTCATAAGCTGAACTATTGCCTCTTGTCCTTATGCTGACATTTAAAGACAAGAAAACTAAAAAGTAGAAACAAAAGGTCTCCAGAATTGATATCCGTACACATAAATAATCAAGTGCATTTCTAAGTTTGTTTTCTACTAGAAGACAATGGGTGAAATCCTGTGACACAGCCCACCTTGAAGAGGATGTCTGGGACTTTGTGTAAATAGCGCTGGGTTCAAATCCATTTCAATTCAGTCAATTCAGGAAAATAATTAAATTTTAACTCATGAATTTGAAATTCCCCATGTGGGTATTTCTAAACTAAAATTTCAATTCAATTCCCAAATTAACCGAACTGAAATGGAATCGATACCAGATGCTGTCAATAGCAGAAGAGTAGTTTGATACTGCATTGCAAGGCACTGTTTGGGCTATGCTGAATTTGGGTAATGTATTTATATTATGGGTGTGGGTTTCTTACAAATAAAGGCAGACTAAAATCTGTTTTCAAATTTCTTAAACATATTTTTGCACATCTTGTGTTTATTGTTGATGTTTGATGCAGAAAGAAACAAAGAGGATTATAAGAGTACATTTTCACACATATGATAAACTTAAAGTGCATGTATGATCTCATTTTTTTGAAAGAGCAAATAACTTGTTATAAAAGTTCTCTCAGTACTGTCCAAAATAAGTGCATGCACTTTCATGTTAATATTGTAATGGTGTCCGAAAGGACTTTCAATAGTCGTAATTAAAGAGCAGAAAACACATTATATTTGAAGAACAAAATCTTCCCTGTTTCTCATAGCATATTCATGTTAGCGCAGAACCATATGAATAGTCACCAGTGGGATCTGATCCTATACAGTTCCAGAGACCAGAACATTCATCAATCCTGAAGGTACTTAACCTTGAGTATGGCACTGTTGACAACAGCTATGGTACATACCTTTTTCAAGAATTTAAGCTTAAAACACTTAATGTATTTAGTATAGATCCATGCCAAGAGTGTCCAAGACTAACAATGTGTTTTTTTATGTTAGAGCAAATCAATAAAGGTGGTATGTGTGCATGGAAATAGTAAGTTGTAAGGCTGACAACATAACAAAGACACTAATAAGAAAACCTACATGCTTGTTATGCGCCAAATGCTGTACATTTAATGTATATATTGATAACGATAACAGGTGTACACCTGGTGGTGCGGGTGTTCCTGATTGTTGGAACACACTTTAGAAGCATATTGCTCACTCCCTGAAGGGATCATCACTGTGTAATGCCAGTATTTATTTCGTCTTTACCGTGGTTGTCCTCAAAAAGACCCATTTTGAGTTCAAACATTGTCTCTCTATACATTCGCTTTATAACATTGAGCATAATAAGTGGGTAGGTTTTCTTATTATTACTTACAACAAAGCTTTCTTTATTAACTTAGATACTGGACATAAAGACAAACTTGGTCAGAAATGTTTGTGTTTCCTAATAATATAAAAGAATTTTAAAAAAATGAATGCCTTTTTATTACGCCAATCCATGCCTTTTCCGCAAACACAGACGACCCATGTGACTTCATTTTATCTCGCTTAGGGCTCTATTTTCCAGTTGGCGCATGGTATGTGGCGACTGGCAAGCTGTCGCACTGGTACATTTTGTCATGGATTTTCATGCGCCCAAGCCCGTTTGGTAATTTGGTGACTCGCCGTGCGCCAAAATGGGAGAAGAGCCGCTCTCGGGGGTGTGTCAGTCCAAATTGAGCAACGCAGCTACAATTTTGCAGTCAGATTAGACTGCCAAATCACAGCCGAGCATATGGCAAGTTGCTCATTTTGGGGCTTTCTCAAGCAATGCATGCATGATCATAACCTATTCAAAAACCAATCAACTGTTTTCGTGGATCATATGCTGTCAAATTTGACGTTAATATAAATCCCCCAAGCAGTAAAAAGGCATACTTTGCACTTATTGTGCATTCCCTTTTTTATGTTAGGCTGATTCCTGTATTTATTTCTGTTTAAATTTTTTTATGGCTGTTATTATACTGCATTGTGGTCTGTATTCCTTTCTTTTTCTTACACCCGTCTATAATGAGAAGAATGACAATAAACGCAGTTGTGCAATGCTGATGTGGACACTGTAATATTTTTTTGAATTGGCTTTATATTGTTCCCTGCCTCACATCTCACTTCAATGTTTCAGTGCCAGGGGCAATGTATGGTATTGGAATGTAGCCTACTTGCCATCAAAGATTATGAATACATGACCTTTTTGGGAGTAAAATACTAAATTCTAATCGCTCTCTCTAATTATATTGGAAGGTTATTTCACAATATTTTCTCTCAAATCTAGCTGCAAACAAATATTAAAAAGAGAATCATGTACTCGTTTGAAGTATCTGTAACTTATTATGAATGGAAATTGTAGGAATTCTGTCCTTTGTAAAGTAAAACTCGGAGTTCCAAAGTTTAGGTCAATAGCAATTTAATTATAATGCAAAATAGTCTTCATTACAGTATACAAGATACCGGGTAATCGTAAGGCAATTCAATCACAAAATAGTGTTGTGTGTGGTACAAGCTTTATACCCCAAACCTGAAATAAAATGCTGACATAGAATGCAGGTTCCTGTCCCTGATTGGATGACAGGCAAACAAATGGACATTGTATGTGGTGTGGGAGGGAACCAAATGGTTATTGTCACCTAGGTAAGCTGGCTAACTCCCGTCTCACACCCTAGCGGTGCCGTCGTCACCAGGCTTTGTTTCTGACCCCCCTTGATCATTGAGTAAGGCTGATTGTGTTAGGTGACCATCCAAGAACATTGAAGCAGGAAATGTATTTTCCCTACATAATTGAAGCTCGTTTGAAAAGATGTAGACTAAAACTGTAAATAGTAGGCTAGGCTAAGCTCAGTCCTAATTATGATTATCAATATTCTGCACTGTAAAAATATCTTGCAAGAAAACAGTGAAAAGACTGGCAGCAATGTTCCCAGTGAAAATCCATTTAATGAATGGAAAGAAAGTATAAATCCTGGGATAAATGAGTTATTGCCATTATTCTGCATAACTTTCACAGTATTTTGAACATTTCTCATGAACATGTTACCATTAATATATATATATATATATATATATATATTTACAGTACACTGTAAAATATCTGATATAGGATTTCAGTTTTTTTTAAACACTGTCAAAGTCATGTAGAATAACATCAATTGATTATTTAACAGTATTCCATAAAATAACAGGATTTATACTGTTAAATAACAGGATTAGTACAGTTCCCTCCTTCATTAAATCTTTCTGCCTACATTGCTACCATTTTTTTTAATGGTATTTTTTTTCCAGTGTGCAGTTCAATCGATTGTGTTGTATCATTGTAGCGATCGATGGTGCCTACGAATAAAGACACCTTTGGTGAATGGATTAACATCTTATTTCCATTTATTCCTACATGACATTGTCCAAATGTACTATTGAATGCTTGATTAGTGAAAATGTTTGAGCATAATTTCAATGCATAATGTCGCATGGTGGAAGAATTTGCAAACGGTCGTTTAGTTTGTCATTTAAATATACAAATACGCTAGTTTGTGCATGGGCTATTTCACTATAAGGTGGACGTAATTTTATTACAACATGCTAGGCTACCACACAAAGGCACACATTCAGTCCCTTAAAGGGACTGAAAAGAGGTTATTTTATTGGCTATGGTTGAATCCAGCTGAAACACACACACTGATAAATATTCAGCCTAACCCAGCCCATTTTCCACCCACGCAGTGCGATGTGAGCTGTGCGCTCGCTTCTCGCCTCTGTTCATCAAGGAAAGCAAACTAAATTTAGTAGCCATAGCCAGTGCGTCATGCGCTGCCGTGCACGGGAAAATAAGAGCCCTTACTGTCCATTGCCTTACGCCATTCTTCCATTCTGACGGGAAGTAATTGTTATGATCTTAGTACATTTAGCATGCGCAAAACCTTTTAGCACACGCAAAACTAATAACACAACGATTGCTGCAAATTAAATATCATGACCAATCATTGGTCACATTGGTTTTGCGCTTGCTGAAAGGTTTTGCACATGCTAAAAATCAGGACCTTAATCTTAAGAGAAGCAGTAGGTTTTTTTGTTTTTTTTTGATAAACTCATGCTTTAGGAAATTGTTCATGAATAATAATGTGTCCCCATGCATCCATTCAAAAATCTGAACTTTATTGGAAATAGACTATTACAGAATTGTAATAATTCTTCATTAAATTGGGCATATTTATACCACATCTTAACCCAAGCCTTAGTTCAAACACAGGAGGAAGTTGTGTGTAAGAAGGCATTTCAGCTTGAGTCTTGAGCCCTGGGCAGATAAGTCATTCTGATACATGCAACTTCCTCCACCTTGCAGTTAAACCAGTATGGCTTGTTTTTTGTGTTATGTCCTCCAGGGAGAAAACGAATGATCACTAACAGTTCATGGACTGTCAAAAATCAGAAGACCCTGCCTTGGAAGAAAAGTGATTTTGGAATTCAGAAAATGATCTGTATTCACGTTAGCGATCTTATCACATATCAGAACACACACATCTCACAAGTATGACACATGACACATGACACACCATTGTGCACTCAGATGTCCTAACAAGGTTAAAACTAACACCAGCTGAAAATGAGAACATTAGAAATGTGGTGATGAGAACAGGCCATTTGGCCCAACTTGTTTATCTATTTATTTTTTGGATTACATTTTTTTTTGAGAGTGCACACAATAAATAAATTAAACAATCAACCAATCAATCAATAATAAAATAATTAAATCAATAATATAATAAAATCAATTAACAAAATAATCTTTTAATGATAAAATAAACCAATCAATAATAAAATATAACAATTAAATAAGTCAATAAAGAAGACGTAGGACTATCGCATATCATGTCTTTCAAAGATGGCAGCATGTCAGTCTTTGGGTGCGTCCCAATACTCAAAAGATTTATGCTCCTCTCCTCCGTGCCCCAGAAACGGATCTTTGTGTTTTAATCTAATGTTACTGCTCTGGCTACATATTACTTACAGTTACAAATTGATTAATGTCTCGACGCAAACCGCAATGTCAAGTACATTGTATTCTGTACATGCAACTACTTGTACTCAAAACGTTCAGGCAGTTTTGCATACTTCCGTCCGGGTAGGAGAGGAGTGGTAGTGGGGGAGTGGAGGAAAGGAGGTGTGGAGTGAAGAATGTTGGAACGCAGCCCCTGTTTGTAGTCCAGTGTTTGCTGGTCAATTTTACTATTATATTTACTATTATATGTCATCTTACACAAAGTATTTTAAAGTATTTAATTAAATTAATTAATTATTTTGGCTGTTATTTTGGCTTGAAACCAGGCCACAGAACGAGGCCTAGCTAAAGATGCAACAAAGAAAGGTTTATGGATTATATGCTGCAAATGGCCACTGTTTTCCATCTTAAGTGGCATGAGAGTGGCTTTAGAGCCTCTCCCTGGAATCCCTGGAGCTGTTCCTGATCAGCTAGACCCCCATCGCTCAGCACTCTGTGGTAACAATCTTGAAGGCTGCCTACTGACATAGACTACTAAGGAGTCTGGACTGCATAGCAGTGGAAGCTCTTCTTGGTCAGATAGATCTCCATTCAAACAGAACAGCGTGGCACGGTACTCCACGGGCAACTGGCAACCCTCACTTTGTGCATCAGGCAACCCGCACAGTATCAACCTGTGGTTCAACATTGTGTCCATCTGGTACAATGCGTGCTTGGAAATCCGCCTACGTCTACCTGGAAATCAGTTTGGTTGCACCTGACAACCAGAGGGTGTTTTGAGCTCACAATACAGAACCATGAGTCGAAACACCGTAAAGATGAAAATTTTACTGGTAAAATTGTTCACTTACTGTCTGTTGTGAGCAGAAAAGGGGTGAGTAGTTCCAATTGCAAGCGATTATTGCAGATGTCCCCTACGGCTGAAATGAACAAACTGATTAATTACTATCATCATATATTTTAGTAATTTCTTTCCATCGAAGACAGCAAATTAGATAGGCCTTATTTAACCTTATTTTAGTCAAAAGATGAAGTTATTCCTAGTACATTTTTTAAAATGTGATTTATTTGACCTATAGGCTAATTATTTATCTCAACCACAGCTAGCTTCATATTCAGAAATAGACTCTGGAGAATCTGGACAATCCTCCTCAGATTCAATTTGTGTGGTGTCATCTTTGATGGACTCAAAGAGCTGTGTCAAAACTGGCCTTGACAGGTTTGAAAACCTGTGGCTACCTTAACACAGTAAAATAAAAAAGAACCCCTTTTAGGGTAATGCTAAGCTAACTATAAAGGCGAATTATCTGAAATGGGAATTACAGCAAGTGAATCATTTTCAATTAACAGACCATTTAAGACCATTTTACTCATGAACACGGCCTTTGGAAAATATTCTTAACAACAAATAAAAAGGTTCTCTGGAGTGCAGATTTTATTTAAAGTGTGACGTTGCTTTTTTTTTGAGGACTGTATCCAGCATTCAAGAACCAATGATAAGCTGCACGCGCCTCAAGTGATATTTCCTGCTCAACCTGGAAGCCTTTCTTCGGATAGTCTAGGATTCTCTTGAAGACATCTGAAAGGCAAATCATAGCCATGTGAGTGTGTGTGACGCGTCGTTGAATCGGAATCTGAGGGTATCGTTCTGCAACCAGTGCAATATAATCTTGATAATTGTAGAAATACAGAAACAAATTGTACAGTCCATCAAGTAAACAAACTTTCACACAAGTAAAAAAAAAGAAGAGCAGCTGAGAAAGCTGGGGAGAGACGTTGGGGCTGAACTGCCCCAGTGTGGAATACCTAGCATGCATCCAATGAAGTCACTGGCTGTACCACCCGTGGGGTGGGTGTATTGGGCGAGGTCAATGCGGGGGGAGGTGACGATGGCGTGGGTGTTCGCCTGATCTCCGGGCCACTGACGCAAGAAGGTGGCCAACACTCGCCGCTCCATGAAAGGCTGCTGGACTAGGATCACCCTGTCGACTGAGACACATTCACCCACGTTGCAACATTTTTGTTTTTTTTGCCGTTATGTGAAATATGAAAAAATGTTATGCAGCACAAAATCCATCTTAATATTTTTAAGACATCCTCAAACGCGGAGATTTTATTCCTCAATTATGTGTCATTTCTGTGAACAGGATCAGCTGTACAAAGGAGAAAACCAAAGGGTGCATCCTCTAGATCAGTGAATAACACCATTTCATGGTTCACTAATCCCTCTGGTGGCAGACTAATAATATGGCATAGGCTACAATTTTGTCACTGTGCTCAAGAAAGCCTCATATCTCCTGAAATTTTAATATTTATTTTCAATTAAAATGAGCAGTACAAATGCACAGAAAGGCAGAAGAACGGAATGGCAATACTGTATAGTTATTCTATAGAATACATCTGACCTGACAGGAGTATAACACACTGTGTCAACTAAACCTCAACAACATTAGTGTCAACTAAAAGATAAATTCACTCATCCTCCCCCTTTGACTGCAGTAGACACCTGGGACATGGTTGTCCTTAAGGACCTGGTAAGAAAAGAGGATGTTTTCTCCAGTGTTGGTGGCCTTCATCTCGAGCAGGATCCTCTCCCTGGGAACCCCCAAATCCAGTGCAATTTCCAGGAAGACCTGAGCTTCTGGGTGCTGCAGGACACCTGGAAGACGTTGGATGGAAAAACACTGAGTGACGATGACGTTCAGAGGACAATGCTGTGATGTGAGGGCTTTGTGTCATCCCATGGCCCTCACCTTTAGTCTGGTAGCCCAGGTCACCTGTAAAGAGCAGCCAGGGGGCCCAGCCCTCCAGGAACAGTGTGGCTGCTCTCTCTGCTACACGCCGGTCATGACACCCCAGGCCAATTATAACATCGCTCTGAGCAGAAGAGTATTTATCAGGAGTTAGCTAATGTCAACAGTGCATTTATCTTCGGTTCAGTAAAGGCACTACTATAAGTAACAGATCGGACATGTCATAACACGCACAAACACACAATGTAAGAGGTCTCACCTTTTCAAGCGGCTGGTGAAGGCACAAATAGTTCCACAGAGCCAGAGTATGTTTCTTACACTCATCATCCATTTCCATTATATGACCGCCTGGGGGACAGAGTATATCAGACACAGGTTAGACTCCGCTGTGAGGGCAGCCATCACTCAGCGTGCCGTTTCACTCAAATTCCACCGCTGCTGGTGCTACCGCTACATCCTGCTGCAGGAGAACATCCTTTTTTTAAAGAATTTATCTATTTTCATTTTGACATCAATATACAATATTACATGTAAGCACCAACCTCGTTTTATACACACATAGCAAGTAAACAAAATTTTTTATTATTTCAGATAACACAATACGTGTCCGTAGCCTTCTATTTATGTGAAGTCACCTCCTTCCAAAGGCCCACCGCATTTCTGTCGCAGAGTAAAGGTCATCTCACCTAAAGATTTTTACATTGCAGTGCACTGCCAGGTCGTTTTTTTCCCCTCCTCCAGAGCAGAGGCACAAAAGAAAGCATTAAAAATGCCATTTATCTCAGTGCCACTAGCATCGCTCCCGCCAGTTTTCACCTTCAATTTAATACACACGCACCATCACGCATCGTGACATTACCACCGAGTTAACAGGACACAACCTCTGTCAGCACCCCGCCCTCTCCACTTACTGTAACTGGCTAGGCTTGGTGCTGAGAGCAGCAGTTCTATCCTAGATTAGCAATGCGAGGCACAGCCACGGATGAGACATGCAGACGCCTTTAGGAGAGCTCTAATGACTGCACTAGTTTCTGCTGTGCTGATGCCTTTTTGCCCAGCAGTGACTGCATGCCTCTCTTTTGTCATCTGACTCGATTCCAGCATGAGAACACAAGGTGGCATATAACTTGTGGTTCGTCTGATGGACCTGTATTGACAATCTGGATGTCCAGTCAGAATGAAAGTGGGTGTAAATATCTGTTATTGCAGGCAGCCCACACCTGATTTTTTATTTAATCTTGTAACCCTTTCAGACCAGGTGACCATTGCTATAGTCATAACAGTCAACTTTTTGTTATAAACATCCCAAATGTTTGATAAATAAACAATTAAAAACAAGTTTGAAAAACCTATAGCAGCATGACAGCCATTCTGACAGGGGAAGAAAAAAATGTCAATCATTTTTCATATCAGTTATGGGCTGTGTCTGAATCAGAGCCCTATCTACTGCGTCCTGTCTCCCACGTACAGTGCACTGTGTCCGAATCAGAGCCCTGTCTACTGCACCCTGTCTCCCGCGTACAGTGTACTGTGTCCGAATCAGAGCCCTATCTGCTGCGCCCTGTCTCCCGTGTACAGTGCACTGTGTCCGAATCAGAGCCCTATCTATTGCGCCCTGTCTCCCGCTCACAGTGCACTGTGTCCGAATCAGAGCCCTATCTACTGCGCCCTGTCTCCCGCTCACAGTGCACTGTGTCCGAATCAGAGCCCTATCTACTGCGCCCTGTCTCCCGCTCACAGTGCACTGTGTCCGAATCAGAGCCCTATCTACTGCGCCCTGTCTCCCGCTTACAGTGCACCGTGTTCGAATCAGAGCCCTATCTACTGCGCCCTGTCTCCTGCGTACAGTGCACTGTGTCCGAATCAGAGCCCTATCTACTGCGCCCTGTCTCCCGCTCACAGTGCACTGTGTCCGAATCAGAGCCCTATCTACTGCACCCTGTCTCCTGCGTACAGTGCACTGTGTCTGAATCAGAGCCCTATCTACTGCGTCCTGTCTCCCATGTACAGTGCACTGTGTCCGAATCAGAGCCCTGTCTACTGCACCCTGTCTCCTGCGTACAGTGTACTGTGTCCGAATCAGAGCCCTATCTGCTGCGCCCTGTCTCCCGTGTACAGTGCACTGTGTCCGAATCAGAGCCCTATCTACTGCGCCCTGTCTCCCGCTCACAGTGCACTGTGTCCGAATCAGAGCCCTATCTACTGCGCCCTGTCTCCCGCTCACAGTGCACTGTGTCCGAATCAGAGCCCTATCTACTGCGCCCTGTCTCCCGCTTACAGTGCACTGTGTCCGAATCAGAGCCCTATCTACTGCGCCCTGTCTCCTGCGTACAGTGCACTGTGTCCGAATCAGAGCCCTATCTACTGCGCCCTGTCTCCCGCGTACAGTGAACTCCCCAAAAAAACTCATCTCTCTACCTCCTCACAAGAACAACAGTAGTAACAAAACTTTTTTTGTTAAATAAGATGAGAAAATGCACAGTGCAGTAATAAAATGAAGCTTAACCCTACTCTCGGCCTTATTTAGTGACAACGGAAGGCTTTTATTCACTAGCCCGAGCACTAATAAAAGTGCTGGATGTATCCCCAGGCTCTTCTTACACCCCCTAACTCAAGCCTCAACTAAACCGCACTGTCAGTTGTCGGCGGCTGCAGGAGTGCGAGAGAAAATGTTCACCAACCGTAAAGTTTTGCAAAGGGATCACTAAATTTCCACCTTCCCCGCACATGGACCGACCAAAAAAGTCACAAAGTATCAAGTGAACACAATCACCCCCAAACTCACATGTACACTGCAACGTAGCAGCATTGCAAAGGAAACACATCAGCTGCAATACTGACTAGCCGTGTCCCAGACAAAAAGCCCCAATTTATTTTATGCCTGTTAAGATAACCTCCCAAAAGGGCAACATACAATGCCAGGAGACATGTTTTAAAGGAATAACAAAAAGTTTATTAATTAATTAACAGAAAAGGGTAATTAAAGTGGAGAGTAGGAATCTATGTGCAGGAGTTCTACTAGTGCGTATGTGCACAATTATTGAAATAATGAAGGCAGGTATGGATGGTGTAGAATTGTAGCTAAATGTCGGTAAACCAAAAGCCAAAAAACGTCC
Source organism: Synaphobranchus kaupii (assembly GCA_029718625.1). Classification (NCBI taxonomy): domain Eukaryota; kingdom Metazoa; phylum Chordata; class Actinopteri; order Anguilliformes; family Synaphobranchidae; genus Synaphobranchus; species Synaphobranchus kaupii. Next base: position 105,620,228 of record CM056378.1, on the reverse strand, counting down.
AGGCGGAAGTGAGAGAGAGCATGAGAGGCACGCCAGGACCGGTCCGTTTATATCTGCTGTGCAGGTGCCGCCACCTATGCTTAATTCCCCCACTCCGTCCGTGGTCGCGGTGAAAGGCAAAAGCAGAAACAGAGAAAGCAGACGGAACAGGAGGGCCGTCACACTGAAAATAAGATATCAAGTCTTTTGTTGGGTCACAGACATCAGGAAGTCATGGCATGCCAAGGATATGCAACCAAACAGTAAATATTATGACTTTATTTAAGTTTATGTTGATTTGTCCAATTACTTTTGGTTCCCTAAAATGGGGGGGCTATGTATAAAAAGGGTACACAGTTGCATATTATCGGGTGAACTTGCTACACAGTTCACCCGATATGGATAGGCTAAACAACCTCAAAATAAAGCTAAAAGTCTGCACTTTAACTTCATAGTCACTGTCCCATTTCAAATCAAATGTGCTGGATACAAAGCCAAAACAACAAAAATGTGTCACTGTCCAAATAATTTTGGACTGCACTGTACGTCTTCACTTAGCCTACTAGTCAGATAACTGCTGCCACACTGTCAATCATATAAGTTAAAAAATTATAATTATATAATTATATTAATTACATTTTTTTGTACCCTTGTGTCAACTTACGTCAACAGTATGAGGTAAAATGTTCCTGAAATGGTTTTGAATTTTCTTATATAATTAACAAATGTACAGTTATAACTCCTACCTGATAAGGGGTATATGATGTCATCAATTCTAGAAGCCTAGTGTGATTTATACCATTTATACAACACATATTTATATTTATATTTACACATGGCTGGCTAAATGGCTGTAAATCATCAAGGGGCTGAGCTATCGAATGAGCCCCAAACCATCACTCTGTTGCCAGATATCACTGCAAGGGTTATTTCTCCTGACTCATTTTCCTATAGAACTCTATGGGGAAAAAAGTCAGGAGAAGAAACCCTTAAAGTGATCCATCCACATCTACTCCATATCTGGCCGCAGAGTGATGGTTTGGGGCTCTTTTGATACCTTAGACCCTTGCTGACTTACAGCCATTTAGCCAGTTATGTGTTCCATAGTGTACAAGCATAATTTAGAGCTGAATCTAGTCTCACCCCCCAATTCCCATAGAGATCCATACACATGCAGAAAGGTTATAGTATCGCTTGTAACAGTACCTGAAAATAATATATCAAGTCTTTTTATGTTGATAGGTCAGATTTCAGGAAGTAACAGCATGCAACTGATATGCGACCAAATATTAAATATGATACTTTAAAGCAATACTTATGTAAATGCGATATTTCAGTTTTTTATTTTTAATATAATCCTGAAGATATCTAAATACTTTATTCAATTTGCACATTATAGATAATTACTTCTACAGGAGTAGAAATCCCATGTAAATATGTTTTAATTTGACTTTGCAACACAGCAAAATGAGAAATCAATGGGGTATGAATAATTTCTGAAGCCACTGTATACATATCACAGCATCCTCCAGCAGAACATATTGTAAAGCAAGGACAAATGTATGTGATTTCAATACTGACACATACATACTGTAAATATCATATACAATAAACACTCTGTACTACACACCTGCACATCATACACATTTATTCATACGTAAACACATGAGCATACACATTATGACTGACCAAATGACTATACATAAATACAAATACACCAGATGTGTATTAAAATCATCTATTCCAAAAAATAATCGTGTTTCAGTTTCACAAATGATTTATCATTTTCATTAAGTAAAAATAAATATATTTTTTACACTTTTAAAAAAAAGATTACTACATAGCCCCAAGCAGGAGGGATGGGTCCAAATGAGCACGCAGTTCCTTCTCCTCTCACAGCTACCCTTTTGAAGGTCTGATCCCCACCACCTCCTCTGCGTGTGGGTGTCCGTCATACAACTGCCGCAGGTAGAGGATGAGCTCCTCCACGTTCTGCCCAGTGAGCGCTGATACGGGGATGACCTGCTGGGTCACGTGACCCTCGAGGGCGGCCAGGTTCTCCCGAGCCTCGGGGAGGTCCATCTTGTTGGCCACGATGGCCTGCGGCCGCCGGGACAGCTCGGGCTGGTACTGCTCCAGCTCAAAGCGCAGGTCCCGCAGCTGGGTCCAGGGCTGCGGGACTGACAGGTCCAGGACAAACAGCAGGAAGTGACAGCGCTCAATGTGCCGCAGGAAGGAGATCCCCAGGCCACGGTTCATATGCGCTCCCCTGATGATGCCCGGGATGTCAGCCACTGTCGCCATGGAGACAGACAGGTTAATGGAAATAAAAATGGCAAGAAGAGCTAAAACCACAATAGCCACTCGTTTAGAACATATCCTGCTCGGCTTTAGATAAAATGAGGGACCAGCTAGCTAACAGGTATAATAACTTGTAGAGCAGAGATTGAAAATAACTTTCATTTTTTAATTTAATGTTAAAGCAACAAATTGATTGACATTTTGACTATTGCCATTTCTTCCATATCGACGCCTTACTCTCACACCTGCCACTTGCACATGGTCCTGGTATTGCACAACGCCGACATGGGGGTTAAGTGTGGTGAAGGGATAAGCCGCCACAGCTGGTCTCGCATTTGAAATGGCTCTTAATAGTGAAGATTTTCCTGCGTTCGGAAATCCAACCTGTAGAGCGACAAAGGCATAACGCAACGAGCATATAAAAAAAAGTCTACGTTTGCTCCGACATTAAATGCATGTCCTACACTCTACAAGCGGCTTTCTTTCTGATATCCAAACCAGATTATATGTACCGATACACCACAGTTACACATACCGCATATGGCTACCCAGAGGCAGGTCTGTATCCACTCTAAGTAAGTATCGTTAACGGGCTGCTCCCGCCTCTCACCATTCCAGCATGCGCCATGGTCCGCAGCTCCAGGTGTAAAATCCGCTGCTGGCCTTCTTCTGCCTGGGTGATCTGCGTTGGCGCACGGTTCTCATTGGAGAGGAAAAAACGGTTGCCCTTGCCCCCAGCTCCACCGTACACTGCGACGTACTCCTGGTTGTGACGGGACAGCTCGGCAACAGTTTTCCCATTCTCCTTAAGGACTGTACCAACAGGTACCTGCCGTACATTACACGAAACATAGGCCTTGCTGTGATTCCAGTCCCTGACGACTTTAAAATGCTTAGAGGGCCACGGAGGGAAACGTGGACACTCACTCGGATGTAGGTAGTGGTTGCGTTGCGGCCGTAGCGGTTTTTGCTGGCGCCCCGTTCTCCATCTTCCCCGCAATAAACTGGGGTGAGTAGTGACAGCGATTTCACTTGCTGGTCAACTGAAAATATGAGGTGGCACAGAAAGTGTCCTGCGTAAAATGTGTGGTTTAGCATCAAATCGGCAGGCTCCACAGCCTCTACTCCCATCTTTTCCCATCTTTGTTACAGGGCCAAGCACCAAAGGACCAAGACACTCAATTGTCATCGTTTCATTTTCTCTGCTCACAACTTTTGAAATGTCCTATAAAATCCAGATGGTTTTTCAAAAATATATTAAATTTGGCAAATTGAGAACGAAGCCACATCTAGTAGAGCCCCTTGAGCACACATAGGACACTGCAATTTTATTCCTGACATTTTGATCTCATCACAACACAACACACATCTTTGGATAGACTTTCAAATTTTTTTTTTCCATTCAGAATTGGGAGGTGAAACAATATAGGTTATGGACAGTGACTCCTCAAAAATATATAAGTTGTCAAAAAAGTAATTTTACACTACATAACATACAAATAAATAGCAAAGCCTAATAGTTCATGCAGTGTTATACTGTGATTGTTCATAATACAGAAATTCAAACAGGATTGTTTGTTTTTGCTTGACCAATAAAATCACTGCTTGCACATTTTTTTTAGTTTTGAAAATATTATGCAATTTCTTTTCAATTATACCACTAATCTACTATCTTAAATGAAGCATTGTCGCTTAGCTGCACTACATGCTGATATAATGTATAAAGTACCTTTTATAACAATGTTTCCTCCATCACCTCCATTTCCCCCATCTGGCCCTCCCCATTCTTTCCTGGGTTCACTGTGGAAAGTACAGGCACCCTTGCCACCAGTGCCAGCCACCAGCTTCACTGTGCGGTGATCAACAAAGTAGCGAGTCTGAGGGAGAAAGGCAAGAGGAACAGTACTTTTACTTTTGGTCCCCTAAAATGGGGGAACTATGTACAAGGGCTGCAATTCCTACACAGTTCACCAGATATGGATGCAAATATGCTCAGATTAAGGCGGACAGTCTGTACTTTAACCGCATATTCAGTGTTTCATTTCAAATCCAATGTGCTGGAGTACAGAGCCAAATCAACAAAAAATCGTGTCACTGTCCAAATACTTATTGACTGGACTGAATGCAGCGGGAGTGGTAGACTATGCTGCATGACTATCCTTACCAATTTCTTCTCTGAAAGGTCTTTCTTCTTCTGAATTCCCCGAGTCTTGGCGCAGAGCGAGCAATTTGTGGAGAAATAGGTCCCAACTCCTAAGATTGTCCGCTGCGCTTGGCGAATGTCGGACACAAATAACTTGACATGTATTCGTCTCCTGTCTGCCACGGACCACAATATCCGCTTCATTCCTTGTACAAGCCATCTTCGTACGAGGCTCGGTGAGTTCAACATTGTGGACTAGTAAATTAGAGTAACTGTAACACAAGGACAAATGAGGAATTTATGTCAAGTGAGTAGTGATTTAACTAAGTTTGGCAGTTAGCACCAAGAGAGGTAATTTACTTATTTACCTATAGAATAAGCTGACAGTAACGATATCGTTATAGCAACGAACTGCTACGATTTAGCCAGCTTGCCAAGAAAAGCAATGTTGGCACTGACAGGCAAGCTAAATTAGCTAGGCAGGCTACTACTAGGTACTAGCTAGCTAAGTTACACTACAGCTTGCTGAATTGTCAGAAACGAACGCTCTCCCCCCACGTCCTGTCACACAAACATAGCACATTTGCGATTTGGAGTGCTTACGTTAGTAGCTACATGCATAGTTTTCTCGTTAACTGTTTGTTTAGGCTGTATGTTCATATAGCACAATATTGGCTATCACACTAACGGCCTGCAGTGCTAGTCTTAGCTCACATGGGCTTTGCATGAAACATGCTGGCCGTTGTTCTTAGTCAATGATGCTATCTAATTTTAACGTACATACGAGGAAGCTAACTAGGTGATCAAGTCTCTATACATATACACAAATATATCTAATTATACTTTTAAAATGTATAGCTATAAATAATAACTACCATTTATGTACCGCACGTTCACATTACTTCTTCTAATGAAATTTCCGGTGTTTTGAACAAGGCGTAATAGTGCCCTCCACCGTTAGGACAGTGTAGCACTTGCGCTTAAAGGGATAGTTCACCCATTTTGAAAAACATTTATATTGTTTTACTTACCCCCGAAATAGTATGTAAGGCTGTAGTGATGCTGTCCAGGGCTGTGTCCGAATCAGAGCCCTATCTACTGCGTATCTGTGTACATAGATAGCGTACATTGCACTGGCAGGAGTGTGCTGTTTAATGTGCACTGTTTAGCATGCGATGTGCAGTACGCAAAAAATATCCGCCATACTATTTTCCAACCGTACTGTGGAAGTGTCGTAAGACGTCCCACCCTTGCGTGGCCATGTCACATGCTGTTTTTGTTGTATTTCAAGGAAAACGTCAGCAAAGCTGCGCCTAATTTTAAAAAATAAAGCGTTACGTCATATTTCTGCGACCAAAATGTTTGTATACTTCTTGAAAAGTGTGCATGACACATATCCCCTACAAAACAGGAGATATGCCAAAACTCCCTCAGTACATAGAAGCAGATCCAAAGAGGTGGAAGCTCGGGTGGTTGAGGATGAGCAGCAATTTTGAGAGCAGCAGAGCATACAAGAGCAGCGCAGGCAATGAGCAGAACAGGAGATGTCTGACTTGCGGTTTTAAAAAGGGCACTCCATGAGTGATGTGTGCATGTGATTGGTTGAGTATGAGAACATGTGGTTGCTGAGGCTGACCATTGGTCGGCTGCAGCAAGAGTTTCCTGACCGTGCATTTTATATGTGTCGCTCATATATTGCACTCTCCAAGTCTCCATCCTCCATCTGCTTTATGTGTCCTCTTACTTAGATAGGTGGCTTTGCTGCTGACTTGTCTGTCTGGAAGGCCTGAATGCCAAGTCATTAAAATTGTAACTGTGGACACAAGTCTTCCTGTGAGTGCAATACAAACAGTCACGTAATTATTTATCAGATTTGGGCTAGTTGCACATATGACGTCACACATAAAAGGTGAAAGTTTATTTTTCATATTAAACAGTAACAAACAAAAACAAAAACAAACCAATATAGAACAAGCAATGCAATACAATTTACTTGCAAATGAAACATATTTGGTCAATGATTTACAGCAGTCACTACTTTCCCTCTTTATCACACACACACACGCACGCACGCACGCACGCACACGCACACGCGCACGCGCACGCGCACACACACACACACACACACACACACACCATCATCATCAAATGGTTTAGTGATTTTTTTTTTTTACACCATAACCACATTTTAAACAGAATACAGATAATATACCCAATTCACAGGAACCAAATAAATTCAAATTGACACAATGCAGTGTAGAGAAAGAAGTCTACGATTGTCACAGAACAGTTGTGTAACATAATAAAGCTGTCTAACAGCCAAGTACATCAATGCTATTTCAAACTCCTTTTGTAACATTAAAATGGTAACGAACTGTGCTGTCTCCTTTGTGGTTAAGGTCATTTCAGCACCTGGTTTGCATTATTATGGCATTATTACAGTCGTTATCACAGCTGATATGATTCATACACAATAAACCAGTTTCTGCAATACTGGTGGTTATGCTACTTTGATTTATACAAAACAATCACAAAAAACTTCATATTGTACAGTGTCATAGAAACAATAAGGCAAATGTGTTTGTGAAACCTTTGTTTTAAACATGTCTTAACATCTACCACACAACTAAGCTCTCACCTGTATACTCCCTTACAACTGACAGTACATGCTTTCAGCAAGGACACAGGACAAACCAAACATGTCATACTTCAAACAAAATACTTTTGGTAAAAGTATATCAAACTGAAATGTCATATGAACATACACACACACACACACACATACACAGAGGCAATACACATCAGTCTGAAAAATACACATTCTATAAAAGCATACCCACATGGGGATAAACAGCATGGCCTGGTGGTCTGACCCTTTCATTAGTTTCACTGGCTAAATATAAATACTTTTAAACCAGAGAATCTGCTATTTTGTATTTTCTTTTTATCAAAACAAATGGAACGCTGCCATTCTTTACTTTCTAAAATACTTCTATTAATACCTACTGGTATTTTTGTCACTTCAAACTTTATTTTAAATAATACATATTAAATATGACTATGTCTAAATGTAAATATGCCAGCAAAAATTCTACTGTAAACTACTGCAGAGGCATGATAAAGCCAGACATAAACTATAGAAGCCCATGTAATATTTGCTTGTTGTGCCCCTCTAAGCAGAACAGGATACTTGAGCATAGGTATCCGTACATCACATGCATTTCTATATCCATTATTGTGACTGAATGTATTGCACTTGGTGATATAGGTAAAGGTATGATATTTACAACAACAAAAAAAACATCCGGTATATAGACCTACAGATCTCTAAAACGTTCCTTTGGTAGTTTTGAAGTCATGTTCTTTAAATGACTTTAGCATTTCAAATGAAGGATCATTAGAAAATAATTTCATATTGTCAGGGAAAGGGCAATGATATTTTATATTAAAATAAATAGTTTTAAAAGCAAACAAAAACAATTCACAGATTAAATAAAATAAATATATGAATAAAAAAATAAAAAAAATAAAAAAAAATACCATATTTATTCTGTGGAGACATTATAATGTGATTTAATAAAGAAAACAACCCCACCTAATTAAAAGGTACACCTAAGACAAATAAATGTCTGGCACCCTTGTCTGAGAGATTTTACCCTACACACTTAAAGAGCTTGATATAAATTATATGTGCTACTGAATAAGCAAACAACTGACAGCATAAGGTCGGAGAGAAATCACGGGTAATTGGTGTGTGATGAGCAAGACAAGTGCACTGATAGTGGTGGGTTATGGAAAGGCCAATGAGTGGTAGGGGCACACAGCTAATAATGACTTTCCAGTGACAACATATGGTACATTTGACTTGAGTTAGTACCCGCAGCGGTGCTACACAAGGCTACACACATGCATGTAACAAGATCGGAAGAGTCAACAGCATCACCAACAATGAAGTGTGACATAATATTCAATGTGGATTAGATGGATTACACGATTTGAGGCTTTTTGCCATAGCAGTGATTCTTGATGACAAGTGAGACTTGTCAGAGTGACAGTAATACACATTACCGACAGCAACATCAACAGTGAAGATAAAAAAATATATAATGAACTAATAATATGACATATGATTACTTAAACTCAACAAAGCTCCCACATCTTTCTTTTTACTTCAGTACTGTGACTTCAGCAGGGGTTCCCAAACTGTGTGTCGCGACCCCAAGTGGGGTCCTGATTTGAGGATGGGGTCGCCTGAAATATTTATAATTTTATTATTAAAAAAACAACATAAAGTTATTTTGTCTCTTCCAAATATGTGAATGTACTACATGACGAACATTTAAACAACCTAAATATAAAAATGTAGTCGTTACTTCATACATTTCAACCAATCACAGATTGCATCTACTCTGTGATTCATGTCATTTTCAACAGATGCGTGCGTGTACGTGCGTGCATACGAGCACGTGTGTTGGGGTCGCGTACATTTGTGAGCATTAATTTAGGTTCGCATCAGAAAAACGTTTGGGAACCCCTGGTTTACAGTTTTTAATTCAGGATATAATAAAAGATTGAATTTGCTGAGATAAACCTCATCACTTCATAGACAAATTAGCACATTCATTTCTCTGTTACAACAAGACTTGAAAATATGTATGCCAACAACATCTCCTTGTGCTTTCTCTTGAGATGGATACAACCAGAAAAGGACAACTCTGAACAGGCTCTTTGGCCAATCAGATTCATGCAGCCAAACTGAATGAAAGGTCAATGGATTTCATATGGGCTACCTTATTGATATAGAACCTTATTGCTGGTAGTTTCCATACTGACCCTGTAGAGGAAAAAACGGCAAGTTTAGCAGTGCATGTGTATTAGCACCTTTTCTACGGTCTATGATCAGCACACAAGTCATTCTGTACATCAGTGATTCTCAACCTCGGTCCTGGGGGCCCCCTGAGTATGCTGGTTTTCCTTCCAACCACAATTGCAATCCCAGAAATTTAACAAGCTGTTAATCTTTCTTAATGGCATGTTTTTCATGTTTAGAGGGATTATTTACCCTCTTAAGCCACAATATCTTAGCAATTGCTATGTGCGCCATGAAGAATAAAAGTTCAATATTCACATTTTGATATATTGCAAACAATTACAAAAATAGAAGTAAAAAATGTTTTAACTGATCAAATTAAAGACCAAGGGAAATCAATAGGCTCCTAATTGGTGAAATTGTGGACACATGGCCACAAATACCAACAATTTAGTAAGTCCGTTATCATATTTTTGTTTGTTAAATCAGTTATGAGTCCTCTTGCGTTGAGACCAGGCTTTTAGGAAAGGACAATGGCGTGTACCTGCTCGTATGTGTAGGGCCTCTGTGTTTGGCCACTGGCAGCAGCCTGTGATGAGCGGTAGGTGCTGTACTGCTGGCCCTGTCCCTGCTGGTAGCTGGAGTACTGGGAGGAAGCTCCCTGGGCTGGCCCTGTGGGAGAGCAGACACATTCACGTTCCATTAACTATTCAGCAGACTTGCAAAATGAAGTTTTTGAAATTACACGTGGTTTCATCAAGGATACAAAGTACAGAAGGACCAATGAGAAGGATAATAGATATACTTAGTGTAATACGTTTGAGACTCATCCAGGTTGTTAGTAAAGAACCTGACAAACATACTTAAACTATTCAAGGTATTTGACATACACAGCATAACAATTTCCAAAGCATTTGCTCAAGTCATTGTCCTGGCTTCTTTTCACGGACAGCAGACAAGGTATGTTGAGTTACTGATACAGTACAGAGAAACTAATTCTGTATGATAAAAGGGAGCAGACCGTTGATATTTATGTATGGTTTAATAAATAAAAAATAAACAATATCTTTCCATACAGCATAAAATACTTTACAGTATGCTACTATACATATTGGTTTGTTGATCATTTGTATACAAACTATTTTTGTGCAATTTTCACGTACTGTACTGACAGTGGTAGAGTTCTGCTCTTCTCTGTTATTGTAAATTACTAACATCATGCAGTAAATTCTATTCAGGATGCAGCCTACTGGCCAACAGGTTTATTGACACCGATTTCAAATAGCAATGGAATTCAGCTTGCAAAGCTCCACATAGCTTTATCTGTGAAATAGCCTTAGTTTCTCTTTTACCGCTTAGCATACGTCCTTAGCAATGTATTCATAGTACCCAACGATGTCAGTTTTACACTATTGCATGTACTGTAGGCATACTGATGAACCTCAGATGTTATCTGTGAACATCTCTGTAAGATCACCCTTCATGGTAGGGCCCTGGGCCTGGCCCTTACCATAGGCTTGCTGTTGCCCGCTGTAGTTCTGCTGGGCCGGGTACTGCTGCTGGCTGAAGGGCTGCTGCTGCTGGCTGGAGCCCTGCTGGTAGGAGCTCTGCTGTTGGCTGTACTGTGAATTCCCTGTCGGCACAGAGTGCACAAGCACCATTCCCATTAAGGCCTGTCAGTCAACTGGAAAGTACGACTGCCATGTAATTGCTGCATCAAAGCAAATTAAGAGGTAATATTTCCTCTGGCCGTAATCACTTTATGGCTACATACACCTATGGCTGAGCCCAATGTAGCCATGCCAATAGAACAGTGTACCTCCTTCATAGTAATGCTGTGAAGACTCTTCAAAGGACCTTTCATAGCTCTGCTCATTGTAAGAGGATTGTTGGTAGGAGTAATCCCCATGACCTGTAGGGAAGAATACACAGAAAGACAACCCTTAGAGATACCCTTGCAATAAGTCTGAGGCATTAACTTCATACGCACAGAAAGGGGAGGAGTACAAAGCACGTTGTCAGTGTTTCATTCACAAACTGAACCCCACACCATTATGTGCAGCAAGGACAGCAGAAACAGCAAAACCAGATCTGAAATTTCAGCACACCAGAACGTACTGTCAAAGGAGGACATGTTTGGGGCCATGGCTGTGAAACTGACCACAGCATTCTTCTGGAAAATAAAATAATTTGAAGGGGCCTTGGACTACACAAACCCTCTTGTAGTAAAATAATGAGAGTTTGGGGGTGCTAAAGCAACATGAGATGACACTAGGGTGTGTGGGATGTGTGTTTAGGATGAAGGCTGTGATTATTACCATCAGGGTAATACTGCTGGTTAATTGGCTCGCTGGAGCTCTGACTGTGTCCGTACTGCTCTCCGTAGAACTCGTCTTGTCCCATGTACTGCGGTGCAGATCCTGCAAGACAGGCGACACCAGGGTTGGTTAATCAGCTGATCTGACCAATATCCCTTTGTGCTGACTGCTAACTGGTGGACAAGGAGATGGGCAGGGACAGGGTCTCCAAATCCCGAGTGTAAAGATTATGCATTAGTCAATGGAGATCGGATGATGGTTTAAATCCATTCCAGTTTGAGATCTATTATGGCCACAGCCAACCAAATAAAACTCAACCTACACCACAGAATATTAGTTGTAAGCTATTGGAAAATATTATTTCCCAATTGAAATGCTTTATACCAAATAATATTTATACAATTGTATGAAAATGAAATGAAATATGGAAAACTCACAAAAAAAGTGCAAATTGAGAGAGAGAGATGTGTGTAATTTTATTCCTCTTTTAATTGTCAAGCTATGTTGTCATTGAGATTTCCATTTTGGTTGTTATGATTTATCAGATCATTAACACTAATCTTCGGGGATGGTGTGCAGAAACTTCAGATGTTATTTGTTTCCTTCAAATCATTGTGACATTTCTCAGAACTAAAGATAAACCGCTTTCCCCAACATATTTATTTTTAGATAAATCAATAAAGCATGCAAAAAATATTATTTGGTGTTAACCAAGAGTTAAACCACCAGACACAAAATATTCCAACAGTGAATTGGTGAAATAATCAATTATTTCTTCAGGCTGATAGCTCATGCTTACTTTTCCTGAGCATACTGCAATATGTGACTGACTGCACAATTCACTTCCATACATACCTTACACAGTATCTTGGTAGACAGGGATTCTGTCAGAAATAGATCACATGCACTACATACAGCGGAACAACACATGGAAGGCCATTAGGCATTTACAGATGCAATATGAAAAGATAATTGTAAACCAAAGGATCTCAAATAGTGACAACCAAGAAAACCGGTTCACAGTTGTGGGGGTGGTGGGTTCAAGTGAGAGATGAGTTCTCATCATAATCTGAACCCTAGAGGTACCAGTAACTCTGACAGGTCAGACAAGGTGAGGGTTAAGTGTGACTTATGACTCAAGTACTGTGGAGTGTTGGGGAGCAGACAGTTTGCACCTGAGACAATCCAAACCTTCTTGGGTCAGAGGTACAAGCAGCTCAACGGTGTGTGGTGTGTATGATGCCCAGGTCCATACTGAACACATAGCAGAACATTAGGGACTATTTTTAGGTGCCTGCTGACAAAGTGCCGGGTGGTGATTTACAGAGACCGGGACCAGAAGTGACAGCAACAATAAATCTTAACTTAAAACCAAAGGCAGACCATACAATGGCCTTCTTATTCTGCTGTACTGCATTGCCATTAGAGGTACCAAGCAAAACTGGCAAGACACAAGCTTGTAAACATAGGCAGATGCTCTTCATCTACTGCACCTCAGCTCTCTATTATTTCCTGTCCTGCCTATATGCAACAATATGTCATTTTTATGAGAAACTATGTACTTGCATTATCAGAAAAGCCAACTGTGCACCCCTCAGTTGGATTTTAGGTGGTAATACCACCGCCTCAGGCAAGGATAAGCTTTTGATTAGCTTTCCTTGTGAGGAACTCTGTTACATATTAATCTAAACATGCTTCTTCTAGGTTATACAGCTTGGCAAGCTGGCTTAACATGCACCAAAAGCCCATAGGTTGAACTTGAACCCATCTCTTACCTTGTTGTGAGGGACGGTAGGATCCCATGGGTCTCTGTGCCATCATGCTGTTGCCTTGGTTACCCTGTCCCAGCATCCCCATAGACTGCTGCCCCTGATAGTGCTGGCTCCCCGCTTGAGCTGAGGAGTAATGAGACGTCGCAGCTTGCTGGTGCATCATTGTGACTGGAGGGATTGCGGGAGATAATGCACATTAAAAGAAACAAGCACACTATAAAAAAACAAAAAGGTTAAGGGTAGGAATGAGAGCAGAAAAACCTGGATTCAAGTTATATTAACAATATTAAAGGGTCAGAACAGAATCAGAAAGGTCAGGGGCCCATAAGCACAGGCAAGCCAGGACTGAGAGAGAGACTACATATCCAGGAAATGAAACAAGGAAGTGTGTTAAGAGGGGGTTGTCAGGCTGATGAATTGCATGTGTTTATCATGTTTTGAGAGTGATGCTTTTGTGAATATCATGGAAAATACTAACATACAGCAAACAGGAAATAAACTAGACTGTACTACAACTATTTTAAAGGCAATAGATATAGTATTTTTATGTAGATGGAAAATTAAAAAATATATATATATACATCCACAGAGCTTGCTGAAAGATTCAGAATAAAAGTATTGCTTTTCCCTAAAAAACAAATATTGATTACGAATTTATCATTACAAAATGTATTTTATGGGCCGTAAGAGTGTGGTGTTTATCTCTGTCTAAGATGTCAGAGTTTGGTTCCCGCCTCTAACAAAGCTCCTGAGCCAGTAGTATTACGACGTTGGTACCACACCCATCTCCATCTCTGTATCAGGAGTCTCAGTTGGTTGGCAGAGTTAGCTTGTCCTACAGTGATGGCCGAATTTCATGGCAAGCGCCCAGTTCCACCACCTGGAGCCCTCAAGCAGCAGTAACGTTAGACCCAAGAAACCCCTGTACCCGTCCCAAGGTCTTCATGACAAGAACCGGAGTAAGACGAGGGTCAACACTGGTTCAGCATTTGGTCATTGGAGGGAGCTGAAAGAAATGCAATGCTTGAGAAGCGGAGATGGCCACTTTCCTACTCGACCGGTTAGCTATTTTCTTCCTTGTTAAGCTGGAGTTCGGGGTGGTAATTTATTACAGCATGACTGAAAAGAGTATTTCGATGCCATTTTCCTTTTCTCTCACCTCACACTGAAACATTAGCGTGAGCTAGCTTGCTAACATTAGCTAAGTTATGTAGCTAGATAGCTAGTTTGCTAGAGAGAAACCTGACAGGCAAATGACAGCCAAACAAGGTGGAATGTCAATAGTCATCAAACTTGTCCAACTACCTAGGGCAGCCTTTCAGACCAGTTAGTGGTGGGTCAAAAAGTCTGATAGTTAGCTTGTAGCATAGTAGATTACTGTGGGAGAAACGCAGCCGAAGATATTGGCATTTGAAGTCGACTGTTTAGAAAATCGGATGATGGGAAGGTCAAAGTTAGCCACCTTCCTCAGTTTTGAACAGCTACTAGCTACTAACATGCTTATTATTTTATCATGACAACGTTAGGTATGAGTCAACCTGGCAACTAGTTGAGGGGGGTTGTGCTTCAAGCAACAGCTGTTAGGGATGTGTTGTTATGAATTGCAATCTCCACATGAGACACTAGATGGGGTACAAAGCTATATCTATAACTTTACAAGAGTCATCATATCACACAACATTGTGTTGCATGACAATATAACTGTGAGGTCTCCAGTTGTTTCCCCTGCTGGCCAGCAGGGAGAGACATTCCCACTAGTGGTCTTTGGAACATTCCAGGCTATCGGACTGATGGCTTTCACATGCTTGTGCTTATTGGCTGCTCATGTCCTAGTTGACATGTCTATTTAAAGAGTAACATCCACTATCTCAGCCTGTCTCCGCCTACTACACAATTTTGAAAAATACTTTGTGGGGTGAGCGAGGGAGAGAGGTGGGGGCGGAGGACCTGTGTCCATCGTCATTTGCATAAATTAACGTACATTGTACAAATGATTTCGTATAACTTGGATCAAACTGTCAACCTAGACATTGCACATCAAATACGAATCAAGATTCAGCAACTGCATGGCCTATTTCCTCAAATATTTTCAGAAACATATTTTAGTGCACTATTTAGGTAGAATAAGATAATTGAACAGGACGCCACATTGTTCCGGTTTAAAAACTTGGAGGCGAAACGAATGTAACGTAGCGGGTCTAACTAATCAAGTGCTGGCTGTTTCCGTTGTGGGAACATAACAATTATCCATATGACATAGAGGTACCTCCAAAGAGGTACTCTGAAATCACGATTGGGGCGGGGGCAGTGTGGGGAGCAGAAAGGAAATTTCAACCATTAGGGGCAGCACAAAGACGCTTTTCTACCAGTTTCTTATGATATACATTATATTGTATATCATAAGAATTTCAGAATTGTTAAAATAATAATTTCAGAATTGTTGAAATAACGGAATGCATGAATGTTTCATTATAAGGTAAGCATACAAACACGTTTACAGGGAAAAAAACATGATCTAGAGTGTAGTTACCCTTTAAGTGTATTTAATGGTGCTCAGTCTTCTGAGTTCTGGCTGTTGTGAACCCTTTCGATTTTCTTTTTTGGAGTTCCTTTTTTGTCTCTGTTTTTTCTCTGGCAAAAGTAAAACTATGTTTATTTGCTTCAACTATTTTTTGCCTCCTGAGTCATCTCTGCATCTGGGTTCATTGAGCTTTAGCGATCCAGTGGACTAGTGATAAAGTTTAGGGGTCTCACCACCGCGGCCCGAGTTCATTACTCGACTGTGGCTCAGCAAAACTAAGCCACTGACATGGACCCAGCAGTAGGGTTGTAAAGTTCTGTGAAAATTTCCCTTTTTGAGGAATGTTGAGGTAATTTCGGGAATTTATGCTGTTAAAAATATTTTTCATACATCGTAAGGATGTCAAACCCTTCCCTCTCTCACCCTCAGATATTTGTGGGGAGTGTTGGTCACCTGCTTCACCCAGGCAGGTGTGACACATTATTGCTCCCTCAGGCCCCGGTCCATCATTACACTAGGGGGGATTAGGGTTAGGGTAGGCTGAGATCTGGGGGGTGATTCAATGACACAGTCACAGACTAAAGCCTAGGTTTTCGACAGGCTTTTTGAGTGTATTGGGCCTATTTGAGTCACTACAAATACTTTGTACACATTGTTAGGGAGAAAACCAACATGATGTTGGTTTACCACAATGTGAACACGTATATTTGTCTGTTTTTTTTCAAATGCAGTTTGTTTAACAAAAAGCCTATTAAATAAGGAAACATTAATGCAAAAATATAATTTAGTAATTTCCTTCCATTGAAGACAGAAAATTACATTTAGGCCTTATTAGGGGGACACGGTAGCCACCTAGAACTGAACTGTGTCGAAATATGATCTATGCTAGCCAGCAATCTATAAGTGGTTTGATAATTTTCAATGTATTTGTTCAATTAGCCTGTAAATAAACATTATTACCTAGTTCATACTCGCGCATTATGCTATGTAGGGTAGCAGCTAACTTAGCCAGGTCTGCACTGCACAGTGCACACTCTGGGAGTAAAGTTAACGCGCAGAACAGTTATGTGGGTTAACGTTAGCTCAGCAAGCACGATACGTTTCTAAGTGCAAAATGTTTCAAACAAAACCTTCATTATAGCTAAGTAGAATTTTGGACAGATTAGTTATCAAATTTGGAAAATGCACAAAATAAAATAAAAATTTTACTACAATATATCTGTTGTTGTTTGTCATGATTCAATCCGTTTTACTTCCAATGTGTTATGAAATTTGTAATGTTATGTTATTATGTTATGGGCTATGTTATGATATTTAATGTTATTTGGACTTATTCTGGTCTATTGGGGTGTTCTCGAGGCACATTGATTGAACTTTCTAATGGTAGCTATACATTTTGTAATGATTGTGTAATCTTCACTTATGTTTATTCAACGTTCAAGTGGATGTGTAACAATAGTTATGATGATTACATTTTTTAAAGAAATTGACACCTTCCGGAGAAAAACCCCTGGGAATTAATAACAAAAAACTACGTTTTAAGTGTGAAGTTTGGCTTGGTCAAAAGCCGCAAAAGACAGGAAATTCAAATGAGCACCACCAAGCCAAACTTCAGCTCTCTACACTATCAGGGATTCCCAGTACTCCGTTTTTTATATCTGACTGCTATACAGGTAGCTATGTTGGTCTACTGTATTTCAAACAACATGTACTCATCACTGGGCAGATTGGTTCAAACCTTCTCTCAAAGAGCCTAATTCATACTGTTCAAAATAGTAAGTGGCCTACGACTGCTGCATTAGGCTATAGAGTAGGTTTAGACATTGGCTATAGATCTATAATGCATTATATAATCACTTGCTGCCGGAGTGCATAAATACAGTGGTATTTCATTTTGACTTAAAACATCATAGATTCTGCTCTTTAATTTGTTGATTAGAAATGGAATCATCCATCCAAGGAGTAGCCTATACTGGACATTTCATCTTTTGACTAAAGTAAGGTTAAACAAAAGTATTAACTTGACTTGCTTGATTATTTAGGCTAGGCTAATTATTTATTTCAACTACAGCTAGTTTCATCTTCAGGAAGAGACTCTGGAGAATCTGGACAATCCTCCTCAGATTCAATTTATGTGGTGTTATCTTTGATGGGCTCAAGATTGACTGAATAACCACCAGCTTCTCAACTCTATCATTTGTCAGCCTATTGCACACTGCAAACAGGCACCAGTTCCGCTCTGATGAAGCTGATGTTGGAGGGATCTGGATAATAACAGAAGCAACAGGGGACATGGCTTCACACTTAGAGTCCCTTCCACCAGGTTGATGCCTTTATGTGTTTGGCTGCCTCCCAGATGGTATCAGCACTCCACAGCCCTTCCTTCCAGGAACATTTACCCAAACTTATAAGAACTTTCTCCTGATCTAAATTAAGGTGCTGTGCAATGGTAGTGTTGGTACCATATGTTGCAGAAACCTGCTCTCCAGAAAGGACACTTTTTCTTTGTCTATTGTTTTTTTCAACTTTTTGTATTTTATTAGCTTTGTTTAATCATGAGATTGTTACAGTGAGTGGTGATTTAATTTCTAAGAATTACCAAAAATTACCTGAACAATTCCCTCCCTTTGCAACCTTACCCAGCAGACAAGGGCACCGGCAGCATTCACTCGCCCCTCTGCATTAATGACCTGCATGAAGAAACTACAACTTCACCTAATTCACTCTCTGGAGTTTCCAGTGGTCTTAGGCTATCCCTGGTTGGTACAGCATAACCCTCACATTGACTGGTCCACCTGCACAATAATAGAGTGGGGTCCCACTTGTCATGCCACCTGCCCCTTCACCAGGCCTTTATCTCCCTCTCCTGAGCCCTCTGTCCCTCCCGAGTATTATGTTCCGAGTCCCTCCCGAGTATTATGAACTCAGATAAGTTTTCTGCAAGAAGAGGGCCACAACTGTGACTGTATGACTGTGCCATCAACCTGCTACCTGGTGCCTGTCCTCCTTGGGTAAGAATCTACTCCCTCTCTGCTACTGAAACAGCTGGCATGGAAGACTATATCAAAGAAGCCCTTGCAGTGGGCTATGTCCATCCTTCCACCTCCCCTGTGGGTGCGGGATTCTTCTTTATGGGAAAGAAGGATGGAGTTATTTGCCCCTGCATAGATTACCGTGGCCTCAACTAAGTCACCATCAAGAACCGTTACCCGCTGCCGTTGATGTCCATGGCATTCAAATTGCTGCAGGGGGTGACTATCTTCACCAAACTGGACCTCCGCAATACCTACAACCTGATTCGCGTCTGTGAGGGAAATGAGTGCAAGACCGCCTTCAACACCCCCTTCGGCCACAACGAGTACCTGGTTATACTATTTTGTTTATCCAACACCACAGCGATCTTCCAAGCCCTAATCAATGATGTCCTCCACAACATGCTAAACTGATTTGTTTTTGCATGTTGAGGTCAAACCGAGAGGATCAACTAAGACCTAGAGAAGACACTGCGTGCCTCACCTCCTCTAATCATACCTCCTGGAGAAGCCACATCCTGTGGGTATGCGCACAACACCCTATGCTCAGTGGAGTTTCACTGCCACCGACTTGATTGTCCTGGGGGGAACATTAGGGGATGTTCCGAAAAGGGGGATGGGGGGTGGGGGCTGTGAGGTCTCCGGTTTGTTTCCCCAGCTGGCCAGCAGGGGGAGACATTCCCATTAGGGGTCTTTGGAACTTTCCAGGCTAACAGGACTGATGGCTTTCACCTGCTTGTGCTCATCGACTGCTCATGTGCCTTGCTGACATGTATTAACCCCTTCACGCAGATGCCAAATTTGGTCAACCCTCGCCTATTTATGTACTGTTCTATTTAAGGGCTTTATAGCTCCAGCTGTGAGCATCACACCAGCTGTGAGCATCACAGACACTTGCAAAATTTGTTAAATGAAGCAAGACAGTAGTACATTTACAATACTAACTTAGATATTTAACTACAAATCAACTGTTTTGACTCATGAAACTCACTGTTGCATAATTTCGTGAAAGGAGATGTGTGTGGTCACATGACTGTCAGCCTGGCTCACCTTGGTTGGATTGCATGTTGAGGTTGCTGCGGGAGGCGTAGCTACCCATGGACTGACCCTGGCTCTGCATCTGCACGCCCTGCGAAGATGGCACCGAGTGGCTGTACCCTGTGGCCGAGCCATGGCTACTGGCTGGCATACTCATGGATGCGGTGGGCAGGGACGTCTGGCCCGATTGCTGCATGGACGCGTGACTTGGGCCTGACAATGCATGCTCACACAATCAGTGAGCATCCAGGTGCAAAGCACATCCAGTTCATCAATATGTTAAAAAAATCTAAGGATTGTAAGAAAATGATGGAACAGCTGGAAAGAAGCCAACAAAAAATACAATTTGTCCATCTCTCTCTCTGGTGTCCTGTCTTGTTTCTCTTTCATTAAGATTGACTTACAGACAGAACCAAAGGAAGAAGGATGGACAGATCAGCAGGATGTTATGTTGCATTCATGTGGTGTCGGATTTATAGTTTACATGAGTTTCCCACCAGTCCACATGAACACCTTATTATGTCGGATGATCAAGTCAGGGAAATCGAGATTCTAGATGTAACGCGAATTGAGTTGTGACGTATTCGCTCTTGCCAAAATGGCCGAACAAAAACGGAGTCCTGTGTGAATGGTAATAAATTTCATACAATAAAGACCTAAGTGAAGGTCTTTCTGTCTTTCTGTTGTTTGTGACATATTCCTGACTCGGAGAAAGCTACGACCTGACATCGCTTGAGCGCAGCATTAGATGGACAACAAAGCAGATGGGACAGGCCAGGAGGTGGGCAGACGGGAGCTTGGACAAGAAGGCACACAGATGGACAGCCAGACAGACATGCTGAATGTTCCTCGCTGAATGCTCACCGTTGCTCATCTGGCTCTGCATGAGGGAGGTGGGCGGTAGCCCAGTGGCCATGCTGTCATTCAGGTTGCTCTGGGAGTGCAGTGACTGGCTACTCCCACTCTGACCCATCCCCCCTGGGCCCATGTTTATGTTCTGAGTGGGAGGCTGAAGATATGGAGGAGAAAGGTAGTAAGGGAGGACACCACAATTAGGTCTTACTTGCCAATCAATGTCTGACACTCTGACAGAAAGACAATATTATGCCCCAAGGCAGCCATCTAGCCACCTCTGAGCAAAAAACAAACATCTGCACCATTGTAGGGTTCTCACCAAGGAGCAAGACAATATGACAAGTCTACCTTATAAACACAGGTGTAAAATTAATATTAGGGACAGGAGCACATACTATTGACTGTAAAATGCATTATTGCTCTGAAGGAGGGATACGCACTCTTGCTCTGACTAAAACCTAACCCATATGTTATTAAGTTTTTAAGCCAGCTAAGAGCAAATTGTACCCCCCTTTCTCAAGTAGTAGCCTGCTAAGAAAAGGCCAAGAGTACTCTGGAGTTTGCTCAGATACGCACGCACACACACACACACACAGGATTTTAACTTACCGCTGGTAACAATGACTGCATGTTTTGATTCGAATCTGCTATTGTAGCCAAATAAACCAAGTTTCTGTGTAATATTTGCTGATACCTGTGAAAATACATGTGAAAAAACTAGTGAAGAATACCAGCAATACCAGAGAGAGAGAGAGACGTAAAGATTTATATTGCCGTTTTAAAATACTTTTTAAAGTATTTAAAATAGAATAAAGTTCTGACAAAGGCACATCTACATAATTGCAGAACGAGCATAAACTAAAAATTCCCTATTGCGCAAACATATACTCACTGAGTGCATTCCGCAGTTTTCCCCTTGCTCTGATAGTCCATAATGCACTGTATCAGATGATGATTTTCATCCAGCATCTTTGGAGAGAATATTCGTTAAATAATATAAAATCACCTTCCCAGGGGTTGTCACAAATATGTCGGCTATGGTCCTGTTACCGCGTAATAATATCTTCCACCCTTCGATGTGATCCATTGAAAAGTAGACCAGAATGGAAAAAACGAGCAAACCTAAATTTGAATTCCCCCGATTTGCACTTGCACGTAGCCTACTTCTCATCTACTCTATCAAACAAAATTATCTGGGTCACTTGATTCACCGGGTTTCCATAAACTGGCCAGTAGAAGGTTCTTTTTAGCTGAACAGGGATGTGATGTGAAAAGAGGACTGATTGCATCTCTGTATGCACGCCATTATACCATATTCATTTGTCACATTCACTGATAAAAAATAAAAATAAAAAACAATAATGAAAAGAGGTTGCCAAGTCCTCCACTAAGCATCGAACTGTTTGTTACGAAAACAAAGAATAAATCACGAGACCAGGTTACACGCAGGTTTGGTATTAATGTTAAGGTGTGCAGTGAAAGCACACCTATGAAAATCGTATGCGTGTGTAATTCCCTGTTTTGTTTTCTCTCCCTGCGTGTAGGCTACAGGAGGAACAAAGGTCTGGATGTTCGTAGACAGACAGTGTCTGCTCCCGAGTGACTGCTACACACCTTCCATTATCACACAGCTCAGCTGCGAAGACCATCGGGATGCGCAGCCCCAGATTTATAGCAAGCCAGCTACCTCCTCAATAATTTTCTGTGGGGAGCATAAAATTGTTTCCATTTTGACAAAGCTCTATTGCACTTCCAGTTCAACGGCGCAATTAACGTTACAGATGGGATTTTGTTGAACGGCTACAGATCCACTTTGCAACGGATACAATGGAGTCAAAAACATTCTCCACAGCATTTTCCTACAAAACTGTAAATTATATTTAAATTCCAAGAGGCACCTGCAGAATCAATAGCCTAGAATTTCACTATTGTATTTATACATTTTAGACTTAATAATTTACGTTTATCAAGAAAGACCTGCTGAAATGTTAGGTCCAACGTTAGTTTATAGGCTACTGTACTTATAAGTAGCCAATATTTTAAAGTGAAGGCGTAGTAGCCTATTCATAATAGCCTATTCCACATTTGTAAAACAGCCTACAATATAACTGCATATTATATATACTATCACTATTATAAACTATTTTATTATTGAGAATGCACCTGTACTAAAAGCCCTAAAACACGCTTTGTTTTGCGTGTTCTGTAGGCTATTCTACCAGTAGCCTAACCAACAATCACTGAAATGCACTACTTGCTCACCATTGGCACAGGCTGGCTACACATTCACAGCCCGAGCAGAATAATAATAATAGTAATAATGAAAAAACATTCACATTGAACATCATGAAAAAGAAAAAAAAACGCATTACCTTTTGTATAGTTTGTTGTGTCACCTCCCCTTTACTTCTGGGGCGAGCCGAAGCAAACGCAACAGACATTTTCAGTCTCTATAAATAGCGAGATTAAAAAAAACGCTTCTTTTAATCTAATATTTTATCAAGCAAGCAACCTCCTATTACACACTAAGGTCTCCAATCCTTTGAAAAAAAAAATAGGGGGGTTGGTAGGTTCAAGACTAATCACACAGAGATGAAATGTTTAGCCACATATTGAACCCATAAAACGAGTTGTATAGTGTTATAGTGTTTCTGCAACATGAAACCTATTATACATTTTACATTTTTAACCATAATTACATATTCGGAGGGAGCCAGATGTACACATGCAGCCTACCGATGTCATTTTTGGTACAATCCAGTCTGTACCAGTGTACTAGGCTACTCTACGATTGCCACTGAAGGACGGGTGTTCTACGATTCACAACAACCGATACGTATATTATTTCACGTAAATTGCTGCAATTTGATAACGCACAAACGCAATAAATCATACGTAAAAGTACGCTGGAAGTGTATTCCAGGAAGCGGTGTGAAACACGTCTCGTTTTATTCAAGCTTAGACTACTTTCAGTTTTGGCGCCTCGACTATTTCTCTTCATGGTGTAAAAATTAGCTGCGACCGAGTGATCACTGTTATGTTCTCCAGATTGTAATTTATTCACGTTGGAATATGCTCATGAAACAATGAAAATGGGCTGAACAATAGTAGAACAACTGACTTTATATTTTTGAACAAGTGTTCAGTAAGACCAAATTTACTTTAGGCTACATTGCAGTTGGCCTATTTTAAGGAATCTTTCATGCGTTAAAAAAACACTGCAAGTCATAAAGGCGGGCTCTTCCCATAGGACTGATGGGCAATGCCAAGATTGACTGATGGAACACAGAGACTCAACCAAACTGACCCATCCAGATTCCACAACATATTATGCATGGAAGGTAAGCATTTAGTTCCACTACTGTTTCCATCAGTAACACAAAAATGCTTCTGCATGGAGATGGAGATGATTTTCCTAAGATTTATGTGGTAGGCCTACACAGCATGTGCCCAAAATGACTCAACCACTTAAACTGCATTTTGGAGTCAAACAGTTCCACTAGGAAACTTGGTACCTCAAACCCACCAGTCCCCATACACAAACTGTTTAACAGATATACAATGTAATGATTTTAAAGGGATAGTTCGGAATTTTGGACATAATGTCTCAATTATGACTTATCCATGATGTAGTTGATTGATGGAAACCATTTTCAGCTAATTCCATGCTGTCCCTTCTTTTGGACATACACACGTTGCTAATGCTAGCCAACTCTATGGTAACCGGTAGCATCCACTACCAAATGCACTTAAACACTCCACAGTGCACCCAAAGCAAATAAAATACAACAACAGATCGGGGTTATTTTGAGTGTTTATACCATCATTTTTTAAGTCAAACTATCGTTGAATCCTTTAATTTGTGCTGACCTATATTCTGTGTGGAAGTACGGTGGCGGGGCGATACTTTACGTTACCTATGAATGTAGTGCCGGCACTGGTCGACTACAATAACAAAGAAGAGCAACAAGTTGCAATGGCCACGTTCGCTCCGCTGCCGTACTTCCACGGAGAATATAGGTCAGCACAAAGTAAAGGATTCAACTATAGTTCTTATTCAACTATAAATGCTTATCATTTTTTACACCTGTGTTTTGTATGTCCAAAAGAAGGACAGCATGGAATTAGCTGAAAATGGTTTCCATCAATCAACTACATCATGGGTAAGTCGTAATTGAGACATTATGTCCAAAATTCTGAACTATCCCTTTAATGCTAAGCTGACAGTCACAGGTCTCTGAAGACTTGTTACTATGCACTACACATGGACTCGCTATGTCCATTGTAAATACAGTAACGCAGTTACGCAAAGATTATAGCCATTAATCCTTCTCCCTTTCTTCATCAATAATATGTGTTGTGTAAAAGCTCCTACTATGGCATACATTGGGTGTTCACATTCTTGGTTTTTTGGACATTATTTCAGCTGTAGTGTGTTTTAGATAGTTACAGTATAAGTTCCTGGTGACTAATTGGTTTTACGATGTGTGGTTCAGGGACATTCGGGGTTCAAGTCTGAAGCCAGAAAATGCACTTCAAGCAATTCCAAAGCGGCTTGCACAGTAACAGTATGTTTCCAGAGGTTGTACATACGTATGATGTGTTTATTCAAAAATTAAATGTAAATACCCATTTTTATATTGTGCCAATACTTGTTTCCTTGAGTGCAGTGGTCTCAGGTTGCATGAACTACAGGAAATGGTTCCAACTGAAAATAAGATTAAATGTAATTTTTCCAGGAGTAATTGGGCAGTATACACACATGAAACCCCTGGAGGCATAAGGTCTCTATACAAATTACTTTGGAGTTGAAGTGTATTTTCTTGCTTTAGACCACAAACCCCTGCATGCCTTAATATTAATTTTTTCCATTCATTTTGTAGGAAAATGCCCTTTGGGAATGTTCAGAATCATTCAGAGAATTCTTTGAAAAATAATATAAAGATGACAATTTGGAATCTGATGAAGAAAAAAATCTGGTCAGAGCTCTTCAGGTAAGCTTGCCTTTTCTAATCAGAATGGAGATGATCTGTATTTTGATACGGTCAAGCGATTAAGAAATGTTGAAAGTATGATAACTAGTTTTAGCAAGCCATTCAAATTAGGAAGTCTGAAATAGAGTTTTACATGGTCATGAGTTCACCTCATGTTGTCCAATTTGGAGGCAAGAACAATGGGCCTCATTCACAAAAACGTGTACAATCAGATTTGATTGTAAACTGTGCATGAGAACATTTCCACATTCTTTTTCTTTTACCTGAATTTCTTTGGCATGATCAAAATCCATGTGTTTTGAAACAAAATATATGCAGAAGAGGTTTTAGAATGCTTTATTTATGCAGTGTCAATTTAAGTAGCTATAGACCTCACATTAACATAATGCTTGTCAATACAATTGTATAACTAACCTATCTGAAAAAGCTCAAATAGTTATCACTAGTTTTTATTTTATTCATTTTCAGTTCAAATTTTGATTTTAATTTCAGTTTAGTTTTATTTGTAAGAGCATGTTTGCTAGCGTTAGCCTAGTTTTTCCAAAATCTTAGTTCAGTTTACAGTATGTTTTCCACAACTACTTTTTGTCTTAGTTTTAGTTTGTGAACCTGTTGGGAACACGTAATTAATTTTGTTTGTTGATAAGGTGGCTGATTGACTGATGATATAGACTACAAGCACGCAGCCAAACCCAACACTTCGCAATTGCGGATTTTCTGCCTTCGGATTACTTGGCTAACCGGGCCTTGGGGAGAGAGCGCATCTTGAGGGACCGCAGATGTGTTTGCGGTGAGCGATAAATGGCTTAGGTTTGCAGTCCTGAAGTCGGCATGGGATTGTTGGGCGTTTCCTTGTGCCAATTGCATAAACAGACACATCAAATTTACAAACAATCGACATTCATCATACACCTTGGATGCACACAAAAACAAAGGTCTGCGCATGTTTCATGAATCCCACATTGGTGTTTCGTAGGGGGGTGGAAATTGTGACAAGAACTTAAGAAGTTTTGTGAATGATGCCCATTGAGCTTGCCATAATTAAACAAGTCACTCAAGGCATGTGCAAATCTGCATTCACTATAGCTCAAGATGATGGATGTCATGTACCTTTTGAATAACATACTAATTTACGGGCAGATATTAAATCCTGAAAAAGAGAAGTGCATATATCAAATCGATGGCAGAATGGCTTAAGAAAACAACCACTTTTTCGGTATCTCAATGAGTTTCTCCAACTTGTAACATCACTCAACTAAACATTTTAATTTTAAAAAGCCTTGTTTTGTCCTTCAAATTTCCCACATTAAATAACTGGTTTGGGTATGCAGATCAAAGAATGCCCTATTGTTCAGACCATTCCCACAAGGGACACTGGACTGCAACCACACTTGGCACAATTGTAAATGACACTTAAATGGCAAATCTCAAAGCTCAGGGTAGACATTCACCTTGTAGCACGGTGTTATAGGCTAATCTCCCATCAAAAAAAGGAATGTCACAATATGGAAGCCCATACTCATTTGCATAAAGCAGTCCTTTTTTATTAGCAATGGATCACAGTACAGACATCCTCACCATGCCAGCTGCATTTCTAGTATTTTACAGAAATATCAAAACAAAATGCCCCTTTATATAACGTTAACTAAATGTCAAACACTTATGGGATTCTCATCTTTTAGGCAAATATTTGGGCAATCTTAAGCCATTAACATTCCGCTGCTTCAGTGACATATTTACAATAAAGAGTTCAAAATAAAGTGCTTTCCTCAGACTCAGCATTGCATCACCACATACCTTTAGTCTGAAATCATTTCATACAAATTGTTTAGGAAGTGAAGCGTTTGTAGTAATGCATCTTGATTGCACATACAAATATTTGAAGCCTTTGTTCCATAAAGGAGCAAAATTAATGTAAATGTTAAAAAGGTTATAAAACAGCATTTGAAACAAATGAGGATAAATTATATGTAGTTCATTTCAGAAATGTCAGTGTTACATACAAAATTCACTTCCTATCCAATTTCAAATACACAGGTCAGTTTAGGGCCAGTTACAGGGTGGTGAGAGAATAATCTCAACTAAAATGGAATTCCACTAGGTAGTGTAGAATTACGGGGGAAAAAAGAAAAAAAAGAAAAAGACTGCACCACCCCACTGAACACATCAAGCTCCAAGAGGCCTGAAAACAAAAATGCGGGAGAGCTTACTTGATTTCGGCAAGTTAACAATGCTTTTAAAATGCAGATGCAGTCACACATCAAAATGCCAGTTCAATAAAGATGCTTACTGGCCCATTACACCCTCCCAGAGCCCACTTTTTGCATGGGTGGGCCACCCCGCTGTGGGCCACCCCGTCCCCTCCGTCCACGGAAGCCCCCCCGGAACCCTCGGCCCCTCAGGAATCGGCCAGGCACCCCAAATGTCTCCACATTGAGCTTCCTCTCCTCTGCCCAGGTGGTACGCCTGGAAAGAAACCATAAAAAATTCTTCATACAACCACAGTACAGAAAATAAATGATCCCAGCAGGTTTCCTTTACAAGTGCTTAAAATGTTATAACTTCAAATGTGTCAGTTAAGATTCACCGTTTTAACACTGCTGTCATACCGTTATTGAATATTGAAGGTTAACTTTTAGATCACATACCTGGATTTTAGCTCAGATGAAATGTTGTCAAAGAAGCACTTTGTTTTGTCATAGTAGCACTTAGGACCAAAGGGATCCTCCTCCACCGTCCCCTCACTGTTCTGCGTGTCCACTCCAGAGTCCACCTTCTCTTCTACATCATCCTTTGCATCTGATTAGAAAAGCAACTTATACATTTGATGCAGCTTCATTACCATCAGTTGGCAAAATATTTTCCCTGAATTATTGGCTAGTGTAACAATTACAAATGTTAAATTTAATTGGATTTTGTTGGCCTACCCCATCACTGCAACATCCTCCATAAATTCAGCTTACAAAAGCATGTCTACTGAAATGTGTACAAGCAGGCAGCACTTACTCTGAAGCACAAAACCAGAAAAGCAGAGTATAGGTGCAGAACTGACTGTGGCAATCACAATTAAATGATAACGAGGTGATACGATGGCAACGGAAATCATTCCTCCCTGGGTGATGCCATCTATAGCCTATTGAAGACTCACGGTAAGAGGCCATTGGCATTTGGCTAGATCAAGCCTAAACAATAGGGTGCACGACTGTACTAAGCACCATCATTGGATATGCTACTAGGGAGGATATTGCAAGTTTTATTGATAAAATTGATCACAACTTAATCTTCCCAACTGAACTTGAATCAGATTCATTAAGGGTCTGATGAAACGAGACCAGCAATCCAAGAGCAGCGCTGGTCACCTGCTCGAGGTTTCAGACCCCATTTTGAGTTTTTTGACATGGTTTCTATACACAGCACACAAAGCACCTTTGCTGTTAAGCTCATCCTGCAACTCCTTTTCAAGGTCATCTTTGTTGAATTGGGCATTTGCAGTTTCAAAATCAAAGTCAGACTCAAACTGGAGTGTGTTGGGCTTTGAGTTTCCAACCAGAATCTGTCCTCTTCCACGGTTCCTGGACCTTCTGTTTCCTGTATGAATAGAAAACATTTCACCAAAATGTATGTGTTGGTAAGCAACACTGAAGGTTTCTTGGATACAAGTATTGAGTGCAACTGCTTGGCATCTTACAGAAATTAAAACCAAGGTAGTTACATTTACACCAGTTGATAGTGACCTTCATTGGGCATAATCCTCCCCAAGTAAATCAGACTACACTTTACATTAGTGTCTACACCAGTTTCACGTTAAAATGGGGGAAATTGACTATGTATATCAGGAAAAAAAACATTTACCCGGTCTCCTCCTCTGTGCCCGTCTGGTTTCATCGTTGCCCTGCTCTTGATCTTGCAATACACCCGGCTGTTTTACTACAGCATCTTAATGCAAGACAGGGCAGTAATTAGTTAAGTTCCTCCCAGATCGGTTCAGTTCAAACTGGTGAAGGCAAATCAGTTATTTGACATTCACGTATCTGTTCTCTAGCCTCAAGTAAAATCTAATTCAGAAACCGCTTTGGATTTTAGCCGTACAAATTATGTCTTCTTGATTATTTCTGACAATATGCAGTGCATTTTACAGTTCAGCTATTCAAAATATTCATCCTACAAATTGAATGATACATTAATAGCTTACCTATAAATTTAGAAATCCTACTCAAAATGTCAAAAGTATAAGTGATTCAGTACAATTCAAGATTAAGTGCTTGAGCCATGTGTAAAGGGGTTAGTTCAGTTCCTTGTGGAACTCCTGTACCAGCCAGTTGTACTTAGCTGCCTTAAGTTGAAGAAACAGTTCATCCAACTAAAGTGTTTCAGGAATAAGTGCAGCTTGGTTATATGATTTAGCAACACTGCATTATTCATTTGGAAATGTTCTAGCACCAGAGTGAAGTTTAGAGAATGACACCAATTAGGTAATTGAAGCCTAGAAAGTATTGAAGTGCTCCCTGAAAGAATGTAGGTGCATATGCCCAAAATAAAAACAGGAGATCCACCACCCTGTTGACTTGGCTTACTACTGGGACCAGTCCTTTGGGGTTGGGGGCTCCCTCGTCCTCCTCGCTGGGGGGGCCTGGCTGTTTCTTGGCCCTGTTGCTGGGACACAGGCACGGCCTTTTTCTGAGCAGCACTTTCCGCTGGCACAGTCTGCACAGCCTGCTCTACCATTGGGCCCCTTCTCAATGGGAAACCGTGAAACCCAGCCCCTAGAAAATAAATAGTTGGGCAGAGCAGTGATGTGGAGGCAGGAGCCAGGGTGGTCTGATGTCAAGTGCTGACGGTTAGAACCAGAGACAAGGGAGTAGAAATGGTACCTTCCATGGCTATGCCAATTTTTTTCAAAATAGGACCTTGATGGACTACGAAGTGTCACATTATCATGTAACTAAAGGGAGCAAGATGAAGGTATGGACATAAGGAAGTAGACCTCCATCTAGTCGTCTGCATATTCAATGCTATTTGATGTTAAACTCCTCCTGGAGCAGACCCATTGCTCATGGGGAAGGGGGAGGGGGGGTTCAATGCTGGGCTCCCGATATGCACGGTGATACTGAGATACACCAACATAGTACAGCTTTAAAGAAGTTGAATAAGGCTAACAAAACGACAGACCGGTTCATGATTGATATATATATATATATATATATAAACACACACACACACACAATACAATTAATTGAATAAATGGCAGTTTCTCAGTGTGCGTTAATACTTGATAAGGGCAACAAACAAAACCTAATGCCCTCAAAGGCACGTGCCTCACGACACAACTTACCCAGACCCAGCGCTGCAGCATACTGCTGATTGAGGAGGGAACTGGCAGCCAGCTGGCTGTAGGATTGGTTCATGCTCCGGTAAGGACTGTAGGGAACTTGAGGCTGGTATTGGTTTGAACTGGCAACGGAGGACTGGAAGACGGAAAAACAATTAATTAGCTTGAAGAGCCGATCTGACTTGGCTACAAGTCCTCGCATAGGCTACGCTACCTGCACTATTGCAGGATCCTGAGGCAATCCATGGTGAGATTTTGGAGGCTCGGAAACTGTGATGTCTTTAATATCACTCCCCCTAAAAATAATATATTCATAAATTTCATCTCTTGGCGGCACCGGCCTCTCCGTTGGACGTCCCTCCGTACCGAAGGATCTCACTATAGGGTTGAGAAAACAAGAGTTACATGTGCAGAAGCGACAATGTGTCAACAATGTAGCTATAAACAGTCCCCGGTAAATATAAATTGGTTACTTTGTAAATATAGCCTACAGTCAATTCCATCTGCCGTTCACGCGTAGGCCTAGCACAGTAACAACCAAACAATCGGTAGGGAAAATACTGTAACGAAGTAACCGTTTTAAAATGCTAGTAGTGCAAATGCAGTTGACAAAATTAACGATGTTGCCTCACCTTTAGCCAAAGCCACTGTGGAATTATCCATATCAATCGTGTACAAAATGCCTTCATATCGAATTTGGGCCTTGGATATCAGGCTAATTTTACTGCCAATATATGGAGTTCCGGTGCTCATGTTGGCTAACTGCAGCACCTGTAATAAACGTTCATAAATATACTAAAGAACTAGGGACCGTTGCAGGTAACTAAGTTACAAACTTTGCACCTTCGTCACAGCAAAATCTTGCATAGAACGAACACAACGCTCGGCCAACAGGTGAGAGAGAAGAATTTATAGACCATCTGCTAGCTAACAGGTGGGCACGCGGCACGCCTTTTCATTTAGCTAGAACATGCCACCTGTTGGTCTGGAGACAGATTTCGTCCACTTTGCCGTAACGGACAACGAAGCATCCTTTCAGCTTACTCGCCATTTCCACCTTTCATTCAAGTATAGGCTAGGTTCAGATTGCAGAGTGAAAATTCAACAGCAACCCTATTTCACAATTAGAATTTACCGAATGACAAATGGCATGCCAAACAATCAGTTGACAATTTCTGCAATTTCAACACATGTATGATCTTCAGCGGTTTAATTAATAATTCATGTTAGGCCTGTGTGTTTCACTGGTCTCTGCGTCTGGCACACAAATGTGGTATGGTAAATTATAACCTACCAAAAATATTCTTAAATTACATTACATTATGTTTGGTGTTTACTTAATAATGATGCCTGGCATTTATATAGCGCCTTTCTCGACACTCAAAGCACTTTACAATGATGAGGGGGAAACTTGCCTCAACCACCACCAATGTGTGGCACCCACCTGGGTGATGCAACGGCAGCCATTTTGCACCAGAATGCTCACCACACATCAGCAGAGGCGGAGATGGAGAGAATATTTCTTTAGCCAATAAAAATAGGGGATGATTAGGTGGCAGATTGAAATATCTTAATATCTTATTTTCTGGTACACTAGAACAGTATGGAACACATGGTTGGCTAAATGGCTGTCATCAAGGGTCTGATGTATCAAACAAGCCTCAAACCATCACTCGGGAAACAACCCTTAAAGTGATCCATCCATATCTACTGCATATCTGGCAGCATAGTGATGGTTTGAGGCTAGTTTGATATCTCATACCCTTGATGACTTAAGACATTTAGCCAACCATGTGTTCCATACTATTCCTGTGTTATTTACATCTTAATCTATTCCCACCCCCCAATTTCCATAGAGATCCATTCAAATGCAGAGAGATTGTAGTATCGCTTGTAAGAGTACCTGAAAATAAGATATCAAGAGCCTTTTGATGTTGTTGGGTCACAGACATCAGGAAGTCATGGCATGCAAAGGATATGCGATCAAATATTAAAAATGATTACTTTAATCTATATATAAATGCAGAGGTGCCAATAATTGTGGCACACGTGGTTTTGTTAAAATTATTATTTCTTAAGGGATTTTTTTTTCTCATAATAAATGTACTTCTATTAAAGGTTGGATTTTTCTAATTTGTTAGAAAGTGTGAGATTAAGCTAATTCACCAAAAGGTGAATTTTTTTTATAACCCTTTTTACTCATCTTTACCAGGGGTGCCAATAATAGTGGAGGGCACTGTGTGTGTGTGTGTGTGTGTGTGTGTGTGTGTATATATATAATATCTTTTATTAAACCTACACCATACAGGTTTGAGTTGACAATAACTAGACAGAAATAATATAAATAACATATTTATCAATGCATTTTATTTTTATGTAGTACTGAACAGTTAAAAACAATGAGGTATGTGTTGTAGGCTACAACACATGGGCTTGTGTTGGTGCACAATGCAGTGAGTGGGATGTCCAGGTGACTGCTTTTAAAACATTTATCCAAAATCTGAAACACTGATTTTTAAATTATCCTTTACAAACGAATTCAATTTGGAGTAGGCATACACATGTACTGTATAATTAACGGAATACATTTAATTATGATTGTTAATTGTGTGTGGCGTTCATCCCTATAGGCTACAGCAGATTAAAACTATTCTTGATTTGTGGACGAATGACTGAATATCAGATCACTGAACTTTGATTGTTGTATGGTTTTTGCGATATTAAGCACACATCTCAGTTTGTGCCAAAATGGGTTACAGCTGAATAATCCAAACAAATATTATCCAAAAATTACACTAACGTTTGTGAGCAAGTGTGTTAATTCCACAACATTTCACTAAACACACGCAGAAATTGTGTCGTCATTGTGCACGAGTGATTTTCGATTTATCTGGTTGTACTCATCTCATCGCAAGAATGGGTATTACAAAGGTAGTGGTTCGGTCAATAATTTCCAGACGATGCATGGACGCAGTGTTGTAACTAAATATTGTGTAAGATTTACCCCTACAGATTATCGCAAAACACAATGAAACCGTCCGTCTTCTGCAATGTATAGGCTACGTCGAACAACCATTTAATTTTGGATTAGGAAAAGGAACGTTTACGTTTACGTAAACGCGTGTTAATGTATCCTGTCGTTAAAGTTAGTTTAGGACCAGTGTTTTTCTGTCATTAGCCTAAGTGACTCGGATCATCTGCAATTAAATTGGGAAATTACAAAGCCTTCTATTCGAGTTGACGTTTGTAGGTTTACGTTGCTGCTTTGTGTACGTTACCCGACTAACGTTAGAAAGTTAACGTGTAGGCCGAACGTTAAATCTCAGAGACAAATAGTTTGCTGGAACTTCACCGAAAAAATCGGCAAACATGCATTGGCTCGCAAGGTAGCAAACCGTTACGTTAGCAAACGGGTTGAAGACTAGGTCGCCACTCGCTATCCACGCGCAAAAGCGTAATGCAAAATCACCTCTGCTCTGAATATCCCGTCATTTCACCAAAAGTCGCGTTAGCGGAGGTCGATACTAAATTTTACAAAATAAGTAACGCGATAATCGGTTAGCGCAGCGATAGCTTGCGGTTAATTTTTTTTACCATGATTGCCATTATGGTTATTTAAACCCATACGATAACAATGTGCTAAATTAGAACGAATCCAACGCAATTTGTCATGCTAGCTGCTAGACAACAACACTGACTAGCATCGTTACGCTCAACAGTGCGTAACGTTAGCTAACTTACAGTATATCAGAAATTGGCAGCATGCAGGTGTGGCGCTCTCGCACCCTTTTCACCAGGTCAACTTGAACAGAGCGAATACGGCGCAGCCATCTTGAAACAAGTGTAAAAGGCTAAAGCGACTAAAATAATCTATTGAATTTAAACGCTTGAACTACAAGCGGAATTACACAATCGAAATCATGAAATCCAGTCAGCATAGTAGGGTACGATGTACATAATTAAAATCTCAAGGATATCTGCAGCTAAATCCTCATTTACGTATTCCCCACCAGTTCCATTGCTGACAGTACTGTCTGTCTCCGTGCCTATTGCCTCAATAATGACAGCAGCGGCCATTTGTCCTGCACTTTAAATCTACAAATAACCAATCAGAACAGTCCGGAATCCCTGTGCTGGTGACGTTCACGCTTTCTCACATGCGCAGTGCCTAGTATGAGCCCCCTCAGTTCGTAACATTGTAAAGATGGCGGCGGGCTCTGATCTGCTAGATGAGGTTTTCTTTAACACAGAGGTGGACGAGAAAGTAGTTAGCGATCTTGTGGGGTCTCTTGAGTCTGAGCTTACTGGCTCGGGTCACGGGAACTCAGAAGTAAGGGTCCAGACGGTGTCTAACCACATTGCCAACCCCGGAGTAGGAGGTAATTCCAATGTCCAGGAAAGCAAAATGGGACTTGCACAACAGCTTGCTAAAGCAGGTAATGCAATGTAATGTTGTAGCTCAACGTTGTTTTGCTTTTCACGTTTGTCTTTTTAAAAGACTTAACGGAAAGAAAATGCTTTCTCTATAATGTGTTTAATACGCCTTAGTATTTTCCCTCGCATTATTTTTTGTTTCCGTTCCAACAGGGGCTGGAGTGCAAGGGGGTGTTATTAATAATACGAGATCCCAGGGTTCAGCTATGGATACAGCAACAGGAATCACATCGGCGGCTGGGTCAGAGACATCAGTGGGGCCCAGCCAAGGCAAGACAGTTGCCGTCAGTGCCATGGTAACTGTTGTGCCTAATCACGATGTGGGAAACGGAAAAGTCGGGACCGCCGGGGTGCAAACTTTGAATGGAAGTAATGTGGTAATAAACTCTCACAGTTCAGGAAGTGTCACCGCATTCACAGGGACACCCTCAAGTACATCTAGCGGTAGCAGCTGCAGTAACACTGTACCTGCTGTCACAGTTGTAAACAACGGACCAGGATCGGTTGTCAAAGAACATTTAAACGCTGTTTTGCCTCCATCCTCAAGTACTGTCATCCAGACCTCTTTAATGAATGCACAGAACATTGTTACCTCGACAGTGATTTCATCACAGACGACCAGTCTGAGCAGTGGACCTACCGTTACGCTTGTGAGGCCGCCTATGCAATCGCCAGGACTGGGTGCTACGCAAAATGGGAGTAATAATACAGTTTTAGCATCAACCGTCACTGTGGCGAATCTGAATACTACTGTTGCATCGGGGATACCTTTACAGACTCCACCGGTAATCAAGTCAGAGTCGCCTAAAACTATCATACAAACCACACCTCCGACTGTAGCAACAGGTGGCGTTGCAAATGCAGGTAATGTGAATCTTTGCCAGCCCATGCAAAGCGCTCTGCATCCCACGACAAGTGTTTCGACAACAGGAGTAATAGGGAAAAACACAGTTTTGCAGAATGTAACAAGGACTTGTACTTCAACAACGGTCGCTGTCACTCCTGGAGGGATACGAGCCATCGCACCACAGGTGTTAGCTCCAAGACTCCCCCATACTTCCCAGACTCAGCCAAACATCCAGAACATTCAGCTTCCTCCAGGTAATTTTCCCACTGTATTGACGTTTATTTTAGCATATTGCTAGTGGCAAATTAGCCTAATCTTTCATGCGTCCCACTCACAAGTGTTGCTATACTTGGAACACATATTACATGTTTTCTGTAACATTAGATCATGATTTTTTTTCATTAAAGTTAAACATATGCCCCAAAAATCAAAAAAGACATTTCTAGACAGATTTTGTCTTTCCTAACTCGGATCCCGATATGATTGACATCTTGAATTGATCTAGGAATGCTATATGTGGTATTTTAATAAAATAAATTATATATATATATATATAAAGCTAACTCCCTCCAATGTGTGTGTGTGTATATATCTAAACAAAAAACGTTTTCAGCGTACAAAAATGCCAAGTTAATCACTCATACAAAGCACTGTCTAATAAAACTAGGCATGTCATTAAAAGTATTGATATCAAAATGAAGCCAAGTTACAACAAACAACATTGGCTATCGTAGCTCACACTAATTAAGCTACCTCTATTCCAAAGCAATGCTGCCCAATCTTTCCTAAATTATTTAATGTATGATACATTATTCCCTGTGTTTTTTCATCTCAAGAGAATGTGTTCATTCAAACTTTATGTGCCACATCACATTGTCAAATGCCAATCATCATAGTGGAAATAATGTGCAATTGATATGTGTTACACTTAGAAATGTAAAAAAAAAAAAGACTACACAATATATATAAATTTGTAATATTTGGTCGCATATGCTTTGCATGCCATGACTTCCTGATGTCTGTGACCCAACAACATCAAGAGACTCTTGATATCTTATTTTCTGGTACTCTTACAAGCGATACTATAACATCTCTGCATTTGAATGGATCTCTATGGGAATTGGGGGGTGGGACTAGATTTAGCTGCAAATTATGCTGGAACAGTATGGAATATATGATTGGTAAAATGGCTTTAAGTCATCAAGGGTCTGAGGTATCAAACAAGCCTCAAACCATCACTCCGCTGCCAGATGTGCAGTAGATATGGATGGTTGACTTTAAGGGTTGTTTCTCCTGACAAATTTTCCTATTGAACTCTATGGAAAAATAAGTCAGGAGAAGAAACTTTTCAAGTTATCCATCCATATCTACTGTATTTCTAGCAGCAGAGTGATGATTTAAGGCTTGTTTGATACGTCAGACCCTTGATGACTTAGAGCCATTTAGCCAACCATGTGTTTCCATACTGTTCCAGTGTAATTTACAGCTAAATCTATTCCCACCCCCCAATTCCCATAGAGATCCATTCAGATGCAGAGACATTATTGTATCGCTTGTAAGAGTACCATAAAATAAGATATCAAGAGTTTTTTGATGTTGTTGGGTCACAGACATCAGGAAGTCATGGCATGCAAAGGATATGTGACCAAATATAAAAAATTTAAAGGCACAGTCAACTTAGTGTATGTAAACTTCTGACCCACTGGAATTGTGATAAAGTGAATTAAAAGTGAAATATTATGTCTGTAAACAATTGTTGGAAAAATTACTTGTGTCATGCACAAAGTAGATGTCCTAACTGACTTGCCAACACTATAGTTTGCTAACATGAAATCTGTGGAGTGGTTAAAAATGAGTTTTAATGACTTCAACCCAAGGTTATTACAGTTAACTGAAACTGAAACTAAAACTGAAACTAAAATCAAAAAAACATTTTAGTTAACTAAAATAAAAATAAAAACTGAAATTACTTTAAAAACTAAAACAAAACAAAAACTGTAATTTAGTGTTCCAAAACAAACTGAAATAAAATAAAAATGACCGTGAATTCTTTTTAGTTTTAGTTTCCGATCCTCCTCCTGTTGATAGCACAACGTTTTTGTTTGCATAATCCGGATTGCATATAGTGTAATTTGAAACATTCAAAACAAAAAATTTGGGACAGTGTGTAAAATGCACATTTAAGCAGAAAGCAGTGATTTGTAAATTCTCTTTAACATATATTTAATTGAAAACAGTACAAAGAAAAGATATTTAATGTTCCATACTATTCCCATGTAATTTACAGCTTACTCTAGTCCCACTGCCCAATTCCCATAGAGATCCATTCAAATGCAGAGAGGTTGTAGTGTGAGAGTACCTGAAAATAATATATGAAGAGTCTTTTGATATCCTTTTATACTCAGTCATGATAGCATCACCTGTTTACCCGTGGAATGTTCCAACAGTTTGAACTTTCCAGTCCTTTTTTTGCCCTTGTCCCAACTTTTTTGGAGCGTGTTGCAGGCATCAATGGATGGATTTCAAACATTTATGTTTGAATCTGTACCTGGGGAAACGTTTGGTACACATCGGATGTTGGAAACAATGTTGACAAAATTTTATCGGAATCCTACCCAGTGAACATGGCAAACTTTGGATGTCACCAATTAGCATTTTAATCAAAAATGTTCTGATATTCCTATAAAATAAAGTTCCTGGGATGCTTATCTAACCGGTTTCTACCTATTCCTACCAGTATTATAAGGTTCTGAGATGTATGGTGTAATACTGTTACAAATGGTAAAATCTGACTCTATTGTAAATTATGTTTCTTGGTATAAATGCCTGTTTGTAAATGTGAATGTTATAGGCTATGCTGCTAGAAAAAGCTGAAGATTTTTATTTATTTTTTTAAATTTTCTTGACAACCAATATCCTTTCTGGGGTGTAATTTTTTCTCAACTGTTTTTAACATTCATTGAAATTATGTGTTCTTCCATGAGGCAATTTCTGTTATTTGACATTTACAGTTTGAATGACCACATTTTATTCAGATGGTAAGATGAAAAAACACAGGGCCCAGTTACATCAAGTAATTTAGGAAACACATTGGATAGCTTTGCTTTGGAATAGAGTTTATTTAATTTGTGTAAGCTAAGATAGCCAATATTGTTTGTTGTAACTTGGCCTCATTTTGATATCAATACTTTTAATGGCAGGCCTCGGTTTTGCAAGTTTGAATTAATTATTTACAAGCAGTGAATTGCTGGCTATGTGTGAGTAACTTGCCATTTTTGTACGTAGAAAACGTTGTTGTTGAGATGTCTATTATACTGACAATGAATGTCTGTCATGGATCTTTGGCAGTTATGGGCTAACTTACAGGGGAGGGTGGCAGTGAGTGAGTTGTCTTTCGGCTATCGATACAGCTATTTATTTCTACAGTCTATGGTACAGCTGTTTCTGCTAGTGTTATGCCATAGGAGAGAATGTGCCATTAATTTAGGAAAACACAGCCCTTCATTTATCTACTTTTGGTATTGTGAAAACATATTGGCTAGCCTAGCCAGAAGTCTGCAACACTTACTCATTTCTCCTTCCGGTTCTCTAACGTTAACCTTTAACATTTAACCTGGGTAAATGAGTGGTGTAGCCTATGTGTGGTAACTACCGCAATGCCAACTGAAATGGAAATGTTTGCTGCAATGAGTGAGACTGGGCACAGTTTCCTCGGTTGGCTGTATGTTCAGCTCCGGGTCCGGCCGTGTATTCGAGCTGAAAACGGAAGCCTTCCCACCTTGTAAAAAAAAATTTAGTAATGTATTAAAAACATTGCAATTTTTGAAATGCTAAAAAGCTGATGTGTGGCTTAGCTACTGCATGGCAAGCAGATTTAAAAACTCGGATTTGCACCTTTCTCTAATGCCAAGAAACCCGTGGCTAACAACAGCTAACGGCACTGGCCCTGAAAATGACATCGTTAACATTGCTTCTGTAATCGAATGTTCAAAGTGAAACCATTTGATTATGGTCAGCTCGTTAATGTTAGTCTACTTTTCATGGTCGTGGATGGATCATAATAATGTAGTTGACATGGT
Source organism: Synaphobranchus kaupii (assembly GCA_029718625.1). Lineage (NCBI taxonomy): Eukaryota > Metazoa > Chordata > Actinopteri > Anguilliformes > Synaphobranchidae > Synaphobranchus > Synaphobranchus kaupii. The sequence continues at coordinate 105,579,776 of CM056378.1, read as the reverse complement.
TCCTTACCGGAGGATTCAGTAAGGCAGAGGAGATGTCAGGGAATGATACCGGAGGCCACTGAGTTGGATCATTTATCCACTCTGTAACCGCCTAAGGACAGCACTCAAGTCCTGTTTGGTTTATTTTGCCAAAATATTTTTAGGAAACACCTGTGTCAATGTAATTTTCTGGCATTATAATAAAATAGTAATGATAGCTAGCTTGATGTGTCCCTACTCAGAACAGTGACAGACGCAGCATTGTTTTCCCTCTCACTCACTCTCACTAGCTACGTGCCTATGTAACTTACACGCCCACTTGACGCCACTGTAGTTTTTTAGTTTTTCAAAAACAAGGAAGGGTAGAAGTGTACGTCTAAATGCACAGAGTATGTTCCATACCCTAATGACAAATATAGCCCATGAGGATACTAATATGCCATAGTGTATATTACGTACAATAAGGTTACAATAAAATAATATTCCACCATCAGGAAAATGCTGGCAAATGTTCTAGCTTCAGGGCAAATCAAACGTAAAACATGACAGCCACCTATGAACGCTTACACTACAGTATGAAATGCACTCCAAATGTAACAATATCAAACATATGGCACAACACTGTGGCAAAACTGAGTGGAAAAACAATGTACATATTTCACAAGCAGTAATTCTTACATTATCGAGGAGGAAACTGTCCCTCATGCATATCCCTCAGGCATATTCTCAGACAGAATCAATGCTATGGTATCTTGGTAACTATGGTCTTCTTCTGACCCACTCCCAAAATCCATGTAACATGTAAGCTAATCCATGTAAGCATGGATTTTCTCTATTCATCCTGATGAAATAGTAAATTAGGTAAAAACTCACAAATAACAGGAAACGACTATTGTGCAAACACCGTTGCTAAGGTTATAATGTCCTATATTGGATAAAAGAATAGTCAATGAAACTGGAATGAATGAGACAGGTTTGCAGAGTGTGGGGGGTATTACGCGTCAACGTGTTAGATAGCATTATAAAGTGCTTTATATTTCATAAACGGATTGTCCCAGGCAAGAGAGACATCTCTATGCGTAAAAGCAATGGTAGGATTGGATATTTATTTCATATTTAGTAGCATATTGATAGTAGAACGACGTGCTATAATTACACAATAATGTTTATTTTGCAGGGCTTTTCACGGCTGAAATGTTTAGTTTTTTTTTTAGTTAGCAGGGCTTTTCACAGCTGTTTTCGCATACGAATGGGCTATTGTTGGCTTTATCATGCTGCTATGGCAAAATACAAATTTTTGGTGGTAAAAAAATATTTTTATGAAGTCACACATAGACACTATTGTCCACTGTGTCACGCATGGGTAGGTATAGTTGCAGGTGAGACTGGGTGGGGGGTTGCTTGTTGGACTAGCTACGCGACATAGTGATACTTAGAAACTTCATCGGAGTAGTCACAAATCATGTACTAATGAAGCTAAAACACAAAATTTGTTGTTTCCACTCATAGTTTGGTTGCAGGAGAAATTAATATCTGAGTTGAGCAAAATCTTGGCACCGGTGCCATGGCCACTAGGGGATCTGTGCAAAGAGGTTAATATGGACGTCAAAGTGCCGAAAGCCTCATTTGGATTTCTTCAGTAAGAGGGACTGTGCTTGGTATCTGTAACATGAGTGACAAACACAAGCTAACGTTTCTCTAGTTTCATAATGCTGTGGGATATGACTGCCAATTTCCTGTGATCGTCTCTACCAGCCCTGCCAAATACATTCAGGAAAAAAAAAATCAGGAAACTGCCATATGTCCTTCAAGATTTAGGATGTCAAAGTTTGTAACACAAGTAACATGTAATGTGAGTAATACAGTATTTTGTAGGACGTAACATAACACACTGTTGCAGCAAGATGAGAGGATATGTTTTTGATTTTTTCCTAATGAAGAGCAACTAATTACTTATTGTTTATTCAAGGGTGCGGGGGTGAGGGGCTGTGTGGGCATGGGGGTGAGGGGTGTGTGGGCATGGGGGTGAGGGGTGTGGGCATGGGGGTGAGGGGCTGTGTGGGCATGGGGGTGAGGGGCTGTGTGGGCATGGGGGTGAGGGGCTGTGTGGGCATGGGGGTGAGGGGTGTGTGGGCATGGGGGTGAGGGGTGTGTGGGCATGGGGGTGGACACTCCGCAGGAAGATGGACATCATAATGCATATAATCAAGGGGAACTGAGCGTTGTATCAATTTCAAGTGTTCTTTTGGAGAAAGTGTGGTACTACAAACTAAGCTTGGATTGCTTTCTAGTCGACGTGAATGAACGTGAAACATGAGTCACGTAACATGATTTTTTTTTATTGTCAAATAGATGTTATAAAGTCAATATGCTGCAGTGTTTCCCATTAATGTATTAAAATGTGGCAGTCCGCCACAGTTTAATTTCAACCGCCACAGTTTGAAATTGATTTTAAAAAAATGTCATCAAAATTTGAAATTGTAGGCTTATGTGCGCAGCGTAGCCACGCTGCTTCAAAAAGACCCTCTCTTTACCCTGGTCAATGCATCTCCCCCCTGCTTACACACAAAACCAGCCGCACACAGAGACTGCATCTCCTCACGAGTTGTTTGCGAAAGATAAACCCTCTGTGGTACACTATAATGGATACATATTGTTTCAGCATTAAGCTAGCCAAGCTCTCGACTGTGTTACGATATTCATTTATCATCAGCTAACATAAAAATAAGATAGCCTACATTATTTTATTACATTTTTTTACAACTTATGTTATCTCGTGAGCTAACCTGAAAATAAAAACAAAACAATATACCCTAGTTCATGTATATTGTATCTGATCAAAAACCTCTACGTTAAAAAAAAAAGAAAAAAAAAGTTACTCACACATAGCCTACAGAGCGCTGTCTATAAGTCCTTAATTCCAACTTGCAAAAACTAGGCCTGCCTTTAAAAGTATTGATATCAAAATGTGGCCAAGTTACAACTAACAATATTGCTTATCGTAGCTCACACTAAATAAACTAGCTCTATTCCAAAGCAATGCTATCCAAACTTTCCTAAATTATTTAATGCAACTTGGCCCTGTGTTTCTTCATTTTAGCATGTGAAGAGATTGTGCCTCATAAATAAATAAATCAATAAATGCATAATAATAATAATAATAATTAATTTTATTCATTCTGTGCTTTTCATAGACCCAAAGCAGTGGATGCAGACAATTATTCAAACATGCCTATAGTGTAGTAATTGTTCTGTTTAATTTCTAAGTGCAACACATCTGAATCAGAGTATTTCCACTATAAATTATTCTAATTTTGCAGTTTGATGTGGAACATACAGTTTCATTGACCACATTCTCTTGAGATGGTAAGATGAAGAAACACAGGGCCAAGTTGCATTAAATAATTTAGGAAAGTTTGGATAGCATTGCTTTGGAATAGAACTAGTTTATTTAGTGTGAGTTACGATAGGCATGATTCAACTTGCTTTTATTGTAGTTTTCAATTCTAGTTAAGACAGGGCTGAGCTTTGGACTAGAACAGGTTAAACTGCATTGTGATGGTTTCTGTATTGTCTATTGACAAAACGTTTTTGAATATTTTCATCAGACCACGTTTTTGGTGGTCTGATGTTAGCTAGCTGTCGAGCCAAAAATAAAAACAGCAAAAATGTAACATATTTCACGTTCCATTTCCCATGTTCCAATCACAAAGAATTGCGGATGACAAATCTTTCTTCCGGGGGAGCATGCCCTAGACAGTTCGGGGTCCACCAACCACAATTTCAGAAAATCTTGTGGGGAACACTGATGCTATTATAAAGTTAGTAAATAAAGTTTCAAATGAAATTCATAAATTTTCTTGTGGAATGTATAATTCAACGAAACGTAGGCAAAAAACCGCTTTGTGACTGTGGCGTAACATGACCAGCGCAGGCAAAATTTATGGCAACACAAAAACTAACCAAGCGTTTTATTGTATTTTCTTATGTTGACTTTAACAATGGTCAAATGTTGTTATAAGGTACAAAAATAAGGATGTTCCTTAGTAAAACAGGTGAATACAACACCCACTCACAGTAAATGTATCGTGAGTAACACGGGAATTGCCCATATGGCAATATACAATATTACTGTATCTGTCCTGAAAAGAAAGTGTCCTGGACTGAGCTCAACAGTCACAGTTTTACAGAATGTTTTTTCACAGGGGCTGACAGGAGGGGAAGCCCAGAGCATTCAAATTCACTCTTCAACATGATGGTCTGAAGTTGACCTTCCGCCACTACCCTACTGCAAATCATTTTGTTGAACTCATTCCTCTTTGTGTTCCATTGTGTATTCGAATCAGATCTGGGGAAAAATCCACATTATTCCTTTTGTGGAATTAGGTGACCGTCAGGTCGTCCAGCTTTTTCCCCCTCCCCTTTTTTAGGAGTTGCTTGGATTTTTCCATTGTAAATAGTGTGAAGAAAGCCGTCCGTGGTGGGGCTGTCAATAAAAGGGCATACTCTTCTGTGCTGCTCCTGACCCAGTTCTGTGTGTGTGTATGTAACTTACAGGTATGGTTCTGGTGCGTAGTGACAGTGGTCAGCTGCTCATGATCCACCAGCAGACACTGGCCCAGATGCAAGCGCAGTCGCAGTCCCAGGGTACCATGGCTACTCGACCCGCCACGCCCACCAGCAGCCCCCCGGTCCAGCTTACCTCAGTCCAGGTAAGCCACAGGCCAATCGACAACACTTGCCCTGCAGCAAATGGCATGGACACTTGTTTAGCCGTGACAGCTTGCTTTCTGGAAAAAAAGGGGATTCCTTTCAGTTCATCAGGACTGGAAGTTTGTGCTAAGATTGGATAAGATGTGTTTTTGACACCGCTTCAAAGCTTGCATGGACCTGTACCTGTGAGAGAGGCTGTGAATGTTGCTGTTGGGGCATTCTGGGTGAAAGCATTAAGTTGGGTCACATTCAAACAATAATAAGTTTTTCTCGTTTGAGAAACTTTTGCTTTTTTCGTTTGAGGAAAAATGTTCTGACAGTTAAGCCAGTATCACTAATACTAACACTGGCTTCATAACCTAAAAGCTTGTTTGTTTCTCTTGGTCTGTACTGATCCTTATGATCAACATATCTAAAGCACATTAAAACAGAATTGACCATGATCTAAGGAAATTTTGAGAGTTAAAACCCTTCTCCATCCATTTCCCTCCAGGCACAGGGGACTCCCATCCTTACTCGTCAGGTGACGCCCACAACCATCATCAAGCAGGCCACGCCCACCCAAAGCACCGTGCAGACCACCACCACCCTACAGAGGCCCCCTGTTTTGCAGGTGAGCACAGAAACATTGAACGGGCCACAAGCCCTCCTTACTTTTTCTCTTACCCTGGTATTCATCTATTGCAGTGTCATGTTCAGCAGTTTGTGATTTAGTCATTGTTCTTCACTGTGGAATTCAGGTATGCGTGTGTCACCATGGCACCCCTATATATCCATTAAACAGTGCCAGTGCCTTGAGTGAAAGCCTGGATTTATTTTCTAATGACAGTGATGTAGCTCTCCAGCCTTTCTGCGTGTATTGCATCTATTGGTATCTGCTTAGGCAATTGAATGGTCAGGTTACAACCTGTCTTTTGTTCTTTTGTTTAAGTATTTGTTTGCCATCGAGTGTTCTTCTCATGCTCTTAATGGGCAGGCCGTATACATCACTTTTATTATCCCGATGGAAAATTGCCTTGTTTGTGAAAATAAATGCCTTTCTATTGTAAAATAGAACCATGTCATATCTGAATTTCAAGAAATAAAACCTAAGGGGTGTGTCTGTAGCACATCAGAAGATGATTCAAACAAGTGTATTTACACATACAACATAATACACCAGTGTTCTCTTTAGGCACGGACTAAATAACGAGAACAGACAGATTAAAATCCATCAGTGCAGCAGTACCAACATCCAGCTGTTTTGCTTTTGTGTGGTGAAACTCATATTTCACAGTCGGTAGAAGCAGCTGCCGGAACAAAGCCAATGATACAGTGACCCCGATGTGTGCTGTGTCTCATTTGCTTTCTCTCTCTCAATGCGCCACCGCCCTTGCTCCAGAATCCCATCATGCTCGGCGGGTCAGTCGCCGCCACCTCTGTTGCAACAGCCTCTCCGGTGCAGCCGGGTTCGGCTCAAAGGACGGGTACAACGGGTACGACCGGGGCCCCCGCAGCCACGGCAACGGTGAGCAGTAAGGGATCTTCACACACACGGTTCAGCCACTGATTTACGACGAATTTCCCCGGGTCAAGCAGCAGGGAAATCCACACACCTTGCGAGGGCAGTTCTTGATGGTGCATTGTGAGGGAGTAGTTTAACTACATGTAGTTAAGCTAATAGTTTAATTACATTTTGCATTAGTTTGCTGGTATTCAACTACATTCAAATTTGTGTAGTGGTTGTTTTTTGTCATTTTGAGGTGTAATTAACTACAGGAATTACCAACTACATTTGGCCCTAAATAATTTCCAAACCCCTATTTTTTGTAAAAAAAGAAATAAACAAATAAAATTTTGTAAAAGGGGCAAGACAAATTTTGCCAGAAAAAATGACTGACCCACAATATGTTTGGTATTTTTATAAAACTCAGCTAAAGCTGGCAGTAAGCTGGTAGACTTGCTGACTATAGGCTGGTCAGCTGGTAAACAGCTGTTCGACCAAATAAGACCAGCCTGAAGTTTCGAAAACAGGGCTTAAAGCTCGGGTACCTTCCTGAGTCACTTAATTTTATTTATTTTTTGTTATAATAAAAAATTACTTTTTGATCATTTTATTATTATTATTTTTTTTTTTTTTTAGTAGCCTGAAGGATTTGTAGTTTTTCAAGCTACATTTCACTTTAGGGTAGCTTGGCTGTAGCTTAACTACTTTCAGTGTGAAGTAATTGCTAGTTTGTACAACTACACTTTCAGAGTAGTTTCCCCAACACTGGGTCTGTGTTCTGTGTGCAGGAAACCTTGGAAAATGTGAAGAAGTGCAAGAACTTCCTCTCCACGCTCATCAAGCTGGCCTCCAGTGGGAAGCAGTCATCTGAGACGGCGGCCAACGTGAAAGAGCTGGTGAAAAACCTCCTGGTGAGATCCTTGCGCCGATGCCGGATTTTGATTGGCTAACAGCTGAGCTTAATCAACCACACAAGAAGTAAAGGAACTTGCTCTCACCTCTCGCATCTTGTTTTTCATCCTTTTAAGGAAGGGAAGCTGGAAGCTGAAGATTTCACCAGCAGGCTCTACCGAGAACTCAATTCCTCACCTCAGCCATACCTTGTGCCTTTCCTGAAGGTAACACTGAACACAAGGCTGTCGAATACATGCCCCTCTCTATCAAGAGCAGTAGTCTGTTAATGGGCTACTAGTGCAGTGGTCACTCCATTAAAATGTTTACAATGTCTCTTTCTTCCATGCAACCACGCTGTGTTCCCCTCCCTCCCTCCCTCTGCTCAGAGGAGCCTCCCAGCCCTGCGGCAGCTAACCCCCGACTCGGCCGCCTTCATCCAGCAGAGCCAGTTTCCCCAGCCCAGCGGCCAGCCCACCACCACCGCGTTGACCGCCGTGGTCCTGAGCAACACCGCGCAACGCGCCGCCGTCAAGACCTCGGCCACCGTCACCAGCACTGTCCACCAGCCCGTCGTCAGCCTCGCACAGCCTGGGCAGGGCAAAGCCGGCCAGCCAGCATCACTGGTACACCGACAGCACCTCTTCCCCAATCTACTGACATCCCTCACATGTGTCTCTGACAATGGGCACTTGTTAGGTGATTGACCACTCCCACCTCCCCCCTCAGACATTGTCGTACCTTATCCATCGCTCCTCCAGTGTTACACATGTCTTTCTCCTTGACAAATATTTTCATTTCATTAGAAATGTACTGTATTTGTCATTAGAAATGTCTCTGTGAGCTGGGTAAGGGTTTGCTGATGGCATGTTGCCATGGTAAAGATGTGTCCCTGTTGCTGGCCTGCTTCCAGTACTTGATATTGCTTGTTTTTTGTAGTGACTTGCCTGCGATGTGAAAAATCACCATTTGATTTGCATGTTTTCTGCATTGTTCAATGGTCTGCGGTTGAGTGAGGGGAACGACCCGATTGGCTGCATGTGCCAACTGTACAGCCTCCCCTGGCTCGATACAGAGCTGTGAGCCGACCGCTGATCTCTAAATGAACGTGGTGATCCAAGGGTGTGTGTGTGTGTGAGATAAGCCTTTCTGAACCTTCACCTCCAGATCCTCCAGCAGTCCCATCAGCAGGGGGCTATGGTGCGCCCACCCCAGGTGACCCTGGCGCAGACGCCCATGGTCACGCTCCGCCAGCCGCACAACCGGCTAATGCTGGGCCAGCCGCAGGTGGTCAAGCAGCTCCAGACAGGTTGGTGTGAGGCACACGTGTGCACGTGTTTGTTTGTGAGAAAGACCGTGATTTACATTACATTACATTATAGGCATTTAGCAGACGCTCTTATCCAGAGCGACTTACACAACTTCTTATTACATTTATCCATTCATACAGCTGGATATATACTGAAGCAATTCAGGTTAAGTACCTTGCTCAAGGGTACAACAGCAGTGTCCTACCTGGGAATCGAACCTGCTACCTTTCAGTTACAAGTCCAGTTCCTTAACCATTATACTAACCATTATACTACACTACACTAGTGTGTGTTCTTGCCGTTCATCTCTTCTCTGCAGACGCAGGGTCTTCATAGTGAGTAAATCCTTTTTTAAATATTTACAGTGCATAATACAGATGGATAATTCAGGAGTCCATTTATTATTATATTTCTCTTTGGTTATATACAGTCACCGGCCACTTATGTACACCTGCTCATTAGCGAAAATAGCCTGCTCCTCCAAGCAGCGAATCATGTGGCTGCAACTTAATATACACTGCCTGGCCAAAAAAAAAGTATGTCGTTGGACCGCCTTTAGCTTTGATTACGGCGCGCATTTGTCGTGGCATTGTTTCGGTAACGTCACAACATTTATTTTCGTCCAGAGTTGCATTCATTTTTGGCCGAGATCTTGTATTGACGACGGGAGAGTCGAACCACTCCGTAAAGTCTTCTCCAGCACATCCCAAAGACTTTCAGTGGGGTTAAGGTCAGGACTCTGGTGGCCAATTCATGTGCGAAAATGATTCCTCATGCTCCCTGAACCACTCTTTCAGAATTTGAGCCCGATTAATCTTGGCATTGTCGTCCTGGAATATGCCCATTGATGGGATAACCTGGTCATTCAGTACATTCAGGTACTCAGCTGACTTCATTTTATTGCTGCATAACGTTGCTGAGCCTAGACCTGACCAATTGAAGCAACCCCAGATCATAACACTGCCTCCAGAAGCTTGTACAGTGGGCACTATGCATGACGGGTGCAACAGCGACTTTTTTTTTGGCCAGGCAGTGTATAAAGCATGCAGACATGATGAAGAGGTTTAGTTTTATGTTCGACCAAACATATGGCCAAGAATGGCCAAGTGATCTAAGCGACTTTGACCGTGGTATTGCTGACCATGAACATTCCTTTATGGCCACAGCCTACCCTTTGTAAAATGGATACTTCCAGCAGTATTAACGCACCATATTGCAAAGCACGCATCGTCTCAAGCTGGTTCCACGAACATGACAGTGACTTCAGTTTACTCCCAATGGCCTGCACAGTCTCCAGATCTCAATCCAATAGAGCACCTTTGGGATGATGTGGAATGGGGCGGTTCGCAACATGGCCTAAAAATCTGCAGGAACTGCGTGATGCTATCAAGTTATAAAAATCCCGAAGAATGTTTCAAGCACCTTGTGGAATCCATTTTGTGAAGAATTCAGGCTGTTCTGGAGGCAAAAGGTGGTCCTACCCGGTAGTAGATAGGTGTACATAGTAAAATGGCCAGTGTGTGTAAATCTATTCAATTCCCAGTTAACTGAAAATTAAAAGACTCCTAGAAGTCATTTGACCTCTCCTCCAGTTTTCCTCAGAGCTTCAGAGGCTCTGACGGAACACATCTGGCCACATAATATTGCTTTTGTCTTGAGCCATTAGCTTCTAGAGGCAATGTGACAAAACCGTATTCCAAATTTCCTCACTCAGGTGACCATGATTTCTCACTGTCTTGTGACAAGCTGGGAAAAGCTGCCCCCTTGTGGGCCATAAGCGAATATGTGGGATGCTGCACAGGAAGCAGCTTCGGTAGTGAGATTTAATTCCAACTTGACTTCCTCGTGTCATTTTTTTTTTCTTCCTCTGCCTCAGTTCCACTTGTGAAGCAAGGCATCCTACCAGGAGCCAAAATGTTCCCTGGTGTTCAGTCCCAGGCCTTTGCAGTCCAGAGGAACAAACTGAAAGAGGCAGCTGGAGGTTCCTTCAGGTCAGCAGATTGAGAGACAAAGTCTTGGTTCTTTATATTTTATGTGCTGTGATACATTTGAACATATATTTGACATGAGTACCAAATGACATTTATATCTTCCCAATAAAGGCCATTGTTCCCACTGTCTTTTCTGTTATCCAGGAGGAAATTAAGTTATTATTGCCACAAAGGTTCACACATATTAGGGCTGTCAACTGGACCAAAAATAACAGAGATTTGGTTATATTCAATTATTTATAATAATTATTGCATTGGTATCACACGTGGGTCTCAAACTCCGGACCTGGAGGGCCCCGGTCTCGGCTGGTTTTTGTGATTTCCTTTCAACCTGGAGCCAATTTAGGCCTTGGAAACAAGGTGTACAGACACTTTATTCAATCAGTGACTTAAGCTAAGCACGTATCTGCAGGAACACATCAAAAACCATCAGACACAGCCCTCCAGGATTTGAGTTCGAGATCCCTGGCATATCGTGTATGGGACACTTTTAGGCTCTTCCTTTTTATGTCCACAAGGGGGTGCAAGACGGGCGCAAAAGCAAAGGAAAGTAATGTTCTTATAGATTTGACATAAATCGTTGATGGATAGTGATAAAACCAAACGCTGGATTGATTAACCCGTGATTACAACAGGCAAATTTACTGACAGTATTATAGTTTGTAACAACAATATAATGTGTAACACTACAACGGTGTAGATCATGTACCGGCAGTCTAAATGATGTATTTTAACCTAACAATTAAATCCTTATTTTATGTCCACCACAACAATCTAATTCTGTAAGACTGACCTGGGAAACTAAATGGGCTATATTGTGATAATAAAAAAAAACTAATGAAAAACAGTTACGTGTCCATTTGGCAGCCTGTATTATCGTATGTCTTTGGTACCTCGCCTTTTAAGCTTTCCGTGAACAGTGGATGAAATGGCAGAGCTGGTGCTGGGGGCGGATTGTAAAGGTCTGTCCATGTGTCCAGGGACGATGACGACATCAATGACGTGGCTTCCATGGCTGGGGTGAACCTGTCGGAGGAGAGCGCCCGCATCCTGGCCACCAACTCAGAGCTGGTGGGTGCGGTGACACGCTCCTGCAAGGACGAGGCCTTCCTCTACACACCCTCCTTACACAGACGGGTGCTGGATATCGGTGAGCCATCCTGCTCCATCATTTCCTGCGTTCTCCTAACCATCTTACTAGAAGTAACACATTTTTTTTATTATTGTTGACCAACAGTTACAGAAAGCAAATCTAGCCCTATTTCATGGTTTTAATCATGGCACAATCCTGCATTTAGCCAATGCAGTGTAAGGTAATTTTACATTACACTAAGATTCTAATGATGTAGCCTCATTTTGCAGTGACAGCTAATGTTAAATGCAGTGTGGTCATTAAACACAGTGCAGTGTTAAATACACTGTGGTCATTTCAACCTAACCTGAGGGTGGTTATGGAAGACACTGCCCTCTTCCTTCTCCGCAGGTAAAAAGCACGGGATCACAGAGCTGGGCCCAGAGGTGATCAACTTTGTCTCCCATGCCACACAGCAGAGGCTGCAGAATCTTTTGGAGAAGGTGACGGAGATCGCCCAACAGAAGAATTGCTCATTTAAGGTAAGCCAAAATAGGAATGTAATAATCCACTAACTGTATTTGTAATGGTAGACTTCCTTAATTACTAGCATTCTCTTCAAACTAACAAGATTGTGGCTGTGTTCCATTTCACAGGCAGCTGCCTACTTGGGCATCTTCCTTGTTGTTCAAGTAGGCATCTGCCTTCAGCAGGCATGTGCACAGATAGGCACCAACATATGCTCAAGCATATTTCCCCTGCCCTGAGACAGCAAAGGTGCCCTTTTGGCTTCATGCTCCAGTGGTTTATTTACTTAATATGTTTTATTTCCCATGTTGTTCTAACTACGTTTGAGTTGGCAGCTCATTTTCAGGGGTTTTTTATTTTTTATTTTTTTTCAGTTTAGCATTTTGTCGTTATCGGAACCTGTACAACATCTGTTAAAATAACGTCTGTATCGCATTCTCACATATTACTCCGGTAAACAGAGACTTACACATCCAAATTAAAAGACGGGTGGGATTTACCTACCAATTAAAACTGATGGTGAAAAATCACTCCATCTACTTTTTTTTCGGTAACGTTGACGGACAACGTACAGAACCAATCGGAAAGGTTGAACATTAAATTGTGTAATAAAATACAGAATTTCACTTACGCTTTTTTCTCTTTTTTGGGTCAACTTAGGCTAATTAAACCACAACTGAACTTTGGTAGAACTTTAGTAGGACTGGTTATTGTTTGTATTGACAGAATCCGCTTCGTTCGCGTTCGGATACGTGCTAGAAGTGTCATTTTGAGACCGTTTTAGCTGCCCTATAGAAGTAAATGGAGAGCGGCAAATACCCTATTCTGGATTATCACCCCAGGGGAGCACAGAGCAACTAACGAACATATTTCGCCACCATTTAGACTCATATCATGGCCGGGTAACTACACAACCCAAATTTCTACCAAAGTTCAGTTGTGCTTTAAACTGATAGTTAGAGAGATGATCAGTGCATTCTTAATGTTAATAGGTGTGTTAATGAGTGATTTTGTGAGAGCAAAGATAGTCTAAGAGTGAAATCTCTCTGGTGAGAGTTACAATACAGTCCTGGTTATTGCGTGGTAACAAATATAGCCCTGCTGTACTAACTCTTGATGGTTGCAGTGCAATGCCCAGAAAGGAGCGGTTTGAGAAAGGCCAGGGAGCTACAGCAGGCAGCAAAGGGTAGCAGCACCATTAGAGCATGGAGGTATACCACAATAAATGGCTAAAGTTGGACTATGTATCTTTTTTTCATTTATTTAAATAGCAAAGAGTCTTTGCCATTTGAGAAAAGAATGGAAACATAAATGTATATAAAGTAAGCATGCATAATGTGTGTACAGTACAGGCTAGTCTCTGTGTCATCCCCTATACTACAGCACATTTAACCCAGGTGTTCCTAGGAGAAACTACATTTCAGCTATATGGTCAATTTTACCACAGGTGCCCCCCCCCCCCTTTGAGCATATGCCCCCCAAAAGGTCTGTGGCCTTCAGAGAAACTGCAGCTGCCTTTGTAGCCATCATGTCTTAAAAATGTAACAGCCTATGAAGGCAAGCGTGTATGTATGTGGGGTTCTCTGATATCAGTTCGACTAACGACGTGGTTTGAACCAAGTTAGACCACATATCCACCTATGCCAAATAGATGTTGAAAAGCTAGCAATAGAGTAAAAAAAAAAAAGCTAGCAAAAGAGTAAATGTTTATGAAAATGAACTCCAAAAGAAGATTGACAGTGAAAGATAAATCTCTCACTTCAAGGTTTATGACTTATTTTATAAAAATAATACAAATAAAAACCCACTGAAGAAGTGTTATGTAATAAGCTATGTGAAAAGTCCTAGGAGTGAAAGAGTAGTAGTGTAACAGTACACAAAAATCTTGGTTTGTTATGTTCGTTTTGACTTTCACGGATTGGTACATTTTCGGTACAGCAGAAAAAATATATAAAACTGCTTTTCATTTATTAAAATGTAACAATGGCTAACTGTTCATTTCTGAACAAACGCTAAGTCATCAGGGAGTGAGAATGCGGAGTTTTGAATCTAAGTTCCACGCCTGCATTAAAGCAAGACTGTGTATTTGTCGGGTTCGCAGCGCGTGCCAAACGGAAAGTCCCGTGAAAGAGGACATTTTTTTCAGCCGTGATTCTTTTCTGATTAGCGGCCCGTTGCCCTTCCCTGGCTTTGCAAAATCATCTCTCCCCTGACTGAGGGCAAGTAGAATGGCAACAAGATACGGCTGAGATGGGCTACTATTTTGGTTACACAGTGACACAAGTGAGGGAACATTGTGGCGCAAGTGCCTCTGTTACATTCTTTGGGGAGAACCCTGGTGTGCATTTGTATGCAAGTATGCAATGTATTTGAAACTATCAGTTGTCATTAGTAGTATCTGAGAGGGAAAATTGCCTGGCAAGTCCAAGACGGTACACGTTTTCCTACCCACCTACCTAGAAATTACACATTTTTCATTGTTGACCAACAGTAATAGAAAAGACATCTAGCCTCATTTCATGGGTTTAGTCATTGCAGAATCCATATTAAACAACTCGATGTCGTTTTTACATTTCCAAGATTACAATCAAATCGGGATCATTTCGCATTGAGAGTAGTGTTATAAACACTGTGGCATCATTTTGTCAGCATCTCTCGGCTGTGGTTTGTATATAGTTTAAATTATCACGGTGCTAAGAGGCTGGATGTGATTTTAATTTAGTCTGTCAGCATTTACCTCCAGACATTTAAAACGGTGCATCGTGCGAGACTGATGGCAGGCTGTCAAAACTCTCGCTATTTTTAAGAGATGGCTCGGAAGCAAAATTTTAATAACCTTCCTCCCTTTTCAAAATGTGACTTCCACAGGCTTTAAAAGGGAGATGGGGGAAGCTATACTGTTAGCAGGAGACACGTGTGCTAAATTCCTGTCATAAGCGCCGTGTGCTGTGGTAGGGCCATGAACGTGCTTCTGGAAATACAGTAATCTGACTGAGAGCCGCAGTATCAAAGACACTTTTGAGAAAGGAAATTGGAGAGCATCACACTTGAATTTTCTAGCCTCATTAAATCCTGCTTTTCCAGGTCACAGGTTATTTTCTTGTGCTTACCTCTCAGGCAAAATGGCACCTGTGAGAACCTGTGAGAACACCACCACAGGATCATACAGTGAAAGCTGTTTGATGAGCTTTTCAGATCACGTATGAGCCCTCTACTGCCCAAAGGCAGAATTAATAGATATAGTAAGCGCACCTTGTAAGATAAAATGTTTTTTTTGTTCACACCTGACCCAACCACATATGCTACAGTTATGGCTTTGATGTTGAGTAAAGAAAGGCCGTATCCGTATCCAGCATACAGAAGGAGTTAGGGGAACCGAGCCCATGCCAGTGGGCAGATCACGTAAGTTCGAAGCAAGCCGGATCTTAATACAATACAGGCTACAAATTTTCCACAAATTTAAAACAGCCCTTTTTACGCACTGTGTGCTAGATGGGTATACTGTTTGCATCCGCCACCGCTACCCTGCAGTGAGATTGTTATACAGCAGATGCTTGTTTTATAGTTGCATTCATTCATCTCTTTCCTTTTACTGAAGTGATTTTTACTTTGGCAGAAAATATTTTCAGATATGATTGGTTTGATAATAAATATGGTTGGCTTAATGTGGAGTTTCCTGTATTCGGTTGGAAGCTGCTTTATCTCTATAATTTCATACACCATTTTGGCTGTTGGTCATTTCATCCATATGTCTGTAGGTGTGTTGTATTATAGAACTAGACCGTTTTCTGGATAGTGGTCTTTTCTGTTTCTGTTAGCCATTTGAGAAAAATCCTGTTTGTTTGAATGATTTCAGACTAAAGGGAAATGACATCTTTCAAAAACCGTCTTAGCGTTCATCACTTGTAAGGTTCCTCAGACCACGTCACCTCGGCTGCATCTTGAGTTCAGGAGTCGCGCGGCTTATTAAGAAACTTGGAAGTACTGGACTTTGAATGTGGATGGTAAACGTTTGAGAACGCGCCTTATGTATTTAGGTGCTTGAAGGACGCTTGACTTTCTCTTGGTTTAAAACGTTTAGGCAACAAATTTTTCTGATGTCCCATAAAATAAAAAATTCTAACCACAGTGAATTTAATAACATCAGCATTGTGCTTGCCAAAGCATGTAGTCTCTCAGATAAACAGGCTATTATAATATGAGGATGGGCTGGTTTTCGTAAAAAAAAAAAAAAAGTTTTTAACAGAATATTTTTTAAACTACAGTGATAAGAAGCATCTGGTTCAATTGTAAAGTGCTTTTCTTTGTATTTATTTTACAAATCAAAACATTTTGAACCAGATGCTTCCCTGTCAGATGAGATCAAGGCCCTGATTCACTGTGGTCATTAACAATCCGCAGCACTTTTAGCAAAGAGTAAGGGGTCCCTCTTGGCCTCGTGTCACTCAGGTGGGTTACAGATTGGTGGTGGATGAGATGCCTCCATTCCCTCTAAAGCTATTTGAAATGGTGAAAGGCACAGTGGACATGCCAGCCATTATAAAAGCCTAATCCTAGGTTTAGTTCTTGTTTCCTGACCCATGGCAAATGGGGCGTCTCCTTTCGCAAACAGTTTCCTTTCTGTCCGTTTCATGGGTAACCATGGCGACGGATTGGGCCTGTCCGCGAAAGGGTAGTCCGCCTCACGTGCCTCTCTCCGCAGGAGGACGACCGGCACGAGCAGGTCAGCGACGTGCGCTCGCAGCTCAGGTTCTTCGAGCAGCTCGACCAGATGGAGAAGCACAGGAAAGAGGAGCAGGAGCGGGAGATACTGATGAAAGCAGCGAAGGTAACAGAGCCGGACCACCACAGGTGTATTTTATCGGTTGGTTGCTGCAACGTCCCTAAACCAGTACAAAGTAGCCTAGCCACAGGTCGGTGCCTCTGCCACCCAACCAAAGGATCACATGTTTCTAATAAACCTTTTAAGTTTTTGAATAGGTGTCAAAGATTCACTTCATTTTCAACACCATTAAGAAGTATGTGTTTGAAGGGGCGCGATAAAGCTGTTTCCATGTCTCCTGAATTACCCTTCACAGAGCCTTCACGCCCGTAGAATTAATAGTCAGACCCGAATGCTGTCAGATTCCCCGCGTTTACTTCGGGTGTGTGTGGTTCCAGACACCATTATATTTCTTTTGTAAATTCAGTAATTGAATGTCATTGTAGCCGCATATTAACTTTGATTGAATTAATTTGAAATGGCAGTGCCCAGTGGCTTATTAAAATCTGTAAAATCTTAAAGTGTGCAGTTGTGAGTGTGGTGGCCCAGAGGGGACATTCAGTGTCCCACTTCCATGCCCCTACAAAGATGTGTTGATGAGCTCACTCTGGCTTCATTCACATTACAAGCAAATGTGGACAAAATCATCAGATTTTTTTTTTTCCTCTAATGTGATACAGATCAGATTTTTTTCAGAGCAGCGTGGACACGAAAATCAGATTTTTTCCAATCAGATCTGGGCCGCTTTCATATGTGGTCCTAAATCCGATACATATCCGATCACATCACTGACCACGCGACCGGTGAGAACGGTCATATCGGAATTCATCTGTGTTTTTCCACGTCATACATCACTGCGCAGGCGCAGATCACTGGAATGTAGCCCTGGACATCCTAAAGTTCTGGAGGAACTGTTCCTTCGCGAAACCCTGCACATTGCGGGCCCACCACTCCTGACTCCTCTCCCGCACCAACACATCTCTCTCCACAGAACTACCAGCAATAGCTGCTAATACAGCTATAGCTATGGCTTTTTTTTTCCCGTCTTCTCACCCTCATCCTCAACGTATGACGAATTGTCACCAGACCTCTGCAGCCAATAATTAGGGAGATGACCGCTAGCACTGCTATGTCATTCATTTTGTCTGTCTCGCAAATGTGAAATGTTTTGTTGTTGTTCCAGCGCGCATGTGGGTCATGTGTGTTACTTTGTTTCTTGCATGTGGGGCGTTTCGGGGCAGAGATCCGTTCACACCGATGTCAGATACGGGTCACTTACAAACATGAATGTGAACAGTCAAGGCAGAAAGATCAGATCTGGGGAAAAAATCTGAACTGAGCATTAAGCCCTGTAATGTGAACGTAGCCTCTGTTGCGATCTGCCCCACAGTCTCGATCCCGGCAAGAAGACCCAGAGCAACTGCGGCTTAAACAGAAGGCCAAAGAGGTAGGCGTGTGATGCATGATGATGAGTATCTTGTTTTGACCCCAGATGCTCTCTCTAGCGTATGGGAAGGGAGGTTGCAGTGTGTGAGCGTCATATTATGGATCAGATAGATCTGTTTGGACAGAAAGAAGGCTCGGTGCATTAAATGACATGCCTATCACCTCAGATATGTGTTCCATCTGATACGCTCAGTAGTGAAGAAATCCATGTTATGTTAAATGATATGGTATCATGATATTTATCATTTTCGCCACATCTGTCATCCAGCCCTGAATGGTTGAGTTAGCTTGAATCTCTCCCTGCGATTGGAGCCCCACCCACACAAGATCATAATTCATCAGAAGTAATAACTTAATATCAAAACACATCCCCGGAATTTTGTCAGAATTATCTCGCATCAGAGTGTCAACCTGGTCAGGCTTATAGGACCATGAGGTTATTTGCTTGACAAGTGAGGCTAAAACATGCCTAACCAAGCGCCGCGTGTGGTTCAGATGCAGCAGCAGGAGCTGGCGCAGATAAGGCAGCGAGACGCCAATCTTACAGCGCTGGCAGCCATCGGACCCAGGAAGAAGCGGAAGTCGGACTCTCCTGGGAGCGCGGTCGGGGCAGAGGTACAAGCGCGTCTTCTCACGTGCCTCACACGAGAGCCGAAAGGCAACGTCAGGAGCTACGCTAAATAAACCGACAGCCATTTTAATCAGTCTCCTATTCTCGCCGGCTTTTTGGCACCGATAAGACTAAAGATTGAAACGCTCTCTCCCCTGCACCCCTCTCCTCTCGTTCCCAGGGTTCGGGGCCCAACCCGTCTGCCACAGGGGGCTCGGTCACGGGAGGGTCGAGGCAGTTCGCCCGCCAGCGCATCACTCGCGTCAACCTCAGGGACCTGCTCTTCTGCCTGGAGAACGAGCGGGAGACCAGCCACTCGCACTCGCTATACCGCGCCTTCCTCAAATAGCGCCCCCTGCCGGTGGCTACCGAGACCTCCAACTGTAGGCTTACTCTTGGCAGAAGACATCTGTTCAGCATTCACAGAACTGTTTTATTATTATTGTTTATATATATATATATATATATATATATATATATATATATATATACATATATACAGTAGCAGTCAAAAGTTTGGACACACCTACTCATAGAAGGTTTTTTTCCGTTATTTTTACTGTTTTCCACATTTTGGAATAGTAAAGACATCAAAACTATGAGATAACACAAATTAAATTATGCAAAAACCAAAAAAGTGTTAAACAAATGAAAAAAAGTCTTATATTTTAGATTCTTCAAAGTAACCACCCTTTGCCTTGATAACGGCTTTGCACATTCTTGCCATTCTCTCAAACAACTTCTGTGGTAAACAGGTATTCCACAGGTAAACAGGTGATGCCATCATGATTCTGTATAAAAGGATATCAAAAGACTCCTGATATATTATTTCCAGGTATTCTTAGACGCAATACTATAACCTCTCTGCATTTGAATGGATCTCTATGGGAATTGGGGGGTGGGACTAGATTTAGCTTTAAATTACACTGGAACAGTGTGGATCTCATAGTTTTGATGTCTTTACTATTCCAAAATGTGGAAAACGGTAAAAATAACGGAAAAAAACCTATGAGTAGGTGTGTCCAAACTTTTGACTGGTACTGTATATATGTAGACTTTATAGCGCCTCTTGTAACATGCAAATGAACTGTAAAAATGACAGTCAACTTCAAAAATCATGTTTATGTATCTATAAATGATGCACATTTTAAAGAAAAAGACAAAGTTTCTATAAGATAGTTTTTATTATTTTTCATTGGTTATTTTATTACCGTTATTATGGCCTGTGGATTGTTTTAACTGGACAGTTTGAGCTCCATTTAGTGAGTTGCCTTCTTGCCAATATAAGCCATATATGTGTTTGTATCTGACCTTTCAAGGCTAAGCAATTAATCAAACAGTTGGCTTTTATAGTCAGACGTAGCAGTGGTTCTTGTTCTCCAGTTTACTAGTTTGTTTTTGTTTGTTCATAAATCTGTCAAGATTTATGTTTTATTGTATTTCCATAAATCAGTTTTAATTATTTATGTCAGTTTAACTTTCAGTTTTTATTGAGGAGGTTATATATATATACACACGCAATTATAAATATATGTATTTATATGTAATCTCTTTCGCTACTAGCAGTTTATTGCATGGATTAGGCCTCCAAAGTCTAATAAATGTCCATTTTTGAATGTTTGATGAAGAAGAAAAAAAAAAAGCAACAATATCCCTTTAGACATTTGATACATTTCCTATTAATATTTGTAAAGCATTATGTCTGCAAATCTACTTTAATTGCACTGTTTTGATTAGAAAAAATCAAAAGATAATGTCTCTGAGAACAAGATGTGTTTTCAGCTGAAGATCAAGGGTAGTTTCTGGAAATTATGCACTCCTGTATAACCTGGGCACATAGTTGTGGTGAAATTGTTGATAAAGGACTGCATCCAATGACAGGTCTACTCTCAATCAGACAATAAGACAGAGGGGAAATTCCCACTTTGTACCTATTTTTTTATTAAATATACTATTGAATTGGTTCTTTATATTTTTTGCAACATTGTATGAAAATTGTCAAAAGATACTTTTATGATTTGTACATACTTTTGTTTGCCCCTTTTAATGGTAGTTTAGTAGTTCTTCACTGAACAGATCTGTTTGACTATTCAATGGAAAGAGCCTCTAAGCTTCTGTTTTTCAGTGTTTTTACTGCTGTCTGGTAGCTGTTACACACCTTCCCCATTCCTCTTTTACAGAGAAAACACAAACAAGAAAACTAGAGGCCTATGGATCCCTCTTTTCTTGTAAATTTTGCACAGTCATTTTTGTTTATATGTAAATATTTTACCTGAAAAAAAAGTTTTTAATTGCTATTGTTTTATAGAGGATTGAAAGAGAATTAACTCCTTCATTAAAAATGAAGACAATAAACCTTTCTTGTCTCTGTTTGTACCCCCAACCACACACACACACACACACACACACCAGCGGGGCCTGCACCTCTTTGCACTCTGATGTATGAAGGTTCTGTAAAGTATATTCAGATGGGAAGAATGTGCATCCCCTCTGCTAAAAAGGATGGATTGGCCCAGATACATACGGATCCATGATCAGTCGGAGGCAAATATACACAAAGAACAATGCAATTTGCCCAGACTGGATTAAATTTGTTGCTATTTTTCAATTATTATTTAGGAAATCCCTTTATTCAAGGTGAAATTATTATTTTATTTTTTTTTGCAAGCAATCTATACCTTTACCATGAGTTGAGTGAGAGATGAGGGAGCTTTGGCTCAAGATGGAACTGAGTGTCCATTTAAGCAAATTATTTAAATGGTTGCTCTTTGACATTTGTCCACCTGAGGGCAATGTTGTGCTACATCACAGTCAACTATATTCTGCATTGAGTGCAACCCACGACACTTGCTTTATTAACAAATGAACGTACTCGCCAAAACTGCACACGCCTTGTGAATCGTGATTTTAGTACTCAATACAGAAAATTCAACCACGCTTCACATGTTGATGCATACACTGAACATAAGTATTTATTTTGACACAAGTATTGATTAAGGCTAATTACAATAACATCAACGGCATTAGCAGAAGCCGTAGTGCTTTCCTGGAGTAATGAAAACGTGAAGAGGTCTACCCGTAATTGGAGTAAATGTAGATCAACCAAATGTGAATGTCTGCTGTTCACAACAGCTGCACTTGCACCTCCCTTCAAATTTGTATTAGGAGAGCCATTTTCCAATTATGTACTCAGCAACATATTTACCTCTATTAAATCCATCGCGGAGAGTGCCGTGCGGATGATAATAATCAGGACTGTGAATCTCATATTTTGTGTGTTACAGGGGTCACCATAAAATACAAATGCTAACTTTTAGTCATAATGGAACTTTCCAATTAAATTTGTAATGCACTTCAATTTTATTAATTAGATCAATTCTGAGTAATTTAGCCATTCACATTAAGCCTACACACATTTCAGCTTTAAAAAACAACATGAATGATTGATCAGCATTATGAATATATCTGCACAAGAAAATCTGAACACACATAGGCTGGGATAAAATCAGTGATACATGATTGGTGAAATAGGAAAACTAATCTATCGAACATGTACTAATGTGTTTACTTACCAGTTCATACTGTATAGTCTTGCAGTTAGCACACTATTGTTTATCAAGCCAGGACAGCAGTTTAGGTGAACATTATGCATAACTCAGTAGGCTACAGCATGTAACATTATCTTAAACTACAGTCACTTATATGATTGGATCCCCTGTGATAATAATTAGGCTAGGTTGTGAAACTAGTTGTGAAATGCGCTATATAAATAAATATTGATTTGATTTGATTAATTTTTAAAAAACATCATTGACCTCACTAGCAGTACAACATACTATGTAGAAACTGGAAACTCCCATAGTATATAGCAAAGCAGATACAAGGAAAAGGATTATTTAAACATTTTGACTACAGCATCTTCAGCTCTTTACAAATTTCCCAAAGCATTCCAAAAAGAAGGCTTCATTCAGCAAAAGTAATACCGGGTGACAGCTGCCATTTTGTGTCCTTACAGTGTCAGATACTGCCGTGCCAGAGGCAAAACATATTTTGTTTTGAGAGATACACACTGATGACACTCATCGAGCGCCTCCCTGTCAGCTGAAGAGGATTAGGAAGCGATACTCTCATGTCAGATTAGTGCAGGCTCTTCCCAATGGACCGCCATTTCCCACAGCACAGAGGGGAGGAGAGGACTGCAAGGTGGGCCTGTTCCAGTCACCCCGTCAGGGGAATAGCTCTCTGCAGTCATGGGCTTTGATGTTCCCTGTGCCCTGGAGGGGGCGGCGACAATTATGTTTCCTGAGTGCCTGCACTAAACCTGATTGAGCGAGCAGCAGGCCACTGAGAATCATACACCTCCCATTGCAGGAGCCTGCAGTGAGCCAGGGAGAGGGGCGAGAGCAGGGTGGCGGGTCTGGAGGAGAGAGACGGTGGTCACATGGCTCCTTGTGCGCTTTCATATTTGTGAAAGATGTACGTGACCAATGCTGGTGACATCTGTGGAGGTTCTGTTCCCAGCCCGGGGGCAGACAGGTACAATACTCTTGGGCCACTCTGTCATTTTCTCTAAACCAGTGGTTCTTAACCTTGTTGGAGGTACTGAACCCCACCAGTTTCATATGCGCATTCACCGAACCCTTCTTAATTGGAAAAATAAAATATGATTTTTTCAAATTCAAAACATAGGTATATGTTTTACTGGTGCACAAAATGAACCGTGCATCAACATCAAAACCAGCAAAACATGATTTTCACACAAAAACAAAAACATAATAATGAATACTTACTGCAATGAATACTTACTCCGCCGAACCCCTGAGACTGACTCACCGAACCCCTGGGGTTCGATCGAACCCAGGTTAAGAACCACTGCTCTAAACCCTGGGTGTGCACTGTGCACACCAGTTTAGTTTCAAACTAATCTCTGAAATGTGCCATATTTTATTGACTGCATGCTGATCTGGGTTTGAATGGCAATGTTTCTGCTTTTAGTAATAAATCACATAAATGGACCTTAGAAAGACTTTTGTAATAATTAATAATAACTTTTTAAAATTCATTTGTACCCCTGGGTCAAATTATTAGTATTATTTAATTTAAATATTAATGAAGATGACTAAATTATTAAATTAAATGTTTTGGGGGCATAAAATGAATGGGCATACATTACGGCACTATTGAACCAGCTCATTCATGTGTATCCGTACAAGCACAAATAAATGCACAATCACACATATGTGTTATAAAACATCTGCAGCAAATGAACCCTCAAGAGATGTTGAGTAGAGGCCAGTGATCAATTAATAGATCAAACAAGCATACCGATAATTGCGAACAAACACTTGGAACAGAAACCAGAAAATCTAAGTAAGAAACACTAATTTTAAATACATATTTTAAATGTTCATATATACTTATTACACTTACACTTATTTATAGTTGATTATCTGAAGTACAGTAGTTCTGCATTTATAGACCAATATAAAGCTGTATTATAGAGCCACAATGTAAGTTAAACACATATTCAATACAGATATAAATACTAGGGTGCACAGGTTTTTTGTCTCCATACAGGGAGACCACATCCTAATAGAAGCACCTCAGGGCCAGGAAACAACCTCTGTCTGCAGCCTCTTTCGTTAATTGAACAAATTAGCCATGAACATCTGCTACCTGTTAAAATGACCTGCTTTCATTTTATAGTCTTGGACAAGAGGTCTGATAGCATCTGTACGCTACAGCTGTCAGGCATTCTGATTAGCTCCCGATTCCTGCTTTCAATATATCATGACAAACATAATTACCTCGACATCTCTTTTTATGGATTCTACAAATCGCTGGGTGCACCATGCATGCCAAGTGTCCATCAATTACAAGGGCAGTCTGCTAGGAGTTGTCTACTGCTCATGTGAGTTGACTTTGCTATATTACCATATATACTAGGTTACCTTGATTTAAACACAAATTACAATTCAGCTGCTAATAATGGTGAAACGCAACACCGCAACAGGGAGAGTAGGAAATTTCAGTCCATCACTACTGTGCATTACTTAAAAAAGGTGCCACACTTATTCGTATGTGGCAGTGTACATTCATCCATCCAGCGAGAGGTGTTTTAACCATTTAAAGCCTGGGTTTTCAACCGGCGATCTGCGGACCCCTGGGGGGTCCTTGAAAGTACTGTAGAGGGGTGCCTGGCCAGACTTCATATTCAATAACTATATATAGATTTTGGGGAAATATTTCAAAATATAAAACATAAAACCATTTGTTGTCATGGTTTTGACATTTTCATCCCTTGCGGTTGTTTCCCTCGGTAGCCACGCGAGGGCGCTGCCCTTTTAGTGGATGTTTGCTCCACCCCGTTTTTTTCACGGAGCTTCCCTCTCAGCATCCACACCTGTGCGTGGTTACCTCAGAGCTACTTAAGCCCCTGTTTCCTTCTTCCGGGGCTTCTGTGTGTGTTTTTTGGTCCTGTGTGCTACTCTCCTTCTCGTACGCTTATCTTTACTGAGGCAGGGCATTTATTGTTTCTGGTTCTGCTTCTGTCACTTAGCTCGTAGAAGTATAGGACAGAAGTTCTCTGTTCTATTCGCCGTTGTTGGTTTCTACTTTCTGAGAGACCGGGCGTTCGTGCTTCTACTTTGTCACTTAGCTTGTAGAAGTATAGGACAGCAGTTCTCTGTTCTATTCGCCTTTTGTTGGTTTCTAATTATTGAGAAACCTGGCGTTCATGCTTCTACTTATTTGCGTCTGACAGCAAGCCGGTAATAGTAGCTTTTGGAACTTTAGTTCTCTGTTCTTCTTGCCTTCTCGTTTTCTTACCTTGATGAATTAGGCCTGCATAATCTGTTTGATATTCACTTAACTAAAATGACATTGAGTGGGAATTGGTGTTTTATTTATTTATTTATTTATTTAACTTCACCTGATGAACCGATATACTGCCTAACTGATAAATGTAATGGATTGTAAGAAAATCACAGTTTTGCATTGTTGGAAACAGTGCACTCTGACTATGGGGTGCCAAATGTGACATAAAACACTATGATTTTACTCTCCATTTTTTCCCACATTTAATGGAAACGTAACTTTTTTTCTCACATTTAAACAAAAGCTATTCCTTTTTCCTACATTTATGTATGAAACATTTACTAAATATATAAAACATTTAGCTAAATATTTGGCCAAATGTACGAATCATTTACTAAATGTATGAAACATTTAGCTAAATATTTAAATAAATGTATAAAACATTTAGTTAAATATTCAAAACATTTAGCTAAATGTTTCATACATTTACTAAATATTTCGAACATCTAGTAAAACGTTTCATACATTTTGTTTAATATTAAGCTAAATGTTCCATACATTTAGTAAATGTTTTGTACATTTAGCTAAATATTTAGCTAAATGTTTCATACATTTAGTAATTGTTTCATACATTTACCTAAATGTTTCATATATTTAGTTAAATATTTAGCTAAATGTTTCATACATTTAGTAAAAGTTTGTACATTTAGTTAATTATGTATACATTCAATTAAATATTTAATTAAATGTTTTATGCATTTCGTTAAATGTTCATGTATTTAGCTAAACTATCATACATTTATAGTAAATAATAAAACATTTAGCTAAATATTTAAATAAATGTATAAAACATTTAGTTAAATATTCAAAACATTTACTAAATGTATGAAACATTTAGTTAAATGTTTCATACATTTACTAAATATTTAGAACATTTAGTAAAACATTTCATACATTTTGTTTAATATTAAGCTAAATGTTTTATACATTTAGATAAACATTTAGCTAAATGTTTCACACATTTAGTAAATGTTTCATACATTTACCTAAATGTTTCATACATTTAGTTAAATATTTAGCTAAATGTTTCATAGATTTAGCTAAATATTTAGCTAAATGTTTCATAGATTTATTAAAAGTTTGTACATTTAGTTAATTATGTATACATTTAATTAAATATTTAATTAAATGTTTCATGAATTTCGTTAAATGTTCATGTATTTAGCTAAACTATTATACATTTATAGTAAATAATAAAACATTTAGCTTATATATATATAATTTTGGGATTGTACATTCAATATTTACTTCAAAGATCATAAATGTAGGAAAAGGGGACATTTTTTTGTTTAAATGTGAGAAAAAAAGTGATATTTCCATTAAATGTGGGAAAAAATGCAGAGTAAAATCAAAGCGTTTAATGTCGCATTCGGCTCCCCTTATCTGACAACATCAGTAGGGTACATTATTGAGTGACCCTGAAAACCCAGTCTAGCCCGTTGTTTTTATTTCCACTTTGGCATGGGTTTACTGTCTCAAATCTCCACTTCATTGGCATGTGTCAAAAGCATGCTATAAATTCATATTTACATAGATTTCTAATATCCGCTGAGATTTCTTATGATAGCCAACACATCTTCATGATAAATACTTATTGCCAAGGAAAATTTAAGATTTGACATGTCTACATAAATCCATCACTTATCCACACACAAACACACACACACACACACACACACACACACACACACACACACACACACACATGCACGTACACACACAAAATTCCAGGTTTGATACATTTTGGTATACCTCTCATTTATGGAACTTGTTGTCACAGGTAGTGAATGATCACCTAGTTACTAAATGACTCTGTGACTTTCCTGTCTAGGAGGGAAGCTTAGTTTCCCAATAGGCTGCACTGTAGAGACGTGGATGTGCCTTTGGTCAACACTGAACTCATGCTGGACAGCTAAACTACAATTGCAATCCCACCAGGTTTGCGTAAAAGTAATATCCTTTATGTTATATGATGGATGGCATCCCCCATTAATCATCCCACAGTTGACATTACTGGATAGGCTATGTGTGTCAGGCTTTATTTGCCCATACTCTGTGATTAAAAATAAACCCTTTGAAGGCAATTTCTTGGCCTAAGTAATTAGTTTTCCATGCATGTAATGCACAGGTTGTCTCAGACTAAAGTCAACATTAAATCCCACTAAGGGCACAGACATATCCCAGGGGACAGAGTATTTGAAATTGTGTGGTTGCTTAGTTACATCTTACATTTATAGTCATGCTGTCAATATATTGGATGCATTTATGGAGGAAATAAGAGAGAATGGCCAATCTTTTTTTTAAGCTGTCTGATTTTTTTGACTAGTTTGCATGACAATACTGCAAATGCATTATACTAACTGGCTGCTAACAGTAGTTATTGTACTTTTGTTTTGATAAATATATTTTAGAAGGTTAGTGTATAAGAGATGTAGACTTCAACAATGACTTCTGTTTTAGTTTCTAAGAAAGACCTGTGGAGATAATACAGGAAGTACAGTGCCCTCTTATTATTCCCTATTATTCACCTATTATTCACACCCCTGGTAAAGATGAGTAAAAAGGGTTATAAAAAATTCACCGTTTGGTGAATTAGCTTAATCTCACACTGAAAAGAATGAGAAAAATCCAACCATTAATTGAAGTAAATTTATTATGAGAAAAAGCATAATTTACAGCAAAATCTAGTCCCTCCCCCCAATAGTATCGCTTGTAAGAGTACCAGAAAATAAGATATCAAAAGTCTTTTGATGTTTTTGGGTCACAGACATCAGAAAGTCATGGCATGCAAAGGATATGTGACCAAATATAAAAAATGATTACTTTATTCTATATATAAATGCATAAATGCAATAATTGTGACACAAATGGTTTTGTTAAAAATTATTATTTCTTGATGAGGGAATTTTTTTTTCATAATAAATGTACTTCAATTAACGGTAGGATTTTTCTCATTTTTTCAGTGTGACATTAAGCTAACTCACCAAACTGTTAATTTTTTATAACCCTTTTCACTCATCTTTACCAGGGGTGCCAATAATCGTGGAGGGCACTGTATGTGCAAAGCCAAGGCTTCCACACTGGTTTTGTGCACCATTAGTTAAGCAAATGCATCCCAGTGTGCATAAGGTTTCATATTTTAAAAAAAACCCTGCTGCTTTGATTGGCCCTGTAGCTTAGTTTCAAATGGAACTCCGGTATTTTGAGTGTGAAACAAACTGTAGTGACCACCAGTCACCACAGATGTCACCAAATCCACCAAAATTTAAAAATGACATGCAGTATTACAGATGTATTAACAACATTGTTAATGTTGAGGCAAAGCACAGTGGCTGTATTTACTTTCAGCAGCACTTGAAACAACTTAGCCTGCATTGCTAAACCCTTTGTTATGTTAAAGCCCTCATATTATGCCTGAAGCCTTAATATTACCATAAAGCCTCCTCTACGTTTGTATTTCTTGCAGTGTAAGTTTGGTCCTTTCAGCATTCAGTGGTATAATGTCATATTTCTTGGCAGGAGCCACCTCTTTTTGATCTCTGGTGGGAGTCTCTGATTAGTTATTGTAAAATACTGCTTGGTGGTGGATGTAAAAGGCTTTGCAAAAGACTGTAAGTCATTCCTTATTGTGATTAACTTTTAATTAGGGAGCAACCAAGCTTTCTTCTTATCACAGATGGCTAGAAAACATACTGAAATCCTTTCTTCAAAAGAAGGGGAGTTTGGCAGCTCCCCGTGGAAATGAAACTGAGCATTCATATTATTTTGCCAGAAGGTATATGAAATAGGATTGTTCAGCAAAACAAGAAGCAAAAAAAAAAAACAAGATTGCATCAAAATGGACATTGCTTGCTGATATTGAACACAAAGGCAGAAAAAATAAATAAATAAAACCTGCCAGTGTTTTGTGCTCAACCTGTATTGCTCTGGTCAAATCAATTCCACAATGGCTGTTGCCGTTTACCTACTTGACATACAACAAGTCAACCAATCATATTAAGCCATTTAAAATCTATGATAATGACAGCATGCTGACTGTGGTAGACTTGCAGCGAATGAAAGTGGTGCCAGGCTTAAATGTTGGCTGGAATAGCCACCTCACATTGGATCGGAATAAGGCTCAAGAGGCTGTGTGATACCGTGCATATTGGCCTGGCGATGGGCATAGCGAGGTGCGAGACAAAGCAAAGGATTTCTTTAAGCTTTAAATCAATTTAAAATCCGCAGTTCTGGCAAAATGTTATAGAGCTACACCAATGTGCTCTGAATGAACATTGCGTCAATTGTAAATATCCACAAGAGATGTTACTCTCACTTTGGGTCACCATGCATTAATGGCTCAGTGCCTTTACCTAAGTGAGTGTTTTGCCCATTCATTTTAATCTTGCTGTCTTTCCAGTTTATGTAAGTTTGTGTCCCAGCATGCGGAGTCTATAATAATGAAATCAGCAGGAAATTGAATTAAAGCTAAGATGTCTGATCACAAAGCCTGTGTTGTAAGGTTCGGAAAAGTCTTTTAAGAAATTAAATTTAGAAAACTTGAATATCCACCGACAGGGATGCCTTTACTCGGGGCAGTATCATTGAATCGTCAAGTGTACACATCTCAGTAGTGTGTTGTTCTGGCACTGGTGATTTATTGTACCATAAGGTGAAGATACATCTATGGTCAGATGAGAAACGTCTTTAATGTTACATTTATTCAATCAGTATTTCATCATTGCATTTCTGTCAAATTAAATGAACATTTAAATGATTTTAAGAGACAAAATGGCTCATACCAATTTGTATTGTTCGAAAAACCCACCTGCTTTCTATGTATATTCTGCATCTGTTTATGTTTTATCACCGTTAAGTTTAGGCCTTATGTGCCTAGCAACATTTATTTTAAATTAATGTGGAAGATGCAGTTAAAAACAGTTTCATGTCTAAGGTTCCGAGGGCCCTCTGAGGGCCCCACAGTAACTGTACATTGCAGTGAAGTTAGCCAGCAACAGCTACCCAGAAAAGAATGAATAACAAAGCTGAAAAATACGTTTAAAACTCAAGGGCAATTAAAAAAAATACTCTGACCTTTCAGGTAGCCACTTTGAATATGTATACTGTGAATGGAAGCAAGATCCTCAAGTAATATCTTGTGACCATGATCAAGCTGATTTATTTGACTGGTAAAACCATTTACATTTCCAGCAGTATTTTGGCACAGGAAATTTTTGTCTATAGTAACATAATATTAATCAGTCTTTTAAATATTTGCATTCTGTCTCAAATAATAGGCATACACATACTGAGTGCAGGACAAGCACAGCCATTTCAAATTTGACGAATGGAGCGGTTTGCAGAAAATGAATACTAATGTATCATTAAAATGTCATCAGGGAAATAATAGCTGACCAAGTAACAGAAGGCATGCCGTTTTTTTTTTGTTTTTTTTTTTGGAGGATTTCAATTTATCTCTTTTACATTCATTAAACAGCTTTATGTTGAGCAAATAGAGTACATTTATTTTATTTATTTTCAGTGTTTTTGCCTAATTTGTATTCCACAGCAGAATTATGAAGTTTTGAGGGAGTGGGGACTATGGCAGAATTTAAACACAGGGAAGGCATGAAAAACCCCAGAGCTTTACGAATTGGAAAGACATGAATGTGTCATGAAATTATTTGTATGACTGTTTTGCAATGGTCATATCAGTCTCCAGACTTGAACCCAAAATGAATTTGCGGTTTGAATTTGATTTATTTGCCTCATTGTGAGGGCGGCTCACAATGCCAGATCAAAGGATCTGAAAGATTCTATATGGAGGAATGGCCAAAGATCCCCCTATATGTTCAACAGTTTCATAAGACTCTATAGAAGATGACTCAATAGTGAGTTCACAACATACTGAAAACAGAGCTGTGAATGTTTCTGGCACATTCTTCAGGGAAAGCATTTTATGAAAATCTTGGAAATGGGTGATTCCATTGGGTCATTATTAAATTAGAATATTTTACAGATGTTACAGACGTACTTTATTGTACATTTCTCAAGTATGTATGCCGTAATATAAACGGATTGTGGTCCTGTAACCACTGTTGGCAGTTTGAACCTCTTATCCTTTAGTTGCCGTGTAAGTCAGCCTGTGTCATGTGTCAACTGATGGTTGATGATAGGTTCACATCAAGGCCATGTTCAATTTCACATATGGCTGAGTTGCAGCTCCATATAAATCAATGGGTTTTCAAAACAATAACACTGTCAGGTGTGCCACAGCTTGCCTTTTTCTCTTTATTATGCAAAAAGGCATTTATCCCTTTTCCATTTCCTTGTAACTGTAGTGCATGTGCCATTGTCTATGTATTTTCTCGATATTCTCTGGGGTGTAAGCACAGCCATCTGAAGTGCAGAAGTATATCAGACAAAATACCTGCACATAAACCCCCCTCCCCCTTTCCCACCGTCCCCTTGCCCGTCATAATTGAAATCGTAATCACTAGGGGAGCATATGAAGCATTGGAGTGTACGTGCCTCCACAAACCCCCCAAAGGCAATTTCATATCTAACCGCATGTTTCTCAGTCCGTTTAAAGCTGCCGCTCTCTCCCAGGGTGGTGGCAGGCAGGCCTCCCAGGAGTTCACAGGTCTGCAGCTGGAAATGGCCTGGTTAGAGAGAGCAGAGACTGTCTCAGCGGTAATGGGGAGGAGAGTGAGGGAAGGACAGATTTTGTGCATGCATGTTTTCCATTCGCGGGTGTGCCCAAGGCAAGTCTTTTTCTGCTCCTGAACTGAAAAGGGGTCCAGTGAGATAAAATCCTGGTGGTAGACTCTATGTGGATGAGAAGGCTTCACTGATGTGGGTCCATTATGATGCTGTTTGCAACAGTCCACTGGGTAACAGGAAATTCCAAATAAATTATGTGATGAATTGACGACAGAAGCCAAATTACAAAATGGTGTAATTGATAAATACGTAGAATAGTTGGGGTCCTGTATTTGTAATCTATTGTACAAGATGGGATGAGAAGGAGAGGTGAAATAAAACAGGAGAGGAGATAATACGGAATGGATGCAAGGATAAATACAAGATTTCAGTCAAAGCTTTGTTCTATACTTTATGGACATTATTGTCTGCAACATTCAGAAACTTAAAACCTGTCAAAATGCATTGCAAGTAATGCACATTTATGGAGTAAAACCTCATTGCATGGTGTGCATTTCCAGAGCAGAATGCATTCCCGGATAATGAATGCTTGAATATAAACATTATTAGCAGGGTCTACTCAGCCGAAGAACCTGCAGTTGAACAACATGAATGTGATTTCATAGCCGTGTTCCACAGTGGAGACCAGGAGGGGTATCGTAGGATGGCAAAAACACATCCACATCGCCCGCTTTCCCCATGCTCCTGCAGTGCAGTCTGTGTCTAGGGAGGGAGGGAGGGAGGGAGGGAGAGAGAGAGAGAGAGAGAGAGAGAGAGAGAGAGAGAGAGAGAGAGAGAGAGAGAGAGAGAGAGAGAGGAGAGAGAGAGAGAGAGAGAGAGAGAGAGAGAGGAGAGAGAGAGAGATGAGAGAGAGAGAGAGAGAGAGAGGAGAGAGACGAGAGAGAGAGAGAGAGAGAGGAGAGAGAGAGAGGAAGAGAGAGATGAGAGAGACGGAGAGAGAGAGGAGAGAGAGAGAGAGAGAGAGAGAGACTTATGTTTGTGGTAGTGATGGATGAGGAGATGGGTAGGGGTGCTCCAGTCAGCACGAGGAGAACAGTCAGAATCGAGTCGATCAGCAGGGATGGAATGAAATGAAGCCCAATCCTCTGCTATCTGCTCCGGGCTGTTCCTTACTGTGCCTCTCATCCCCACCGCTTGAAAGATGCATATTATTAAGTCTCTGATGGCAAGCCCTGAGCTGGACCCCCAGCTGGGTCGGAGAGATGAAGAGGCCCGCTCTCCGTGATTGTCTCCCCCCTCTGCCCCCTCCCAGGAAACCGCCAGCCTCATCATCCCTCACCATCGGAGCAGATTACGGCTACCTTTGGGGGGTAGCGATCCTAAAGGAGGGGTTTGATGGGGATGGGGATGAGACTGGCTTAATTACATTGATAGTGGTTCCAGCCACCATTTTAGAAAGAGAGATGGGAGTCTGCAGTGGCATCACAAAATGTCTGTTCTTGTGATTATTGTGAGATGCTTATGAGTACTATTCTGGCTCCAAGGTGATCCGATAGATGGCAAGCATTATGTGGCTGGCCACTGGCACTACAAAATACGAATGCACACCTCATGCATTCATGCCTGCTTCTCTGTGTGTGCAAAAGGTGTCTGCTCAAGCACTCTGCTCTCATCATATTCAGTGCATTTCCTGCCTCTTGTGTTCAGCATCTTCTTTAGAGTGGCTGTTGACCACTGGAGGGCTTTTTTTGAGCTGTCTGTTTGAAGAAACAATACTGCTGTTGAAGATTATGTGACAGGAGTCTATATATGACCCTCAAATGGCAACATGGCTCAGTTCTTTTTAAGGACAACAATAGCTTAGAGTTTAAGGACAGTATCCAAGCAGACAGTACTGTCTTCCGTCCTGTGCCTTATAAATAGTTTTTGATGAAACATGTAGCTTTATATTCTCAGAAAATGTGAGTGAAATTCAATAAATTTTGATGGATACATTAGTGGTCAAAATCACATGCTCCAGAATAATAGAGGTACAGGTTTTAGGCAGGACTTCATAATTTTATGAATTCAGAAACTTAATGAGGACAGAAAATAGAGGAAAAGCTAAATTTTCTGCAATGGGAATAAGTGTGGAAATGTTTTTGAAAGGGATGACTTGGTAATTGTCATCCACAAGATGGGAACAATTAGTAGGAATATGCAAACTGAATCCAATTTATCACAAAAAGTACCTTTTAAGTGAAATATTTGCAGGCCGAAAGCCTCAAAGACAGGAAATTAAATTGATCAGCCCTAATGCTAACATCAGCCTGCTCTCCATCAAGGTGTATCAGCACACATCACAGAGCTTTGAGAAAGGCTACAGCCCTGTATATGTCTACTGTACTTACAGCAACATGTACTCACCGCTGGGCAGATTGCTTGACATTCAAACTTTGCTCTTTACAGTATATTGGCAATTGTGGATATTAACCCCTTCGCGGCAGATGCCGAATTTGGGTAATCGTCGCCTATTTTGATTTTATAACTCCAGGTGTGAGCATCACACAGGACTGTGGAAAATGGCTTAAATGAAGCTAGACAGTACCATCTTGATTAGTGTATTTTCATAATTTAGGTACAAATAAAGTGCCACAAATGCACAGAAATCTTGGCAAAAAAAAACAGTTTTCAATTAAATTCTGAGAGGTACAGATGTAAAACCGGTTATTCTATACATTTCCTGGATCATGCACTCCTTGTCCACAAGTGTGCGAAGTTTGAGGGTGATATGCAGACCTGCTAAAGATCTATTACGCAAAATGTAAGCAGTGTACCCTGTTGTCCTGTAGTGTCTCCAAATCTATCCAAAATGGCTAAGACAGCAGAAGGTTTCATTTTTGTTTTGGACTGTCTATAGTCAATTAAATCCTTGTTAAAAGAAATGGCCTTAGCAAGAGCACTGCGAAGACATTTGTGCAAAGACATTTGTGGGAATAGCCTCATAGGAGGACATTAGTATACAAGGAATTACCATTTTGTATGACATAAGTATCTAAGAAGTTAATTTTGTAAGGACCACAAAGTTGTTCACACGTTCAAGAAAACTGTTGAGCATTAATTTAGTATCAATTTGCCTTGTTAGGAGGTGAAAAGCTGGGGAAGGTTAAAACATATATATTGAAGCTTCATAGGAACACCGTTAAGTCCATTGTAACAAAATTGAAAAGAAATTTGGCACAACCTAGACACTACCAATTACAGGCCATCCTACCAAACTGAGCAATTTGAGAAAAAGAAAGGCATTTGTCAGAGAAGTGACAAAGAGGCCGGCTACAACATTGACAGAGCTGCAGTGCTCATTGGCTGAAATGGGAGAAACTGTCCAAAGATCAACGATCTCTTCAGGACTTCACAGTGCTCTGAGAGAGTGGCTAGACAGAAACCACTTCTGAGAAAGGCCAAAATTACGTCACACCCCAAGTTTGCCAGAAGCCATGTGATAGACCCGGAGGCCTTCCGTAAGAAGTTTTTAGTCTGATTAGACTAAATGTGAGCTCTTTGGCAAAGCGCTATGTTTG
Source organism: Synaphobranchus kaupii (assembly GCA_029718625.1). Taxonomy (NCBI): domain Eukaryota; kingdom Metazoa; phylum Chordata; class Actinopteri; order Anguilliformes; family Synaphobranchidae; genus Synaphobranchus; species Synaphobranchus kaupii. Next base: position 105,543,910 of record CM056378.1, on the reverse strand, counting down.
GAACAAATCCAATGCTACCCATCACTCAGGTAAGACCATCCCTAACATTAAGCATGGTAATGGCAGCACCATGCTATTACAGCAGGAGGGACAGGGAAACTTGTTGCCATCAAGGAAAAGATGGATAGAGCCAAATACAGGCAAATACTTGAGGAAAACCTATTTTAGTCCACAAGAGATCTGTGCTTAGGGAAAAGATGTGTTCCAACAGAACAATGATCCTCAGCATGTGGCAATAAACTACAAATAATAATAAGATGTCAGTATTCTGGAATGGCACAGCCTTGAATCCCATTGAGAATCTGTGGTATAACCTGAAAATTTGCAAGGAGTAATTGCTGCCAAAGGTCTATCTACAAAGTATTGAATGTGTGGGTAGTGAATTGGTGAATACTTTTTAATATATATATATATATATATATATATATATATATATATATATATATATATAGATAGATATTGAAGTTATTTTTTTAAAGTATGCTCTTTTGTGATCAAAATAAGAATATGGGGGGCATGTTTAGAATGTAACAGATTGTTTGTGGGTACTTCTACATGCATTACCATTTTGAATTAATTCTCCTTGCCCCCTCATTTAAGTGATCATAAGTATTGGGAAAAATGTATCTTAGTTTGTGTGTGTTCTGTTAAAGTCATTGTATATTTTTCATTTTTCATTGTATATGCTTTGTAAACATATCTGTGTCAAGCTTGTGACTCAATTACATCACTAAACCCTTTGATTTGTAATTTGAGATGCTTTGCAGTGCCCTTGCATCTATGTTGAGCTTCAGGTTTCGAGCTCTTGAGACATCACTCTGATCTTCAACAAGTAAAATGCATGCTCAGTGTGATTTTCAAGAGTGAGTACACAAAATATTTTATTTTTCGTTCTCAAGAACTCATTTGGTCCAGTGGCAGGATCCTTGAGGTCATTGTTAGGTCACAATGGAAAACACTGCCCCAGTGATTATGCTGGCCTTTTTTTGAATATGCACAGACAAATACGCCAGTAACATCCTTAAATAATTCATTAGTATTTATATCATCCAGTAACATGGGGAATTCTAGAAGCTTTCTTGAAAACATTTCGACACCATCATGATTCTCATGAGCAACAACAAAAGGGAAACCATATTAGATTATCTTAAATTGTCCAGAAAATTATGCCAATTAGCTCTGAGTTTTTTTTTTTTTTGGAATAATGTACAATGATCTAAAGAAATGATAATGGCCTGATTAATAATAAATACATTAATTTGCATTGTTTTGGGAACAATATAGTTTAGCATTGCTGACCTTGGCACTGATGAAAAGTGTGATGTGAACAAGTTTTCAAGGGATATTTTATAACTGACTGTTTATTAAATATACAATTTATGAAAAGCAAATAAGGTTGCAGGAGTTTTTTGTCCATTGATATTTGAGAAAATGCCTCTGGATTAAGTTATCTAACAATGCAATGACTATGACATGACAATGACAATGACCCTGAGCACACGGCCACAGTTACAAATCAAAAAGTGGAAAATATTTAGAGCCGTTAGTTCATCTTGAAATTGAAGTAATTTTGTACATGCACTCTACTTTTTGAAGATGAGAGGGGTTATCTTAGCTGTATTTGGGTGGGAGAGTATAACCATACTTTGTGATTTAAAAAAAGAATAATATACCGCCCATGTTCTTCTTTGGATCACTGAAACTGCTTGAGTAAAGAGAAAGTAACTACAAAAGGGAATATCTCTGCTTTGCTTTAAAAGTGCACGATTCTTCTGGAGAGTGTTGGCCACAAACATTTTTATTGCTAAAAATGACTCAAGAAAAATAAACATTAATTTCTCATGACTTTCTTGTATTTGCATATGAATTTCTTGGCATGTATTTTCAGCTTTTAAAGAGATACTGCAGAGGCTTTTCTAAGGCCTTTTTTACCGCTTCAATTTGAACTGGAACTCGTGAGTGGGTGTGGTCATATGATGATGGTGCCACGTAGTCATATTATGAATATTCATACGGTCAAAGAGTGAAAGGGTGTGTCGATATAAGTCGTAATAATAACGTTAGCAGTAATACAAAGCAATTCACATTTGAACTTGAACGAACTAGTTAGCAGTAAGGGTCTCAGTCTCGAAGAGGAAAAAAAACCCGTTGGTCTCTGCTTTTATACCACGTGCCCAGCCGAGACCACCCCTAGGATCACCTCAACTCCGCCCATTTTTATATTAAGGATCTCGTGACATCACGAATCCCAGGAAACTAGCGTATTGGTAAGCCTACACAAAAACTCAGATAAAACTATTTTGACTAAACATGAGATTTTCGGACATAAACAGTTGTGTATGATCATAATCTAACCCAAAACATCGGTTTTCAACGGGAAAAGTCGGTTTTTGACTGCAGTATCACTTTAAGAGTCTATGGCAGGGGTGTCCAATCTTACCCGAAAAGGGCCGGTGTGGGTGCAGGCTTTTGTTCTAGCCCAGCACTATGACACCTGATTCTACTTATCAAGGTCTTGATTGAAGAGCACGATTAGTTAATTAGTTGAATCAGGTGTTTGTAGTGCTGGGCTAAAACAAAAACCTGCACCCACACCGGCCCTTTCCGGATAAGATTGAACACCCCTGGTCTATGGGCATCTATGTATTGGACCCATGACAAAATAATAGTGTTAATGACAACGTATGGAGTGCATCTCTCTGGGGTTTGCAGTTGGGCCTTGACCTGTGACTTATTGACTCTGAGGTTAATCGTCTGTTGGCCTCTTAATATGCGTTCACAGGCTGCTTGCTCATAGGCAATCCACATCATGGCTCTCTGGGAGTGGGGTTAACAAGAAAGGACACATTCTCCCGAGAACAGGCTCTTCTCCATAGATTCAAATCTCTGATAGTGGCGCAGAGTAACCTTTCCTGTAGTGAATGATCTTAGTTCAATTCATATGGCCCATCTTTAAGAGAATACATTAAACCGTGTCAAATTGGAACTAGTGGTGGGTGTATTGAATTTTTTAAATGGTCATTTGTTATTTGTGTGAAAAGCATAACACTGCTTAACAAAAAAAGGCCAATATTACTGCTTCAACAGCTTTGATTTTTCTTCAATTAGAATTTCAGAATGAAAATGCACAGATTCATGTTCATACTCATAGAAGCAAGCTGCTCAGTTCACTTAAAGTTAATATTTCATGAAACAAAATAAATCCCAAGATCATAAATCCATTTTCAAATAATGTCTCCAAAGAAATCCTAGGAGTTCACTTTTTTTCCCCCCAGCTGAATGCTTGCAATCTGGAGTTTGAAAAGACAGGCAGATTCAAAAACAAAATTTAATATCTGGATTTTTATCCAAATTCATAATTCTGAATTTTGGAGGCTCAAACCCTAAGAGGAGGGAGTGCCAGTGAAGGTTTTATTTGAAGCTGAAAAAGATAGGACTTCCTGACTGTAGTGCCTGATAGCACATAGTGGAAAAAAAATAATAAAATTGGAGAGTGCAGAACTCTCCTGGGGCCCTATCTTACACCCGGCGCTAAGCGGCGCTAACCCAAATGCAAATGTCTTTGCTATCTTACACCCAGCGCATGGTTCATAATAACGCCTTGCGTTCACGTCCTTTAACTACCATGTATTCTTGCGCCCATTACAAGTGAACTGGGCATGTTGGTCTTAAGATGAGGAGTGGCCAGGATTCTTTCTGGCGTATTGCTATCTTGAGCCAGCAGAAAGCGCTTGCGCTAGAACCACTACAAACCTGGTCTAAAGTCATGTCGCAGTTGTTTACATGTTATTTTAACGGCGCATATAAGTGCGTCTACATAGGCGTGTGCACAACGCGCGTACCGTCTGTTACACACAGGGGCGCGCACAAGCATGACTAAAATATCTAGATCACAATGTGAAATATTGTTATTGTGTAGGCTATGTCAAAAATGCATAATAATAAAAGGTTCCATAGGTTCACATACCTTTCCCTCAGCGAAGGGAAACGATGCCACATTACATTGCTCTCAGCCCACTCCATCAACATCCAGGCGATGTGCGATGGTACGGGACAATGGCTATCCATTAAAAAGGAGCTGATAACACCTATATCAAGCCTAATGCGCAAATTGTCATTTACACCTAATGCATGAATTGTCATTCAATGGAAAACTTGCGCACTGCAATAGACGGACATTTGAGTTTTGAAAATGTGCTTCAGATGTCATTACAATACAGCTCTGTTTATCTAGGAATACAGCCTGTAAGTAAATAGAATGGTTTGTGACTGAAAAAAGTTCAAAACCTTGTCCAGTGAATATTGCTTTTATTGTTTTTCAAATAGCCTAGGCTACAGCGGATTCGCTGTGCATAAGGTTTTTTTCGATAGCCTATGGTTAAAAAACAGAGATAAATGTCACCATGTTAACTGAATTGTAACCTTAGCTATTCTTCTTCATATTTTTTTAATTACAGTGACAAGGTTTCCATACCCTCAGCTTATTAAAACCCCGCTGATTTCACCTGTTATTCCATAACTGAACAAAAGATTTTAAAGAGAACTAAGTGTCTAATTAGAAACGAAAACAAATTTGCAGCACGTTACAATTAATTCACAATTCATTTTAATACCATTATCTGCATGTGCGCTTTACAGGAGCAGCTCTGTTTCCCCTGCTGTAAATCGCACTTTTAACGGTCTTCCTGGGAAAGTTGATTGTTTTAAAGCATTACGCTACCAGTAAAACAGGTTGGTCACATTTCCATAAGCAGGACATTATAAAACAAGGGAAAATATGCGTGAACCTATGGGTTGCCAACCTGACAGCTTTATTGTATTTGTTGTCATCATTAAGGAAAAATAATGTTATTTATTTTATTCAGTTCATTGCTTCATTGCATAATCAAACGAAATTCGTTAAACAAGCAGGCTAATTTGGCGTTTTCTAAGGTGAGACGGAAGCCATTGGTAGCTTATTCTCAGCTGGTGCATGCAGGTGCCTTTAACTAAATTTAACCGCATATATTTTGTAAAATAACAGCACTGTCGGGAATTACCGGGAACTCATAATGGTTAGTCCGAATAATATTTATCATAGGCTACTATTGATCCATACAGCCTATTCCTTGATCGCACTAAACACGCACGAGCATGTCTGTTTCGCCATCATATAAGCAATCCGCCAAGGTGGAAAAGCAGGCTTTTAAAGGGAATGGGATATGACATTTTGATTGGTTTATTGCATGTCACGCCCAAGACACACCTATAATTAATGAAGAGACTAGGTTCAGCCCACTTGCACGCTGCGCCGTGCTTAGCGCCTAAAAAACATGCCGTTAAAATAGCAAAAGTGGACTTGGACACGCCCTAAATGGACTTTACGCCATGCGCTTAGACCAAGCGCCAAGATCACCAAGATAGAGCCCCTGAACTTACATCATTTGAAGTGCAACTACGCCAGCAGATCTGTGTGTCACCTGTTGTTTTTCAACATCACTGTTTTATATTCCACAATCTTTTATCACTGGAGTTTAAATGCTCAGTGGTAGATGGAATTGTCCCTTTATTGCTATTGCCTCTGGGCTCCACATTATTGAAATGTCTTCAAACTATTGGTGTCCTGGTACAACAAAATGAATAAATAAAGTCAATTGAATGGGAGCAGGGACTGGTGTCATTAATGCTTTTGAGTCACGCAGAGAAGACATGGGAATTTAACAGGAGGATGTAGTGTAGTGTTTCTTTTTTTCTTTGGACTCAGCAATCTATACTCCCAAGCTTTGTGCTTTGTGCTATCGGCTCTGTCGGCGCCGTATCAGAAATGCTTTTTTACATTCAATGCTGTGACAGTTTTATCTTTATACGATTTATTTCTGTTAAAAGAATGATTCTTCCATCCCTAACATTTTTATGAATAGGACTCATCTATGCACACTGCACATGTGCCTTTAATCTCACACTGTCACATCTTGCATGGTGTCAAAGTGCTGTTTGAAAGTATTTAAGAGATCGGCCCTCCCGCTGACACTTTCATAATCGTATTGACGAAGGGCATTGAGATTTCCTTTGCAGGAGCTGGTGAGGCTTTTGTACCGTGGGCCTCCAAAATGGATCGGGCAAACATTCCACATGCTTGTACACTGAACTCCTCTGACAAGTAAATCAATGCAGAAAAGATGACCTATGATGCCTGCTCATTGACCTGCGGGAATGGAATCATTTGCTTAGAGGTTAGACAAAAGCAAGGAATTTCATTTTCGAGGCAATATGTGTGAGACTGCAGTTCAATCAAGCAAGTAATGTTCTCAGTTGTTACAATGAATATGTGTGCAGTATAGTACTTCACGTAATCTTATACATGTAATCTATGTATGTGTGTGAGTGCGAGTTTATACAGTACTGCATGCTCTGAGGCCTATATATAGTAGACATTATAGATGGTATGTCCTCCCTTCTCAACCACTGAATTTGTTTTAGACCATGTTTGAAATAGTTTTATGATAAACTGTTTTAGAAGACCTTCCAAATGTTATGTAAATTGCTGGGACTTTTTTGTACTTTTTGTACTTTGTGTGTCTGTGTTTGTACAGGCAAAGTATTGCATTTTCTTAATAATTTTCCTCACAATAATTGTGTGACACCCTTAGTGAAGTCACATTGAATGGCATATTTTATGTAAAAAAGCACTTATGGGACCTTGTTTTCTTCTTTTGTTGTGATATACATATTGCACAGGAATGACATATGGTTTGGATTGCACCGAAAAGTGACATTTACAGTATGTGTGTACATGTGTATATATATATATATATATATATATACATACGTATACATATATATACGCCATTTTGGTTCTTTTGTGATTAGCATTTAAAATTTGTAACTAATTTAAAATGTTTATAGCAGGTTAAAAACAGGTTTTAACCCAAACCCTAACCATAACTCAAACCCTAGCCCAGACTCTTACCATAAACCTAGCCCTAACTGTAATTCTTACAGTTTTCCTAAGCCTAATATCTAACCCTTAATCTTAAACCCAACCCTATACTATAGCTACACAGTCTTGACATTTGCCCACAATAACAGTCTCAGCATGAATAATTATTAATTTTGATTCCTGAACAAGGTAGTATTTCATATTTTGAACTGAATTGAAATGTTTACTATAAACCGCTTTTGCATCAGACTGCAAATATTCTGTCCATGAGTGCTGTTTGTAGAATGTTTCTGTTGAAGCCCAGCAGGCAGTGTGCCAGTTGGTGCCAGTTTGTTTCTCAGAAGGAGAGTAGGGCTTCTTGGGCCTGATAGGTTCTCCATTCTCTCGTACATTAACGGCTTTTTCCACCAAACCCCTTCTGTTGATGCGTTTTCAGTGTCTGTATTAGATCGCCACACTACCTCAGAACCATGAAATCAATCAAGCTACTTTTTTTTATTCTCTGAAAGATAGAGTTTTGTGATAAATGTACTAATCACAATAAAGAATTATAGACATACAAGAGAAAATGTCTTCAGATTCTTGACCTGTTATAGATTCTGTCCCTCTGTGATGGGGTGACAATTTATTTATTGTTTTTCCATTGATTTCTCATAATTAAACTAAGAACGTGAGCCGCAATTTGAAAACAAAACAAATTCTTAATTTATATCTAATTATGGAGAAGAAAGGCTGGTTATGCATGAATGCCTGAGAGAGTCATTTTTGAAATGGCACGGTTCGAAGATTAACATCAGCAAGACGTTTGACAGGCGCATAATGGAGATTGGTGCTTTTGGTGAACTTTCTAGTCTGCTGTGAAGGGGGAATCAGCAAGACTGCTCTCTGTTTATGCAAATTGTTTTCATAAATCCTGACAATGAAATTTGATCAAGTACTCGATAGGATACATTCATCTTTAGACGTGGGGTACCAGGTATGGGGTAAATTTCCAGTGCAAAAAATAACACGAGCAAGCAAAGGCTTACACAAAGGCTAAGTTATATTTCCATGAAATAGCGCTTTTAATTTCCACAACCTGTCAAGAGGCCTGAAGACCACTAGCAGGCCACATGGCTGAGGCTTAGGACATGAGGTCCACGTGGAGGGGGTGATGTCATGCTACATCCCCTGTCTCTCCTGTCACCTGAGCAGATAGCGAGGGAGAGAGAGAGATAGAGCAAGCGAGGGGAAAAGGAATGGAGAGTGTGAGAAAGGGGAGGAAGGAACAAATAAGAGAGAGGTCAAGCAGGATCTGCAGGCAGATCAATAGCCCCATATCAGGGAGAGAAACAGACATGAATAATGAATAAAATGTGTAGGATCAGCCTGAAGGAACACAATAACCCTTTCCTCCAATGGAGCGTGTTTCTGTAACACAATAGGCACCAAGGGTGGAGCGGTGCTGAGGTTCTCCAGAAAGCGCAGCATGTGTTCCAAAAACTGGCACACTGAATTAACAAGGCTTACCCGGTCTGCTAGAGAGTTAAGGATTCATATTTAAAAGCTATCCTATATCCTTTAATAAAGAAACAGGGTCTGGCAGTTGTGTGTGGGTTATTGTGATTTCACGTGTCAGGATCAACAGAAGAAAGATTGCCAAGTGTACTGCCAACGTGACAAAGTGTAGAGAAATGCAATGTTGGACATTCAATTTGAATTAGATTCTATGCATGATTCTGGTGCTCCGGTATTTACCAATATGACTGTTGGATGAAAGAAAAAAAGAAACAAGAATTAATTCCCCTGAAAGGAAATGCATTGTTCAGTCAGATCGTTGATTTTATTTTTAGTCTTTATGTTTTCTCCATCAGGCAGTAAGGTTGAGCTAGCTGACCAGTTCTAGAGCATGTCTGTTTCCTTGAGTATGTTAAACTGAGAAAAAAATTATTCTAGTTACTTTGTAGAATAGAGTTGGAGGTGTATAATCATCACAACAACAGAACCTACCATTGGACAATAGGAATGTCATGCCAAAGGTGATATGGACTAGAAATCATCTTTATTCAACAATCATGATGACGAGTGAAAATGTGAAAATGTGACATATATTATAAAAAAATATTTTTTTCTATAGACTTGTGTCTTTCCAGTGTAATAGACTGTAAATATTCTGTGCTCAACATTAATGTAAAAAAATTATTAAAATATTAAATATTTGAGACATTTATGATTATTTCATTGGAAAACAACAAAATACATAAGACTAGAGTCTCACAAGAAAAATTGTTTATCCCTGTGGGTTTTAAAAAAATCAAATGGGTGTCAAATAATTTGTTCAACAACAATGTTGAAATAAATTAATGAAGTTGTGTTTGAAGACATTTGATGGTGACAATTTGTATCAGTGGAAAAACAGTAAAAATACACAATCATGTCAAAACGTTCTAAATATGTCCTTTTTAATTTAGATTGATGCGGAATCATGTCTTCTCAATAATCATGGTGAAATCAAAGAATTAAAATGTGTTTGATGTCATTTATGAAAATCTGTTTCAGTGGAAACCAAAAAATATTTAAGGGTAGTCTTCTGTCAAATAAAATTTAAAAAGGCAAAACTTCTGAAAATCTCATTTTTCATTTAGATGGATGTGTCAACAACCATGGTGAGGTAAATTAATGGAAATGTTTTTGATGACAATAATTATGATGAAAAAATATAATTCACTGAGAAAACATGTCTTGTAGAGACTTCATTCAAAAAGTGTTAATTTGTGTTTTCTTCATTCATTTGGATGCAAAATCATCTTTATTCAACAACCCCAGGGAAATTAATGAATTGAAATGTGTTGACGACATTTATGAGTTATTATATAGTTATATAGTTCAATAGAAAAGCAACCAGAGTCAGGAGAAACAACCCTTAAAGTGATCCATCCAGATCTACTGCATAGCTGGCAGCAGAGTGATGGTTTGAGGCTCGTTGATACCTCAGACCCTGGATGACCTACAGCCATTTAGCCAACCATGTGTTCCATACTGTTCCTGCATAATTTACAGCTTAATCCAGTCCCTCCATTTTTAAATTTAATCTGGAGAACAAAACAGTTTAAGTTGATAAATCAGCAATAATATTGATAGAAACCAGAAAAGATAATACCTGATTTTCTTGTGAGAGATCCTTTATTTGCAACCATAAGTCAGATTTACATTTAGCATTTATTTTATAATGAATGTACAAATTGTTATTGTAAAGGAGCAGCTAAAAGGATAGTCACAAAATAATCATGTAAGCATTAACTTTGCCTCATAATGCGTGGCAGTGTAGGTATGTGAGCTCCGTATTGACAGTATTCAGACTTTCATTTCTGTTTCTTTCCACTTTGGAAAATGGCAAACCCAGTTGGCTTTCCAATTATTATTTTAAATTATTTTTTGAACTGTTATAACGAACACACTGTACACAGACCTGACATATCCTGAATATGAATGAATATCTTCACATGGTGAACAATTGGCAATTTACACTTAATGTATGCCATTCTTGAGTTTCCACCGTTTTGTTTTTTGTAACATTCTTAAATTATTCTACTACTCTACTATACTCTAAGACAATTTATCTGTTTCTTTCTTAACATGCAACCTTCAAACATGTCATACACTCCTCTTATATAAAAAATAAAAAAGGTTGTTACATGAAAAAAACACTTGCCAATCTTATGGCATTTAATAATATGCAAATGACATGCAATGTGATTGTGTAATGATTTTCTCAATATGTAATTTCTGTTACCATGGTTCAAAACACACCCACAACCCATCAATTTACAGAATTCCTGTGTAATATACAAATTAGATCTAAAAGGAAAAGCATTTGATCTGCCAATACACAAATATAACATTTCATTTGAATGTATAGTTCTGAACATATTCATATACAGATATAATTGCTGGTTGTTATATGTTAAATAATATAGCCACCATTAACCTCTAAGTGATCATCTAAGTTCTCTGTTTCCTTAGTTCTCTATTTGACTTATTAATTAGTATTAATATTAATTATTTAGAGAATGTTTACATACAGCTTAATGTGAGAAAAGCAAAGAAGATAGGGATGATCATTCGGCTGCTTTTTTACTCTTTGAACTTGTGCTTATTTGTAAGTCAAATTTATGGACAAACATTGATTTAATCCAGGCCATTGTGTGGTGGTGTCGTGTGTGTTGTTACGGTGGTAGATATACTGTAGCACAGTAGTTTAATCTGATGGTGGATTTAGTGTGGTGTGACGAACACAACATAGCAGCGCACAAGGCGCTTCCCCAGCCGAGGAGCATCCGATGTGCATGCAGGCGATCACAGCCATTTCACAGCAATACCCCAAAACGGGAAGAGCAGCTGAGCCCACGGTAAAAGGCTTCACGTGCCCTTTGCTTGACGCACAACACTCCATCAGCGCTGCATTGCGTGGATTAAACCCTTCAATAACTAATTGCAAGTGCGTTTTCAAATAGGACTGTTCCCTCCTGCCTGTCCGCCTGTGATTTGTACCTTTGTTGAAAATGTTGGAAGAAAATCAACAGACAAATGTAGCATTTTTAAAAGGAGGGGGACTTTATTTATAACACAGGGGTGCTGGCGTAAGGTTGCCAGTTCAGCGTTTATTTTACACGATAAATCATCAAGGCTGCTTTTATGTATTTGGAACCAAGACCGCAGTGGCACTAGAAACACACGCTTAAAACAAACAAACCAAAAAAAAATAAAAATTCCCTTTTTTTTGTTGATTTCTTTTTTCCTTTTTTGGTACAAAATGGTACAAACAACAATACAAAATATTTGTGCTGTTGACAGTTTACAAAAAAAGTAACTTGTTAACTGTGCAATGATTGTTTTTTTTAATACTTTTTTTTTTCTGTTGTATCAGTGTGAATATGGTACAGACCAGAATTCCTTCTGGAAAACAACCACTGTCATGCAGGCTGCTACACGTTTTTAAAATTTTCAATATAATAATCACTATATAATTGTCTGTTATAAAAAGACATGCAAAAAAGCTCCAATTGTACATGTATACTTTGCCTAACTTGATCTGTTTAGCTTCAAGCAATTACAACATTATGTACACACAAAAGTGAGTAACATTGGGTGACGCCAATTAGACAAGCTTTTTTTTTCTTTGTAAATTTACCTTAATGCTAACCTTACCCCATTTGAAGTTTCCTGTTTATTATTCTGCACACTCCATGGGCTCGTATAAGCTTTTCCGGATTTATAGACTTCTGCAAAGTAACTTTGCCCTACTTTCAAAAGGCCAACACCACTCTGGAGAGGGTTCCTGGGAAATTGAATGTGTGCAAACCTCATGCTGGACACTGGGGGCGCTGTTGAGCAATTCACGTAAAAGCAAGCACATGACGCACACAGAAGTCTAGCACCACAGACAGCACTACTGTGTCATTTAGAGAGGACACAGCAACAGCTTTTAACGGTGGGTACACCTTGTTGTTCGAACACAAGGAGAAGCATAGCTGCAGTACCCTCTTACATGCTGCTTAGACTTTAAAAATTGATTGCAAAAAGGACAATGATGAGTTTCACCCAGTGGAGTACTTTTTTTTTCAGAGTGAACATCCACCGACTCAAAATGTGTCAGCAGATCCACGTAAAATCCCACGTCTGTTCAGTATGGCTCTGTGACGGGAAAATATAATATACCATTGTAGGAATCTGCTTAATGTTAATTTAGGCCCCCTACAGTTGACCCCAGTAGACATGTCATTAACCTGAACTGAGCTTCCAGAGATTTGTGAGTGTGTATATGAGGAAGGGTAAAGGTCTGCCCTTCTCTTTCGTGTTTAGTGTTCAGAACATGAACATGATTATAGTTACGATAATTGTTACAGTAATTGGTGTGTGATGAAAGACTAAATGATTGACAGTTCAAAGTATAAGAGACTGTTGTGCAAACAAAGTCAGCAAGCCAGCCAATTATATTTTATTCTACAACATAATAATAAACGGCTGGGTTCTGGTGCAAATGATGGAGTGAAAGTTAAAAAAACAACATATTCCTAGTATATACAGGTTTGCTCTTGGTCAAATGAAAAAATGTAATTTTCTTCAAAGGTACTTGCTTGCAGATGTCTATTTAGCTTTTTTCTTTTTTCCCCCTCACAAGAGCAAGGTGTTACATGACAGTGAAGATCATCAAAGAGAACATGTGGTACTGTTACCAGAGCCAATTCTATTTCTGTCTCTGAGCAAAGCAACACTGCAAATAAAAATGTCTTCATTTAAGCTCGAGATGCAGTTTCAGCTATTAAAGGGCACTGCGTTTTTTTTTTCAAGATGAGCGATCAAATTCACAAAAAAAGCAGAATTAAAGCAGAAAACATATTAGTAATGTTAGTAATGAAAAAAAAGCTATTCCTTAAAATGAATATGGCTTACTCGCTTGTGACTGTGAACTTGGGTTGAGGAAGGATGTTAGTTTGAATGGGGTTTGGGCGGTCACAATAGTTGGTGTGTATGTGTTTCTGTGTGTGGGAAGAGCGGGTGGGTGATATCCTTTTTAAAATGTATTCTGTCCTGAAGATTTATTTTTTTATATCCCTCATTCCATTTGTGATCCAGTATACATAGTAGAGAGTGTGCCTGTGGACATTCAGATATAACCTCGACTACATAACTGTGGACAACACTGTGCTTTACACAATGCATGGTGTGGCAGAATAATAATGAAAAGGCCTGTCAAAATAGCAGCAAGGTAAGTAAGCTATAGGGCGTGCCTGGATAACTTTGGGGACTGGACATTCTACCATGGCAGGAATGCAAACATTGTACTTAACTCTTTAAAAAGTAAGAGAGTAAAATGATATAGGCATGGGCTTTTATCTAAGAGTTTGTATCCTGAATTTTTGGGGTGAAAATATGTATTTTTTGTTTTAAATAAAACACAAACACAACACAAATCAATAGGGATGCTTACAAGTATGTACAAAATAACAAAAATGTTGTAAGGTATATAAAATGTTGTGTGTGTGTGTGTGTGTGTGTGTGTGTGTGTGTGTGCGTGTGTGTGTGTACACAATAATAACAAATGTAAAAGATGTAAGTAATGAAAAGCAAGGCGTAGTTACCCTGTACATGTCTGTAGAAAATCAAAGTGGAAAGCAAAAACCAATAAACAACTGGCTTCTCCACTTCCTGTCTGTCAAGCTACTTTGGACGTGAAATGGCGTCAATTGACCCATTCCTGCGTCAGCTTCCTGTTGTTCACGCGTTGGAGAGGTATTGTCATGACACTGCAGTGCCTCGAGGCCTGGCCTTCTTCCTTTGGAGCACTTTATTAGTGCAGCTCTTAAAGCCCCCCCCCCCCCCCCGGCAAAGGCATTTCCTCCAAAAACCAAACCTCTAACTGCGACCTCAAGCAGACCTCACCAAGCACATTCACTGCCCTCTCCCTCTGCTCAGTAAGGCAATTTCCCAATTCCCCCCCGAGTGTCCACCAAAAAAAGTGGCAAAAAAAAAAGAGATGTTGAGGCTATCTTGGTGGCTTTGCCGTCCAGCTCATTTCTCACCAGAAAATCAGAGGTCACCTTCATTAAAAGGTATTTCCTCAAGTAATTAATGGCTTAATTAAAAGATGAGGGAACGATAAATCCCCAATCCTCAGAACACGGAAAATCTGCAGTCTGAAGGAGCATCGGTGGATTTTAACACCTCGCTGCTGTTCTGATTCCCGGCTCGCGACTCATACTCATCGGAGTTGAACGTTATAGAGATCATCACACTCAGCACAAAATCACATGCATACGAGTGCCACAACTGTGGTGGGGGGAAAAAAGATACTAGGTGGTATCTCACTCTCATATAACTATGGCCATCCCTACTTACCATCACCTTCCCTCCATCTGCACTAGGAGAATATTCCAGATCATTGCAAAATGAGCCAAATGAATACAGAGGGAATTAATTTGCTGGAGGGTAAGAGTGCATAAACACTAGATTCAGAACTGAAAGGCAAATACAGTTTGCATATCATATTGTTACAGCGCCTCAGTCTTATCGTTTCTTCTGTCCTTTCACCACAGCTCACTAGATACAGAGCTCTACATATTCAGGATGGCTCTTTATTAATCTTAGAGAAGGGCAGCAGAACGGCTCTTTATGGAGTGTTGTAGTCCTATTGAGAGCTAAATTATTCTTTAGAGATACTGTAGTCCTTGTGAACAAAATAAATGATTATTTATGGGTACTGTAGTTCTTATGAGACAGCTGAATGATTATTTATGTGTACTGTAGTCCTTGTGAAAGTCAAATGACCTTGTATGGATACTGTTTAGTGAGGGTGTGACAGATGATTCTGTATATGTGCTGCAATGGGTACTGTAGTCCTGGTAAAATAGAACATTTGTTAATAAAACTGCTATGATTTGCAGTGCAGTTTTAAATTTTGTTTTTATTTTCTAACACACATTCAATATTTATATGGATGAAGATTAAAAAAAGATCACTATTACCATCAATGACAGTAAAAGCTCCCATTTTCTCCCAAAAGTTTTGTATAACTGCTGTTGGTCTGTGGGATGTGTACCCAGGATTGAAAATGGAATTGCATTAGTAGTAGTGTATCAAAATACAGATTTTACAACACTTGAACAAATCTTGCAAAACAAATGCCTAAAGCATCTGAGAAAAAGTTGAAGCTTTGAATCATTGAGCAATTCTCCATATTTATAGAACTGGAAAAGGCATGACACAAACTACTTGCAGTTTCCTGGTACTTCAAAAATAGTTATTTTACATCTTTTTTTGTCTTTTTACAGTTTAGTTTTCTTCAACCACATTAACCAATCTGGCCACTGAATATTAAGTGCCATGTTGAAAACCTTTGGGGGAGATAAAAATCATGCATTTTTTCCAAGTCATTTATCAAACTGAAGAGAAAACGGTTTTGTACAAAAAAAAATGTCATCCTCTTTTCTACACGTTTACATTAGTTTTTCAAGCTATTTAAAGCCTTCTCAAAAAGAGCTACACGTGCTAACACACTGCTGCTCCCCCTCCATCGCATGCCTACCGGGTCTGGATGAGCTGTAAGTGCCACAGATCAAACAAACCCACGGCTATCCAGACTCACCAGCTTCTGGGGTCACAATTCAATGGGACAGCGCTTTCGTTTTCTCATAAATCCCTATTCAAGGGAACAACTGTCCAGTATTAAAATCGTGAATCTGAACCACTTCTCATACCCATAATATGGCTACGCGTCCAAGACGGATGAGCCAGCACAAGAAACATTTATTAGCTCACACTGAAAGATACACATCGTATGACTTCCACAAAGCACTTTTAAACATCCATGTTTAGTGTTTCCTTACGTAGATAACCCTCTGCCCAGTTTGTTTTTCCAAGAACAAATTCAAAAGCAATATTGTTTTTTGTTTTTTTTAATGTTGGCTTAGTGTCGTCGTGGTAGTGAGTGGGATTTTCAGGATTATCATAGAGGGAGACGAGGGGGAAGGAATGAAAGTGTGTCGAACACAGCCATTCTAATGGCAACCAATCCTGAGTTAGAGGGGATCCAATAAAATGCACCACAAAAGGCACTTTTATAACAACAGTGCTTCTGTTCTAAGAATTCAAGTTAAGAAAGAAGGCCTTTTCACACCCTCTTTAGATATGAAGGGAAAAAGGTGTTCCCAGCTGTCTGCGATGGAGTGGTACACTACGGCTGAAGACAAGAAGCAAGTCGCTTTAGCATGCTAGTAGACAGCTTGTGTTTAAGCAAACGTGAAAACGTAAAAAAATAAAATAAAATAAAAAAGTCAGAAGGAAGCCTCGCTCCTAAATATAGCAAATGAAAAAAGGAAAGAAGAAAAGAAGGACAAAGTTTTAAATACTGTCTGCAGGAGGGGATAGGTTACAAAGCTGCCTCTTTGTACAGTCCTCACTGGTGTCGCAGTTGGTGGGGTGGGTTTTGGGTTCTGCCTGTGATTGAAGAGTGTTGGGGGGGGGGTCACTTCCCAGGGGAGGAGCCTAGTCGTCATCCCCTCCCCCGTACATATCGGCCAGCTTCTTGAAGCGTGGCCCCCAGTCGTTGAGATAGTCGTAGTCTTGGTCGCCGGTGCTGGATGAGTTGAGGGAGCTGACCGAACCGGCGGTGGAACCGCTGCCCTCGTAGTCGAACACCAGCAGCGAATCGTAGGGTGGCGCTGTGGGGTCATTGTCTGCTGCCCTCAGGCCCTGCGGAAGGCGGGGAAATGAATGTCAGATCGGCACTCCCACTCTGAGATGCTTTATGAATATGGGCCCATAAGTGTCTTGATCGTGCTGTGTGGGACGTGTGTGAAAAACTACCATCTGCTACCCAATGACTCAGAGTGGAGTACATAAAAACATGGAACATAAAAACATTTCATAACAAGAACAGGCAATTCAGCCAATCTGGGATTTGTCATTTTGGCTTCTGTCAACAAGACAGTAGACTAAAAAAACAAGATAGTACAAATCAATAAAAATGTTTTCTCCTGTGTGCAAGGACTTTGACTCCTTATCAAGTTATCATGATGCATTACATTTCCAGGCACTTTCTGTCAGCCTGCTGTACTCCACGCATGATGAGCATCTAGCTCCAGCCTAAGTGCCAAGACATCCAGTGCACAATCTCTCTCAGAGTGGCTGATGGGAAGCGAAGTCCATTAAAAGTTAATACATACTCAGAAACCTATTGTTTTTCCACTTCAAATCACATCAGTTTGGTTGCAAGATATTCAGCATTTTGCCTTTTAAGCTCACGTAAAGGTTGGGGCCTTGGACCAGGAGGCCCCAGTGTGAGCTCAATGAGGGGGAACTGGACTCTGCACAACACAGCAGCATATTCCATATCAAAAAGGAAATATGAATACGTAAGCACATAAGCAAGAATGCACAAAAAAAAAATAGTCGTGCAAAAAAAAACAAAAAAAACATTAGAACACACAGGGGTTGATATACTAAAGGTCTGCGTGTACAAAATCAGGTGTAAAACTGTTACCACCCACAAAAAAATCATCAGAGGTCATGTGACTACTAACGGCGTAGTATAGTAGTATAGTATAAGTATAGTTACGATCATTTCAGTACTGACAAACATCTTGCTCCCGGCAGAAACAGAAACGAGAGACATCCAGTGAAACGGCAGATTATTTAGTGTGACTGTAGCATATACCTAACTGTTCCAAACATGCAAAATCTCTCAGTTAAATATGGCTGTTTGCTGGAGTCGTTTACATAATGCCTTTGTTGATCACCCGCAAAGTGTGAAATGATAACGCGTGCAAATACTTTGGTTGTATTTAAAACACACACACACTTCAGTTTTCAGAGATATTCTCAGCACAGGCGGTATGTTCCGAGTGAGTTTGTCTCTCCCTGGCGCATTGTAAATAAACCTCAATTATCTTAAGAGAAGCCGTCAGTGTGTTCTTCATCGTCCTGCATTTCATCCCCCGTAAGGGCAACAGAATCCTAACATGGAAATGTCATTCTTTTTCTGTATTTTGCAGCACAGCCGGTAGAGGGAGTGAGAAAGAGGAAAAGGATCTTGCGGTCGTTTTTGCGGAGTAGTACCCATACTGCAGCCGGTAGGGGACGTAGGAGCGCGGTGACCGCAGAGCTGCACTGTACCTCGTTGATGAAGTCCCCGATGTCTCCGGGGTGAGGCACGACTGGCCGAATGGGATACTGGGACTCAGGGACCACAGGCCTCTCGTCTACCCTCCGAACCCCTGGGGGCTTGCTGATGATGTGGTCCAAAGATTCGGGCTGCTGTAACTGACTCAGGTCATAGTCCTGGTGAGGGAGAGAGACAGAGATAGGAAGAAAGAGAGAGAGAGATAAATGGAGAGCCTGAGGGTGTGTGTGTGTGTGCGTGTGTGTGTGTGTGTGTGTGTGTGTGTGTGTGTGTGTGTGTGTGTGTGTGCGTGTGTGTATGTGAGGGACTGAACTGACCTGGTCTTCCTCCCCTCCTCCCTCCTCATCGTACTTCAGTATGTTGTCTCGGACGTCATCCTCTGGGTCGATCAGCAGCTGTTTGGTCTGACGCTCCTTTTCCCTCCGCTTCATCCACACCACAAAGAGGAGGACCATGGCTGGAACACAACACACAACGTCATCCCACAACTTCCTCACACAACGTCATCGCACAACATCCTCACACAACGTCATCGCACAACATCCTCAGACAACGTCATCGCACAACATCCTCACACAACGTCATCCCACAACTTCCTCACACAACGTCATCGCACAACATCCTCACACAACGTCATCGCACAACATCCTCAGACAACGTCATCGCACAACATCCTCACACAACGTCATCCCACAACTTCCTCACACAACGTCATCGCACAACATCCTCAGACAACGTCATCGCACAACTTCCTCACACAACGTCATCGCACAACATCCTCACACAACGTCATCGCACAACTTCCTCACACAACGTCATCGCACAACATCCTCACACAACGTTATCGCACAACTTCCTCACACAACGTCATCGCACAACTTCCTCACACAACGTCATCGCACAACTTCCTCACACAACGTCATCGCACAACATCCTCACACAACGTCATCGCACAACATCCTCAGACAACGTCATCGCACAACATCCTCACACAACGTCATCCCACAACTTCCTCACACAACGTCATCGCACAACATCCTCAGACAACGTCATCGCACAACTTCCTCACACAACGTCATCGCACAACATCCTCACACAACGTCATCGCACAACTTCCTCACACAACGTCATCGCACAACATCCTCACACAACGTCATCGCACAACTTCCTCACACAACGTCATCGCACAACTTCCTCACACAACGTCATCGCACAACATCCTCACACAACGTCATCGCACAACATCCTCAGACAACGTCATCGCACAACATCCTCACACAACGTCATCCCACAACTTCCTCACACAACGTCATCGCACAACATCCTCAGACAACGTCATCGCACAACTTCCTCACACAACGTCATCGCACAACATCCTCAACATCATCATTTGTCAAATATTATATAAATATACAGTGTAGTCTGTAAGTATTTGGACAATAACACAAATTTTGATGACTCTGCATTTGAATGGATCTGTATGGGAATTGGGGATGCAGGGTCTGCTGGTTTTAGTTGTTACTCCGCACTTAATTGATCAATTAAAGCAGGTGATTACACAGTTAACTCACCTCACCTGGTTCTTTGGTTTAAGTAGTTGCTGTATTTAAGGTGAAAACAAAAACCAGCAGACCCTGTGGCTCTCCAGGACCAGGGTTCCCTACCCCTGGACTAGATTAAGCTGTAAATTACATGGGAATAGTGTGGAACACATGGTTGGCTAAATGGCTATAAGTCGTCAAGGGTCTGAGGTATCAAACGAGCCTGAAATCATCACTCTGCTGCCAGATATGCAGTAGATATGGATGGATCACTTTAAGGGTTGTTGCTCCTGACTAATTTTTCCATAGAGTTCAAGAGGAAAATGAATCAGGAGAAACAACCCTTAAAGTGATCCATCCATATCTACTGCATTTCTGGCAGCAGAGTGATGATTTCAGGCTCGTTTGATGCCTAGAGATCCATTCAAATGCAGAGAGGTTATAGTATCCCTTGTAAGAGTACCTAAAAATAAGAGTCTTTTGATGTTTTTGGGTCACAGCCATCAGGAAGTCATGGCATGCCAAAGGATATGCAACCAAATATTAAGACTATGTATATAAATGACTACAATTGCTACACGGTTCACCCGAAATTGATGTAAAAACCCTCAAATTAAAGGTGACAGTCTGCACGTTAACTCATTACATTACATTACATTACAGGCATTTAGCAGACGCTCTTATCCAGAGCGACTTACACAACTTTTTTACCATTTCTTTCACATATATTAACCATTTATACAGCTGGATCAGTCAAGCCGGAAAGTCTCCCCACCCCTTTCACCTTCTCCACGTTTTATTACATTACAGACATATTCCAAAATTGATTAAATTCATTTTTTCCCTCAAAATTCTACACACAACACCCCATAATGACAATGTGAAAAAAGTTTTTTTGAGATTTTTGCAAATTTATTAAAAATAAAAAACTAAAATTTCTCATTTACATAAGTATTCATACCCTTTGCTTTAATGTATTTTTAAAGTATCATATTTCATATTTGGTCGCATATCCTTTACATGCTGTTACTTCCTGAAGTCTGTGACCATCAACATAAAAAAACTGTCGATATCTTATTTTCAGGTACTGTTACAAGCGATACTATAACCTCTCTGCATTTGAATGGATCTCTATGGAAATTGGGGGGTGAGACTAGATTCAGCTGTAAATTACACTGGTACAGTATGGACCACATGGCTGGCTAAATGGCTGTAAGTTATCAAGGGTCTGAGCTATCAAACGAGCCCCAAACCATCACTCTGTTGCCAGATATGGAGTAGATGTGGATGGATCACTGCAAGGGTTATTTCTCCGGACTCATTTTCCTATAGAACTCTATGGGGAAAAAAGTCAGGAGAAACAACCCTTAAAGTGATCCATCCACATCTACTCCATATCTGGCAACAGAGTGATGGTTTGGGGCTCGTTTGATAGCTCAGACCCTTGATAACTTACAGCCATTTAGCCAGCCATGTGTTCCATACTGTACCAGTGTAATTTACAGCTGAATCTAGTCTCACCCCCCAATTTCCATAGAGATCCATTCAAATGCAGAGAGGTTATAGTATCGCTTGTAACAGTACCTGAAAATAAGATATCGACAGTTTTTTGATGTTGATGGTCACAGACTTCAGGAAGTAACAGCATGTAAAGGATATGCGACCAAATATGAAATATGATACTTTAAAAATACGTTAAAGCAAAGGGTATGAATACTTATGTAAATGAGAAATTTTATTTTTTTATTTTTAATAAATTTGCTAAAATCTCAAAAAAACTTTTTTCACATTGTCATTATGGGGTGTTGTGTGTAGATGTTTGAGGCAAAAAATGAACTCAATCTATTGTAGTATAAGTCTGTAACGTAATAAAACGTGGAGAAGGTGAAAGGGTGGGGAGACTTTCCGGCTTGACTGTATGCTGAAGCGATTCAGGTTAAGTACCTTGCTCAAGGGTACAACGGCAGTGTCCTACCTGGGAATTGAACCGGCAACCTTTCATTTACAAGGCCAGTTCCTTACAAGGCCAGTTCCTTAACCATTATACTGCACTGCCACCCCTAGTCTCATAGTCATAGTCACTGTTCCATTTCAAATCCAATGTGCTGGAGTACAGAGCCAAAACAACTAAAATTGTGTCACTGTCGGACTGCACTGTATGTTATACAGTCTCCACCGTATAACATTATTGGCAACCTCAATTAATATGAGCAAAAAGTGCAGGATTAAATTCAGTTTATTGTTTACCAAATGTCTTCTATGCTCAAAAAATATATAAAATTACATAGTTTAATTGTGACACCATTGATCAGAGGAAAAACAATTCTTAATGCAAAATAAATTTCATTTTGAAGAAGATGTGTCTCGCAATTTGTGCACCCTCCCTTTGCCAAGATAACATGAGGTTAGAGAACACATATCAAGGGATTTCAGACCATTCCTCCATACACAATCTCTCCAGATCTCTCTCCTTGGTCTTCGCTTGTGGACTCTCCTCTTCAGGCCCACAACATCACAGATCCACCACCATACTTCACAGTGGGGATAAGGCTCTTTTCTGCATAACTATGCCTCTTATTATGCCAAACCCATATTTGGTATTCGTTGCCAAAAATTGAGCAATTGGATGATGAAGATATATGCTTTTGCATATACATATGCAAATGTATGGGGGCGGTGACACATTTTTTGTTATTTTGGCTCTGTACTCCAGCACATTGGTTTTGAAATAAAACAATTTATATGAAGTTAAGTGCAGACTGTCAGCTTTAAGTTGAGGGTATTTACATATATCAGGTGACCTGTGTAGGAAGTATCACAGCCCTTTTAACACATAGTCCCCCATTTAAGAGGAGCAAAAGTAATTAGACAAATGAACATAATCTGAAATAAAGTCATCATATTTAGCACTTGGTTTTATATTATACATTATATATAACACGTATATTAATGTATAGAGTATATTCCTAAATTCTTAGGAACAAAAAAATATATATTACTACCATTGAGTTAAATTAATTCTACGCAATAAATTCTTTCAATGTAATATAAGAAATACACGTAGAAATAATACCAAGTAAAACTGTAAAAACAAAACATATTTTTGTTTGTGTACTTCGGAGGGAAGCAGGATTCCATTTTAATTAGAGGGATTTGGTTCACAGTGTATCAAAGACACTGTCAGAAAGGCTCCAGCTGAGAACACAAAGCCTTACAATGGTGCCCTGCTCACAGGGGTCCTGCCAACATTGCTATTTGCCAGTGTTTTTTAAATATTCATATTACACTCACCGCTCCACTGGTGTGACTGAAACAACCAGGTGTTCTATTAGTTTCTCAGGGAGTGAGTGCAAGTGTGTTTTTGTGAGAATGCGGGCGTCCTGAATGTCTGTGTTTGTATGCGCGTTTGTGTGTGCGCGCGTGTGTGTTTATGTGTGCGTGAGAGAGAGAGAGAGAGAGATAGAGAGAGAGAGAGAGAGAGAGAGAGAGAGAGAGAGAGAGAGAGAGAGAGAGAGAGAGAGAGAAGAGAGAGAGAGAGAGAGAGAGAGAGAGAGAGAGAGAGATGGGGTCACTCACTGAGCAGTATGATGATGCAGATGAGTATAGCGATGATGGCCCCAGTCCCCAGGCCAGCAGCTGCCACTGCGCCAATGGTGGTGCACTCCCTGTTCTCATCGCAGTGACACACCTTCACCTTGATGATGGACCTGTTTGACAGAGGAGGGTTCCCCGAATCCGACACAATCACCGGCACATCATACACACCAGACTCCAGGTACTGGATCCGCAGGCTCAGTTGGGCATAGTCACCTGCGGGCCAGAGAAAACACCACCTTTGTCACCCCAAATAACTGGCATCACCCCCTACTTGCCACTCACATATAACGCCAATAACATCTACAGCAAGGGTGGGCAAGGATCGTATCTGCTTTTGGATTTATCAATAATTGAATCATTTATGCAATCTGATAGTTTTGCTATGAAGTGGAAGTTCTTGTGGCCCTATGTCAAAAGTTGTCCTGTGATGTAACAAAAAGGATAAGCTAACTGAGCCAAGGTAAGTGGTGGAAATAAAGTCCTGCGTACACACTGTCCCCACAGAAACGGAATGGCCCGCCCCCCACCCATCATCTAGATTCTCCATTTAGGGGTGAGCTGGGCGCTGGGAGTGGGTGCGGCGGGGGTGGGGGACCCCTCACCATTCAGGCGGGAGATGGTCCAGTTGCGGCGCACGCTGGGGGGGAAGGTGGGCAGCTCGAAGATGAAGGGCCCCACGTTGGGGTCCACGTCGGCGTCGGCCGCCGTGATGTTCACGGAGTTGGTGTTGATCCTCTCGCAGACCTGCCCCTCTTTGGGCTGCAGCACGGGGGCGTTGTCGTTGACGTCGATCAGGTAGATCTGCAGCGTGCCGGTTCCGCTGGCCGGGGGAGAGCCTGCGGGGGGCACATTCACAGCCGTTCTCAGACCCCCGAAGCTCCGGGGCAAACTCGCCGGCATAGAGACACGTCGGGTCAGAACGCAAGCCCCGGCTGAAAGAAGGCTATAATTACCGGTGAACACGGAATTAAGCAAACAGTTTCGGGCATCTGTCTCCATTAGTTCCCTCACACGGCGCTGATAAGACTTCTGCCTGCCCTTTTCAAACAAAGCTCTAGCGGAACAATGCCTTCCTTTCTCTGGAGGGAGCGAGCTTATTCTGTGGACCGCAAAGTATAGTTGTACTGGCTGCTGGAGTGCAGCAATGCCTCAGGACGATTCTCTACATGACAGAAATATGAGAATTCTGATTGCCTTTCAGAACAACTTTCTCTCTATGGAAAAAAAAATAAAAAACACCACCGTTGCTACAAAAAAAGAAACAAAATAAAAATAAAGCATACAAAAGCACCCAAGACATACACAATAATGAAAAATAGAACAAAATAAGATGTTCCATGGATATTTGACTGAACTGCATTTTTCAGATTCTCAGTTATCTTTTTTTGGTGGTATTTTATATCCGCATTTCTGTAAGGCAGACCCATCTGCCTCTGATAATGGCCATTTTTCTCTGCAATCTGACATACAAAAAACCCCACAAACATCTGTCATTTGCATTGATTGAGGAAAACAATACACACCATTTGCAGAGAGGGACAGAATAGATACAGACAGATTCAATGTTTGCCCTGAGCAATTGGGAAGCCAGAACACAGACAGAGATTACAACTAGGACAGAGACACAGAATTACAAAACACCAGTGCTTTCATTCCTCAAGATAGCCATGCACTTTCAGCTTTGTGCCGTTATTCAGTGTCAACAGTCTGAGATAGAATTAGCCTTCAGCCAACTGTAATTATGACAATTTCACAGTAATTCTGCAGAATCTGAACTAATGTTTCCCTGGTAATTGACAGATAGCATATTTCATTATTACAATAAGAGGCATAACATATAAATAGATTTATGTAAAACCAACAGATTTTGAAATTTAACATGGTTACAGTGCAAAATAATCGCTCAAGTTAAAGCAGCCAAACAACATAAACACTTTAAATACTTATTGGAGGAACATAAGAGGCTTGGTGACTGAGACTGTGATGTGAATGCATTTTCTTTATTAACAGAAATGCTGGTTGTTGGATGCATTTAAAACAGCAGTTGTGGACAGCCTGGTCTAATGGCGGGTACAGTTTATACCCTACATTACATTTATAGTCTTTATATATCGTGTTTTGTCTTTATCATAGGTGGGGCATGGAGAGCGAACATTGTGGGGGAAAAAAAAGTGTGATATAAAAAATAAAAATAAAAAAAACCTTGGGACATTTCTGACAAACATTTTAGGACAGTAAAACACAATGCACCTAATTTATCAATATGGTCGTAAAAATGAATGTATATGAGCGTACCAACTTGCGTACGGAAATCTCACGTGTGATTCATCAACCGTGTAAATCACTGATCTGAGCGTAAATGTGTTCGCAGGTTGATAAATCAGACTTGATTGTATATTAGGAAGCGCATGAACATCAATATGAATTACCATACTCACACGCCCATTTACTACCATATTTGGCAGCCCCCCCCCCCAAATGCTCTGCCTGCCCCCCAAAGCCAAATCCAGAAAAAATTTAATCCCACAATATGAAGTCGGCGCTAGTAGGCTATTAGAGGTACAGACGATCATAAAAATACCACATCGAATTAATATATTTCTCTAATATCTGATTGGTTGGTTTGGCCATATAAAACATGGAGATGCAGCGAGAGAGAGGTCAGTTTCTTTGATCAATCTATGCTGTATGTTCTTGATAACTGTAACTGTTACGCATTGCTTAGGATATAATATTAGCTAGCCTAGCTTACTCAGTGAGTTGAGGATAGTGGCGACAGTCTCCATCTGGGAGATTTGATTTTAAATAGATTGATTAGGCTACATGTTGCATCTAGCCTAGTTGTTATAGCTGCGATTCTGCGAAACATCTGCAACATTGCATTAGCTGGCTGCACGTGTGTGTGGGCGCCCGTGTGTGTGTGTGTTAGCTAGCCTACTGCTGCGTGTTGGCTAGTCAGCCCTACTTTCCTCAAACTTTGGAATACTTCACATACGTATATTAAAATACACTATTCTGTCTTTCTCTCTGTTTTACGTTCTCTATCACTCTCTCGGCGAAACGGCAGCCGTCAACAGAGGCAAGCCCTCCAGCGTCTCAGGCATAAAATATATATTAAATATGATATATAATATATATATATATATATATATAGCGCCAATTACAGTACCTTAGTTTCACATGAAAAATCTAAAATAGCACAAAGAGACTGAAATGAAGAAGGAATAAGTAATAAGGAATAAGTAAGATTCTATAATAATATGATTTAATTGGGAATTGATAAAGTCGTCCTCCATAAGGGGGGGAGGTATGGCTAAAATATTAATTACAATGATGAGCCAGTTACAGTAACGTAGTTTCACATGTAACTAGAAAATAGCACAGAGACTGAAATGATGAAGGAATAAGTAAGAAGGAATAAGTAAGATTCTATAATAATATGATTTAATTGGGAATTGATAAAGTCCTCCTCCATAAGGGGGGAGGTATGGCTAAAATATTAATTACAATGATGAGCCAGTTACAGTAACGTAGTTTCACATGTAAATAGAAAATAGCACAAAGAGACTGAAATGATGAAGGAATCATCTTTAATATACTTGTTTCCATATAAGATTAGATAATGATTTGGTATTATCGGGCATAAATAATGTTGTCCTCCTATAAGATGAGGGGGGTGGAGGTGGGTTTAAAATGTAATAAAATTATCGCATCCACTAATATACTGATTAGCCTATGCTTTAGCTTTATATGAAAGCATCTCAAATCTCATCTAGGGTTTTGAAAAAAAAAAGATTCAAAATGTTGCATAAATTAAACATTTTATATTAGAAAATGCCCTGTGTGAGGTTGTGTAGAAATGCAGGAAATGAGTTTTAAAAGGCTCAAATTCTTCTGGGAGAGGACCCCCAGACCCCCCAATACTTCGTCCCCCCCTTGTGCCCCACCAACATCTCTTCATGCCCCCCAATCAAAGCAGTCTAGAAACGGCCCTGGTTGACCCTGGTTGAAACAATAATTGTTTTCATCATTTAGGCTGCACACCTATTGTTCCCTCACTGTTCATTGCATGCAACGTCACTGCCTGACCACTGGGAAAAGCGTATGCCAAGTCAAGAGCTGTCGTGAGATTTCATCGTACCGTACACCCACGTTGATTTCCAAATCTTTTTAAATCTGGAAATTAGCCTAAAAATGGTCGTACGCTCACTTTACGATCAGATTTGAATGTACGCATAAATGATAAATGAGGCTCAATAGATTTGTAATGTACAAAGACAAATGGCTTTTTAGAATAATTAATTTTGTCATTTACTGATGTACAGGAAGGGAAGGAGAGCAGCCAGTTAAGAGACTAACTTGACAAATTCCTCGGGGAGAAAGAAAAAAATAAATAGTGTGATTTAGTATGCACTTAACTTCACTTTGACAACAAATTTTCTCAATAACTGTGCAATCCATGCAGGGAGGTTGTCTACTCAGGGGAATTACACTCAGACACATCATTTCGAAAGTTTTTGTTTTTGTTGTTTTGTTTTTTTTAAATCCAGGAGTGAGAGTCCAGCTGAGCATTTCTAGATGGCATAGTACACTAGCTCATCACCGAGTTTTCGGTCGAAGGGGTGAATCGTATGGTGAATCGTAAACTAGTGCTACTATACTGTGTTCAACACTAGACTAAACTACTTACAGGACTGATCTTCCTTTGTTTGCTTTGCAAAGCAACTCTGCTTTGTAATTATTTATCTATCTACTTGGCATGCTGAACGCATCTTAGTGGATTGGTCTTTCTTAAACCACACAGAAAACAAACTCACACTTCCTACGTTCCTCACGCACGGTTCCTTAGACTCCTGACTTTGTTAATCACAAGCTTGTATGGGGGACATGTAGTGATGGCTTCCTCGAGCTGATGTGAGCACTACGTGGGTTTTAAACAACTAAATAATTATGTTCGTGTAAATTCCTCAAAGGGATTGGTATTAAATATTTGCTTTATGCTGGCTAAAATATGTCACTGGGAAGAAGGGCCTCCGGCAAGCTTTTCCTTCACTTACTCTACTCCAAAAAATAATTAAAAGAAAAAAAATCCAGGTTAAAACAAACTATTAATAGGTACAAAGAGAGTGTTTTTCTAAAAGCTGTGCCGAACGGATTATGACAACGATGGCTGAGATTTTAATGCATTCTCTGACAGTGTTTACTCTCCAAATGCCATCACCCCCCAGCTCCCATTACCATAATCCCCTCCGCATTATCGATGCTGACACTCCCACTACACCGCAGACTGTCTGCGCTCACACGGCTAATTCACCGGTTAATACGGCTCACAAGCATGTCTCACATGGTGAGCGAATGAATCCGTTCCAGCCCCTCCCTCCTCCCGAGTCAGGCCCCTTCTTTGAACGGGAAGGCAGGCAGTCAAAGCCGCGGCTTCAAACGCGCCGCTTCCTGCTTTGGGGGGGAGGGGGGGGTGGGCTCCCCCGCTGCTCATCAGCCTGTCACCGCCGAAAACCCTGCCAAGGGAGCGGTCAATTCGAACCGAGGAGCGAGGCGCGCGGAAGCTTCAGATCCGGCCGTGTCGAGACCGCGAAAGCCTTTGAAACTGTCACAGCTCAGAGAGAAATAGCGGCGACTTGCGATGGTAATGCACTTTTGGGTGACAGAAGTGTGGCGGCCCTAATGGGTTTGCAGTCTAATCCCTTTTTCTGAAAACACAAGGAAGTTGCACATCGTGGACACTGGCAGTGTCAATCACATTTCAAAAGCTGTCCCCAAGTTTAGGTAAATACACAAACGCGCTGCGCCGCACTGATAACGTTTTCTTTGGAAAAATATGGCTTTTTTGCTTCCGCTGCAGAAAAAGCCAACTATGTTTGTTTACTGTGATTGAATTTGTACTCTGTTGAGCTCATGCTGTGGTTGTGCGAAACAAACAAGCCGGAAGCTCATTCATGCGACTGGAAAAAAAAAGAAGAGAGAACTCTGAGTTGGGAGAGAGGTTTAGAGATCAATAGCTATGAACAGCTTGTTGGTCTAACAGTCTCTGCTCAAAAGCAACTTTTCTCATCGCCCCCAGAGCCAGCATGGGTGTACCTCACAGTAAAAGCAGTGCAAGCCAACCTCTTGCTTGATGGATCAATTTTTTTGTATGGATCACAAGGCAACACAGAATGCACTCTCCATGGTGGTCCTGTCCTACACACCTCCCAGGCACAGAGCAAGAAGCCTTTAATACATCCGCTCAAGGAAAGGAAACTTTAGCTTCATTGTCCGAATAACATGCATGCAGACACACAAACTCACAAGCACACACGCACGCACACACGCACGCACGCACGCACGCACGCACGCACGCACACACACTCGCACAAACTGGCGCTCACCATTGTCCAAAGCTAGGAACGTGGCCTCATAGATGTTATTCTTCACATAGATGGACTCCCGGTCCAGAACAGCTGTAGTGACAATCTGCCCATTGCTGGCATTGATGTTAAGCCAGTTGGCTGGATCAGCCAGCTTGGAGTACCTGGAAAGAGGAGAAAACGACATGATTTAAACTACTGCCCCAGGGGTCTTGGACTGAAAAGCCTTCTTCGCAGCAGCTGACATTTGGGATTAATAAAGTCAAATATGACACCTTGATTATTCTCTCCTAAAAAATGTACACACGATACCCTAAGATTAAATAACAGTGTCACCCTAGTTAGTCTGAGAAGTCTTTAACCTGACATCAAAAGCACCTCTTCAAACAGGGCATTAATATTCAGGAGACAGCTTTCAGTAACCCTGCTCTGTCTGACAGAAAATATAACTTAGCATACCATGAAGCATCATGGTTCTCACATGGATTAGCACAAAGGTAGATATGTATACACACACACACACACACACACACACACACACCACACACACACACACACACACACACACCATCAGTAACGATTAAAGCTGCTCCCAATGAAGGACAAGAAAGAAATTCCAGCGTGACCTTCACACTGTTAAAACTCCCATTGAATTCCTCAGCCTGCAGCCTGAAGCCTACAGTCAATTTCACCTCATTTTCCACTCCTATGTACAACTCATTGGAAACAATTATCTCCTCTGTTTAACACATGAGGCATGGCAAGGACAAAAGGAGAGCAAATAAAGAAGTGGGAATAGAAATAATCCAGAGGATTTACACATTTTTCCTGTTTTCTACTCCAGCCATTTTCCCGCCAGCTGCACTCCCAAGGACAGAAGCTTCGCACAGTTTAATTTACACGTTAGCGTTTTATCTCATTCCTTTGTTCAGACCATATCTGGCAGGTCGGGACAGAACACTGCGCCGCTCTGTCCTGCGCTCTGAAGACATGTTTTTGCAAAGGGGATCTAAGAACCGGTGGGATATGAACCCCACGGCGGAGAGGCCCGCAGTTTTGGGAATGAGCACATGGCCGTGCCTATGTAAGAACAAGGGTGTTCCCTAATCTCTCAGCCCAGATACAGAAAGCAGGGATAAAGCTGTAGGTAGCTGACAGATCTTCCTCCTTACGCGCGGCTACGGCACGGGATCAGGGAGTGAACGTGACAGGGATAGTATGAAGGTTGGCATGACTACCCACGTAAGGCGTGTGGTGTGTGAAATTGTTATCACAGGGGCCATGTCAGTCATTTGAACAAAAAATAAACTCGGGGGCTGTAACGGAATATCACACATTTACTTAGTTGCTGCTTGAACCACAACAATATGCTCACTAGCCCTCCCAATGGGTCTGTAACATACAGCAGTGTGATTACATTACTGCAGCATTGAGGGAATGTTCTGTATGCTGTATGAGCTGGAACCTTCCTTCATGATTGGCGAGCTTCTTGCAATCAGCTCAACATCATTGCTTGAGAAGATCTGGCTTTCAAAGGCTCCAAAAGCCTACTACGAGACGCCTATCCAAATAGAAGGCACTCTTTGTTTTGGGCAGTATCGCAGCAATGGCTTCCTTTTGAACAGGGAGCAGAGTTTAATATGTACAGGGTGTGTGTAAACAAACTGGACAGACAGAAACAGGTTAATATCCTGTACTGTGTGATCCTGGTTCAGTTTCTTCTCCTTCACCCTGAAATGCCAGATAATTGATAAGCACCAAAGGGTGCCAAGTCTTCACTATTTAAGACAGTACTTAAGACAAAAGGTTCCTCAAAAGGTACTTAAGACAGATCTAATAAAACTTATAGGGTGAGTATTAGTACATAATAATTCTCTGGCATACCTGCATGCCAGTGTTCAATGTATCAAATCAAGTTTCTGGTGGCTAATAGTAATTTTTGTATCAAAAACAAATGGACTCATTAATGCCCAGTCAGCTGAGTCCAGGGTCCAGTCTTACATCGCCTCAATCTGTTGAAAAGCCACTTGCACTAATTAATTTCCAGGTTTATGTCACATTTGAAGGAAAGTTAATTAAACTGTCGTGCTCTTTGTTCAACAACTGGAGGACAAAGTTTATTTTTATTTTTTTTTCAAAATGCAGGGAAAACTGTCCGCCTTTTAATTGGCTATGTGCATCAACTGTAACAGCTGCCTGGTTGACTCAGAGTGGCCACTGTTAATGAAGCATTACATGAAAATAAATGCAAGGAGTGCTGAGGGGTTTTTATCCTTGAGTATGACTGCAAGGCTGAGTGAGGTGGTATCACGTGACCTCCTTCCCTGCTGGTTGGCTAGGGAACCGTGATTGCTGTTGCTAGAGTAATTAGTGAACGCAGTGCTGCGGGACATTTTTCTACCTCTTCCAGGAAGAGTAAGGGGATTCACCGCAAAACCCATCACTGACCCTCAGGCGCAAGTACTCTTTAATTACCGCCAGATAATGAATACATAGAGTTAATTGTCAAGGTTGAGTGCCTGGAACACCTCAGAAGAAGGCCTGGTTTATCATACCCCCACCTCCATTCTAAAAGGACGACTTGTGGAGGCAGAATCAAGGGGGAAAACAGGGGAAAATACAACCAGGCCTCTGGGGTTCTGCTGCATGGGGAGAGTTAATTTGCAAAACAAAAGCTCATTAAATATAGGTTTTACTATCACACTGTCTATGTACCCGTCTGAAGGCGTGGACAGAGAGGCAGCATTCCAATCCCTTTAATTATTTAAAATTTCAGTCCCGAGGCTCAATCAGTACTTAATGTTAACGTTGAAATGAAACAAATTGTTTTGACCAATGTATGACATGTACATTTAAACCTACTTATTTGGACTTTAATAATCTGGTTTGTTTTACTTTAGAGTATTTTATTTTATTTTTTATTTTTTTTCTTTCTTTCTTGATCAGTTTCGCCATAAAGAAAATTCAGCTATGCTGTTGTGATACTAAAAATATCTGTTTTAATCAAATGTATAATATGAACATTTAAAATCGTGAGGGAATTGGGGCGGGACTTGATAAGCAGGCTGCTTTTTTCCCGTATCCCTTTTCGGCAGGAAATGTATTTGTTAAATGCATATTTCAGAAATGTGATGCAATGTGACTATACACATGCCGAAATAAACAAATAAACACAATGTGTACTAAAAATAATTAAATAATTCAAAAATAACTCAAAAAACCAAATCTTGGAACAATCCGTGGGAAAAAAACTTGCTTTTTGGAGATTCCTGCTTCCCAGCCTGATGCTGGTAATAACAAAAGAAAGATGTGATCTACCTTCCCCCACCCCCGACCAGGGTATGAGCTAATAACTTTGTCAGGCGAGGATCATGAAGCGTTTTTCTTCTGTAATATCACACTGCGAATACGTTGCCTCATTAACAAATGACAGGGTCCCCTGCAAGAAGACAGATGGTCAAAAATAGCATGAGGTTAACATCACCAGGAAGAAGAGGCGCAGAACGTCAGATATGTACGTATGTAAGCAGAACACAATCACACTGGACTGGACGTGGGAGATGATAGCACGAAGAGGAACAGTGGCCCTATCATTCAATTATAAGAAAGTCAGAAAGTAAAAAGGCAAAATCACTTTTTCAATAATAAAAAAAAAAAACATACATGGAAAAATCTGCTATGATTTTGAGATTATACGCAGCACGAGACTATTAAATTAGTCCTTTAATCTGATTCACAATTAAAAGAAAAATGTTTGTTATCCTCACAAACACTGTCTGATGAGTTGAGAAAGCACCAAAATGAACAAAGCAAAATTAAATTTGAGGATAAATGTTGATTATATCCAAGCCCTGGATACCACTTCTGAATCATAAAGAACTTTAAAATGTGCATTGAATATACTGGGCACATAATCCTCACAATAAAGTTCCCATAGCGTGCTGTAAATATGTTATGAATGAGAACAAGCAGCACATAAAGCCCGGAACATTCTTAAGCTTTCACTTTCTGTATAGTTGCCATCTAAACAATCAGGCACCTTTTCTTTTCTGTAGAGAACTGGCAGAGAACAAGGCCAAACACGTGAGTCTGCCAAAAGAGCACTGGGAGAATAGCATCGCAGGATGCGTGAGATCATACATCATACTGATCTTTAGTTTTGGGTTTATTATCTGATGGGGAAGGGAAAGCAGCTCCTGTCAGACAAGGCTGATGAGCCGTAGCATGCGATCGGAAAGAAGCACGTACAGAAATACCCAGGACACCCGCGGAAGGGCGGCAGCCCGGCGGCAGCATGCATTTTTTATACCCCTACCGGGGGCTGACTGGTCGTCATGTTCCGGTACCCGCTAAAACGCCCCGCCCCACTCTCCACCTTCTCCCCTCCCTCCCTTTATTGAGCGCTCCTCACTCTGTCTCCCAGGCCCACATGTTGGAAACAGCCATTGATCTGGGTCAAGCAACGCGGGGGACCAGCGATAGAAGAGGAGAAGCATCCAGAATATTCCATTCCACCCCGAGGGGAGACGGCGATCTCAAATCTCTCCATCAAAAAAAGGATGCCATGAGCTTCCTGACTTAAAAAAAAAAAAAAACTCAATTGCTGTACTTACAATAAACGACAGTCCACACTTACCGGAAAGGTTTAAAGAATGGGTTCCTGATCACAGCTGTTATAAGGAAACTGACAATTGTGTTGATGCAAAGCAGAAAAGCCTGGCATATGGATGAATGTAAATTCCCAGAAATGCATCTAAATAAATAAAAAATGATAAGTAGAAAATAGATGTAATCATTTCTAAGTGTATGCAGGCATGGCTGGTGCAGATTATGTCTTACAAGCACAAGGAGAAAATTGGTAGCTCTGACCACCCTCCTATTAAAACTGGATGTATCTGCATTTCCTATGTACCCCCCCCCCATGACTATGCAGCCATGAGTGCTGGCCAATGACGGCACACACTCAGCGGGGGCACAAATTACCGGGCGGAAAAAATAGAAGAGCGCTCCTCTGGGCTAACAAGACAAACAAACAGGCTATTGGGAGACTCAGCGGTGTCCGGGTTGATCCATGGCTAAGCGGCTGGAGGGGCCGTGGAGGGACCACGGTGGGGTGAGTGGGCGGGACTGCCGCCAGGCTACGTGGGCCCCGGCTCTCGGATCTACAGCTGGCCGAAGCTGGCGCGGGCAAGCACGCCCAGCTGGCGATGTCTGCACCTCCCAAATTAAAATGTACACCCAATTTACTCTCATTTGCTGTGAAATTAACTGGTAAATTTGTTTAGATCCTTCTCTCAGAGAAAAGACATGGAGGAAGCAGACGCACGTCACCGGGGGAGAGAGAAAGGGGATGCACACCCCTGTCCCTCTGGTCTGTTCTGCAGCAGATCTCTCGTTCCGCTACAGAGATAATTGCCAAACTGAATTAGCTAATAATTAATCAAGCCGTCTGCAGCCCGTGGTGCCGGATCGGGCCGTTCGCTTAACTGACTGTGGATACAACCAACAGACAGTAAGCGGGAGTCTACTGAGGAAATCTCAGAACTTTTAATGTACAGCGCTATAGATTTTGGGTCCCCTGCGGCTAACGGTGCTTCGCAGCCTAAACAAATGCGATGTTACGAGATGCTTCATTGAGCACCGCATCTCACCAAGCCGAGGCATTATTCTTTAAAAATCATTGATAATTATTCAGGTGTACCGGAACCGATTAACCTGTTGGCTTTTATAGGGTGCTTGTTATTTGAATTCTGTTTGCATTCAGAGACAGTGAATGCTGAAAGGTTTCCGAGCCGGCGAGCCGAGAGTTATCCCCTGCGAGACCAGCCGTGGATCAATGCTGGAGAGGTGGCACGCTGCCATCTGGCCGGGGGGAACTTGCGAACGGAAAGGCTCGATATTGGGGACAATCAATAGATGGGGAGAAAGATACCGGATTCGCCGCGTGGAAATTTACAGCTCATTACACCGGGACCTTTCACCCCCTCACAAGGCTGTATGACAGACATTGGTCTCCAAAATGGAGACCTTCTTACAACGCTGCTACAGACCGTAGTATCCTTTGAGTCACAGTCTCCTTTGACTTTCTTTTGTTCAGCAGAAGGATCCTTCATTGACTGCAGGCTCTTTTAATGTCACTGATGCCATCAGTAAGTATGCTAAAACAACTGATAATTGCAATTTAAAGTGAACTTGACCAATACAACTGTGGGGAAAAAAGATTTAAAGGCTTGCATTAGTCTGTATGAGCTATGAGAAAAACTAATCAGAGCACGGACTCAGGTCAGTGCATCAGCACTAGTAAATTGCACATTATAACAGAGGCATGCATGGAAATTGACTTGTGTAATTGGTGCTATTTCATTGAAAAGGCACTTTTGAAATGACAACAGCGGCTAATGAATTCTCCGTAACCCGGCGATTCTGGCCTGGATTTCGGATCATGTACACCTGTGCCAAATTCCTGGAACGCCGGGGCTGTCAGGGCCGCTTGCGCTCTCACAGAAATCCGGCTGTCAGAGACACGCCTGAGGCCGTACCGCGGGGTCCACGGCTCAGCATTTCCAGTGGCACGCTGGCGGGGTTAACAGTGGTTCATCCAACCCCAATCACACATCTCCACAACAACAAAAAAGACTGAAAAACCGACAACATGACTGAACAAAGCCTGGTGATTGAGGCGGCCGACAGGGCCCCTCCCTCCCTGCCTGCCCGCCGTCTGCTTTTCCCAGAGGCCTACCTGACGATCTGCTGCATGAAGCGGTCGGGGTCGTTGGCGGTAAAGGTGCCGAGCGTGGTCCTGGGCGGGACGCCCTCCTCGAAGCGGATGGACTTAGGGCTGGAGTGGAAGACGGGCGGCTCGTTGACGTCCACCACGGAGATGGTAACCCCCGCGGTGGACAGTGGGGAGGACTCGATGGCGTCGGCCAGGTGGGCCTGGTTGGACACCACCACGGTCAGCATGAAGGCCCGGTTCAGCTCATAGTCCACAGGCTGGGAGCCGCAGACGACGGGGATGATTCAAAATGAAGGCAAGAGAGGAAACGGGACAAAGGAATAAGGTAAAATATAGTGAACGAGTAAAACATGCTTTTATTTAATTACACACATATACTGTATTTAATGGTTATATCTATATTATATAAACACACGCAACTACCTGTTCGTATAGCTGTTTGGACCACTACGAAAGTTTGGTTAGGCCAAAGAACAGCACATTATTGAAGAGAGCACAATGGAACTTCTGTATGACGGTAGCTTAGAAGAGTCCTATTAAATAAGTTACAATTCAAACAATTCAAAATGTACAGAGGCAGCCAGGTATCCAATTCCCTATCTTAATCAATTACGCCCAATAAATAATTTCTCCTGTACAACTGATTTAGATTAAACACTTGACAACAAATTGTTTGTTCCAGACACCATTAGGGCAATAAATGCAACAACAAAATGACAACCGTAACAGAAGTGGAAGTCCATGTAGCATGAGGGAGAGGAAACCAACACACAGAAAACCGTACATTGCTGGTTCACTTTCTGAAAGTATGTGGCTTTATTAAAGTTTAAGACACCATTTTTGTCATCCCTCAGTGAGCACAGCTTACACGCCTTAAGTATTCATAACATGTTGTCATGGCATATTCATGCTTGCAGTGGGAAAAGGCGTGCGGTGTCATTTGACAAATGGGGGCTTATGGAAG
Source organism: Synaphobranchus kaupii (assembly GCA_029718625.1). Classification (NCBI taxonomy): domain Eukaryota; kingdom Metazoa; phylum Chordata; class Actinopteri; order Anguilliformes; family Synaphobranchidae; genus Synaphobranchus; species Synaphobranchus kaupii. Next base: position 105,506,129 of record CM056378.1, on the reverse strand, counting down.
ATTTGGCACTTGAGAATAAAGTGAAATGACAGTTTTATGCAGCTTTAATGAAGATGCTGCGATTACAAGTTCAAATAAAACAAATATATGTTCGCGTAATGTTAGCGTGCAGACAATAAGCGGGTTTACGGCAAAGGCTGCGACTTGGGTTTAGTGTTGACAATAACAATTTGGTGCGCATCTGTGCATGCGCCGCGTTAGTGACTCAGCGCTGATCATAATGGACACCGCAGTGATATAAAAAGCAGCACTAAACAAGCTGCGTGGGTGACGGGGGAGTGGAAGTGACAGACGCGACAATGGCGGGAGAAGTCGGGAGACATCGCCAATGCGAGCACTGGAGGTGTGAGGCCGGCACGCCAGGGACCGGGAGCAGTAGTCCGCTCTGATCACCGCCCGCTCACTTTGATCCGACCCGTCGGGAGGCCATTATTGATCACAGCTCTCCTGGCTCTGGTCTGCAATTAAAGGACACGCGCAGGATGGTGTAGAGCCCCAGGCGGGAGAGGGACGGGAAGCATATCCCCATCTCCTCCAAATCCCGAACACCCCCCAACGCACCGCAAGTCCTCTCTCCTATTATTTCCATATTCATTCCACATTACAATTTACATATTCTAATTGCTAATTAAACGAGCACAGAGTGTTTGAGTGAGGTGCGAGGCATATTAACATGTAAATTATGTCGAGCGACGGAAGAAAGGAGAAACGGGCTGTTTGGTGAACTGGCTCTGGAGACCAATCGCAGATCAGACATCCCAGGCACTCAGAGATCCATTTCAGATGAACTGGACAGTAGGACAGACAGGTTAATCTATCCCCTGTCCACAGGTACTCTGTCTGACTGGTCAAAGTGGACCAGGAATTATAAAACATAGCTGGTATGACGGCATGCTTTACGGTGGATAAGAGTAGTCAAACTATTTGAAAATTAAATGTAAGCTACCACATTTTGCTATGTTTCATACGTGTTCGTGTTTAGTTGACTGTGGCAATGATTGAGCAACCATCACATATGGATACTAAATTATTTTGTGTACTAAAACTATGTAAATCTGTCGGATACAGGGAGTGCATGTCAGTTGAAACATCCATAGTGAAAGGGTCAGGGCACAGCTAGAGTTGGTCAAGGTTTAAGAATTAGATGCAAAATTCAGAAAATATTCACACCAGGCAATATATTACCATATTAACCTTGTACATTTGCTGTCTGCCCCCGCCTGAAACTGTGCTCTGTGTTGTTCATTAGCACTTTTGTTCAAGGTTTCTCAGTGTATATACAAGGGCATGGGAAAACAAACCACTCATATTTGCTAATTTGATAAATCCTGTTAAACAGCTGGAAAATCTGTGACAAATTTTAAAGGTAAATATGTCGGGCTTTCATTAAATCGAATGTAGAAACTTTTTTGCTCGCTCACTTTTTGCAAACTATAGTTCAAAATATTGGTCGTAATGAGAATACAGACTTTGAGTGCATGCTCACTGAGCACAACACAAAACATTGGGCAGGGAGTGCAGCGGGGGATTGCAGGGGACGACTGTGGTTGCAGTTTAATTGTAGGACTCTCTTTGCTTCATAACAGGCCTTTTCAATATCCGCTTCAACCACTGGGCGCACTATTTATCTTACCATATTTTGACAGGTAAGTGCTTTGGCATTCCTACTAGCCTGAGATATTTTCTTGATCACAGATGATTATAGGAAGACTATGACCTGACTATTAATGAGGGCCACCGTAGCCTACACGTTCGATAAGACCCTCGCGGAGGCTCTGCTGACTGCTATTGCGTGAACCTCTCCGCTAAACGTGTAAGGCTCTGAAAGAATAAAGCATCGCTCTCGTCTCTGACGGTGATATAGCCCTTGGGAGGCTTCTCAGATAGAAGCCAGTCAGACAAGCATCCCTTTGGTCGGCTGTCAGTCTGTCTCCCAGAGTGTGTGTGTGCGCGCGCGTGTAAACGTGCGCCTGCTCTCGCTTTTTAGTGTGTTGTTTGCCGCTCTCTATGAGTAAATGCTGCAGTCTCTTTCTTTAGGCTCCCAGGGGCACTGTCTTTTATTTCACAATCTCTCGATAACCCCGCCTCGGGTTGTTGTTCCAGCTTACCGCTGCCTGCTGAATTTTATATCAGCGAGAGGAGAGGATTATAAAACCAGCCATCTATAGATAATGAAGAGAAGCAAAATACCAATGTTTAACTAGGGGCAAAAAAATCATTACCAAAATAAAAAAAGAAATCATGGAGGGTCATTTCAGATTTCCTTCAGACACTGGGGTATTACGGTATTAGCCATTATTGTTTAACATTCAGAAAAAATATATATTTTAGCTCCCTGCCCCTCTCCCTGCTGTCACAAGCTCAACCCTCACCCGCCCTCCAAGCCTCCCCCTGCCCCCACCCCACCCCAGCACCCAACATCTCTCTGCTCAAGCTCCGGGGGGACAAGGGCATTATGGGACTCTTACCCACAGCAGTAAACAGCAGGAGGTCGTATTGTTGTACAGCGGAATTTACAACACCAGGTAAAATATTATGGGTGCATAAAAGTGAACACGTTTGTAATTGAGAAATCAATATTTAATTTGCTGCAGTGGTCTTATTGCCCGCCCCTAACCCCCCTCCCCCCCCAGCACCACCCGCTCAGCCCTTTGTCACACTGACTCTGTGATTCCGCTTCACTGCGCCCAGTGGGTGTCATGGAGGACGAGTCTGAGCCACCTCTCCCAGACAGCAGCACTCACGCACGCACAGCGAGGGGGAGGGGGAGGGGAGGGGGTCAACGTCACGCCTCAGGAAGCAGTATGCAGCCTGCTGGCACTTCATATTACCTCATATTACCAGATGCGTGCTGTTTTTTTACACTCTAAGATACAAATCACCAAGTAACATTTACAATTAGGGAAAAATACTAAAACGAGAATGCTTCAATTTCATAGTTTACTGAAAGGGAGAGTACACACTAAGTTGCCCAATGAGAACTACAAATCCTTCAATGCCATATTTGTACAGAAGCAGCTTATCTCAAGAATACAGAGTGACTGCCAAGATACTTCAAATACTGTGCCACAACAAGGCACTTCCTAGCCATTTTACCATTGCTCAATTCAGAATTGATTTAGCAGTGAAGCAACACAGGATAAGCTGGCTACAATGCATTGAATTGTTTTTTCATTGCTGTCAATATCTAAATATTTATTTAATTGCTGTTTGGCTTAAGATCAACTGACAAAAAGTAGGCAGGCAATATTTTACCAAGAAGCAAACACCGAAATAGTTATTTCTGGGGGGAGAAAGTGCCCACTGTATTGGTCCAGGAATACAGCAATTAGTTCAGGATGAAACTGTTACCTACCTTTACCACAGTGACCATGCCGTCGTTGGTGACAGGGTCCGTGTGGATGGTGAAGTGTCCGGAGGGGTCCCCACTCACAATCCTGTAGACTGCATTCCAGTTCGGGGTGTGCGGCTGATCCTTGTCAATGACGGTCATGTTGGCCACCACAACATTTATCCTGTTCTCTGGAACCTCCCCTGAGAACTGCAGAATGGGCAAGAGGAATCGGTCACAAACAAGGCCTTGCAGTTCTTCTGTTTATGACGAATATGATTATGGAGCTGAATACACAGGTGCAGCGCGTATGTAGCGCGCTATAAATCGACACACGATACATTCCCGTGTCATAGGCCCGAGTTTCTCTTTTTAATATTAATTTTCTGCCACAGACATGGAGCCCGCGCTGATAACGTCACGTGATCGCCGTTCACATGCAGGGCTCCGCGGCTAATCACGACGAAGGACTCAACTCAAAGCCTCTCCCTCTCCAATCCTCATGGTGAGGAGCTGAGTCTCGCAGCTGCAATCGGAGACACCTACCACACACAGCTCATTATCTGACTGTAAGCCTAGCTCCTCGCTCAATGCTTAAACCGTTTAGATTGTATGCCAACTGCTGTTTACAGTAATGGCTTAATTATCTTGGTGGAATTGAATTCAAACCCCTGTAGCAACATGACTGTTGTAAGCAGTAAACAAATTAAATATGTAGATCCTTTTGTGTCTGTATATTTTTTTTTTTCAATGTTTTTTTTTTTTCTTGCTTTACAATTCTAGCACAAGCATTGAAAGGCTTCTGCTCTACAGAAATACTGGAGAGGTTAAAAAACAAGACATGCTTTTGAAAGCCTCTCTCCACAGCGCTGGGCAGTCTGAGCGGGTTTAAGACGTCCCTTCTGCAGAAAAACAAGTGCTTTGTCCTGATAAGCAAAACCCACAATGATAAATAAAAAAGGAACGTTTGTGTATGCCCATATGTTGGAAGACAAATGACAACAGCACACACGGGACAGTAGCTCTGTCTGCCCGAAAGATGGAGCGCCCAGCGACTATGTACAGTTTGCAGGACTATATATCAGCACTGGGGGCCAGTGAAAGTGAACTAGCAGATCCGATTGCTCTGGATTTCAAAGAGCATCACTACCAGAGCAGAAGTCTGATCATTTGATGAAACAGTGAAAAAGAAAACATAATTTCCGTAAAGTGCCGTGTTAGGGATCCATGCTGAGATTTGAGTGTCCTGTCGAGTGTCTTAATAGGATGAAGGGGACAGACACACAGCTGCCTGGAGGCCCTGTCATTTCTACACCCTCATAGGTGAAGACAGCAGACGTGGCGTTAGGGGCAGGCCACATTCACGCAGGGGTGGTTTAGCGAAACACCAGAGGGCCATACAAGAAAGCACCCAGGGACAAAGAGGCAGGGCCGGGAGGCAACAGCATTCTCATTAAGCAATCGCCACCTGCCACAATCGCCACAATCAGTCAGCTCAGTCAGAGCTAAGAGCCGAACACCTCAACATGAGGGAACTGGAGCAGAGACACGCAAAGTTTCCAATGACACACTTAATGAATTAACAGTTTCATTTATTTCATTTTTTCATATTCATTCCAGCTACAGTGGCCACCATAATTATTGGCAACCTCAAGTAACATTAGCAAAAAGTGCAGGATTAAATTCAGTTTATTGTTTATCAAATTTCTTCTATATTTTCTCTAGTCTTCTGAAATGCTATAGTTTAACTGTGATACCATTGATCAGAGGAAAAACAAATGTTTAATGAAAAATATGGTCACACTTTAATCAAAGTCTCCATATAAAGGCGTTATATAGCACATATAAAGCCTTAATAAATGTGACATTACTTCATAAATCATACATAAGCAAATGTCATGCTTCATAAAGGGTGACATAACACCTTCTTATGCAACATGTTATGCCAAATGTGACATAACCAACAATGTCACCTGGCTAATGGCTAAACATTATACAGGGTGATATAAAACATGCTTATGTAGGATGCTAGGCTAACTGTGACGCGTGTGACGCTCATATTTGACACTCAACATATTTAATTATGTTGGGCACAGTATATTACCAGTATTAGAGCTGATTTGTGTAAATACATATACAAAGTCTATAATTATGTATTGCAGTACAGTACAGCATCATGCTCCACTCTTCTCCACCAGGGGCGTGGGAGTATTGGGGGTCTGTACCAATAGCAGTCTAATGGATGCTGTCCCCATGTAGAGCACATTCTGCTCATCATCAGTCCTGCTTTGTCATAAAAAGGGACGCGTGTGTGCCTGAGAGGATCTTCTGTGCGTTCGACACTCAAGTCTAATGAACGATGTCTTTCCAATGAACGATGCATTTCTCATCCCAGCTTCTGAACACTGTAAATCATGTTGACTCAGGAGGCATAAGAAACAATATAATCCATCTCCCCTGGCCTTCTATCCATCCATCCATCCATCCATCCATCCATCCATCAATCTAATGTGGACTTTTAGCTATTGATGGGTGGTTCTATTCAACCATATTTTTTCCTCGGTCATTTTGTCAATCAAACCATATTTACACATTTGTTCCATATAAGAGAAGGGAACTGGGCGAACCAAACATCTTGAATTTACTTTAAAAAAAACTTCTCTCAAACATACTGCCGGTGCTATTTCATTTCATATATTTTTCACAGTGAAGTCTGCTTCTGCATATACAGATCCTTTCCAAAAAATTTGAATATCATGGAAAAGTTGTTTTTTTCCCATAATTCCATTCAAAAAGTGAAACTTTCATAGATTATAGATTCATTACACACAAAGTGAAATATTTCTAGCCTTCATTTGTTTCATTTTTCATAATTTTGGCTTACAGCTCCAGAAAACCCCCAAAACAGTATTTCAAGAAATTAGAATAGTGTGTCGAAAATCAGCATTTACTTCAGTTATTTCAGAGAATGAATGTTTTAGACTGAATGTCACACTATCATCTAATTTACTCAAAACACCTGCAAAGGTTCAGTATGGGGAAGACTGCAGACTTGACAATTGGCCAGAAGACCATCATTGACACCCTCCAGAAGATGGGTAAGCCACAAAAGGTCATCGCTAAGGAGGCTGGCTGTTCACAGAGTGCAGTGTCCAAGCATATCAATAGAAAGTTTAGTGGAAGGGAAAAATGTGGCAGGAAAAGGTGCACAAGCAAAAGAGATGACCGTAGGCTTCAGCGGATTGTCAAGCAAAGACGATTCCAAAATTTGGCGGAGATGCAGAGGGAGTGGACTGAGGCTGGAGTCAGTGCTTCAAAAACCACCACGTACAGACGTATCCGGGACATGGGCTACAACTGTCGAATTCCTCGAGTCACTCCACTCATTCTCTGAAATAACTGAAGTAAATGCTGATTTTCGATACACTATTCTAATTTCTTGAAATACTGTTTTGGGGGGTTTTCTGGAGCTGTAAGCCAAAATTATGAAAAATGAAACAAATAAAGGCTAGAAATATTTCACTTTGTGTGTAATGAATCTATAATCTATGAAAGTTTCACTTTTTGAATGGAATTATGGAAAAAAAAAACTTTTCCATGATATTCTAATTTCTTGGAAAGGATCTGTATGTTGTTGTTCATTACTGCACATACTGTCTGTTGTTAGTTCATTCAGTAATAGAAAACACATTTGTATTATAAGTAACACATTATGCACATTTAAATAAAAAAACATGACTTGCGTTCATAACCTTTCATTTAATTTAGTTACAAAGGACAATTCATACCAGCCAACATGTCAGCAGTTGCATAAACACTCACAAAGTGTGAGTGCAGAGTTAGGTAAACATATCATTTACACGCGTAGTCGCTTGTTAAAAAGAGTCATGATAAGACAACATAAGAGTATACAACAGTAGGTGATAGAAAGTCTAGTGAATAATGGTCTGATATATTATGTATCTTGGCAGCACGCCAGCAACACTAGTTTGTTTTTAAACAGGCTTTGAGTTTATTTGTGGAAGATTAAGCTAGATACTCATCTGAAGGTATATTTCTGAAATTTAGGGGCGCTAACAGAAAAGTTTGTCTGGCTGAATTAATTTTTTGAATAGGATTTCAGTCACTTATAGTGATTGAATAGAGTGCTCTAAGGGTCATGACCTAGAGAGGGTGCAGACCAGGCGCGGCGCCAGGATTTCAATTATGGGTGGGCCAACGTAATTTTGGATGGGCCTTTAATTACAGAAGTTAATACTAACAGTAATAGAGCTGAAAATTATTCCTGCCCAACCTGATTGTCTATGTACTGTAGTGCCTGAAAGCATACACCGTTAATGTTGAGACACGAGCAGTTGCGAAGAGCTTTGACAGCGCAGTGTGCAGCTCTCTCTCCTGTTAAAAGTTAATGTAGCTCACCCAGTATGCGCCAAATGCGCTCTCTCTCTCTCTCTCCCTCTCTCTCTTCCCCGCTACAATCAAATAATAATCCAGCCAGATCATTCAAAAAAATGGTATTCACTAAATAGACTTAAAATCTCAGTGAAACGAATGAATGAGGTAGTCACATAATTTACAGAAAAAAGTGATTATTTTTGCGTGTGTGTGTGTTAGTTATTCACTGGTCTGACGGACCCGAGGGTCCGGTCGTGAATAAAAATGCATGAAAAGCCAAATCCTTTAATTACAGATTCCGTATTTATTTTCAACTAATTGACAGTGACACATTTCGTTCACGTTTGGCATTCTTAATAAAATATCTCATAACATAAACACAAGAAAACCAGTAGCCTCAGTAGTATAAGGTAACAAATGGTTAGACAATGTTATTTAGGTTTTGTTAAACCATTGCTGCCGACATTTTGCCATCGCTTAGATAAACCATAATAACAGTGTTATTATAACACTCCAGAACATAAAAACAAAGTTCGAAGTCTTTTAACGTACTTGAAAAGCGACGTCTGTTGTGCCATGTTTATCTGTAGCTATAGCATCAGTTTTAACTCCACTGAACCATCTGCCCGCCATCCGCCTGGCGCCTGCCCGATAACATTACGTGCTGACGTACGGAGAGAAGGTAAAATCGCCTGTTGTGACTCGTGATTGGTCCAGACTTCATACATGATACTAACCTATTAAATTTTTATATAGGAAAACGTTTTTAATCTTTATTGTGGATTCAAATGTTAATTTTAATAATTAGAATTATTTTAAATTAGAAATTCAGAAAAAAAAAAGATTCTGTCTGTCATTTAGGGTGGGCCAATAGTAAAAGTGGGTGGGCCCAGGCCCGTCAGGCCCACTCCTGACGCCGCGCCTGGTGCAGACAGATTATTCCGTATTTTTTAAGATACAGCATGTCTCTGCAAATTTGATCGTTTTCAACTCCATACGCTATATTTCTCTAATGTGTTCCTGTTTGTAAAACAAACCAATTTATTGAACAGTAAACTACAGGAGATAAAATCAGAGTGCATGTAATAATTGGCTGCTTCAAAGGCTGCTTCAATGGTTCTTAACATTTAACAAGTTAAACTTGATCATATTAACCACATTTTATGTGTGTTTACAAGTAAGATTTGTATCTAACATTATGCCTAAATATGTCAACCACCTTGAGGTTTTCATCTTTCTTAATTTAATTTGCCGTTTTAGAAAAATAAAATATATACAGTTCTACTAACATGTAAACAAGAGTCATGAGTGGTTTCACTAGTAAGATACATAGAACAGGGCTGGTGATAATTCATGGACAATTTGTTTGCTTTTTTAGATATACATAAACCTTTGACATCACCTGGGACATCAGCTGTTCTTCTACGGTGAGCCGTGATCAACAATGCATTTGTATTGCACTTTGATTTACATGTATATAGAGTTGTATTACAATATCCTATTGCCTACACTCTCTTCTGTACACATGTACTACACCATTATGTAGATACTATCCTGCAGTTGTATCTTAATTGTATAACCTAAAAACCTGTCACATATATTATTCAATATAATTTCTCTGAATAGAACAGGACAGTCAATATACTGTACTTTTATTACAGGTATTTTATCCATTGCTATTAGTCCTGGCTGGCATGCTTGCATAGTCGTAGCAGATGTAACCCTGCTTCCAGAAAGGAGGTCTGTGGTCTGCTTTCAGTGGTGAGATTCACTGGCCTTGAAATTTTCTCAGTCCCGTAGAGCATTATTGTCTTTGTCGACGGCCTATGATTCTGCAGTTTATTAGTACGCACACAATATGTGCGCCATTTATGAGGAGGAATTAAAAAGAGACAAGAATAGCATTCAACACAAACAAAGCAATGCAGTCTTCCTTCGCGCGGCAGTCAGGAGCTATAAACGGGAGGTTGGCTCTCCAACTGATTAGTGTCGTTGGGAAAGAGCCCTGTTGAGCTCTGCGGCACCCATCAATAATACAGTGAGAGTCAGAGCGTTCAGTTCCAGGGCCCGTCATCGTCAATCACAGTTGGGCCTGGGAGGCAGGCCCGAGTCTCTCGCTGTCACCCTCCACACAAAAAAAAAAGAAAAACAAAACAAAACCAAAAAAAAAAAAAAACACTCAAACTTTCCCATTAATCTTGGGTGGAAGCTATGTCACTAACACAGAGAGCGGCTCTGCCCCCCCCCCCCCCCCCGCTGTCAAATGTCCAACCGTCCGGCCGGCTCCCTGTCACAGTTGTGACAGCACAGAAGTGGATGATGCGGGGAGGAGGGGTGATCTGTGCTGAGGTCACAAAACTTTGTCAAAGTAAAGCAAAAGAGAATAAGTGCTACTCAGGGCTTCTGTCTGCTCCGTTGCCCTTTTCAGCATCTACAGGTGGAAGCAGACATTAAATTGCGGTTACACTCGGTCACTCTCTCAGTCAGTCACACTCCTCCGAAAGAAACTGGAGACGGGGATGGTTATGACAACTTCCTATCACATCAACCCAATTCGATCCAACCGCCTGACCCTGAGTCATATGGCAATGCAATATGGATTTCAAATACTATGTAAAATTCCCCATACATTTTCATTCATTTTCAGCACTATTCCATGGGGAAATGTATAATGCTCTTAGTTGCCAACACAACAACTTTTTTTCCCTGTCACTAAGCAGTGTGGATAGGTATAGACCTTATAAAGGTGACATCACTCACTATGTTTAATACACATATCATAAAGGATGCCTGCTGTGTCAATATTAGTATGCATTCGTATGCAGTGCCCAACTCATGGCTGGAGGTTTCGCTGTACAAACAACTGCGAAAACAAGAGAAATTAAGCAAACATGAATCATGCTGAGGTGCTGTAGTAATGATGACTATGTTACTAGATGACCTCAGAGCACGAAGATGTCGAAAATACTCTAAATGAATAGCAGCATTTCATTAGCTGAAGAGGACATGAGTGGGCGGGGCACGGCTGGGTGTGTCATAGCATATCTGTTAGAACTCCAGGGCCTTGTCAGCAGATCCATTCCTCTCTAGACCCCTGGCAGGCAGTCGGCTGGCCCTCAGCTCCATGACTGATCTCGCAGTGGTGACACGGGCCTTCCCAGGACTGCTCCAAATTTACTCACCACTGTCGGAGCTGAGTGGGAAAAAATTACCTTTGACAAAACGCTCCTTTTCTAATGTGTCTCCAGCTACCCTCATCCTGCTCTGACTGCAATTAGTCTGGACTACCTGACATAATTCATTCTTATGGAGTGGCTAACAGCTTAATGCTGCTTCAGCGAGGTGTGAAGGATGGACTGCTGGAATATACATGAAGCTAGAACCCCCCCCCCCCCCCCACACACACACACACACACGTATGCACAC